>OW569403.1:59449375-60649375 GCA_937654795.1 Cistogaster globosa | reverse complement strand
AAATCGCAGTTGAGGAAAACGTTTACACCAGTCCAAATTTTTATTATTAAAATTTATAAAAAAAATTAAATATATTAAAAGAAGATATCATAGTTTTACTAAAAACCTTTAAAAAAATTAATTATTTGGAACTGAAATTCTTATCTTTAATTATATTTGGTATTTAATTAATTTTAAAGTATTTTTAAAAACACTTACACCGGCACTTATCGATTTTTAAATAAATTTTAGATAGATAAAATCGTTTTGTAGTTTGCAACATTAAACGCTATAACACTTGGCTTAAAGAAAAGCTTCTTTTAAAAATATTTTTGTGAGTGCTGTTTTATTCTTTTATTTGTAAAATTTTTTAATTAAACATGTTAATTTTAGCGTCTTTTTTTAATTAGCAACTTTTGCTAGCTTAAGCGTTTTTTGGAGTAATAATTAATATTTTATGGTTCAAGCGATTTTTTGTAATTTTATCGGTTATTTTATAATAGTGTATTTTTTTATATTATTATTTTTTATATTATTTGCAAATAAAGGATCGAATAAGGAATCAAAAAAAAAAAAAAAAATAGTGAAATTGCAGTAAAAATATAAAAAGTTTTAATATAAAACTTTCCATCAAGCTCTCCCCTTATACAGTGGAATTTTGTGGACTCAGTGTAAAAAATTACCCGAGATTACATAATTTTGGTTGATAAATTGACTTTAAGAAGAAGAAGATTATTTACGAGTATAAATTTGCTTCCGTGTTTGTTGCCAGTGTATTAAAAGAAACAAAACGTATCGCAAACGTTTCATGAAAATATATGAAAAAAATGTTTTTCAAGTGTTTTTTTACTTGAGCAAAACCTAAACAAATATTAATTAAATGACAATGATTGAAACAATTTGCTTTTCGTTCATCTTCTTGCGGTTATATTCCAATACAATCGTACAATCACGATAATACATTCTCTACAATAACGAGATAATCAACAAACGTTAAGGAAACGTTCTTATACCCTTCACCTAACAACGTGGAAAAATAGTAAAACTAATTTTGTCATTTCCTTTGTAATTTTTACAATTTACATTTCCGACCCCATAAAGTATTCATATACATATTCTGCCTTCTTATACATAGCGAAGTCGATTGAGCGATGTCTGTCTGTCTGTCTGTTTTCCGTGTTAGTGTTAAAATCAAATTTGCTAAGGCACTAGATCAGCTAGAAATAATTTAAATACGCCAATCGATCTGACATAGTAGAAAGAGGTGCTGTTGGAAATCAGCAAGATCGGTCAATGTCCTTCGACGCAGCGGGCAAAACAGCACGCCTGCCTCTAATTTTTCTATACCAATTGAAACAATGAAATAACTCCAATAAAAAAAAAAAAAAACAAATATATGGGGCGATAGAGAATAAAAAAATAAGAAAAAAAACATCAAGTAAAAAAAATCACGCTCGCCCATATCTTCCAATTACAGGCCTCTGAAATTTTCAAAATTTTTTAAATATCAATATGGGTATCATTTTAAAGCTTTTAAAGAGATCTTTAAGGAAATTCTAAAAATTTTAAAACATGCTTAACCCATTAGGAGCCGATGGCATTTTTATGTAAAATTATGTAGAACTTAAAATTTTTTTTATCATTTTGTAATACTCTGTCACCCCAATATTTGCTTTTCTGATTGGAGTTACTTCACTAAACTAGATTTACATGGATGGTGAAGGGTTTTTAAGATTCGACATAGCCGAATATAGCATTCTTATTTGTTTCCTGTTTCTTTCTCAAAACGTTTCAGTTTTGTTCTTACTGTTTTGACTTCAAACTGCGTGTGTTTAATTCTAAATTACATTTTGGGCTTTAAAGCAAAATGAATACAAAATTAAAACCATTTCACTATGATTTAAATAAGAAGCGTCACTTCTGAACCACTGTTAATTATACACATTTGCTTAGATTTCGAAAAAATAAAAGACAAATTAATTACGTTTAAAATAAAAGGGTGCCCTGTACAACAAACGTGATTTTTACGTAACTTTAAAAACATAATTGACAGGCACTCCAAACTTTTATAAAGTTTTTATCACCTTTGATAACAAATAGAACTAAAAAACTAAACTTAAATATTAAATTAAATTGTGTTAAATATTAAATATTAAATTGTGTTTCACCATTTGGACGTTATTTTAACTAATGTAGTCTTGTAGTTTGAACCGTAATAGACAGGCACTTGAAATTAATACAGAGCTAAAATTGTCATGGCGTCTAAAATAGCAAATAAAATAATAATTAAAAGGACGTAATTTTAACATTCTTAAATGGGCTTATTTTTCCCGTAAAAAAGTAAAATTTAAAGAATGTTTTTTTTTCACTCATATTTAAAAATTTTCCGCTTCTAAATTTATCGATCGCGTCATCGCACTGTTTTATGAGGGTGGCCAAAAATTGTTAAAGTCAATGTTAGAATTTGAAGGTTTTTGTTATTTTCTCTCTTAAAACACTCTGATTAGATGATGTCTAAAATATCTTCTTAAAATGTTTACAAATTATAGTTCTAGTGGTCTTAAGTTAAGGTTTGTGTACAGCATACGAAATTTATGGAAAAATCCCAAATTTTATGTTCATTTACGATTACGATATACGAGAAAAATAAATACGGTTGACACCATGAGAGACCTCAAAAATTATTTTATTCTGCAGTCAGAGCCATCAGCCATCAGAGTGTCCGCCCCATATTTGTATTATGAAAAGAAATTCACTTACGCCGTATTCGTTTTGAAAAATACCAGTGTCTTCTTTGTCATAAGCCTAACAAAAACTAGTATTGTTTACATTTTTTACGCTGTTCTTTGCATTTTGTTCAAAAAATATTTATCACTTTATTTATTCACTTAAATTAACAGCTATTAAGTTTTACTTTAAAAAAAGCGAAACGTGTCACCTAAAGCATTTTAGAATTCTAAAATTTTGTTTCCATAAAAAAAATTGTAGTTACAGCATTTTATAGGTCTGTGGAAAATAAAAATCGTTTGCTGTAAGCCGCAGAATCACCAGGAATAATAGACCTGAGAGAAAATGTCTACAGCCAATATATAAAGCGAGAAAAAATAAAAACATGTTTTGAAAATCAATCATCTTCCTAAGTTCTATAGTTTTTATAATATGATTTTTTTTTTTTTACTTTCATACAGTTTTTTTTTTGCCCTAGTGAAAATTGCATATTGTGTCAGTTACAGCGTTCTTTATTTCTTGCGACGATATATTTTATATGTGTTAAATAAATAAAATTTATGTTTCTAAATTTCTTTTTTACTGAGCGGCAAGAGCTTACGTACTAAATTAATTTTTGTAAAATTTTGGTCTCATATGATCACTCATAATATTTATTTAATTTATGTTGTATGGGCGGTAGGCGTAGCAATATATTCACATGCCAACTGACGCTCTTACTGTTTACTAATTTTAAAGTTATGAAAATTAAAATTTTTTTTTTTCACGGAAGGCGGGTGTTGTATTTAGCCGATTTTTTTTTTTGTTGCAAAATTTCAGACTTATCAGTTCGCTAGTTTTAAAATTATGAAATTTTTTAATTTTGTTTGTATGGGAGGTGGGCGTGGCACTTGTTAGATTATCTCGAAATTTCGCTTGAATACTTCTTTTCCTAGGAAAAAAGAAGCATTCTTGCCAAATTTTATCTTTCTACTCTAGCTGCTTTTATTTTTGGCCACCCGTTGTATGAAATTGCGACACAGTGCACCGCTTGCATTAATTTCAATCTTTCTCTTTTCTCCAATAAAACTGTTGCCTACTTTTAGGGCTAGGGTCAGGCAAAATCCCTTTAAATATCTTTACATTTTTTACTTTTTAAACAATTCCTTATTTTACTATACATCTTTCGCGGGTACACAACAATGCTTTTCCTTGTTAACTAGAGGCTTAGGCTGCTGCTTAATGTTTATTGACTTTTTAACAAATTAATCATTGCAGCTTCTCAGGAATAATTTTTTTTCTTTATAGTCAAGGCTTTGCTGAGAGTTGAACTCATCATCTTTTGTTTACCAAAAAAAAAGCAGAAACAGAAACACACTATACCACACTTTTAAGTGGTGAAAGGTAAAAACATATACAGTATTTTTAAAAACAATCCAGTATTTTTAACAGACATCATTAGCGTTGACCTAATAAAGTGCGGTCTCAACAAACACCTCAAACAATTTCATACGGATCACGACTTTATTTTAAAAAGATCTTTAGAGAAAAAGAGGTTGATACCCGGGTCATTACCGTCACCTGTGCTGTTCATGAAATATTGTACGAATCCGTCTTGTGCATTCAAAAATATTAACGTTTTCATTTAGTAAAAATAGTGTCGTTCCTTCCATAAAAACGTGCATGAAAGTACAGTATCGCTAGAAAAATATACAATTTAAGTTCCGAGTCCTTGTTTTATTTATATCTTTCACGAGTTCATTAGCAGAATTTATAACCGATTAGTGATCCTCTAGAAACGAGATAACTGTTTTTAAGAAGCGTTTAAGATGTAGCTGCAACAGACTTTGACACTTGCACGCATCGTGTGGGAATGTACAGCAGTGACTGATTTTAGGCAAAGGATTATGTGCAGCAGTATATTGGATGCACGTGCCATCACTTGCGTCGGTCTAAGACTTGCAAATACGCGGTATTTTTCTGATGAAAAAAGCAGTAGGCGAATAGATATCACTAGTTCAAAAAAAAAAAAAAAATCGAGTAGAGTTGCACGGAACTATTTGATGAGCCAGAAGTATTATTGTAGTATTTCTGAGAAAGATTGGAGTTTTAAAAGGGACCACAAAAAAGATTAAAAACGGTCTGTTATATCGAGCTTAAGAACTATAGTGTTGAAAAATAAAAGCGAATAAACTTTAAAAAATTTATATTTGTAAATTTTGAAAAAGCCTTATGAGCTTCCCCTCGTATTTAGTGTAATTTTCAATGTAATTTCTCAAAAGGCATTTAAAAATTAGAGTTTCAGAATTTTATTTCTTCCACCAGTATCCATTTAAATCGTTTCAGCCATTTTGACCTGCAGTTTACTTTATTTCCCTCAACTGCAACTATATTTCCCAACACCTCACATGGTAAATTCGAATTTCGAAATTTAAAAATTAAAATTAGAAAAAGTACCAAACTAAATTTTGCTTTTTTTCAATTGACTTCAAAAAAGAAGGTAATCAACTCATTAGTATTTTTTTATATATTTGCGTTCGCAGAACTCAATCACTTTTGAACAAATTTTAAAAAAGTTCATGATTTTTAAAATCATAGGGTGCCTCCTTACAATTCACATAATTCTTAAAAAATTTTTATCAAAGTTGGTATCATTATAGCTCACATTAGTAGAAATTAATAAAAAAAATTTTAATATCAAAGGGTGTCCCCATTAGAGAAGCGATTTGTGTTATGTGACGCTATATCTTCAGCCGTCATTTTCAAACATTTAAAAATGACATAAAATGTGTAGTTCTTTCATCGCTATAGCTATAAGTATAATATTTAAAAATTAAAAATTAAAGGGTGTCCCCATGAGTGATGCAATTTAATAGATAAGGCCTTAACTTTGAACCCTTACAGATAGACACTAGAAATGTAAACAGAGTGTGTTTTAATATAATGTCGTTAATTACAACCAGAAGCAAATTAAAGGGTGCCCCATAGTGGATATATATTGACTTATATTGTATTATCTTTACAACCGCTGTAGACACACACTTCAAATTTAACCAGAACGTCTATTTAAATAATAAAATGTATAAATATTAAAAATAAAAAAGTAAAGGGTGTCCCCATTAGTGATGCAATTAAATAGATAAGGCCTCAACTTTTCAGCCCTTACAGGCAGACACTTAAAATTCAAACAAATTGTCTATTAAAACAATGTCGACAATTACAAGCAGAAGCAAATTAAAGGGTGTCCCCATAGGTAATGTATTTTGACTTATATGGTATAACCTTTTCAACCGCTATAAACCCACACTTAAAATTTGGCCAGAACGGCTACTTTAATAATAAAAAATATAAATATTTAAAATTAAAAATTACAGGGTGTTCCCATAAATAATGCAATTTGATAGATATGGCTTAAAATTTTGAACCCTTACAGGCAGGCACTAGAAATTTAAACAAAGTGTGTATTAATATAAAGTCGACAATTACAAGCAGAAAAACATTAAAGGGTGTACCCATAGTTGATGTATTTTGACTTAAATTATATTATCTTTTCAACCGCTATAGACACACACTTAAAATTTAACCAGAACATTTATTTTAATAATAAAATTTATATATATTTAAAATTAAAAATTAGAGGGTGTCCCTACAGGTTATTTTTTTTAATGTATATGGTATTATATCTTGAGCCGTTATAGACAGACAATTGATATATATGCACAACGTGTGTTGTTAAGTTCACTAGAACAAGTCTTAAATTTAAAATGGGAAATTAAAGGGTTACCACATAGATGCTGTAATTTTTTTGAACTATTATAGACACTTAAAATTTAAAGGGTTTGTATATTGCTGTAAAACAAAAAAAATTAAATATAAAGTTAGAAATTAAAGGGAGTCCCCAAAGGTGCTGTTATTTGATGTAATATCACTATCCTTTGAATCGTTTTAGGTAAATAATTGAAATTTAAGCAAAGTGTGTATTAAAACCTTTGTTTCATATTCAATAACCCCCCGCCCGACTGTCTGCTTTAAAGTTAGTTTTCTGTGCTAGAATTACAAGGAAGAGAAGGGACAGCTCTACTTGTTTTACTGTTAAAAACACTCTCGCTTCATAATTGAAAAATAAGAATGTTTTGTCTAATTTTCCTTTCGCCACATAAATTTGTTTCGAAGACAAAATGTTCAATTATTAAGGAAAAATTTTATTCCAAAATTCAGGCCTTAACTGGCTGGGGTGGGCGATGATGAGTCAGTGTTAAATACAATGTCGCTGGAGAAAAACTATTGATATTGAAAAAAAAATTTTAATTTGTAACTGTCGCCAAAAACTTGCAAATGATTGAATGAGTTGATTCGTTTGAATAAATAAATGATGATGATAAGTTTTGGTCAATTATAAAATATTGTAAATTAAATACAACAAAAAGGTGAAGATGATAAGATAGTATTAGTTTTTTGTTGTTATTGTCTAATTCAATGATTTACAAACAAATATAATTGAATCTACATGTGTACATTTGTATGTATGTATGTATGTATGTATGTATGTATGTATGCAGGTAAGTACTACTGCTGGTACATGTGTATGTATTAGTTTATTTACATTTATGTCCATGAGTTTGATTACAAACAGATAAACACAAGTGTTAGTTTTTTTATTTCAATACAATTGATTCATTCTCCTCTCGTTACATGCACTTGTAATAATCAAGTGGTATTTGTAAGGAGGTGTTGTCGTCTCTAATATTCTCAATATTTATAATTTAACAAAATCTTTAAATTCTAATGTATTTTGTTAAATACATTTAATTTAGTTTTGATTTTAAGCAATTAAAGGTTTGTTAGACTTAAATTTTTCTTTTTTTCTTATTGGCGGTGTAAAAAAAAATAAACGTAAGAAAAATAGCGAAATGTATTAAAATTTAAAAGATATTAAAGATATAATAAGGATAAATAAGGATATACATATAATTTTAATAAATAAATGCAAAAAAGGTTCAATTTACAAAAAATTAATAATAAAGTGAAAATATTCCAAACAACAAAAATTAATAGAAATTGTTTGCCAAAACTAAAATTTTTAAAAGGACTTTTAATTTTATAAACAAAAGTTTATAAAAAAAATAAATTAGTGTCTAAACTAAAATAATTTAAATTATTTATTAAAAACCAAATTTTTAAAAACCTCTTAAGGTTAAAAAAATATATAAAAATATTAATTCAAAATTGTAAAAATTTTCTTTAAAAATTTAAATTTATCAGTTTAATAAAATAGAATAAAAAAGTGAAACTGGACGAACAATGCATATAAAAACCGATACGGTTTTTCCACTAAAGGACTGATTGTGAGAAAATTGTAGAGTTATAGGATTTTATTCAAAAGTAAAACCATTTAAAAACGATATTCATTTCAAGCAAAACAATAAAAAATTCATTTAATAAATAAAATTAAACAAATAAATTAAATTAATTAAATAAATTTGATGTGTTATAAAACTCCATCAACCAAATCTGGCTTAAAATGAATCTTTATTTTTAAAACAAATTTTTTTTTATTTCTTTTTTGTTGTTTACGGTTCAAAAAATATTTTTTATAATTTGGATTTCAAAAATTTAAAAACTTTATTAAAAAAAAATTATGTGATTAATTTAAATTTTTCGGAACACAACAATGGGCCCACCTCCTTCAAAGTCTTTTATTTTAGAATAAAATTAAAAATTAAATTATTCATGGAATTTAAAATTAAAACACATTTTATAGTTAAAGCCTCGTAACACTTTCCTTTAAAAAGAAATTTTTGTTATTTTTTGTACCTGCATTGCTTTTTCTAATCGATAGAGAAAGCATCAGAACTAATCATGGAAAAATTTGTTTTTGTAAAATACTAACAACAAGTGATTAGCAGCTTGTCAGGGCTGCTTCTTATCAATTGCAACTTATTGAACGTAGCATACGTGCATTGTAATTGTGTGTGTGAAGTTTAAAAATGTTTTAAACAAATTTTTAATAAGTTAACAATTAATCGAAATATGAAATAAAAGAGTGATAGCAACTTCATTCAAGACACTGGCGGATAGAGTGTCACGGAATATGAAATGAAATTAAAGTGAAATAGTGTGCGTAAGCGTAAACAATAATACCAACTCTGTGTAATTTTCAGTTTTTATCTAAATAGTTTCAAGAGATGAGGCCATATATTTAAATCTACGACACCTATGGGATACCCTTTAATTATTGATTTTAGTTTTTATTCTTGCTGTTATAATGAGCTTAGTTATACGTACTCTATGCAAATTTCAATTCACCGTTCCGGTTTTGAAAAGTCATTTATGTTAAATTAATATGTTCTATAGGGACACCCTTTATTTTTAATTTAATTTTTAATTTTTTTTTTTGAGTGTCATTTTTTTATAAAGCTTTTTATTGTAAGTTAGAGCGTTTTGCAGTTTAAGATAATTCCTACCTCTTACTGCAAAGAAGACGTGTTTAATATACGTATATATGGGAATCCCCTGTATATTTTTAATTGATAAAAATGATTTCAATCTGTATGCAAAGCCTTTTGTCTTGGATAGTTAGTGTCTGTAAAAAATTATCTTTTAAAAAAGTGCCATTCAACAAAATTTATTTAAAATATTCGAATAAATTTTTTGTAATAATTAATTAATTTAATTTATTCGATTAATCGATTCGCAATTACACTTTAATTTATTTATTTATTTACTTACTTTTACATGATTTGATTTGCTTTAGTTGGACAATCCTTTTCCATTAAACCTTTTGCATTCGAAAAACTTTCTCTTGAATGAAATTCGGTTAAAATATTCGAATAATTTTCGATTTTCAAACTGGTAAATTTAATTCTCTATGTGTTCTTCTTCTTCTTAGTGCAATAAATGAATTTAAAATTTAAATTAAAAATCAAATTAAAATTAATTTAGTTAATTTTATTAAAATATAAAAATTCGATTAATCGAATATTTTTTTAACTTATATGTTTTTTCCCTAAACGAATTAACTAAAATAACTGAGTAATTTCCATGCTAAAATGGAAATTCTTATTAAAAAAAAATTAAATTACGATTAATCGAATAATTTTTATTCGAATAACAGTCATAGTAAAAATTACTAATTTAACAGATCATCAATTTTTTTTATTCTATTCTAATAAAACTTTTAATAAAAAAATTTATAAAATAGCTAAAGTAGTAAAATTTGTAGCTTTAAACATTTCTAAAAACAACAAAAACAATTACAAAAAAAATAATTATTCGCTTATGTTTGATGCATCTTAAACTCAATTTGATATTAATTGAACATTTTTTGTATAATAAAACACACAAAAATACAATGCCTAAAGGTAAAAAATTGAACGTCTAGTAGGATTTAAAATTTGCTTTGAATAAAAATTAATTTTTTTTTTCAACTTTTAATTTTAAATTTTATTAAAAATTCCTCATCTTTATAAAATTGCAATTTTTTTACAGGAAACTTTAAATTATTCACTTAAATCAAATTTAACTATCGTTTTTAATGTATTATTTTTTTACAAAGTATTTGTGCCATGAAGGCAATTAAACAAACTACAACATTGAACCTGACACACGTTTCGTCTCAAAACAAAAATATTATTTTGTTTGTATATTTTTTTAAATATTAATTGACTTCAAAAGTCTGTACACAACTTCTGTATGCCACAGGACATTTAATGCTAATGACCATTTGGGTGCAACAAAAAGTGTTCTAAAGCAAAATATTCCTTCCACTGCGGTGTGACGAGCAGTGGAAAAGTGAATTTGAATTTCATCAAAATTAGTTAATGTGCCGTGTCATTTGTCAACATTAATATAAAATGCATTTTTCATTTTGACTATGGAAATACAATAATCTACACATACATCTACTAATTTACCTTCATTCATATGCTGACCAACCATTTGTATTCATTCATTCATTTATATATTCACGATTTTTCTTTTTTTCTGGTGTGAGTTCAAATTATTATTTTAAAGCTTTAGAACTATTATTATTATTATTCTCTTTTTCTTTTCGAATTTATAACAATGTGTTTGTTTGTTTGTTGAATGTTTTTTTTGCAGCTTTCTTAACTGCCATATGCCTGTTTATTAAATGAGTTCAGACGAACCGCAAATTAAATACCAAGAAGTAAGTCCATTTCAAATAAGTGAAGGATTTACATCAACGCGTAGTCGTAAGATGGAACCTGTTAAAACTGGTCGTATATTTTTGGCTGCTGTAGCGGGTGAGTTTTGTGATCATCAATTAAAATAAACTTTAAAAATAAAATAATTGATAATAATGTTAATCCTTTTAGCCAATATATCTGCTTTTGCTGTGGGCACATGCTTAGGCTGGACCTCACCCATTGCCCCGAAATTAAAATCTGATGATACTTCGGATTCACCCTTAGATCATAAAATAGATGCTACTGCTGATGCTTGGATTTCATCTATTGTAGCTTTGGGAGCTTTAGTTGGTGAGTTTTCAAATGAACTACTTCTAAATAATACAAAAATCGCCAGTTTTCATAAAAAATCGCTAAAAGCTTGTAAATTCTTTTTATTTAAATTTTTAATTTTTTAATTAATAGAAAATTGTTTTAAAGATTGTGACCAAAAAAGTTGTAATGAAAAAAATAACGGACTTAATAATTTTAACCTTAAAAAATTTAGAAAAATAAAAATTTTACAATATCCTCTGATTAACTGATCAGAAATCTTTTCATAAGGTGGTTTGAAAGAAAGTCCTTTTGACTCTGGAAGATACATATTGCATTACGGAAAGTTTTCTAAAGTTTTATTGCCGTTCTTATACTTGACTGTCACAAAGCGCCGATAATGAATTTATTGCTCTCATAATACGAGGAAGCCTTTTTTGTTAAGTCTGGCAACCTACTGAGAGTGTTTCATAACTTCTTACTATTTTTTTTTCTGCTGAACAAACTTGCGTAGAATTCATGTTATCACTGCTTATTTATTTGTATAATAACCGCATACTCTTTGTGCACACATTCAGTTTTTGACAGATGGTACGACTGGGTATGATAGTCGATCCTGGCCTTTAATAATACGAAAAACTGCACAATTATATTGCAGGTATGGGGATCAATTAATAACTTCGTGCTTATCTCTGAAAAATAACAGCGGCTTCTGCTTCAGCATTTTTACCACAAAATTTATATTATAAAATGAAAAAATATAAAAGAATCATTGTGAAGAAGTTTCGTTTAGGTTCACAGTCAATCAGGGAGAGGAAGAAGAAAGGGAAAAAAATAGTAGGTCCCTATTAAAGTCTCCAGAGATTAAGTTACACTGGCAAACAAAATGCCATCGGTTCTCTTGATATTACCAGGGATGGTAAGAGGCTAGAGGTTTTTATATTTTTATGAAAATTCCCCCATGACCTACATTTAACTTTTTGAGTCTAATACTTGAACCAGTCAATTAAGGTCTTATAGAGTGACCAGTTTCTCAGCCCTTTGGCTTTATTAAATAGTCTATGCCTACGATCAACCATGCGGGTCTGCAAAAGTTTATGTAAAAGGTAGATTTGTACGATCGCGTTGTCGCCTCGGCAAGAAAGTTAGTTAGTGCCGTAATGGCCTCCGTTATGGGTGGTTGTTGTGACTGTGCGGAGCTGAGAGTTCTTATAGAAAGTTCCAGTTTTTTGCTTCCTAAAAGCGTTTCACCACTATGTTTCTACTGTTGAGGGAAAACCAAAGTAGCGGTGCTCCAAGACAGAGCAATTATTTGATATTTTTCAGTTTCTTGTTAAATAATTTATGAAAAAAGAACCCGTGCAAAAAAATATTTGCAGGCTTAATATTGTAATTGTGTTCCTCAGATAAATATATTATGCCGTCACCTCTCGGAGGTTTAAAAAATCATGAAATTAAAGAAAAAAGTGAAATTCCAAACAACAATAAAAAATCTCGAAAAAAACCTTCTTCAAAACAAACAGCTGGCAGAGGGTCATGGAATACAAAATGAAATTTGAGTAGAAAAAATTGCATGCCTGTGCACGATAGCTATGGGACACCCTTTAATTCAATTTTTTTTAATTTGTTATTCTTGCCGTTATAGTTAGCTTTGTCATACATAACTATAAAACTTCAAGATATGGACATATGCGTCATAATTACGTCTTCTATAGGGACACCCTTTAATTTCTAATCTTGTACTTAAAGGATTTAGTAACACATATTCCTTTGAATTTAAATTTTTTTCTTATTAAGTTTCACGAGATGGAGTCCTATGCGTTATATAATACCAACTATAGGGACACCCTTTAAATTTTGAGTTTAATTTTTTATTAAGTTTTTTAATGGAAGTTTATTTATATTTCTGTCCCTATCAAATATACGTTAAAATCACATATGTTATATGGGCACACCCTTTATCTTAAAAATTTACAAAACGTTTTCAAATCAAAAGTTACAAAATCGTTGCAGAAATCACAAGAGTTCTCAAGTAATAAATTTACAACAAAAAAACACAATCGAATTAATAATTTTTTTCTTTGTTCGTGAAGCCGGTTAAAAGAAAACTTACTGCTCCTCCTTACGGGTAGATCATCTACGCTAAAATATAAAACAGCGCCAATTTTAACTTCTCATTAGTGTTGAATATAAACTTTTAAAAGAGTAATAAAAAATGTGTCCAAAAAATAAAATATGTTCGTTCGTTGTCTTGTTAATTCTTTTAATTGTGAAGTGAGTAAATTCTACGGAACATAAACCAGAAAAAGGAATAATTTATTTATAACCATTTGACCGTTTATAAACAAGAAACAAAACAAAATATGCAAATTCAACAACGAACTTAAATTATAGATATTTAAAAATAAATATTTAACAAACATTTCTAATTATTCGCCTTTAAAATTCTGTTCAAATTTATTAATTTTTTTTTGAAATTTGATTGTGTCGTTAATATCAGCTGACGACAAATTCGTGTCGCTTTGAAAGAAGTAAAAGAATATTTACTATAAAACATTATTTTATTTTATTTTTAAGTTCTATTAAGAATTTAAAAGAAAGTAAAATATCCAACAAAGTATTTAATTTCATGTAGCTGTTCATATAAAATTGGGACACGCTTAGATTGCCCCACCTTCTGATTGGAGAGATGAAATTAATATTTGTTTATTTAATTATAATTAAAAGGTTAAAAGTTTTAAAAGAACACTTGAATAAATCGTTAGATAGAATAATGCTTAATATGACATGGGTTATTACAGAGGAATAAATGTATCTAGCAAGATCGGTCCATGTCCTTCGACGCAGCGGGCAAAACACCACGCCTGCCTTTTTATTTTTTCATATCATTTGGAACAATAAAGCAACTCCAGTCAAAAAACAAATATATATGGCGACAGAGAAAAAAAAAAATACAAAAAAACATCAAGTAAAAAAATTGGCGTTCGCCTATATTTTTCAAGTTACGGGCCTCTGAAATTGTCAAAAATTTTAAAATATCAATATGGGTATCATTTGTAAACTTTTGAAGAGATCTTTAAGAAAGTACTAAAATCTTTTGAAAGAGTGAACCTACGTGACCTTATTTTTTTTTTGTCATTAACGTGCGTGTGTAATAAAATGTCAAGTGTGATCAAATACTTTAAGATTGAAATTCCCAAAGACTGAATTAAAAATATGATCAAAACTGGATCCAGTTCTTTGTCTGCCAAAATAAAAGACAAAAATATTAATGAAAAATTACCAAGATTTACTTACGTCTACATTTCTGAATATTGATATGGTTCCTTGTATCCTAAGAACGGAAGTTAGCATTGTGTTTTCATTGTCAAAAAAAAAATAAGTGTTTCTACGATAAGTGATATTGACGTACGCCTTCCCTATTTCTTAGCATTATATTCTCGATTTTACTTTTCTTGCTTTCAACAATACCCGATTTTTTATTTAATCTTAAAAATCTAAGGTTCAAATGTAAAGTAAATTCACTGGTGCCAGGTCGAAGCCGAGTCCAAGAAAAGCACGATTGAAAAGAGCTTTTTTATACCCTTCAGCACAGATGGAAAAACGGGATATCTAATTTTGACATTTCGTTTGTAATTTCAACAATATCCATTTCAAACCTCCTATTCGGAGTTTTCATAAGTAGCGAAGTCGATTGAGCGATGTCAGTCTGTCTGCGCGTGTTCGGGTTGAAATCAAATTTTCCAAGGCACTAAATGAACTAGAGTAAAAGTAAATACGCCAATAGATTAGACATAGTTTGGAAAATTTTGCTATTGAAAATCAGCTGCCTCTAATCAAAAAAAAAAGTAAAAACAAATTTTTGGGGCGATAGAAATTTAAATAAATCTTGCAAAAAAAAACCGACTTCAAAACAGACAAACTTAAAATAATAATTCTTGAGGACGGTAATTGTACATTTTTTTATATTTTATTTTATTCAAGAAAGATTGCTTCAGGATTTTTTATGTGTCATCGAACAAAATATGAATGCAGATTAAACAAGAAAATTCAGCAGTTATGTGGTCACCCTTTATTTTTTACACTTTTTATTGATGGCACAATAAAACAAAACTTGATTAAATTCTAAGCGTTATAACTTGACAAAATGTTAAAAAAATAACTAAAAAAAAAATTAACTATTGGGACACCTTATAATTTATAATTTTGAATTTTTGTACTTGTTATAATCGATATTCTCTCCAATTTTCAAGCGTTTGTCCATAACGGTTCAAAAGATAGGCGCATATAAGTCAATTTATGTCACCCATTGGGACACCCTTTAATTTTTAGATTTATTTTTGTATTAATTTTTGCTAATGGCAGCTATAGTAATACGCATTTTTTTTTAATTTAAAAGAAGTGCGCTTTACGGTTCACATACACTCAAAAAGCATGTATATTGTATGGGGACACCCTTTATTTTTTAAGATTATGAACTGTTGTTAAAACGGTACCAATCTGTAAGCATAATCTATTAAATTACAAAAAAATTTTCAAAAATCGGTTTAGAATCTGCAGGCACAAACATAAAGAAGCAACATTCAGTCGAATTGATAACCTCCTTCTTTGTTTGAAGTCGGTTAAAAATAAGAAAAAAATCCAAGTTAAAAACTCAGTTTTTAAGGAAATTCCCAATTTTTTTTAAACAGTTCTTTTTTAAGTTGATTTAAATGATTTGGTGATATTCCAATTACTTTGCAATTTATTGTTTTTTTTTCTGAAATTTCGGTTTTCAATACAACAAAGCAAGAAACAACAATAACTGACAAAAGAAGCACAATCTGACCGATGCTGCACCTATTTCGAAACTAAGCGTGAAAGATTGATTAATTTGAATTTTCGAAAGCTCATCTGGGCCTTTAGCTAAATTTATTCTAACCTGATAACGAACAGATAGACACCGCTAAGTCGCCTTCTTAATAATCTTAATGATCCAGAACATGGATATTTTATAGGTTCGTAGAAATAACAAATAAAGTAACAAAACTTTCCACTTGTAGTGAATGGTATAAAAATATTTACAAAGCTTTCTTTTCTTATTAACATTCAATGTGCATTGATAGCTTACTTTCGAGAGAAATGAGATTTTATGTGACATAAAAATTTCTTTTCTTGTTCACGATAGGGGTAAATATAAAACATAAGAGATTTTTTTCTCGAATAATATTTTTTATAGAAAACACTTTTAATTTTTATTTTTAAAATTAAATTTTTTCTGGCCAAAAAAAGAAATCAAAAGTATTCTGCAAAATTTTCTTTTCCCCTTCCTAAATAATTTCAGGTGTTTTCTAAAAATATTGGAAGCTCTTTAAAACTTTAAAATTTATTTTCTTGCAGCTCCCTTCGTGGCGGGCCCCTTGGCTGATAAGATTGGTCGCAAATGGGTGTTACTTTCCAGTTCAATATTCTTTGTGGTTGCTTACGTGCTGATGATGATTGCTGGCGAAGTATGGGTTTTGCTGGTGGCGCGTTTAATACAAGGTTTCGGTGTGGGTTTCGTCATGACAGTACAGCCCATGTATGTTGGTGAAATTGCCACAGACAGTGTAAGAGGAGCTACAGGCTCACTGATGCAGTTATTTATAGTGTGTAAGTTTAATTTGATATATTTTTTTTATTAATTTAAAATGATTTATTTTGTAAATAATAATTTTTTTTTTTCTTTTAGCTGGCATTCTTTATGTTTATGCTATCGGTCCATATGTTTCATATCAGGCTTTACAATGGTGTTGTATTGTGGTACCAATAGTTTTCGATGTCATTTTCTTTTTTATGCCTGAGAGTCCGTATTATTTTGCCGGCAAAGGTCGCAAAACGGATGCTCTAAGGTCATTGCAGTTTTTGAGGGGCCAATCTGCTGAAGCGGTACAAGATGAAATGGCCATGATACAGGCTGTGGTCGAAGAGTCTATGGCTAATAAAGGAACTGTTGTTGATATTATTAAAAATCCTGGTAATCGAAAAGCTTTAATCATCTCTGCTGGCCTTATAGCCTTCCAGCAATTGTCTGGTATAAATGTGGTGCTGTTCAATTCTCAATCCATCTTTGAAAGTGCTAATACAGGTTTGGATCCTGCTGTTGCTACTATAATTGTTGGTGCTGTACAGGTAGCATCTTCAGGTTTAACACCCATTATTGCTGATCGTATGGGTCGTAAGGTAATTTTGCTGACATCGGCCTGTGTCATGAGTATTGGTTTGGCGGCCTTGGGAGCCTTTTTCTACGTTAAACTGGTTGTGGGTGATACCACCAATGTTTTGTGGTTACCTGTTCCTGCTCTCGTCGTATACAACATTGTGTATTGTACTGGTTTTGGTCCTTTACCTTGGGCCGTTTTGGGTGAAATGTTTCCTGCCAATGTCAAGTCGATTGCCTCCTCGATGGTGGCCTCAACTTGTTGGATTTTAGGTTTCCTGGTTACATATCTCTATCCTACGCTGGATGCTTTAGGCTCATACTATGCTTTCTGGCTATTTGCTATTTTCTGTGTTATCGCTTTCTTCTTTACACTGTTTGTTGTTATGGAAACTAAAGGCTTGAGCCTGCAACAGATTCAAGACAGACTTAATGGCAAAAAAGGATAAATAAGCGATTTCGATGTTACATGGAGTAGCAATAACTTCATTTTGCATTAAGTAAGATATCAGCGTTTATGTAGGAGTGTGTGTGTGTTTATTATTATTTTGCCTGATATTTGTTTAAATATTTAAAAATGAAACAAATCAAAAGTATTCCTTTTAACTTTAAGTCAATATTTAAGTTTTAAGTTAACGATGTAAAATAATTTCAAAAATGTTGATTCCTTAAAAACAGTGTTAAAATAATTATTAAATCCTTTTTAACTTAACGTATAAAGAAATATATTTTAAAATAAAGTTTAAATGTGTATAAATATTTTCGAAAAAAATGGTTTTTTTAATTTTTATTCCTAACGTGTTTTTAATTCGTTTTTTTACTCCCCTTTTTTCTCTTCATTTCGGTGTTAAAAGGCCTGCATAGTATTGATAAAGTCAGGAGAACAGCCGCCATTTTGATTACTGATGCTCTCCGAACTACCTCGACAAAGGCTCTGTATGCCCTTCTCTACTGGTTACCTACCAAAATCCTGGTGTTGCAACAGGCCAAATGCTGTGCAGCCAGACTTAAGCCCTCTCACGCTGGCTTAGGCCGGATATGGGTCACTTCAATATTATCGTTTGGGATGTGTCCATACCATCAATTGTGGACTACATCTCTTCTACACCTGCTCTGGACTACGGGTTTCAGATCCACATTCCCAGTAGGGAGGAATAGGTCTGTAATAAAGTGGTTGTGAACAATACTGTTGACATCTACACAGATGGCTCCAAGATGGACGGCAGGGTCGGTTGCGGAATCTTCTCCAATAACCTTGGACTGAGACTCTCCTTTAGACTCCCTGACTTCTGCAGCATCTTCCAAGCTGAAGTAATGGCTATTCTGAAAACATCCGAAATAGTGCTTGAGGGCGAACACTTTGGCCTTGCCATTCGGATCTTTTCGGACAGTCAGACGTCAATCAGGACGCTTGCTATTGCATATTTTACATCTAAGCTGGTCCTGAGATGTCGCTCCTCACTAAACACACCATCGCAGCGATCACAGATTGACCTGATTTGGGTCCCAGGGATCACAGGGATATCCTGGGAAACTGTAAGGCCGATGATCTCGCCAAAAGTGGAACATTGCTTCATAGCGCCTTCTCATTACCCGACGTTGGAATTCCTCTGGCAACGGTTAAACTGGCCATAATAAACCGATACCTCAATTTGGCTCTCAAATTATGGGTGGAGGAAAGCTCCTGCTGTATCTCCAGACAACTGTAGACTACACTGGACCTCAGGCGAACCAGGCAACTGCTCGGACTGGACAGAAAATCCATAAGTATTACAGCCTCGGTACTTACAGGTCATTGCCATTGATAGGCAGGCATGCTGAAAGACAAGGTTTGCTCTATAATGATTTCTGTCGCAGCTGTGGCTCGGAGGATGAGGAAGAGACCTCCTGTGTCACTGCTCATCCCTAGCTCGAAGAAGATTTAGAATTCTGCGCTCTCCTTTCTACAAGACTCTTACGGAGCTATCGTCTCACTCTATAGAAGACATAGCGAAGTTCATCCGGGAATCTTCATGGTTCTCAATTGCTTAGAGGGAGTCGCGCCGCCTTCCTTGTGGTATCAGAACGCGTCATACAGTTGTGCTCATGTGAGCTTCGTCGTGAGAGGCTGCCACTCCTAATTAGCTAAAACTCTTGATACAAAAACCCGTTATAGTAACCTTTTTTTAATTATGTTATTTTACAGCTTAACAGAAAATAAAATCAAAAATTATAATTTTTATTTAACCTAAAGCCTGGTAATCTGTTTAGTTCTTCATTAAAAGAAAAGGTTAGGCCTAAAGATTATTAATCGGCTTTGAATTTGTGGAATACGTTAGACAAGATTGATTATTTCATTAAAAAAATTTACGTCTAAGTAGTTATTTCTAGCTGTTATCAGCCTGGCACTCTGTTCAACATTTCGTGTGAAATGTTGTCAAAAGTACTCTGTTAATTTGTGAAAAAATCGTGATATATTCCTCGCAACATGTTTTTAAAACTAAAAAATGTTTCTGGCAACATTTGTTTTTCAACTAAGAAATAACATATGCAACACATTTTTTGTGCGATATTTTTGATAATCTTTTTTCAGACCGTTTGTTATATTGTCACCACTAGCTAATTGTCTAACTTTTTTAAGGGAAATAATGCATGTTGCGAAAAATTTTTACGCAAAATCGAACGGAGTACTTGGCTTTACTTTGAAAACATATGAAATGTTTCTAGCAACATATGAAATGTTTCTAGCGACATATAAAATGTTTCTATAAACATTTTATCAAAGCTGTGAACAAATAGCCATTATTTATTGTGAAATTTTTTAAACAACAGCATATGTTTTTTGCTTACATTTCTAAAACAATGTAGTATGAGTGAAAAAAATAAAACGTTAAATTCTTTCAAATCGCTATATAGACATTAGATTTAAATGTCAAATTTTTCACATGAAATAATAAATGTTGCTTATTGTAGAATATGTCATGTGTAATAAATGCCGTTGGTATTTTTTGATTCTTTGGAAAAAAATGTTGCTTGAGTGTTACCATAAACATTTTACATGTTTCTTTACGTCCGCAAAATTGTTCCATTATTACTTCATGATTTTTATTTTGTTTAAAAAAAATCATAAAAATATCGAAGAGTCACAGAAAAATGCATCAATACTTAAAGAAAGTCGCAAAACTCGTAACTAGAATAAATCAGTCAAATTGGAAGGGTTAGGGTAACATACATGGGCCACTCTGTAATTTAAAAAATTTTCTTTGTGTTATTTGTTGTTGATAATTTGAAGAGACCGCTAATCATGATTTTAAAGATAAGAAAATGAGACATTCTATGGGTACACCCTTTAATTATTAATTAAGCCCGATAGAACATTAAATTATAAAAGATAACACTAAAAATAAAATTTTGATGAAAATTTTTTTCATATTATTTTTAGTTAACTCTGGTAAATCATTATGAATAGACTCATGCTTAAACAATGCTATCAAATCATCTTACTCTACTTTGAAAATCAGTCATCAATTTGATAAACTTTTAGACGACTTCGTATTTTTTATGCTCCACATAATCGTCCGTCTGAGCAAGCCGTTTGTACACACTCCCTCTTCATTTTTTACTTTTAATTTTAGCGGCGATAATAATTCATTTTCTTTAAAAAATAAAATTGACTAGTTACTACGGCTCAGGCGATACGATTATGTTTCTTTTCTTTGAGTACGAAATCAATAAATTAAAAAAGAACAGAAAATTAAGCCAGAAGTCGAAATTTTATAAACAAAAATAAATTCTGCTACAAAAAAAAAAAGAAACAACAGAAATATCACAAAAGTGGGGTATGATGTACTCTGTTCATTTTATACAAAATCAGAAAATGTATCTGGCAGCATGTTTATAAATAGCAAAATGTTTCTGGCAACAATGTTGCCTACTTAAGGGCAACAATAATTAGTATTTTTTTTAAATCGTAGACTATTTATTTCAAGAATTAAAAAAAATCGTTAATGTAGTTATAAGCTCACTTTTCTTGTTCTTACTTTCATATGTTCCACTTTTGGCTTCGATTTAAGTCCATGCTCAAGGAGTTTTTTTTTAACATATTTTTTTTACCTGCAGTTACCTTTCATTCTTCTAGTGTCTTTGTTTGCCGGTGTGAGTTCAGAGATTTATCTTTAGTTGTCTATCTCTTTAAGTTCGCTCCCACCAAGTATGTTATGTGTTTTTGATAATTCTCCTACCAAAGAAATGATTTACCGTCACCACGATAAGGTGTTAATCGCATTTTAGTTTCTAGAAATCTTACTGAAGAAAACTCGAATTATAAAAGGCATTTGCATGAGACAAGTAAAAGTGCTTTGCTGGATCTTATATACCCTTCACCATCTATGCAAATCTAGTTTAGTGAAGTGACTCCAATCAAAAAAGCAAACATTTGGGTGACAGAGAATTAAAAAAAAAGAAAAAATTTAAGTACCACATAATTTTATGTAAAAATGCCATCGGCTCCTAATGGGTTAAGCGTTTAATATAATTTTAGTATTTCCTTAAAGATCTCTTCAAAAGCTTTAAAATGATACCCTAACTCGGAAAATATGGGCGAGCACCAATCTTCTCACTTGGTGATTTTTTTCTTATTTTTTAATTCTCTATCGCTCTATATATTTGTTTTTTTTTTTTGACTGGCGTTACCTC
Organism: Cistogaster globosa; assembly: GCA_937654795.1. Classification (NCBI taxonomy): domain Eukaryota; kingdom Metazoa; phylum Arthropoda; class Insecta; order Diptera; family Tachinidae; genus Cistogaster; species Cistogaster globosa. The sequence goes on along the minus strand of OW569403.1, from coordinate 60,627,379 downwards.
ATTGTTCCAAATGATATAGAAAAATTAGAGATAGGCGTGGTGTTTTGCCCACTGCCTCGATGAACATGAACCCATTTTGCTGATTTTCAATAGCACCTCTTTTGATACTGTGTCTGATCGATTGGCGTATTTAAATTTTTTCTAGCTGATTTAGTAACTCGGCAAACTTAAATTCAGCACTAATTTGGACGGGCAACGGAATTCGCTGAATCGACTTCGCTATGCATAAGAAGTCAGAATATATATTCACTTTATGGGGTCGGAAATGGATATTGTATAAATTACAAACGAAATGACAAAATTAGTTACACCCTTTTTTTACATTTTGTGGTGAAGGGTATAAAAATGGCATCGTATAAATCTGGACTTAGTCTTCCCAAAATTATTACTTCTTTCCACTTTTACTTCATTCTAGCCCTTTTGATTATGCATGTATGTATGTATGGAAAGCAAAAAATATAATATATTTATTCTTTTATTTTAATTTATTAAGCTTGTTATGCCGCTGGACCTTTAGCCGCCACAATTGGTCGTAAATGGACACTACTCGCCAGTTCGTTGTTTTTCATAGTTTCTTTTATACTGCTGATGTTGGCCACCGAAGTATGGATTATTATTGTGGCTCGTGCTTTGCAAGGTATCGCTACCGGTTTTGTTATGACAGTGCAGCCAATGTACGTGAGTGAAATTTCTACCGACAATATCAGAGGTGCCATCGGATCTCTAATGCAATTGACTATTGTTAGTAAGTATTTGATTGAATTTGTTTAATTGTAGATGATAGTTTTATTAACTACATGTTTTTGTTGTTCTTGTTTTTGTAATTTTTAGTGGGAGTACTTTATGTTTATGCTATTGGTCCTTATGTTTCGTATCAAGTTTTACAATGGTTTTGCCTTGCAGTGCCTGTAGGTTTTGCCACTCTCTTTGTCTTTATGCCTGAAAGTCCTTACTATTATGTGGGCAAAGAACGTTTAGAGGAGGCCTCCAATGCTTTACAATTTTTACGCGGCCAATCTGCAGAAGCTGTTAAAGAGACTTTGGTGTCTATACAGAATTTTATACAAGAAACTGCCGAACAAAAAGGAAGTGTGCGAGATATTTTGCAAATTGCCGGAAATCGTAAGGCGTTTATTATTTCAGCTGTCCTTTTGGCATTTCAACAACTATCAGGAAATACGGCGGTTCTTTTTAATACACAATCCATCTTTGAAGCAGCGCATACAGGGTTAGATGCTGCTATTGGTGCCATTATTGTGGGCTCAGTGCAAGTTCTTGCTTCCGGCTTAACACCATTTATTGCAGATCGTTTGGGTCGCAAAATCATATTACTGATTTCGAGTGCTTTAATGAGCATTTCGTTGTTTGCTTTAGGTGCTTATTTCTTTATTAAACTTTCGGGCGGTGATGTCTCAAATATTTTGTGGTTACCTTTGGCATCTCTGACAATTTATATTGTTGTGTATAGTGTAAGTTTTGGTCCGTTACCCTGGGTCGTTTTGGGTGAAATGTTTCCCGCTAATGTTAAGAGTACAGCATCTGCTATAGCGGCTTCTGTTTGTTTATTAACTGGATTTCTAATTTCCTATTTCTATCCAATTTTAAATAACTGGGGTATTTATTACATATTCTGGTTATTTGGATTATCCTGTCTGATTGCCTTCTTCTTTATTTGGATTGTTGTTTTTGAAACAAAAGGTTTGAGTTTGCAGCAAATTCAGAATATTCTGAATAAAAAAACTACCGATTAGTTGTAAAACAGAATTTGTAATAAAACGTGGTTTTATTATTTTCAAAATTTTATGACTTGTTCTTTAAATTGATAATTTCCAAAATTTATAAATCTTTTAAATTCCAAAATGGCAATTTATTTTGGAGTTGTGAATTAAATAATAAAAAATTAAAGATATTAAAATAAGATTTAGAAAAAACGTACTGGAACTAAAAAAAAATCCAGTATGAAAAAATATCACAGATCAAAAAAAAAAAAAAAAAAATAAAAACGACAAAATCAAAAAAAATCACCAAAAATCCGAAATAAATAAAATTGAAATTAAGCCATTAATCTCAAAAAAGGAAAACATCAGTCGAACAAAATTCTAAAATAGGAGAAACTTGCATCAAAAAATATTAAATTTGTAAGAAATCATTCAATTACAAAAAAAGTAAATAATTAAAAAGTAAATAATTAAATAATAAAACAATATATTTTTTGAAGTAGTGTTAAATTGATTAAAGTGGTAAATAAATGAGATTTTTTAAAATTTAATATTAAGAAAAAAACACGCTAAAATTAACAAAAATTTCTTAATTTGAGGAAGAAACACTAAAGCTTAAATTCAAAACAACCTCAAATCAATATTTACAAATAAAGAGATCGTAAAAAAATTCTTGCAAACAAATCGACTTCAAACCAGATCTCATCTGTCTGTGTATAACGGTTAAAAAGTATGATCACATAAATTTAATTACATTAACTATTGGGAAACCCTTTAATTTCTAAAATAAAATTTTATAGTTGTTATTATAGCGAACTTAACAATGAAGGTCCGATGTAAATTTTAGCTATCTGTCTTAAACTGATCAGAAGTATGGCCATATAAATCAAATTAAATAAACTATTGGGTCACCCTTTAATTAGAATTTTAAATATTAATACTTGTTGTTAAAACGGTCATAGTAATCGACATTCTGTTCAATTTTCAAGGGCTTGTCGATTTAAAAGACAGTCCCTTATAGGCCAATTAACGTCAGCTATGGGAAAACCCTTTAATTTTTAGATTTATTTTTGTACTACTTTTTGCCTTTTAAGTTTAAATGGTGTCCTTTACGGTTCATAATACACGCAAAAAACATACATGTTGTGTGAAGACACCCTTTAGTTTTTAAAACGGGACTAACGTGTAAGCATCAACTTTTTAATAAAAAAAATTTCTAGAAATCAGTTCAGAAATGACTGAGTCTTGCGGGCACAAGAAGCAACATTCAGACGAATAATAACCTCCTTCTTTTTTTTAAGTCGGTTAAAAAAGCACTCTTAAACAATCCAAGAAGCAGCTAAAATTCAGGAATAGAAAATTAATCTATAAATTATAATTTGATGAATTTTGAATAAAAATAATAAGGTAAACAAAAAAATAAATAAATAAATTAAATCAACCTTTTAAAAACAATAAAAAAGGAAATATCGAAAAATATATTTTAGACTTAAGAAATCTAAAGAAATATAAATATCAAAAAAAAAAAAAAGGAAATTAAAAGAAATTTTATTAATTTAAAATAAAACAAAAATAAAATGATTTTTAAAAATGTAAATTAAGAAATTTTTGAAAATAATTTACAGTCACAAAAATTTTACTTTAAAATATTTTTAGTTTAAAAAAGAAACACACGTCATAAAACTTATTTCACAAAGCAGAAAAAGAACTTAAATAAGAAATAAATTTATTTTTATGTTCAACTAAGTAAACGTGGTTTTTAATCACAAAATAATAAATATTTTAATTTAATAAAAATAATTTAAACTAAAATGATCAGTAATGTGATGAATATTAATCGATTTGAAAATAGAAGTCCAAAATGATTTTATTGCCGAAAATTTATGAATACGATATTTTTTTTAAACGAAGATAAATTAAAAATGTTTTCTTTTTAAATCGTAAATATATTTTTTCATATTAAATAAAATATCTGCTATCTTTTAAATAACAATCTTAAACTAGAAATCACCCTCAAAATAAAAAGAAGGCGTACATATTTAAGATATGAAACGACATTTAAATTTCTTTTAACGCTAACGATCAATCACAAGAGAGCAAAAATTTCCAAAAAAAAAAAAAAAAAAACTAAGCCGTTCAATGAAAATTGCTTATCAATCATGTTTTAATTGTCTACAAATATTATCTAAAAAATATAAATTAATAATTTACATGTAAGTTTAGATGTATTTATGTGTGTACGTTTTAATCACCTACAAAATAAATAAATTTGCAAACATTAAAAATTATTGATATAAAATATTTAAAGGGACTGATTGTGTAAACAAAAATCATACATTTCATGTACGCATTGTATGTTGTATTTATTGTATTTGGTATATGCATTGTATGAAACAGGTAACGCCTACAGTTGATTATATAAAAACCCCTTAACGAAAATTTAAATCATGATATAAAAAATGTTGTGTCAAAATTATCAATAGAAAAGTGTTTTTAAAGTCAAAAAAGTGAAAAAAAAAACAATCCCACTTACTGAAAATTACAAATTTTTAAAATGTTTCTAAAGGCTGATTTTCGCTAATAGTAATTTGCACTGAAAACTCAATTTCATAAAATTTCACCAAAAACAATATCATTCCAAAAACCTATGACAACAATTAGAAACATATTGGTTGATTTGAAGCTTCAAAACAATTCTTGCAAAAAAAACCGATTTTAAAAGAGACAAATTTAAAATCATATGTCTTTAGGACGGTATTTATACATTAATTATATTCGAGAAAGATTGCGTCAGGATTTTTTATGTGTCGTCGAACAAAATGTGAATGCAGAATAAACAAGAAAATTCAGCAGTTATGTGGTCACTCTTTATTTTTTACACTTTTTATTGATGACACAGTACACAAAATTTGTATTTAATGTCTAATTTTATGTGTTTATAGTTGTTATTATACTTGATGGTCTAATTTTCAATAATTTATCTGCAACAGTTTCAAAGATAGGGTCATATAGGTCAAATTACATAAGTTATAGGGACACCCTTTAATTTCTAATTTCAAGTTTGCTACCTGTTATAGCGGACTTAGCAAAAAAGTTTCTGTGCAGATTTCAATCAACTGTCTACAACTGTTTTAAAGTTTGGTCATATACATCAAATAACAGCAACTGTTGAAACACCCTATAAATTATAATTTTAAATATTTTTACTTCTTAATATACCAGACAAAGAAGTAGACATTCTGTTTAATTTTCAAGTGATTCTATATAACGGTTCAAACGATAGAGCCATACAGGTCAATTTACTTCAAATATGGGAACACCCTTTAATTTCTAAATTCAAATTTTATGCTTGTAACTATAGAGGGCTTAGCAATAAAGGTTCTTTGTAAATTCAGCTGTCTGTCTATAACAGTTCAAAAGTTTGGCCACATACATCAAATTGAATTAACTATTGGGACACCCTTTAATTTATAATTTTTAATATTTATACTCTTGTTATAACGGTCATAGTTATCGACATCCTGTCGAGTTTTCAAGCGTTTTTCTTTAACGGTCCAAAACATAGTCGCATATTAGTTAATTTACGTCTCCTAAGGGGACACCCTTTAATTTATTTAATTATTTTTGTATTCATTTTTACTATTGGGAGCTAAAGTAAAACGTAGTTTTTTTAATTTTAAAGAAGTGCATTTTACAATTCATAATACACTTAAAAAATATGTATGTTGTATACGGACACCGCTTTGTTTTTAAGATTCTGAACTGTTTTTAAAACGGGACCAATCTGTAAGCATAATCTAACAAATTACAATAAATTTTCTAAATAGATTCAGAAATTACTGAGTTCTGCAGGCACAAACATAAAAAAGCAACATTCAGTCGAATTGATAACCTCCTTCTTTTTTTTGAATTCGGTTAATAATGATTAACAAACAAGCTCACGCGGTTACACGTATACAATACAACTACAAAAAGAAATCTCAACAAAGAGAGCAGAACACATCACACACGTTCATATGTTAGCTTTCAACAAGAAGCTATTTTCTTTAAAAAATAAGTAAGATTTTAATATTTTAATAGAAACATAAAAATAAATTTGTTAATACTTTTTGATTATTTTTAACTCTAATACTGGTAACAACATGCAATCAGCTCTTCAATAACTCATGTTTTTGTGGGTGTTAATGTAAACTAATGTGACAATTTATTTGCTATTTACTTAATACAAGCGATAAATTAGTGGGTATAAAAAAAATCAAAACAAAATGCTTTTTCATACACATTTTTCAGACGAGATAGCACCTCTTTTGACACCATGTCTGATCGATTGGCCTATTTAATTTTTTTAGCTGATCTTGTGCCTTGGCAAACTTGAATTCAACACTAACACGGACGGGCAGACGCACATCGCTCAATCAACTTCGCTATGCATAAGAAATCAGAATATACATTTACTTTATGGGGTTAGAAATGGATATTGCAGCAATTACAAACGGAATGACAAAATTAGTTATACCATTTTTCCACTTTTTGTGGTGAAGGGCATAAAAATAATATTAGAATAATAATAAAAAAATAACAAAAGAATAAAGGATTTATCTTTGTTATATAAGAAAAAATTAAATAATTTTGTCAAAATTGGGAAATCATCAATTGTCGCTAAAATTGGCTGATAAGTAACGGCTTATTTCTCAATAATCAATAACAGTGAATTACATAATTTGAATTGGGATACTGCCTCGATATTTTTAAATTTTATTTAATTTAGTTTAATAATCCCACTATTTAATTTTCATTATTAATTTGCAATATTTAATTTGCCCGTATATAAAATAAAAATAAATCATTGTATTGTTTGGTTATATTTTATCTGTTGTTTTTATTTTGCTTTTTAACATCTTTAAACTGTATTATCAATAATCAATATCCGTGAGTTAAATAAAGTTTATATACAGATTAAATTAAAAAAATAAACTACAATCTAAAACCTTTTAATTTTTCTCCAAAAACGTCTATTAATTTATCATTTTAATTGAATTGAGCCTAAAATACACAAGTTACTAAAAACAATTTCCCCAACAGTAAAACACTGTTACTGATTTTATTTTTAAAGAATGTCCTACGATAATGCAGTTATTCGTTTATATGATAGCTGAGAGAACTGCATTACCACTTGCACTTAAATTCTAAAGCTGCCATATGTTTGTTTTTATAACAGCTGTAGGTTTTACGTTAGCGACCTCTGCTTGTGAAAACTGATTCTGTGTTGTCAAACAGGCAGTTGACATTTTGTACAATTCTCATCAGTTCGTAAACAGCAGCCGTAGTGTTTAATACGTTAGATTTTATATGGTTATGTCGCACGAGGTGTTACGCGAGTGCTGTTTTTTATAATTTTTTTTTTATTTTCACTTGTAATTTGCGTGCAAAAATCTATATTATTAGTGTTGCTTTTTTGTTAATTAAATACAAAAGTATTAATCAATATAAAAAAAATGTAAATCAAATATTTTTGTTTAAATTAAGTAACTATTTTAGTTAATATTTAAAGCCAGAAAATTAATAAATATAAATAAAACATAACTACTCTTTTTGTATGAAAACCATTAAAAAGAAGAGAAAAAAAGGGTTATTGAAAATAAAATAAAAAATTCGCGAAACAAGATAAAATGGAATTCATTACTTGTTTAATTTACAAAGCAAAAATTTTAACAAAGTAAAATATTAAAATGAAAGAAAATCTTTAAAATTAAAGGCCTCTACAAAATTCATTCACTTACAACAATTTTAACTTCGTTTTTTGTTGTTGTTTATATTACTTTTTGTTATCATTTGTTTTGACCAAAACAAACACGATAACAGTAGTAGTAAAAATAAAATATTTAAAACAACAACAGAAAGTATTGCAAAAGTAAAAAAGTGAGAAACAAAACAATTAATTCATATCCAAACAACACCACACCCTTTAATGTGTTTCTTAAAACAGATCACAGAAGAGAGGAAGATACAAAAAGTTAAACCTAAAAGAAGCTTAAAATTAAAATTTATTTTGAAATTCTTTCAAACTTTGAAGTTTGCCCTTGAATAATGTTTCAAACAAAATAAAAACAAAAAACAAAAGAAAAAAAGACAAGCAGCTGTTAACTACCAACCAACAAACAGAATTAAAATTTTAATCAAAACAACATAACAATAACAACAAAACAAATAAATGGCTTAAAATATTTGTTGGTCAAGCCTTTTAACAATATTTCAACTTTATTTTTGAAGTTGCTGTTGCTTTTGTAATTTAAAGACCGTGACAGGAAATGATGTCATTTTAAGAAACCCACTTTTTAAGTTTTCTTGTGTTTAACTGTCTCTTAAGCATCAACAACTTAACATTTGCATTTAATATCCTTAAATTATACAAATCTTAATTAAAGCTCAACTCGCAGTTAAACAAAAGTATTAAACAAAAAATTAAAAAAAAACGATCTTTCTTTGTCTCTCTCCCTCTTTTGCTTTTAAAAATCACAGCTGTTTAAAAGTGTTTTTTTTATAACCTTAAAAAAATAAAAATAAAAAATAAAAATAAAATAGTTTTGTGCAATTATTTTTTTTAAAATCTGTCATTTATTGCAAAAATGCCTTTAATAAGGCATAATCGAAAAATTGTGCCTCCTTGTAGAAGAGCTCTAGCCTCAGTCTCTTCATTATCATCTTTGAATGGTTGTTTATTCTATTTAATCGTAATTACCACATGTCTGCCAATCTTTATCGATCTTAATGTTCAAGCTGCTGTAGTTGTTGTAACACCAACAGCAGCAAAAACCACAACGAACAATGTTAAAACGGATATTGCACAGTCAAAAGGTGAGTTTTATTTAAAATAATATTTTTATATCAATAAGAATTGATTGGAGTTACAAGACATCTTGGGAATATAAAAAAGAAAAATGGAATGGATACAAACATTCGCAAATAGCAGATGTAAACTTAAGATGCAATATTTATGGGATTGTGAATAAAATTCTTATCAGAATAATTAATAAATTCCATTGCATTTGTTGAAACATTTTTCTAAAAACTAAAATTGTATAATTTAAACAAATATTTATGATAAATCGTTTTCCTAGAAATCAAGGTAACAACTTTCGATGTAAATTTATGTCCAAAATATACTGGAATGTTCGTTCGATGTAATAAATTTTAAATGTTGCGATAATTTCTTGGTCCAGTGGCTGGATTAGGGATGTGGTATTCGGTGGTAGGAACAAAACTTGTACATATTCATGTTCCAACTGAGGATGCCCAGCAGGTGCATTGTTTACCAAAAGAAGAACTTTAAATTCTAAGCCCTTTTCAATCGTAGATTTTCTGGTTTCGGGCACAAAATATTTAAAGAACAAATCTGTGAAAACTGCAGTAGTTATCCATGCCAATTGACCGGCAATTTATCATAATCGACACCTTTCATTGCTAGAGGCTTAAGTGCCCGATTGATAAGCCCCTTAACATCTGAGCTTTAGAAGCGTTATAACAAAATAAAAATGTTACTCGATCTGTTTCAGCTTTAAAACCATCAGCACTCCTTTGCGATTTGGCCACATACGTTCTCCTCGGCATTTTTTTTTCCAAAAAAGACCAGTTTCGTTGGCACTACAAACCTGATGTGGACTGTAATTTTCATTGGCTTGGAATTTTTTGTGAACTTTCTGAGCTCAGAGGCAATCTCGCCCTTAATTTTTATGTTATGAAGGCATGCCTATGGAGAAATCCTGTCAACCATCCAGTGCATGCAGAAAATAAGCTCTTCTCAGGAGTTGATTATGTAAATGTAGACGGTTGTTTGTCTTTTATCATTTTATAAAATTTTAAGGCTTGTTGTTTGATATTGTTTCCATCTACGGGAATCCGTTTTTGTGTATTGTGCTCAAGCCAAATATGAGCGCTTTTTCCATTTTTTCTTTTATAGCATATCTAGTGTGTGATGAAGACTTAACAGATAGTTTAATTACAAAAATCACAGATTGCCTAATTGAATTTTTTTTAGTTCTTACTATGGCTTCGTTTTAATCGAACATTTAACACGTTTAGCCCTCTCCATTTCGAAGGCGACCTAAAATTTTAATTTTTAAAAATTATGTATGCTTGCTTTTGTATAAACTAAGCAATACATATCCTGCCTGAATTAATAGTCTCAGCCTATTACGGTTTCATAAAGCTGAGGCTTTACATGTGAATATCACGTTACTATTGGGATGCCCTTCATTTTGTTTAAATTTTTTAAATTTTTTCTTTAAAAAGCCATAACAGTGCACTCTATTTAAAAATTTCAATCGTCTGTCTTTAAAAGATAAAGCATATTCGCCAAATTAAAGGCCTTTCGGAAACACCCTTTAATTTTCTAAATTTATTGTTTACATTTTACTTTTATAAAGCGGATTGGATTGTACTCTGTGTGAATTCTAAATGTCTTCGGTGAAAACACTAACGGCTTATACGTAAAACACATGTCACTATTGGGTCACCCTTTAATTTAAAGTTTAATTTTTTCCCCTTGTTTCTACAGCGCACATAATTTGATTGATACTTTGCAAATTTGATGAGTCTGCCTATCACATCACTTTCGAAACACTTTTTAATTTTTAGTATTTGTTGTCATAATTGCTATAGCAATATATCTTGTGTGGAAAATAAAACGAGCTCATTGGCAGAAACTTTACACTTGGTTAAGACTGCAAACTTTTCCAGTAAAGTGCAATACCAAAAAATAGATAGTGTTAGGGCATTCAGATAAACGATACTTCTATTTGAAATGTAGAACAGATTCTAAGGCCCCTAATAAAATTCTATAAATGATCACTGCAGTTCCGCTTTATATCAAAATTTTAAAACATTAACAGAAATTTTAAATGTGCTTTTGACAATTATTACTAAACCGACATCTAATATCTTTCGAAGCGCATTCTGGACGATCAATTTTGAACGAATTTGCCGTGCATTGCTGGCCGTATGTTACAAATAACACGAACAATGTTTTTTTCTTAAGAACTAGCACTTTATGCCTATTTCACTAATGTAACCGTGCTTCATTCTTTAGAAAAGGGATAGAGGAGAGAAAAGACAGGTGGTATACTTTCACCATTTTAGTTACTACTTTACTTCGCTGGCGAATGTGCTATAAAGAAGTACTGACGATGGAGGCTGCCTGCTGTATTGTTTAATTCCGAATATATATTTATACCATTAAATAGATAAAACATAGTTTTAATTTTTGGGTGCCGCAGGGGTTGAACCCTGGCCAACCAGGTTTGTAGTCGACGTGCTTGTTACCATAACTACTGCAGTCTCAAGGCGTCAATCTATCTTTCCAGCTTAACAGCATAAGCCAGTGACTTCACACGGCTCAACAGAAAATTATCGAGAAGTGTCAAATCGACTTGGAAGGTTATATGACAGTTCGATTTTTCCAAATTAATTTATTAATAAATTTTGATTTCCGTAAGTTGATGGTTGCGGTCACCGTTTGCCGCATTGTGCGTTGGTCGTAGATCGTTAACGATTTCCATCGACCATAGCGATTTACAGCAGCTATATTCTCTTCAGTACACACATACCTTGAACGTTTTTATACTATTGCGTCATAAAAATCACAAAATCATCTAAAGTAAGTGAAAGTAATTATGAATAAGTAAAGGGAATTTTTGGACGTCAATCTATAAAAGATTTAGTACAGTATAATGATCATAAATGTTCAAAAGTGAGCGCAAGTTTTAACGGATCTACTTAAACAAAACTCATTATTTATTTAAATTTGTTTTTGTTATTAAAAAAAAAGAGTTGACTCTTTAAATTAACAAATTAACTAACTCATTAAAACTGTGGCTGCACAAAAAATAAATGTAATTAAACTAGAAACTTGCATTACTTAGTGCCATGCAGTGGGAAATTTTAGCCTTGGGGTAATGCTAGCAATTATTAGGAACTCCGTTATAAGAAAGAAGGCCGACAGTTATCAGTCGATAGTCTAAAATCACTCAGGAAGCGAATTAATTAAAAAAGAAAATTCTTCTTTTATTTTTGATTTTAATTTAATTGCTGTTACAATTGAAATATCACTACACAATTCAATTGTTTTAGTTTCTAAATCCATTTTTTTAATAATCACTTTTAATAAAAAAAAAAAAACAATTTTAATAAAATTTGCGAGCAAATCAGCTGTTGTAAACAAATAATAATTATGTCAGACGTAATTATACGTGTACGTTTGTGACCAAATATTAAAAGTCTTCTGTAAAATAGCAATTTTGACACACATGCAGAATTACATATGACTTACACAGATAAGAAGTCAGATATAAAAAACATGCCGTGTATGGGTACCTTTATTTTACTATTTCATTTCCACATTCCACAGTGATGTTATTAACTTTGTTAACATTGTTGTCTTCTTCTTTTTCTTTCGATTCGAATTTTCTTCAGAATACCAAATTTCGATCGCAACGGAACTGAATGCGGAGACTTAATCGATACGCAGAATAGGAGTGAATATTTCTACTTTTTTCCAAATTGGATCGTTTTTACCACATTTTTTTTTTTTTTTTGAGAATTTCGAAGATCAGGATCAAAACCAAAAATTTTGTTCTCTTATTTTATATTTTGTATGTACATATATGAACATAGATGACATCGTCACAGAAGTATTACGACATGTCAAATCTTTATGCAGAATGAATGAATTTGCACAAATTGAGAGCAAAAATGCGAATGAAAATTTGACAGTCGTATGACGCTCTTTGTTTTTTTGAAATTTTTAAAAGGCAATAACGAAACAATAGATCAGGGAGGCATTTTTTTGCACAACTCCCAAAAACCTATTTATACAAATTGTGTAAACAAGAAAAGATCTATCGTAAGATATTTTCTCTTATTTTTAAAAGACGGATAAAATTTTATATTGTTTTTCAAAAGTAACTTAGACGACTTATTTTTTATACCCTTCATCACAAAAAGTGGAAAAAAGAAATAACTAATTTTGTCATTACGTTTGTAATTTCTACAAAATCTATTTCCGATCCCATAAGATAAATAAATATATTCAGACTTCTTATATATAGCGAAGTCGATTGAGCGATGTACGTCTGTCCGTCTGTGTAAGTGTTGAAATTAAATTTGCCAAGGCACTAAATGAGCTAGAGAAATTTTAAATATGCCAATCGATCATAGTTTTGAAAATTTTCATATTAAAATCTGCAAAATCGGTCTTTGTCCTTCAAGGTAGCGGGCAAAACACAACGCCAGACTGTATTTTTTCCTGGAACAATGAAGTAACTCCAATAAAAAAAAATATATGGGGCGATAGAGAATTAAAGAATAAGAAACAAATATCAAGTGAAAAAATTGGCGCTCGTCTATATTTTCCGAGTTACGGGGCTCTGAAATTTTAAAATTTTTTTAAATATCAATATGGGTATCATTTTAAAGCTTTTGAAGTGATCTTTAAGGAAATTCTAAAATTTTTATAAAATGCTTAACCCGTTGAGAGCTAATGGCATTTTTGTGTAAAATTTTATTTATTTAGTTCTTAAATTTTTTTTCTTTTTTTAATTCTCTATTCCCCTAATAAATGTTTTTTTGATTTGAGTTACCTCACTAAACAAGATTTACATACACGGCGAAGGGTATATAAGATTCTTCATAGCCGTATTTAGCACTCTTACTTGTTTTCTCCACATTTAAACTGATTAAAATTCAGACTGTAAAAAAAAATATTTCTGTAATTATTTCTTTAAATTATTCCGATGGCAATTCTTTTTATTATTTAATTTTGAAAAGTGTTTTTTATTTTATTAAACTTTTGCCATTTAAAACAATAAATATTTAAAGGAATTGCAATCTAAAAACAAATCTTATAATCCATGCACAGCCTGTCATTTCAGTTTCTTTTTAAATCTACTCGTATTTAGAATTTGTGTCATCCATATTAATCCACTTGTATCTAAATAAAAATTTACATTTTCTATGAACCTTTTGGAAACAAGAGAATACAAACAATATTTTACCAAATATTTGTCAGTGTAAATAAAAAAGAAAAGCAGTCAAAGCTTTTGGAAAAGTGTAAATAAATATTTAAAACAAACTAAGAAATTAAAAATAAAAAAATAAAAACGTTTACTAGACGAGTTTAACTGAAAGCAAATAAAACAGCATTTTTATTTCTATTTCCTCTTAAAAGTTATCAATACTTAATGACTGTATTTAAACACTACTTGTCATTAGAATAAGGCCAGGATATTTGATATTGATATTTTTTTTTTTTTTTTTGCTTTACATTAATTTTTATGATTTTAAAAATGCTTTCAAAATAAAATCACAAAAGCAAAAGAAATCATACAAAAACCTATGACAGTGTTAAAAAATATTGCTTTAGACTGCCCTAATGTTAAGCTTTCATGTTTCTTTTTTTAAGAAATTAGGTCACGGGAAGAAGGATATAGAGAGTACGGCATGTGGATATTCTATTTAAATTTTTGCACCCTGAAAGTAACAGGAAAGACCTCTAGACGTAGTTTATATCACTTTTGAACTGTTCGGCTAAAAGCGATTTTTTTTTGTAATGTGTTTTGCGATTCATTGGACAATCGTAGACAGAGGAATGCGCTCTTGATAAAGATCGTTTTGCGCTTATGAAATTACGGTTTTTAGGAACAAGTTTTCTTATTTCATCAGAGCACATTCCGTTGTTGTAACAATGAAGCAGTGAAATACATTTTACATTGCGTCGAAGCTCCATTGAGTCTCCCCACAGTAACTCCAGCGAGTCTCAAACAATCAGATATCTATTTTAGAAATCATACGCTGTTAACTATTCAGGCAATAAATGCGTTGTGGCTCTGCCGAGACTCGAACTCAACCACAATTGTCGCTGTAACTTTCATTTCTCAGATTTAGTCGAGAATTAATCGATGATTTTCTGATTTTTGTGATGAGGGCGCCCTAAATATACCAACTTCTGTTCTAAGTATTTACAAGCGTCTTCACAAACTCATCTATCGCAGCGAGACAATAATTATTTTTTTTTAATTGAGGGTCATTCTGCGCAGCCACTTTACAGCAATAATTTTTCCTTTCTATTTTATTATTAATTAATTTTATAAAGTTTTTTTTATTTAAAAAATGTAGCAAATTAAACCTGACGGCAACACTGAAAGCAAATCTTTCCCTTATATTTTCTATTTCTATCCAATTTTATAACAAATTATTTTTAGGCCTGTAATAACTCAACACATTAAGTCCTGTTAAGACTTTTGTTTAAGAGGAAAAGGCGGTTTCTGGTTAAAAGCCAATATAAAAGCAAATGTCAACAATATTAGATTTAAAGTAGGAATTTGCCTCTTTATAAATTCTCTCGCTTTCTGAGATTAATATTGCGACAGCAACAACATTTTTATGCTTGAAAAAATTATCTGTAATCCAGTTTAGTTTTCTAGTTTATAAATGTGTTAAATTTGTTTTGTTTTTTTTCCTTAATAAAATGTTGTAATTTTTTGTATTTTTTATTGTTATCAAAGCATAATTTCCTAGAGCTGGTTTGAGTATTTTATTTTGTTTGCTTGTAAAACAAAACTTTATCAACAAAAAATTTGTTTTTTATTTTTTTCTCAAGGTTAATTTAATGAAGTTGTTTTTGTATTTCTTAATTTTTTTATTTTGGTGATTTGTTAATCAAAAAATATTTTAGTATTAAATTATTTTATTTACTGGCGAACTTTGTTAATAGGCGGTGGTCCCGTAACTGTAATTACGGTGATTTTTTTTAAATTTAATTTGCAAATCTGAATGTATTTAAATTAAACAAATAAATAATAATAATAAAAATATCTAACGTTGCTTTTTAGTGGTTGGTTAAAAAAAATTTATATGATATTCAAATGGAACTGTCAAATGGTTTAATCTGTTGCATAAAATAAAAAGTCGAATTTTTTCTTTTAGTTTCAACGTTAATTTTATTGCGTAACGGTTTATGAGAATTGCTACCTCACCATGAGTAATGATTTTTTGTTTGAAATATAGATGACACCGATCCGGGCCATACAGCGACCACAACCATCGACTTATTGAAATTAAAATTTAACGATAAGATAAAATTGATCTGTCTATTGGTCCCCGAGGTCATGCTCCTTGACAACTCTCCGTTAATTCTTCTTCTATTTCTTAACAAAAAAAAAAAAAAAAAAAAAAAATAAAAGTTTTTTTCACCAAATGTCTCCTCTACAGTCTATAATTATTTTTCTCTTAACGCTTTAAGTTTAAAAAAAAATTTAACACTTTTTGTTATATTATTATACATTTTTTTCGCCTTTAACTTTATTTTGCGCAAATTAGTTAAAAGTAACGAAATAAATAATTTAATTTTATGTTAAAATGTAAAAACAAGAAAACATCACCATCATGATTTGAAATTTAATGTTGTGCTCAGTGAATTTTAACCGCTCGTTTTTTCCGCATTTAAATTTCTTTTTGCATTATTTTGCAGTTTTGTAGGTCAGGCATATGTGTTCATTTTTATTTTAATCATTCATTGCTTTCTTTAAAACTGCTTCAATTATTCAATTAAAGAATGTTTTATTTTTAAGCTTTAAAAACAATTTTGCCAAGAAACACAAGAGTCAAAGTATAAATGAAAGTGTTTTGAATGTGTTTTGTTTTTAATTCACAAAATAAAAAACCAATTTAAATATTATAAATTAAAATACAAATTAATGGGAAAGTGTGTTACTCTTTTTCTCATGTTAATTTCATTAAAAAACAAATGGTGAATTAGGGTGGTCCACATAAAAAGTTGTAACAATATTTTCTTTAGATTCTAAAAAGATCATAGGGACCACTTCTTTGTTTTAACTTTTCCGAATAAAAGCAGATTTACTTTACAGAAAAAACATTTCAGATTAAGTCTCAGATTTATAAAAATCATTTTAAAGCCTTTAAGAAGTGCCCATTATGAAAAGATCTTTGTTGTAGAACATCTGTGTTGGGGGCTGTGGCTTTGTCGAATTTACATACCCTCTCCCAAAAACATTAATAATAAAAAATGCTGATTTTTATACCCTTCCCTATAAAAAGTGGAAAAAGAGTATAACTAAATTTGCCATTCCGTTCCGGTCCATGCCCTTTGACGTAGCGATCAAAACACTACGCCTACCTCTAATTTTTCTATATCATTTGGAACAATAAAGTAACTCCAACCAACAAAAAATACAAATATACGGGGCGATAGAAATCTAAAAAAATTAGAAAAAAACTTCGTGTGGAAAAATTGTCGCTCGCCCATATTTTGCGAGTTACGGTCCTTTGAAATTTTCAAAATTTTTAAAATATCAATATGAATATCATTTGAAAGCTTTTGAGGAGATCTTTAAAGAAATCCTAAAATTTTTAAAAATGCTTAACCCATTAAGAGCCGATGGCATTTCTATGAATTAATTTTTTTTTTTAATTTTTAAATTCTTTTTCACTTCAATGTT
This sequence comes from Cistogaster globosa, assembly GCA_937654795.1. Classification (NCBI taxonomy): domain Eukaryota; kingdom Metazoa; phylum Arthropoda; class Insecta; order Diptera; family Tachinidae; genus Cistogaster; species Cistogaster globosa. The sequence continues at coordinate 60,610,152 of OW569403.1, read as the reverse complement.
TGTTTTTTTTTTATTGGAATTACTTCACTAAACTAGATTCACACAGATGGTGAGAGGTAATTAAGATTTGGCATAGTCGAATATAGCACTCTTACTTTTTTAATTCAATTGTAAAATTAGTCTTTTGATATGTTAAATGAATTAATGAAAAGTATTCACATTAAAAAACGTTCAAAAATCATTTTATTACTGTTTTTGTTGAAAATATACAATTTTAGGTGAAATTTCGATTTATGATGAAATCTAAGCCGATGGGCGCTACCCTACGTATAAGATTTTAGAATATTTATACTTTTTAGTATAATAAATATTTGTAAAAGAAGCTTTAAACGGAATGAGAATTTTTGTATACCCTTTCTTCCTTTTTTAAGAGTATAAAAATAAAGCCGAATCTGCAATATTAAGGGCCGTAATAGGGGACTCTTTTGACGAAACTAGACCTTTGTATACACTGTGTTATCAAGGAACTCTTATTTATATACGGGTCCCAAACAGCTCTCAATACAAAATCAAAAGTGGGTACTATATTAACGAGGTGAAAATAATCCTTTTCCCCTTTAGTTCAGGATAGTGATAGAGAAACTGTTTCACATCATGAGCTTCCTTCCGATTTCATCAATTTCCTCCTACATCGATTTAAATGCCTTAAAACCTCGATGGATGCTGTTTGATCAGACAAGTTGTCATTATTAAGATGTTTCTTCTGGTCATCAAAAGTAGAGCGACAGATTGTCTCACGTTTAGTTGAGGTTGCTGAATGGAAGCATACTTTCGATGAAAAGGCCTTTGAAAAAATAGTGAAAGAAAATAAAGATTGTAAGTTTAAACAAAAATGGTGGCAAAAAAATAGGGCCATAATTAAATAGACCTTTTTTTGAAAATATTTAAAAAAACCAAAAGCATGCAATTTTTGAAAGTATGGCAACCTTGCTCAGAGAATCAATCTTAAAAATGAGAGAATACAAAATATCGATTTTCAAATTTTTTTTTATTCCATGTCACAATCCAGGCGAGTCGATAACAGGTGAATGCATAAGCTAACGCAGCCTACAGAAGGTTGCCTGCGCCCCTCTCTTTTTTTTTTTTTTTTGTTTAAGCAACATTTTTTATTCATTAGTTTTAATAAAACTCGCCTGAATTTAATAAATAATCTCCAATTTAACATTTTTCTTCCGAAATAAATTAGTTTAATTAAATTTGAAGGCGAAAGCAACATTAATCATTGGATTTTATTGCCACTCATCATCTCTACAAGGGTCATTCTCATTCCCTATCTCACGAAAGTATTATATCTTCAATATATTCGTAGTCTTCATTTCACTTACTCCCACAACCACACAAAAGCTTTATTTTTCTTAAGAAATTCTTATGAATTTCCTGTTAAATTAAAAACAAAAACAAAGACATGAAGACAAAAATATATCCCACCGTAACCCTTGTGGAATTAAGGGATAAAGCCACATGGGGTTAAGTATAAAAGTATTAGTCAGCACTTGGCAACAGAACTGCAAGACAGACAGTTGGCCGAGCTGTGGCTGGCTGTTTGTCTCTTAGCAAACAGTAAAAGAGATAAAAGAAAAAACAACAAGAATAATAATGATAATAATGAAACGAAAACAAACATTAGGAAATGCACAAACAAATGATACACAGCTGACACGTGTTCTTGCGTACGTATGCAAGTGTATGTGCAGTGAGTGAATGAGTGAGTGAGAGCCATTAAGGAAACTACTCCCCCAAATAAACAGTAGTCTAAACAAAAGTACAAAATTGATGATTGAAACTATTATTATATTTTTTGTTGTTGTTTTTCAACCGCATACCCAACTTGATTTCAATTGATCTCTTTGCTAAGATTTGAAGTTTAATTTGGTTAGAGATGAATAGAATTTTTTGCTAATCAAGTTTGGTCATTAACAAAACTAAATCAAAATAATATAATAGAGGTGTGCATAAGGCGCCTTTAAGGCTTAAAGTTAATTAAAGTCTAGACTTGTTTCAAAAAGAATTATTCTGACTAATACATTACTAATGTTTTACATTTATATTTTATATTTTTACACTGACTGTTTTAATAATAATTTAAAAATGGGTTAAAAAGAAGTTTTTATTTTGTAGCCATATTTTTTTAACAGGCAAAATTTGTATAAGAAAACTAACATTTGAAAGGAAAAAAAGGAAAGCAATGAAAAGTACCTGCAAACATTTTCTGCCATCTCACAGCTAATTTTCTTTAATTATTTGTAAAAAAAATATCAAATATGATTTCAAAAAAGAAAAATTGCTGACTAATATAATGTAAAAACTTCAAAACTATTGCTGATGACGCATTTTACCATTCAAATAAAGAGTGGTTTTTTTTCTAAGGTTAAAAAGAAAAAAAAACAAAAAAAAAAAAAGAAATAATTAAAATGAGATTTAAAAGAAAAATATTCAAGAGGTAAATACATCACATTAACATTTATAAATAATTTCGGCCATAGGACCTTCGCGTATGCTGTTGGCGAAGCGCATTTTAAACCACTGATTCAAGCATTGTATGGTCGTATGTTGCAAATAACACGAATGATATGGGCATCCAAGGCGTTGCTCCTTGCTGCTTTATAAAGAAATGACTGAGAGGTTTTAAAGCCAATAGACTTTTCACGAAATCAGCTTTTCGCTAAATTTTGACTTCAATAAGTCAATGGTTGTAGTCGCTGTAAGCCACGTACCGACATTCTGTTGGAGCCACATACCGGAACAATGTCATCTATATTATAAAAAAAAAATCATTGACCATGGGGCGGTAACGATCTCAATCGAACGTAACGGAATATCTGGGTTCGTTTCTAAAGGAATGAGGTCAAATAATGCCACTGGTGTATAAACCACACCAAACGGTAATCTGTTTGACTTCATATGCGTCAATTTGATTTTTTAACAAACCCATTAAGTTAAAGATAAGCCCCATCGCTGAACGTAATTTTTTCGGACAGGCAGAGCCCCAATTCCTGCGATTGACCACGAATCGATAAATTTGAATCTTCTTCCACATCTGCGATTATTACAGCGCACATTGCTTCGAAGTGTTGGTGCTTTTGCAACATTGAAGAAGTGTGATATTGCATGAAATCTATACACAGTTTGATAGATGGATGGATGCTTAGATAAATGATTTTTTTGCTTTCATTCGTGACTGATATTCGTCATCGACGTCATTTAAACGTCAATTAATTCATGATGATTTGCCAGAAGTATCGTAATCATAAATGACAAACTAGTAAATTCTGTCAGGCTTAAAAGATCATTTTATAGATGTATATCGTGTTAAATCAAATTTATATGAACATGAGCAGCTTATGGTGACCAATACAAACATAAATTCGTTTGCACAACTATAAACGGGAGCAGATCACGAAACCCTTTTGTTTAAACTATCGTCTTATAACTGTAGACCTTCTTCTTCATCACAGTCTCTTGTAATTGCCAAAATCTTCTAAGGCTGGGGTGTCTTTTAGTATTCCCATTTATTATATGTTCGCCTGTCGTCCTAAGTCTTACGCTAGCCAGTGAAGTGAAATGCCTTTTACTAGGCGGTATCTGATAACCAATTGTATTGAATGACTGTCAAGAATATTCAAACCGCCGTTTCGAAAAACACAGCAAGACACCAAGTGCAGACTTACACTATGCATTTTTTGTTGCAATTTAGTTCAATTATCTATTTAAGTTGCGGGGATATGTTTTATTAAAAAAAAAAAAAACATAAGCAACAGTAACTTTATCTCAAAATTCAAGCGATAGCATATTGCTTGCTTCATTAACAAACAAAAATTTCATGCTAGTTTCATGAAAAATTGCACAGTGTAAATGCAGTATAAGGCCACTACACATGAAGTATAAAAGAGATGATTTTAGAGATTTTTGGTACGTAGAGCTATTCTTCAGAAACCACATGTGCTTCATATTCATTGCGTTTACTGTGGTTAAGAAAAAAAATTTTGCCGGTGGCAAGAAATAGCCGATCAGTAAGAAAAGAGAGAGAGAGAGAGAGAGAGAGAGGAGGAGGAGAATTTATGAAAAGAAAATTTGATAACCTTTTAGTTCAATAAAAAGATAATATTGTGCAATAATCAATTTTTAATAACCCTAAGGTTTCAATTGTTATAAAGTTTCCTTCAGGATTGCTATCATATAGTATAGCGTCGACGAAGTTTCATCGATTTGAGAATTTAAAACTGGGGAAAAACTGGAAAGTATTTCCCCCTATAACTTTTCATATTAAATTATAGAATAAATTACATAAAAATATTTTTTTTTGAAATTATGAGTCAAACATTTTCAGTATTATAAACAAATGAATAATCTTAATTTGGCTTAAGTTCACGTTCATATATTTTAATTTCTAAATTTTTGTAATTTAATTTAAAAAAAAATTATTGAAAATATCCAATTTCAGGGAAATATATTTTTCAGTGTTATCCCTGATTTTAAAATTTTCGAAGTTGACAATATTTTGTCGCACACTTGTATCATAATACAACTAAGAAATATTAAATATAATAATTGAGAAAACAATTTTTACTTAATTTTTAATGCACGCAAAAGCCTTTTAATATTTAATTGTTAAAGAAATGCGTCGTACACGTCTTTTCAAATGGGCTTGCATGGTCGTGTTATTGTTGTTTTTGTTTTTTTATAAGTTTCATTCAATATTTTCATTATGGTAAAATTTTATTTGTTTTAAACAATCAAAACACACTTCAAATCATTTTTGGAAAACAATCAATAATTGTTTACAATGCACACACACATGTACATATGCATGTATGAGTGTATACATATACATATACACATATATGACACACTCTTAAATTTATGCCATTGCATTTTCCCTTTTCAAGCAACAACCAGTTTTATCAATGATCAATCAAAGTTTGTTTTTCTTTGTTTGAAAATGGAAAAAAACGATTAATTGAACAATGTGGAAATACAAAAATCTTTAGATAATCTTTGATGGATTTTCAATTGTTATTATTGTTAAGTGAATATGCACTCACACGAAGAGTTTTTAATGTCATAATTTGAGTTTATATAAAATAAATTTTTTTAATTATGTTGCCAGACATGGCGATTAAACGTTATTGATTTTTTTTTTTTTAATAAAATAAAATGCCTTTCACAAATGTATTCTTAAGGCAGTCCAAATCAGCTATTGAATCAATGGAACGATTGAACAAGTTTTTTTTAAGCCAATTTATATGGGCGTAAAAACAAACACAAAATAATATTTGAATTGCTAAAAGCAATGGATTTTTTTAATAAAAATGTTTACAGTTACGTAACTAAGAATTTAAGCGAAAGCAAAATTTCGTAGCTTGCAGTATCAAAATGCAGGAAAAGATATTTTTTAAAGTTTTGATGTGATGTGAAATAAGTAAGAGTGTTTTATTCGGCTTTGTCGAATCTTATATACCCTTCATCTTCTATTTGCATTAAATCAAAAAAATAGCGGTGACAGCAAATTAAAAGATAAGAAAAAAAATTTAAGTGCTACATATACACATTTTACATAAAAATGCCATCGGCTTTTAATGGGTTAAGCGTTTTCTAGTAATTTTAGTATTTCCTTAAAGATCTCTTCCAGGGCTTTAAGATGATATCCATATTGATATTTTTAAAAATTTGAAAATTTCGGAGCCCCGTAACTCGAAAAATAGGGGCGAGCGCAAATGTTTCTTCTGCCCTTAAACTTTTATCGCGATTGGGGGTTGAACTCGTGACTTCGTGATCTTGTTTGTAAAAATAAATTTTAAAATGTTTAGCTTTTCCACGAACCTTTTTATTTAACAGAGCTCTGTTAAAATGATAACAAAGCTCTGATAAGGGAATAAAAATTCGATATATGCATCTAAACTGTAATTTTCTTGAAAACAACAAAAGATGGCAAAATCAAAATGAATGGGATTTGTTTGGAATGTATCGCTTTTCTTTTGTAGTCCGCAGAATGAACTCTTTTTGACAAACTTCGAAAAAAAAGAAGGAGGATATCAATTCGACGATTTTAATTTTTTTTTTTGTAATTTGATAGATTATCTGTACGCGATTTGTCCCGTTTTAAAAACAATTCATAATCTTAAAAATTAAAGGGTGTCCCGACACAACATACATGTTTTTAAAGTGTTTTATAAACCTTAAAGTGCACTTCTTTAAAACTAAAAAAAAGGTTTTACTACAGCTTCCAATAGCAAAAAGTAATACAAAAATAAATCTAAAAATTAAAGGGTGTCCCCATAGGTGATGTTAATTGATTTATATGCGTCTATCTTTTGAACCGTTAGAGACAACCACTTGAAAATTTGACAAGGTATCGATTACTATGACCGCTATAATAACAAATATAAACATTCAAAATTATAAATTACTGGGTGTCCCAGTAGTTAATGTAATTGGATGTATGTGGCTAAACTTTTGAACCGCTGAAGACAGACAGCTGAAATTTACAAAGAAATTGTAGGGTGTTCCCATATTTGAAGTAAATTGGCCTATAAACCGTTATGCACAAACACTTCAAAAATAAACAGAAAGTCCACTACTTTGTCTGGTATAAATATTTAAAGTATAAAAGTATAAATATTTAAAATTATAAATTATATGGTGGTGCAATAGTTTGATGTATGTATATGACAAAACTGTTGAAAAGTTGTAGACAGTTAATTGAAATATGCACAGAACCTTTATTGCTTAATCCACTATAACGAGTAGGAAACTTGAAATTAAAAAAATCAAGAGTGTCTCTATAACTATTGTAGTAGGTGAATTTTTGCTCGAATAAATTTTATTTATTAAAAAAATGATTCACCGTCAAATTGTTTTTCTCTAGCGTTGTGCTCCATATTTACTAACCCTAAACTGTCAACTGTCAAATTATTATTTCATTATTATTTTACATTTCAAGTGGCAGCATATTAAATCCTCCCGTAAAATTTATAAGACTCTTTGCAAAGGTGTTATTATTCATATCTATTTAAAAATGTTTTAAGGTTGCCAATTATGTTTTGATAGAGTGCTTTATTCTTGTTATTTATTATTTATTACTATTTTTATGTTTGCTTGTTGTTTGTTTGCTTGTTGTCAATGACATACTTTTTCTTTTTTTTTTTATTATTTAGAATAAGAGTTTTGTGAAGCTTTTATCGTTTAAGCAAATAAATTAACTAAGAATTTTTTTGTTTTAGTTCAAGGAGTGTTTCTTCAAAAATGATTTATTTATGGAACCTTTGGTATTCAAAATAAGGAAAAATTTTAAAAAGAAAAGCAACTCTAAAAATAGTTTAATGCTTTACAAATAATATTTCCAGTTATGGTCAAACATAAGCAATTAAAAGCAATTAAGCAATTTGTTAATAATTTTTACCTGAAAATAATTATTTGTGTTCTAATAAAACAAGCAGGAAAAACTGTAATAAATCGCTTTAATGTTGAAAATTAGTTTGTACATTAACAAAAATAAAAACTTTAAGAAAAAAATTAAAATTTGGCAGATAAACAGAATAACGTAAGATTACGAATGTCCTTACGTTAGAGAAATTTTTTTTGTGTAAGTCTATTTGAAGTAGATTACGAACACTCAAATTCTGCAGTCAAACTATTTAAGTGTGTGCGTACTTTCACATAAAAATAATCGAGCAATTCTGTAGAGACATGCACACTTCAAAACAGAGTTTGACTGTAGCATTTGCATGCCTGTCACCTGATTTTTAAAGCATATTTTCTTCTCGAGTTAAGCCCACTTTTTAGTTTGTTTCTCTTTCTAAAAAGCTCATGCTGATTTAAAATGTAAACCGAAATAAGACAAATATTAATCAAAATGTTATTTAATTTTCATTCAATTTTCTAGACAATTCTTACTTCATAAATAAATAAAACACGGAAAATATGCTCCAAAAACAACATCAAATCAAAGCTTTTTAAAAAAAAAGTCAAATAAGGGTTTTTTTAAGCCAGGGATTAAACTTAAAACATCGTAATCTTCCTTTATAAACACACAAAATAAGTTATTTGTTCGATATTAATTATTGTCGATATTGAAAGAAAAAAATTTAGTTGACAGCAAAGCAGCTCGTTCCTTGTGGAAAAAAAAATTTACATTTTTACAGGTTCCTTTTTTTCTTGGAGGCATTTATGTATTTAAGCAGAAATTCATGCAAAATATATAACAACACTTTTGGGCCCCTTTTCAAGATAAATCACTTCCATTCATGCAATAAACTGTGCTGGAACAAGATAAGCCCCGCGCAGGGAGTAGTGCATAAAATGATCAGAGACATTTGACTTAACAGCAACCAACGACTTTTAAAGAAAGTTAGTTTATTTAAGAATAAAATTATAGGTTAAAACAATAAATCCCACAATTCCCAAATTATGCATCGAAAATCCCAAAAAATCTTAAACAATTTTCTAGTCGTGTCCCCTTTTGAATCCACACTTGCCTATAGGGCCATTAAATATTTTAAAAAATAATAAAAACTTTTTAAAAAAGTTTCAGCTTTCAGGCTTAAATCAAAATTTCATAAAAAAATATAAGGGCCAATATCTATGATTTTTCAGGGTATTTGGTTCAACAAAATTATTAAACTTTTAAGGCAGCAAGAAAGTAAAGTGCTTCTATGAATTTTAAAAAATATACCAGCGATAACCAAATTTTAGAATTAAATTACGTGTAATAAAATTTTAAAACTCCCAAACTCTTACTCTTCTCTTCCATACTGCACCAGCTGTAAAATTGAATTGTTTCCAAGCGATTTGACTTTTTGATTTTTCAATTAACTGTCAGGGTATAAAATCTTTGAGTATTGTCAGCCATCAGCGGCGGCCACAAGCAATAAAACTTCAATTGAATAAAGCAAACAGCCAACAACCGAACCGACACATAAAAGAAACATTAAAAAAAGAAATAAATCGTTAAATTTTAACAACATCCAGATTGACTTGGGTCAAAATAATTTAAAAAATATAGGAAAAATAATAATAAAAAAAAAACGACATTTGCTTGCATTATTTAACTTTGAATATAAAATGCAAATGGAAATTTTGTAATAAACGCATGGAGTTCCTGTACATTTTTTATTTTTTATTTTTTTTTATTTTGCTTTACAACAAAGAAAGTCATACACTATTTCTAGGTATTGTAGCGATTATTAATTGCAGTTGAATTCTTCTATTTTATAATAAAAAAAATAATTTTCATTAAAATTCGCAACATTTTTCCTTGTAGTTTTGCGATGAATATTTTTATGTTTTAATTCTCCGATTTTGAGTTTTTTTTTTTTTTGGTTTTTTGTTAATGATTTTACTGACTTTTGTGTTTTATTTTTCACTGTTCAGAAATAACAAAAAACGATTGTATAAATAAAACGTGTTAAAAGACAAAGTTTAGAATTTTATATCATTTGCAAAGAAATACACTCGTATTCAATTGAATAAACTCAATATTTTTTTTTTTAACTTTAATTAAAGTTTTTTTTTAATTAATAAAAAAAGAAAAAAAATTAATTTGTTATTTTTAACACTTGAAATTGTTAAATAATTTTAAGTAAGAAATTTATGTTTTTTATTCTACCCACGGCCTAGACAATTTCTTGCTCTTTTTAATTGCAAAGTGAGGCCTAGGACTTGATGTGGGTTTCAGGCAGCAGACCGGCTAGCAAAAGGGGATCTGCTGTGAATGTCTGGGAATCAGAACACGGAGTAGCTCACTTAATCTGAAAAGGTGGAGGGTGGTTACTACATGTAGACAGGTTCCAATGGTGCTTAAAGAGCGCTAAGAAGTACCTTAAACTGGATAACTGCGTTACTGACAGGTCGTGTTAATTTCAAATATCATCTGGCCACGATGTTGGTCGTAAAAGATGACTGTTACTGGAAGAGGCTGGGATGATAGCGCACATTTTGTGTGAATATCCGGCATTGGCTGGCATAAATCTTAAGGAAAAACACGGGTAGAAAGCTTGCTTATTTTGGATGCCTTGCGTAATCTTAGCCTTGAACAAATTCTAGCAATTACTAAAGACTTCCTGATGAGTAAAAAGGCCGGCAATTATCAGTCAACAGTCTGAAATCACTTAGGTCAAGAATAAAGGCTGGTAGTAGCATATGACTCAATGAGGGTGGAATGGTCGTAAATTACGAATCGGTTACCTACAATCATTGAGGAAGAAAGTAATCAAAAAGCAGCCCTCGTGGGAAGTGGTCCCTTCTTTAATTAATTACATTTTTTTCAGAACATCGGTTTAATATTTAATTTGCTTTTATACCCTTCACAAAGATCGAAAAAGTGTAAATCTTACTTTTTCATTCCGTTTGTAGTTTCTACAATATCCATTTCCGACCCCATAAAGTCTATATGTTCTAAGTCCTTATGCATAGCAAAGTCGATTGACCGATATCCGTCTGAACACGTCTGTGTTCATGTTGAAATTTTGCTTAGGCACTAGATGAGCTAGAGAAAACTTAAATACACCAATCGATTAGACATACTTTCGAAAATTTTACTATTGACAATCAGCAAGATCGGTCGATGTCCTTCAAGGCAGCGGCCAAAACGGCCTGCCTCTAATCTTTCCATATCACTTAGAACAAATTTAGTTTAGTGAAGCAACCTTAATCAACAAACACAAATATATGACGCGATAGAGAATTTAAAAATAAGAAAAAACATCAAATGAAAAAATTTGATGCTCGCCCATATTTTCCGAATTATGGGCCTCTAAACTTTTCATAGAAAATAACGATTGTGCACCATATTTTTTAAGATATCAACGTGGGTATCATTTAAAAGCTTTTAAACAGATCTTTTAAAAAATATTAAGATTAATCAATTAAAATTTACTTTTTCGGCTTTGGTTCATTTGCTGATGATGGACTTGGCGGTCTTGAAAATGCGGCATTGCATTCTGCCAGTGTCTAATTTTTCTTTATAAAAGTAAATTAAAAAATGAACCAAAGCCGAAAAAGTAAATTTTTATTAATTAATGAAAATCATTGGTTCAACCCCTGGCTGGGAAAAAATTAAAAAATAAATTTAAAGTTAAAAAAAAATGCTTAATCCTTTAAGAGCCGATGGCATTTTTATGTAAAGTTATGTAATATTCGTTTTATTTTATTATTGAAGTTATTCCATTAAACTAGATTTACATATATAGTGAAGGGTATATAAGATTCGGCAGTGCCTAGTATATCACTCTTACGTGCTTATATTAATTTCAGTTGAGCTAAATTTTTGTATGAATTGTTGCTGAAAACTTACTTTGAAGGTTTGGAGTGTACAATTTATAATTATAATCTTTAAATAACGGAGTTTTTTTTTAGCAAAAAAGAAAAATTTTATAAACCATGTGGAAAGAGCTAAAGTGTGATGCTTGGATTTTATTAGCAAAATTAATTGTTGTGTTTGAAATGGTCGGTCGGTTATTTAGCAGAGTTGAGATATGCGATTTAATCATCGTCATGCACGTATTGTTTTGCTTAAGAATAAACATTGGTTTTTTTTTCATAAATTTTAATAAATAAAATGCAGTAGCGGCATTTTGTTGCTGGTTACAGAACCAAACATAAAGCGTGACAAATAAAATTGAAACAATAGTACACTGAGTACAAAACGAAAAGTTATAAATAATTTTTAAGTCTCTTAAACATTTTGAAGCATAGATTCGAATACTAGTTTTATTTTTATTTTTATGTAATAAATACTTTATTGCTTGATACGCCGTAGAATCAGGGTTGCATTTAGTTATTTAAATTTTTTTTGTTTGTTTAATTCGTGACTAAAAAGTTATTGAAACTAAAGCAGTTTTAAAAAGTCTTAATTTAATTTTGGCTGCAAGTGGTAGCATTTGTAAAAAAAAATATTAGAAAAAAATTTAATTGTTACTTTTGTCCATTTATGAATCTTTAAAAACCTTGAAATTAAAATAAGAAAAATAAATTAAATTTATATTATATCTCAAGAAATCTTTAACAGTGAGACTCTAGAGTTGAAAATATGTATTAAAAAATATTCTTTATAAATATGAAAGCTTTACGTTTACAATGCTCAGAATTATAAAAAATTCACGAAAATGTTAACCAAATCTGAGTGAACAAAATTGTAAAAAAATTTTAATTCATAATAAATGATTTGTTAATTTGGCTTGAGTTCGTTTCAATTTCCATTTTTTGTAACTAAAAAACGACAAGTATTCATTATATACCAACATTGATTTGGCTAGACAAAGTCCACACACAATTCCAAGATTTTTCTTGTTCTTTTCATTAAAAGTCGCATGTATTTGTTCTTCCCTTCTGCTTACCGTTTTTTTAGATTCGAAAGCAATTTTTATTTTGATTCTTTTATACTTTTATATATTGTATTTGTTATAACAATTCAAAAAAAAAAAAACAGTTCATTTAGAAAAAAATATGTTCAATAATAAAGTGTTAATCAAAAGGATCAGGTCCCATATAAAAACGTAACTCTATTGTTTTATTTACAATGTCTGTCTATTTGTACGCCTGTCACAGCTCTGTATCTTCAGAATCGTAATAGTTAGACTGTTAAAGGTGTATGAAAGAAAATGTATTAATATAGCCGCTTTAACAGCAAATATGAAAAATTAAAGGGTGTGCCGAAAGTCTATTAATATTTATAAAAATCATATTTTCGTAGTGAATGAAAAACTATCCGCTATAGCAACAAATACAAAATAATAAATTTTTAAATTAAAGGGTGTCCCAATAGTGACGTGATTTGTACACACTTGGCCTTATGATTCAATCGCAATAGGCAGAATATTTAAATTTAAGTATTTTTATGCGGGCTATAAGAAAAAGTGTGAAAAAATTAAGCTCAAATATAAAGGGTGTCCGTATAGTGACATGAGTTTTACCTATGTGGCTTTAATTTTTCAAACGTAGTAGGCAAACATTAAGAAGTTACACAGATTATAGATAAATATGTCCTCTATAAAAATAAATGAGAACAATTAATTTTGAAAATTAAAGGGTGTTTTCATAGAGGCCATAATTTTGATGAATATGGTCTGATCTTTTAAACAAATAGAAAATTTTCGCAGACTATGTATTGTTTTGTCCACTATAAGAAAAAGTTAATAAAACTAAAACAAAAGTAGATAAAGGGTGTCCCAATATTAACAATTTTTTTACTTATTTGGCCTTTTAAGCCGTTATAAGCGGATTTTCGGAAATTTGCGTAAAGTGTGCGCGCTCTATGTTAAAAATTAAAACAAATAAAAACAGACATAAAAGGGTGTTTCTTTAAAAAACCGGATTTTGACACATGCTGCCATATGTTTATTTTATAGTTTAAAAATTAAACACTTTTTATAACTATTTTTACTTTAAATTGCAAACTTTTTTAAACAGGGTATTCAATTTTCTTATAGTTACCGTCAAAATTTATTCAAAACTTTTAGAAAATTCAGACTTATTACCAGATTGCTAAGTTCACTTCTCTACGGGATTTAAATAAATTTTAATTTTTTAACTGGGAGTTTTGAACAAAAAAAAAAAACATATTTTGTATTTAATGGATGTAATTAGCTAAAATTTCGACCACTGTATTATCAGAATATTTAGATCAGTTAGTGGTATCGCCGTAAAATGTCATGCCGTTTTTTTGCCAACATCCTGGCCTTTGTCAAATAGCTGTAACCATGCAAATGCTGACTAAACCATTTTGTGGTGAATCACGCAAATATAAAATATAAGGAAATGACAAAAAAAAAAAAAAATAATTGTTTCCCTTTTTTTGATAAATAAATTGTGAGAGCTAAAAAACTGGTCACAAATGGCTAAACAATTTAAATGAAATTATATTTAAATAAAATAAAAATAAAACTTTAACAAAAAATTAAAACAGTTGAATAAACTTCTATTAAATATTAAGGGAACAAATTCAAAAGCATAAAACAGAACACTAACGAACTGTAAAGAAGCATGCAACATTCAAACATACATACATACATATATATTCAAGACAGTTATAGAAAAACCTGTTATTGTTCAACAGCAAAAAATAAAAATAAATTACAAACTAAAAAAACTTTATAACATTTTCGCAACTGAGTTTGTAGGGTAACACAATTAAATGCAATTAAACACTTTATTTCATTTATTTATTTTAAGGAAATTGTGTAACAAACAATAGACAGATCCCACATAGTTATTAGTTCGCACATTGTTATCAGACAAGTTATAAAAGAAAGAAGTAATAAACGCAAAGAGAAAACATGGTTTGAGTAACCGCAATCTAAGAGGAACATATTATGATTGTTTTTTTATGGTTAAAAACAATATAATAGTAAAATATAAACATAATTATGTTTGAGTTGTAAACATATTATAATAAAATGTAATAATGTTTGTTTTCAACTATTTTTAAAATGCTTTCTTACCATCTTTTTGTTTGTGTTGATTGAGCGATGTCCGTCTGACCGTCCGTATTAGTGTTCAAATCAAGTTTGCCGAGGCACTAGATCAGCTATAAAAAATTTAAATATGCCAATCAATCAGAGAAGGCGTCAAAATAGATGCTATTGGAAATTAGTAAAACATCATGCCTACGTCTATTTTTTCACATCATATGGAGAATTAAAAAATAATAAAAAAATATCCAGCGAAAAAATTGGCGTTCGCCCATATTTTCAGAGTTACGGGCCTCTGATTTTTTTTTAAATATCAATATGGGTATCATTTTAAAGCTTTTGGTGAGATCTTCAAGGAAATTACTAAAATTTTTTAAAAATGTTTAACCGATTAAGAGCCGTACCTAATTTTCGTACTTAATATGTATATTTTTTTGGTTTTTAATTCTCTGTCGCCCCAATATTTGCTTTTTTGATTGGAGCTACTTCACTAAACTAGATTCACATAAATGGTAAAGGGTATATAAGATCCGACATGGCCGAATATAGCGTTCTTGCTTGTTTTAGTTTCATCTTTGTTGCATTGTAAATATATAATGATGAAATGTAAGAAACTGTTATTGTGACTTAATTATTTTTCAAAACAACAAAACAAACTATAATATGTTTGCCGCAATATACTTTGTTACAGAGAATAGAATATGGTTATTGTCATTATATTATATCCAAGTTTTTCTCTGCGTGTAGCCAAAAATTATAATAACTTTTAGAAGATCTTTATTCCATTAGAAAATATGCAATTTTTAAATTGCGGGGTTTTAGTGAAAAGGGTGCTTAAAGATTATTTCTTAAGGAAATTATAAATTTTTTTGACTATTCAAAAACGCACAAATTGATAAATGACTGCTGCATAAAAAAATAACCAATTTGGTAAAAGTGTTACCCCTGAATCACCTTTAATTAAGCCCAAAAACCCCACAATTGCGATCAAAAAATTAAAATTTTAGTTAATTTATAATTTAAAACATTTTACGAGGCTGGAGCCGAGAATGTAATTTATAGGTTAAAGAAAAAGCAATTTTGGAATTTTTGCTGCATGATTTAGGAATTTCGGGATTCATTTTATGTACTTTTCAGCTTGTTTACTCTTGGAAGTAACAATATTTATCTGCATTTTTTTTTCTCTTTTCAGTTAAATTTAGTGTAGGTTTCAGAAATTGGGGGAATGTTAAATAAAATTGGTTATTTTTTATTAAGTATCTTTCATAGACAGGGTATCGTTTAATAAAGAGAAAAAATTGGAATAGAATATTTCCCCTAAACCAAAAATATACAAAATATATAAAAAAGTTTAAACTTAAAAGTATTTAACTTAAAAACTTATAATAAATCTTAACACTTATGTGTATGGAGTTAAATTTTAAAATTTATAACCCTAATCACATTCTGTTACGATAACAGAGCTGTGGTAATCACTTAACATAACTAATGTTAATATAAATAATTACTTTTTGAAAGTGGTACTTTTTGGAAAAAACCTCTATAATTTCTTAAAAAAGATAATGTTCATACATTTGATTATTGAAGCTTAATAAAGACACTACTATAATTGTTCTCCAATAGTTTTTTTCTATCTACTTTAATTTAATTTAAATAACGTCCAAAAACTCTTTTTTATTAGATATTTTTACATTAACATTGGTTATGTTAAGTGATTAACATAGGTCTGTTAACGTAACAGAATGAGGCTGGAGTTATAAATTTTAAATTTAACTTCACACACATAATCTTAATATAAATTCGCTAAAGTAGAAAAGTTAATTAAATTATTTAACATTTTATTTTAATACATTAGAAAACTACACACAAGAAACAAAAATAATTGAAATAAAACAAAATTCTTCAAGAGAAAACAAATAATTCTTTTAAAACAAAGAATCAATAGTATTGATTTTATGGCTGCCATAATTTTATTTTTTGCATGACAAAACACAAAAAAGTATTATTGTTTAAGTAAACGAATACAAATGTAAAAAACAAAGAAATCGTTGTTAACTTTAGAAATATATTTATCATCATTTTTGCATTTAAAAAAGGTTTGGAAAAAAAATTCCTTATTTAATTGCAATTTTCTTCTCATGTGTGAGTAAGACATGTCACGGTCAAAGATACTTCATATAAAGTGCTGTAAGAAAAGCAACAAAAATTTTTAAATAATAACATTTTGTAAAGTGGCAAAAATATTATTATAAATAAAAAAAACTAAGGATTTAAATACACGTGTTGTGTGTTCATTATTTCTAAAATTTCAACCTCTTTTTCATTGTCATGAAAATACAAAGAGAACCATTTATAGTGTGATTTGTTATTTTCTTAATGACATTATTTTGTCTTCATTACTGTTACATTTCATTTAATGAAATGTGAGTTTAACACGCTTTTTCGCTTCAACTTTAACACACGCACGCAATTATGAAGGATTATTAAAAAAATAATATAAAAAAACTGCCTCAATTTTTATTTTCAAATGTTTTTAGTTTTATAACTTCCTAAGAGGGTGTGGATTCACAAAAACGAAAATGCAAAGAATGTTTAGAAATAGTAAACGTTACTTTATTTTGCATTAAACTGTTACGGGGTTGGTTTGGATCACCCTCTTTTTTTTTGCTGCATCTAAAATTTATAATTGAAATGTAATTTAACAAAAATGCTTTTGAAACTATTTGTTTCTAATTTCAATTATGTATTTACTTCAGATTCAGATTTGTAAAGTAGAAAAAAAGGGAAGAAATAAAAACGCCTAATGATTCATTTTTTTTAATTTAACTTTATATACAATAAACCTTAGTTAAAAGGGCAGAATTAAATATTTTTTAATCCTTACAAAAAATATTTTTTTAAGAACGTCAAATTTAAAAAAAGAATCGAAAGTTTTCTGAGAAAACTGTTTCATTTCATTTAATTTTTTTTTTTCTCAATCCTAACTGTGTTCATTTGCTATGTGTTTAATGCCTGACTACGTAACCAAACATTATGAATTTGTTTTTTACGGGCCTTTTTATTTAAATTTTTATTAAAAAGTAATTTTATTTACGGATTTTTTTTAAGCAAATAGAAAATATTAGACAGCAGCAGAATGCAATGCCACGTTTCCTAAATCGTTAGACTCGTTGTTAGCTTTCTTTTTTATAACCTTCACCACAAAAAGTGGAAAAAGTGTATAACTAATTTTGTCATTCCGTTTGTAATTTCTATAATATCCATTTCTGACCCCGTAAAGTAAATATATTCTGACTTCTAATGCATAGCGAAGTCAACAGAGTGATGTCCGTCTGTCTGTTTGTGTTAGTATTAAAATCAAGTTTGTCGAGGCACTAGATCAGCTAAAAAAATTTAAATCTGCCAATGGATCAGCCGTAGTATCGAGGGAAGTGTTATTGGAAGTTAACTAGATCTGTCCATGTCCTTCGACGCAGCGGGCAAAACACCACGCCTGCCTCTAATTTTCCTATATCATTTGGAACAATGAAGTAACTCCAATCTAAAAAACAAATATATGAGGCGATAGAGTTAAAAAATTGGCGCTCGCCCATATTTTCCGAGTTACGGGCCTCTGAAATTATCAAAATTTTTAAAATCTCAATATGGGTATCATTTTAAAGCTTTTAAAGACTTCTTAAAGAAAATACAAAAAATTTAAAAAAATGCTTAACCCATTAATAGCCGATGGCATTTTATGTAAATTATTTTTTTTTAATTCTCTGTCATCTCCTATTTGCTTTTTTTTTTTTTTTTTTGATTGCAGTTACTTTACTGAACTAGATATAGATTAATAGTGAAGGGTATTTAAGATTTGGCGTAGCCGAATTTAGCACTCTTACTTGTTTGTATTTACGTTCTTTTTTGTTCCTCCTTAAAGGTCGCACTGATTGTTTTTCTATTCCTGTTTGCAAGTTTTTTAAATCGTTTTATTTCCTAAAAAATAATCCTTTAAAGCAAAATCGTCCGTCCAAACCTTTATTTTTTGCAATTTTATATGTTTAAAAACGTTTTTAAATTATTATTTAAATTTCTTTTAATTTCCTTTATCTTAAATAAATAAGTCATAAAACTTGACCTTTACCATCAACATCTCATCGATTAAATCATTCTTCTAAAGAACTTAACATTTTTAATTAGTAAGTCTAAGAATTAGTTTTCTAAAAAACACTTACTAAACAATAAATTTGATTAAAGAAAAGTAGACAACAAATGGTAGCAGCTTTTCTTTGTTCTGTTGTTATTGTTGTAAAAATAAAGTAATTATCTTTTTGTAAGCAACTTCATTCAAACAACAGATTAAATTAGATTTTTATAAAATATAATAATAATATTAACAACAAAATGAAGCAAAGAATTAAAAATGTAAAAAGAAAAAGCATGAAAAAGATATCTGTTGTTCTTCATCACTTTTAAACACTTTACTGGTTGTAGACACAGGACAGACTTTATGCTTGAACTGAACACAATGAAGTAGAGATGGACGGATACACAGCCTATAAGACAGACAAAAACTAAAGCATTGAATGGTTTGTGCTCTAGTGTTTGCTTCGTATTAAATACAATATTAAACTATTTATGCCATTTTTATCTTTATACAGAAGATCTAATTTTTTTTAATCTTGGAAACAGCCAACAGTAAACGTCTACGAATACATTTTTTTTATAAGAAAATGTTTCATACTGCGACGTAGTCTTCTTGCACCACTTATGCATTCAAGAATTTATCAATTTAAAAACATTATATGCATTTTTAAATATATATCAAATAAAGTGCTTTATAAAACGACTTAGGATATCCCCTACAAAAAGATATCGTTTAAGATTCACGACACAATCTCACAGATAATTTTTTTAAACAAAAAAAGAACTGAAGCTTTTAAAACGTTTTGAAATCATATTTTTAATTTTCCTTGTTTTTATAACTCGTACAAACTGAATGTTGGCAGAAAAATTAAGATGCTGTTGCAGTATTACAAGCGAGCGACTCGCTTGGAAAATTTGTATGAGAAATACTCAATTTTTTGAATGATTCCTAAACAAATTTTCTAGACAATTCGCTCGCTTGCAATACAGAAACTGAACACAATACTTTTTTTTATTGCTGCTTGTTGAATTTTTTTTATTTTTTCATTGTAACATTTGCTGTCACATACTTTTTTCACTCTGTGACTCCATCAATGTTGAAACTCATGCGTAACTGACGCATTATCACTTTTAGCTTTATGGCTCGAGTGGAAATTGAACTCATGATGTCTTTTGTTCTAAACAGAAACCTTAACAAAAGCAGACACTGCGAGTTTTGAAGTAGCAATCTCTCATTTTCTACACTGGACCCAATTATTTGAACCAAAAATGTTTCGGAAAAAAATTCTGAAGCTAATTATTCGAATAAGAAATCTATCAAAAAAGCTTCTCATGTATTTTGTTTTTAATCGATAAAAAATAATTTTTTCAAATATTAAAACAAATATTAATAATATAACCGAATAAATTTATCGAATATTCGAATAAATTTTAATTTGGATATTCAAGATTTATATTTTTATAAATAATCAATAGCCATCTCTCATTTACTACACAGGCACCAAATGTTTAAATTATTAATGTTTCGAAAAAAAATCTAAGGCTAATTAATCGATTAAAAAATTTATCAAAAAAAGTTTTTCATTTAGTTTTTTCTTTTTTAAATTCGATTAAAGATGTTTTTGAGTATTAAAACAAATAATAAATTTTTAATCGAATATTCGAATAAATTTTAATTTGGATATTCCAGATTTATATTTTTGTAAATAATAAATAGCCATCTCTCATTTACTACACAGGCGCCAATTATTTGAATCAAAAATGTTTTAAGAATAAATTCTGAATCCAATTATTCGAATAAAAAAATTTATCAAGCAAAAGCTCATATAATTTTTTTTTTTTTTTTTTTTTTTTTGATATTAGATTAAATATATTTTTTCGAATATTAAAACAAACATTAATAATATAAAAGTTTTTAATCGAATATTCGAATAAATTTTATTTCGGATATTCGAGATTTATATTTTTGTAAATAATTAATAGCAATTTCTCATTTACTACACAGGCACCAAATGTATAAATAATTAAAAAAATGTTGAAGCCAAATATTCGAAAAAAAATTTGCCAAGCAAAGGCTCCTCATTTATTTTTTTCTTTTTATTTAATAAAAAAAATTTTTTTAGAGTCAAACCCAATATTAATAATAAAAAAATTTTTAATCGAATATTCGAATAAACTTTCGTTTAAATATTTGAAATTTATTTTTTGTGAATAATCAATAGCAATCTCTCATTTACTCACAAGTGCCGATTATTTTATTGATAATAATGTTTCGAAAAAAATTCTTAAGCCAATTATTCAAATAAAAAATTTATCAAACAAAAACTCCAGAATTATTTATTTATTTTTTTTTTTTTGATATTCGATAAGAAATATTTTTTTTCGAATATTACATAAAACAAATTTTTACAATATAAAAGTTGTTAATCGAATATTTGAATAAATTTTACGTCGGATATTTAAGATATATTTTTTGTGAATATTTGAACAAATATTGAATAGAAATATTTAATCGCTTAAATTTAAGAACGCAAACTCTTTAGGATCTAGGAATTAGCCTTCAATGTAATATCTTCTTGATTTAAAGCTTGTTTAACTTTGTTTTTTGTTGTTTAAACAATTAAAGTATTGTCATCATCAACTTAAATTTTTTTCTTTAATGATGAAACAGTAAATGTTTATTTATAAAAAGCGAATGTTTGTAACCAAAAAAATGTGTTTCGTGATCAGACATAAAGTGGCATACAGAAGCACTTTTTAGTTTTGTTTACTAACGCATTTTATTGTTTAAATTATAACTTTTCTTTTAGATGCAATTCATTGTTCGTATCACGTAGTTCAAAAATTATTCGAATATTCGATTATTTAAAAAAATATTATCGAATTATTTTTTGCTCCAACTAGAAAATTTCTATTCATTCGAAAAGAATTAAAAGAAATTCTTGAATTATTCGAATAATTTTTATTCGAATAAAAAATTTAATCTCAATGTCTTCTACCTCATACAACGCAAAATGACATTGGTCTTTTAATGTAATACGAAACAAAGCTTTTTTTAAACTTACTTTATTCGAGCTTAAGGTCATAATTTTATGTTGAGAAAGACCACTATGATTCTATTGAATAATAATGTACTCATGTCACACGGGATCAAATTACATTCGTTAATTATTATAAAAATAAAGTTTTCCTTTTTAATTTTATTTTCCTGTCTTGTGTTTCTTTCTCTGTGTCTTTAGCTTTATTTGTTCTTAACAACACTCTGTGGCTCCTGCGAAAATACACTTCAAAATACACCTTCTCATTCTCTCAGACATAATTTTGAAAGGGGTTTTATTTAAATTTAGCAACAATGATCCAATAATGGTGGAGATATTTGAAAAAAATGCGTGCGCCTCTATTTTTCTAAGGTTTTTGTTTTTTTTATTGGTTATTGTTAAAATATTATTTTTAAAAAAAAAAAAATGTTTTTGCAATAATTTTTTTTTGTGATAAAAAATTAAAAATTTCCGAAAATCAATAAAACTCTAAATTAGCACAAAAAATTTTTTTTTTAATTTCACTAAAAGATTTAAGTTTCCTCAAAATATATATGCATGTGTTTTTACGAAATTTAATCAAAAATTTTATACTCGCGACAAAGGCCTTGAGGTTTCATTCAAAACTGAAAATGTCACAAAAATGACTGAAAAAAACCCTACTTTCATACATCACACTTTGTTAGTGGTGGCTCTGTCTACAACAAACACGTGGGCAGGGTTGCCAATCTTATTTTCACAATATTATTTTAAAGTGATTCTATAAATAGAACTATGTATAAGAAACATCAGTGTTGCCAGATTAGAAAGTTTATCCCCAGAGTGGGGATTTTGTTTCTTTCGTAAGCCAACACAAACTTGGAGGTAAAATGAATAAATGATAAGTTGTTTTCACATAGAATTAAGGTTTTAATCCTGGTACTTGTCTTTAGATTCAGTAGAATAAGATTATTATTGTGTGAAAGAAATAAATCTGTAGTTTCGTTATTGTCGTTAAAAGTGAAGAAAATATAATTTTTAAGGCTTAAAAAGTTCATTGCAAAAATATTAAAACGATTCCCATCAAATCTTATTTTTGTCAAAGCGTGTAAACAATCTGCTCCAAATAAATGTTTCAATCCAAATAAAAACCATTTGAATAGCAGTTAAAGTTAGTGTTAACTCGACTTTGATTATTATAACAGACTTCCAAAATTTGAAAATGAGAGAATTTATTTCAAAGAGACGTTTGGGGACAAAATAAACTGGCTTCTGGGAATTTTCTGGAAAAAAATTTCAATTAAAGGATTCGATTTGAAAAACATGTGGGAAGCTTGACAAACATTATTGCTTCTAATATAATTTGAACACAACTACATATTTTTAATCTTAATGTACTGATTGCTCTCAGGTTTAATAACGTTAAAGAAACTTTTTCTTTCAGTGTAGGGTGTATTTTTTCATAAAAATTATTTTTCATACAAAATTGAAAATGAATAAAAAGAAATATGTAGAGTTATTTAATAAAGAATAACAACAATGCTGCACAAGCATGAAAAATGAAAAGATAATGAGAATGTTGCTTGCTGATGATGATAATAACGCTTGCATCGATGTTTAAATAAACAATTTTCATCTCTTACTCTGTTTGTTATCTAAATGTTTTTTTTTTTTTTTTGTTTAATATTGAATTTAAAAACAAAACAGAAAAAGCCAACAGAAAAAAAACATCAATTTTTATTTCTTTTATATGGTCATTGACTTTAATGTTTTTTGTTTTAAATGCTTCTTTACTTTCTTTTAAAAACAAATAAACCCTTTAAAATAAACATAAATTTATTAAAATGAAAATAAACAATTTCTTATTTATTTAGTGGAGATCAATATGTGGTTTGTTTTTTTTTTTTCGCTTTAATGACGCCACTTGAAAACTTAAGGTGAGAGAAAAGTGAAAAATTTAAAGTCTTGGAAAAACAGTAGTCCAAAAAATTCCCTAAAAAGGCAATTTGTTAATGACCGTGAATAGTGTTTTGCCTTTAATAAACAAAGACAGACACCAAAATGAAGAAAATTAACTGCTTTAGAATGTTAATTTTTATTGTGAACTCAATTAGAACGTTATTGGTGGAGCCAAATGGTTTTTGATCAATTTCAAAATCATTTAAACAAATTCAATATTGTTTTTAAAGTCTGTTAACTAATTTGTATGCTCTGGCCGTGACTTAATAATGGCTGATTTTATTTTTTTTTCTTTTCTATTGTAATTCAGGGAGTTTATTTATGGAATTTATAACGTTGTTGGTTTAAATATTTGGTGGGAGCAGATAATGAAAATAAAAATTGTTTCGTGCTTTTTTTTGTACTAATAAAGGGTGTTTTTCTTATAGTCCACCACAACTTGAAAATATTCCTAAACCAAAGAAACTGGAAAAAATAAAGGGTCATCCAAAAAACGCGCCTACATGTTTCTTTGAAATAAAACACAAACTACTTGCAATTTTTTCAAGCTGTTTTTTTATTAAAAGTATGATCTATTACAATTATAAGTGGAATAGAATATCATTCAAATGTCCACCATGACTGCGTCTGCAGACATCAATCCGAATATCGAAATGTTCAATGACTTTCCGACATGTTGCTGGTGTTATTTCACGAATTGCAACTTGAATGTTGTTCTTTAGATCATTAATTGTTTGTGGCTTGTTAGCATACACTCGACTTTTCAAAAAACCCCACAAAAAAATCTAATGGTGTTAGATCACATGACCTTGGAGGCCAATTGAAATCTGCATTTCGTGAAATTACAGGTTGAGGAAATTTTGATCCCAAATGCGTAATGTTTTCTCGAGTTGTGGGACATGTAGCACCGTCTTGCTGGAAATAGACGTCAGACACATCAATATGATTCAACTGTGTGCATAAAAAGTCTCTCAACATTGATTGGTATCGCTCAGCATTCACAGTAACAGCATTTCCAGCATCATCTTCGAAGAAAAATGGCTCAATGATTCCATTTGCCCAAAATGCAAACCAAACAGTAACTTTTTGTGGGTGTAGAGTTTTTTCATGAATAACACGAGGATTTTCATTACCTCAGATACGACAATTTTGCTTATTGACGAATCCATCCATTCTGAAATGAGCTTCGTCACTAAACAAAATTTTGCTTGAAAACAATGGATCTGTTGTTCGTTGTTCAATAATCCAACTAGCGAAATTACGACATGTACCTGTCCATGGTTAAGACTGTACTACCTTCTAAGAAAACATAATGACTTATGTCATTTGAAAAGATGTCACGTGTAAAAATTATACAGTGCTGACATCTAGGCGTCACATTTGGATTACCCTTTATATACCAATTGCAACCGTAGTCTTTCAATTAATCGCCCAAAGTTTTATCGCATGAGATTAACCGTCACTAGATTATTAGCATAGACAAGCGACGTGACACATGCTTAAAGTAAATAAATAAATGAGGTTATCTCGCTCGATCTTGATGAGCATTTAATAGTAACACTACTTGAAATTAATCGTTTGTAAAATGTTTCTTTGAGTTAATTAATAATAACGCAGCTCCTTGTTTTTAAAAGCTCTCGCTTAGGCACTTTGGAAATCGGAAAATCCAAAAAAACTGTTGCGGACAGGAACTATATACGGCCAGGGATTTATAAATTTTACCTAGACCAAACTAGTCTTATGGACTTTAGCCTTTGGGCACTGGCTCAGAGAAAGTATAAAAATATTAAAATAAATTTTTGTGATTTAAATCTGTCATTGATTAAAGTCAAGCCCGCGAAAAAATGTTGCAACTCATCAAAAGAAGCTTAAGAGACATTCAGTCCCGCTTCTATAGTCTACATCTTCTTCATCAATCTACTAAGAAGCAGTGACATTATGTTTCTAGTTAGAATATTTAAAGTTAAATTAAGAGACAAAGAAAAAATACTTTTTTGGGTGGACGTAATTAAATATAAATGTTGATTTAAGGATGGTTGTAAAAAAGGTAAGATTTGGCAGCCACAAAAAAAAAAAATACCTACCGATCTTGTTTTCCGTGTGTGTGTTAAAATATTTAAAAAGAAAGTTATCAGACACCTGTTGACTTTTCTACCTTAG
Source organism: Cistogaster globosa (assembly GCA_937654795.1). Lineage (NCBI taxonomy): Eukaryota > Metazoa > Arthropoda > Insecta > Diptera > Tachinidae > Cistogaster > Cistogaster globosa. The sequence goes on along the minus strand of OW569403.1, from coordinate 60,584,486 downwards.
TAGATATTAGGAAGAATATCACGAGTTATGAGTTTAAGTCCCAACAATTATTTTATTATAATAAAAAAAACTGTCGCTGAGTAGCCCTAGTGGCTGAGTTGTCTTATAAGGCAAATAAATGGCAAACATCAGATCTAACCCCGCAAAATCTCCAGCAAAAAAAAAAAAAAAAAATACAAATAAAGAGTGTTATATTCGGCTATACCCTTCACCATTTATCTAACTCCAGTTTAGTGAAGTAATTCGAATCAAAAAAAAAAAAACCAATATTGAGGTGGCAAAAAATTAAAAAATTAAAAAAAAAAATACATAATTTTACACCGGCTCTTAATGGGCTTAGCATTTTTTTAAATTTTGGTATTTCCTTAAAGATCTCTTCAAAAGCTCTAAAATGATACCCATATTGAGATTTGAAGAATTTTGATAATTTCAGAGGCCCGTAACACCAATTTTTTTCACTTGATGTTTTTCTCTCATTTTTAATTCTCTATCGCCCATATATTTGTGTTTTTTTTTTTTTGTTTTTCGATTGGAGTTTTTTATTGTAGAGTTTTACCCACTGCCTTAAAGGACATGGACCGATCATGCTGATTTCCAATCGCACCTCTTTCGACAGTCTGATCGATTGGCGTATTTAAATTTTCACTAGCTCATCTACTGTCTTGGCAAAGTTGAATTAAGCACTAACACGGACGGACGGACATCGCTTAATCGACTTCGCTATGCGAAATTGTAGAAATTACAAACAGAATGACAAACTTAGTTATACCCGTTTTTCGTTTAAATAAATGTTATGTTGCTGCGGTAGATGAGTTGGTCACGTTTAGTAAAACAATAAAATAATTCTCCAAATCGTAACAGAGCATTAGTAAGTGATACAAGAAACAATAGAAAGCAGAAGATCGTAAGTTCGAATCTCATCGAAGCTATAGCTTATTGTGTGCTGGACGGATGAGTTATTAAAAGACCCATTCTTCCTTAAAGAGACATAGAGCTATTTAAATTTTGTTGGAGTTTAAGAATATTTTGTAATTTAAAAGTTTATGTTCAGTAAAATAAGAGATCATGGGAATAAATATAACCAGAGCTACAGAAGAAGCACAAGTATTTGTAATCAAAAGAAGCGCTCATGTTTTAAGATTTAAATAAAAGTATGAGGAGATCATCATTCATGCAACAGAAGATTAATTTCTAGCTGTTGTCTTTAGACGGTTTATAGAATCTTGTAATACTCTGTTTAATTTTCTTAATTGATCTTCCCCTATTTGATTGTTTGGCTCCTGCAACCCTTTACGTAGATTATATTTCTTGTTTTATATGTTTTAGGACAGTACGAACGGTGCTTGTGATCATTTTCAGCCTTTTTGCAATATTAAAATATAAACGAAACTCTTTTCTTTATTGTGTTCAAAATACAGCAGTGTCAATCGAAATAAAGTATTTGCAGTTAAAAAAAACAAGTAGACCGCCAATAATTATTTATTGCCCAACTTTTTTGGTAAAACGTTTTACTGACACCGCTAATTGAAGTCTTCATAAAATCCTTTTTAAATTCTGCACGTACCAATGACAATTTTGACATTCCTACCTGCAGCTTTTATTAAAAAATTTTCATTATTGCACTTCGTCTTTAATCACAAAATACGTAGGGGGAAATTAAAACACAACAAAATTGCAATTTGTCCAAGTGTAACGTGTACTCTTTTATTTAAAATCATCCACAATGAACTTTAATGATTTGGTTCACTGAACCGTAAGTTTATTTAACATTTTGCTTTTGAGCATGTTTTTTTTTCTTAAATCTTTTTCGTATGTTGTAAGTCATCTATTGGATATTGTTGTAATTTGTAGCCATAATGTGAAATACTTTTGTTTGAATAATAAATTTATAAATCAGAGAGTTTTTGCAACAGAATAATTAAAATACATAAAAATAATGAATTTCTTGTGAACTTAAAAAAAATGTGTTGTGTCAAGCAAAACAAACAATCAAACAAAAGTTTGTAGACGTTAATTTTAATGAATGGCCAAAATGAAAAAAAAAATAATATGTGCAACGAACGCAAAAAGATTTCCATGAGTCATAACCATGGGAAATTCCAAAATTAAAAATTTTACTAAAATTTTTTCTAAAGTGAAATATTATTAATTATAAAGGGTGTTTCAATATTTAGATATAATTTTAGTATTTTAAAAATTTTAAAAACAATTTAGCAGCTGACAGTCAAGGGTTTGTAAAAATAGTAAACATCATGGCAAAGAACCGGCTTATTACTAAAAAAATTTTAAACGAAATAAAGTAGGCGAAAAGAACATGATGATAGTCATTAAAAGTAAATCACCGACACTAGCCACTGTTTCATTCTAATTTTTAATCGACGTCAACATTGAATCATTCTTTTGGTTGCTTTTTATCATAATATTAAGGTGACAAAGAATTAGAAATTAAAAAAATGTTTGCATAAAAATGTCCTCGGCTCTTAATAGGTTAAGCATTTTTAAAAGAATTTTACTATTTTCCCAAAGATCTCTTTAAAAGCTTTTAAAAGTAACCCATATTTTTATGTAAAAAAATTTGAAAATTTTAGAGGCGACCTTTTTTCACGTGATGTTTTTTATTATTTTTTAATTCCATATATTTGTTTTTTGATTGAAGTAACTTCATTCTTCCAAATGATATGGAAAAATTAGTGGCAGGTGTGGTGTAAGGCCCACTGCTTTGAGGTACATGGACCGATCTTGCTGATTTTGACACTATGTCTGATCGGTTGGCGTATTTAAATTTTTTCTAGCTGGTCTAGTGCCTGGAAAAACTTGATTTCAAAATTAACACGGAGGGACAGACAGACATCGCTCAATCGAATTCGCTATGCATACGAAGTCAGAATATATTTACTTTATGGGGTCGGAAATGGATATTGTAGAAATTACAAACGGAATGACAAACTTAATTATAACCTTTACCACTTTTTATGTTAAAGGGTATAAAAATTGGGACACCCTGTAATACTTTGATTTAATTGACATTGGAAATATTTTAGTGTCATTTTTAAATGTCTTGTTTTTCATAATATTTGTTATTAAAAATATTAATGCAAAATTTTTTGTTGCTGTCATTTATTAGTAAATTTTATTTCAAGTTTCGTTGTCTTTACAAAAAAAAAAAAAAAAAAAAAACACATTTTTATAATTAAGCTGTCGTTAAAAGTGTTCGATTAAAAACGATGTATTAAAGTCTTGTGACTTTATTACAAACTTTAACTGCAACTTGCATTGCTTTCAAATTTCATGCCAAATGCATTTAATTCATTATCATTTATTTTTGCTTTTTTTTAGCGTAGAACGTTTAGTTGTTTATTTTTCCGGCGGAAATGTGACATATGAAAGCTGTCTGTTACACATGGCAACACAGTGTACGACAAATACTGACTTTACATCCAATTTTTCAATTACTATTATAATTGTTAATATATTTTAAAAAATTTTTAATTATCACTTTCGTTTTCTTTCTGGTAGACAGTGAACGTGTAATAATAACAAGTTATCTTTTATGAAAAGAAAAATAATAATAATAATTTGTTTTTACTGCGGCTTTAAATCATATTTGGAAGAAAATGATTTCCATTTCTACACTTTTTTGCATGTGCAATAAAATTTAGACTGAGTGACAAAAGTTATTTCTTTTAATATGTGTTTTTAAAAAAGGTACCTTTTTCAAAAAAGTACCATCTTAAAAAGTACCCTTTAAGAAAATCATTTTTACGAAAGAGTGCCTCTCAATAAAGTAATTAAAACGATTTTTAAAAAGCAAAGTTTTTCAAACAGTACCATTTGAAAAAATTTTCATTAAAAAAAAGTACTTTTTATTTCAAAAGTACTTAAAAAGTTAATTTTATTAAGTTTGAGTTTTAAAGCCCTTAATAAAAATTATTTTAATTAAAGCACTCCTTTGTTTTTAAAACAAACTCTAAGCAAAGGTCTTTAAAATTAATGGACAGCGAGCTCTAGCAGTCAGTCTTAGTAAATGCAATATGTGAACAAAGGGAGGCTAAACTAAACATTTCAAGTTGGGATATTTAGTTTGAATTTTTCATGTTGTTATGCTTTCATTAATTCAGTAGGTTATCAGGGGCACTCAGTACACCCCAAAGGCGGAAAATGACACACAAAATGGTGGTTAATTTACCAATATAAATTATTTGAAGGGTCAATAGACACTAAGAAATAATAGACGCCTGGAAACCCAACATATCGACGCTGTTTCTTAATTGTTAGAGAATTTTTTTTATAATACTTGAAAGAAACGCTGGTCTAAGTTTAAGGTTAATTAAAATTTTTTTTATTTTATATTTCTTTCCTTCGGCACAACACACAACAGTTCATTTTTCTTAAAGGTTGTATTTTTTTTTTTTAATATGTCTAAAAGAACATTAGAGATAGGACACAATAGTTTTAAAAAGGGGAGCATATGAATTCCTAGAAGGCAGAGAACACGGTGCTTCTTATGAAATAAACGGGCTGGTTAGCGAACCTCAAAGGCGGCTAATAAATCTCAAATAACCCTCAGTGGATTAAAGTGGTATGGAAATCTGTTAATGCCATTCCCCTGAGTCAACAAAGGTTTCATTTTAGTCACTTTGTTTTGCTTCTTGATTGCGTTGCATGTGTACGAAAGATTATTGTAGAAAACAACTTAGAAGCGGTCCAATTGGATTTTAGGGGTGACAAATTAAACAATTGCAAAAGTCTCTAGGGAAAACATTAGGTGTGAATTAGTCTCCCGTGTATAGTTATGAAGTCACTGGGTAAATAAATTGATGAATCACCATAATGCAATTATTGCTCTTAAAAGTATTCATAATTTTAAAATATTATTCTGTCACTTTCTTTGATGAAGTTTATATAAAATACTGAGCAGCAAAACATTCTGCTAAAACAGCTAATAGCAGGCATAGAAAAATATTTACAGTACTAACCATGGCGAAATAATTTACCAGGTGGTGGCAGTGGCGAATTTCATTCATTTTCGCCGTTGCAGAAAACTTCAAACTTCATATAAAAAAAATTTTAGCTGATTTTTTATATATGGAGTTTGACATTTTCTGCAACGGCGAAAATTAATAAATTCGCCACTGCCACCACCTGGTAAATTATTTCGCCATGGTACTAACTGTAAATCATAAAAATTTTTAATTTTTAATAATGAAAATCATAAAGTGAGTGTAACGCAGGGTAACGAAATTATAACTTTTTTCCACTTGTGAAAAGCAACTGCGTTCAGTATTAGTTCCACCTCACACTGTAACAAAAACTAATTTTTATGAAAATTTAAAAAGTCTCTTGAGTTGCTTTAAAATTGATTTCTAAATCTCTGCTCCACTAGCAGCCGGGTTATACTGACTAATGAACAAGTATGTTGCGTAAAATCTATTTTTAATTTACTTTGAACGCTAGGAACTGTTAAAAAAATGTTTATTGAGCATTAGAAAAAAAATCATATTTAAGTTGTAATTTTACCCTGTTATAAAAATATTTGTTTAAAAGGTACCTTACCAAAAAGGGGGCAAAAATATGATTATTATCATACAACATCCTTCATGAAAAAGTACATTTTTTAGAAATTTTTTTTTGTTAAATCGTTTTATCTTCTAACTATCTTTCTATCTATGTTCCTATTTATATATATAAAGCACCAAATGTGTTTGTTTCATTGTCAGATAGCTATAGAGCTGCCTACACGTAGGCGTGGCACATCCCAAACAAAATAAAGATTTATCATCGTATTTCTTGGTAAATCGATTAGCACCATAAAATTTTGTTCAAATATCTCTTTTATTTATAAGCGGAATGGAAGAGTAGGCGTGGTGCATGCCATGCAAAGCGTAAACTTATTTCCGTTTACCTGGGGGACTGTTGCACTCAGATTATTGAAATTTTGCAAAATTAACCCTCTCATTGGTATAAATAGCCAAGCAAAAAAGTGGTGAAATTACAGCAGTGGGCGTGGTACCTCCCATTTAAAGCTAAATACTTACCATGTAGCTAGAGAATTATAACAGGTAGAGTCTAGAAATTGTATACTAAAACCCTCGTATCAATACACATGCGTAGTTTAACGAAACAGAGACAGGATTGGAACAGTGGGCGTAGTACTTGCCGTTCTAAGTGAAAAAATATCATCGTGTACTTAAAGAATTAAGCTACAGTCCTGAAATTTATTACTAGTAACCCTTATATTAGTACACAAAGTTAAGCGAAACATAGACTATATTGAAGCAGTGGGCGTGGTACTTGTCATACCAAGTGAAAACTTAATATCGTGTAACTAAAGAACTCAAATAGGTAGAGTCCTAAAATTTTCCACAAGTGGCTGTCATAATATTATTCATTTGAATAATGGGCCTGTTACTTCTTATACAAATTAAAAATTATAATCTTGGAGCTAGAGAACTACAATAGGGAGAGTGTTGAATTTCTTATTATGGTGAATAATCATTTAAAAAGCTGACTGGATTAAAAGAGTGGGTGTCGTAGTATTATTGCTATTGGGGTAGTAAAACCCACCGGGAATGGCTGTTTTCTCAAAAATTACACCTAAACACTTTCTTGTAAATGTTTGACTAAAATTAATGTTTCATATGAATGACTTTAAATTCAATTTTATTTTTTCTATTTATTAAAAGAGAAACTCACAATTGTTAAACGTAAAAAGAAAAGTACGTGCGCTCTAATTTAATATTTTTTGCTCTTCGCAACCTTTTGCTGCCAGTGTATGGCATTGTTTTGTTTTTGTTTTCTGTTTCATTTATAAGAGTAATTAATATTTATTTTTAAACATGTTGTGCGTGCACTTGTTCACAACAACCAACAAATTGAGTTGAATTGTAAATGTTTATTTAATGTAATTAAAGTTTGATGACCACATACTTGTACATTTATTTTTTAATTTTATTTTTTAATTTTATATTCATCTGTATAAATATGTAGTAGTAATGACTCCAATTATTTTTTTTATATATCAAGCGCTTTAGATTTCTGTGCTTTATGCATCCATGTCTTAATATATATATTTTTTTTAATTATCTATATAAATTATAAGCATAATTACAATTTTAAATGCAAATTATATCATTGGTTTTTATCACTACAGACTATTTAAATGACATTTTAAAAAGATTTTAAAATTAAATGTAATATTTAAATTTGAAATAAATGAAAAAAAAGTGACAAAACCTCCCCAATAATCTCTACTTGAGACTCTGTGATCCATTGAATTTTCTGCCCAGCAAAATTTGGTGGACCCCCTTTTTTCATCATAAGAAACTTCCCAGCTTCTTTGCTTCACATAAGTTTTATTATCTATCAGTAAGTCATGCAATTATCCCGGCCTTTGTTCTTACAGTCTCTGACAATAATAAACGATTTGGTCTATAGTTTCCAGCTTTTTGTTATCCTCACCCATTTTGCAAAAATCCGAGCAACTATTTACCATTAATTAGTTCTTGCTCTTATTCCAAAAATTATTATTAATTATGAATAACATCTTTAAGTTCTCTTTAAACTTTCCTTCTAAAACGTAGAAGTTGATAATCCTTGAAATTTACCATCTTGGCCACATGATTAGTTCTTCATAGAATAAAATAATTCCTCGTAAGCTCCATCTTAAAGTGAGTGATTGACAAAAAGCAGACTTTTTGCAATGCGAATCAATAAATTTACATCGAGGCTTATGAGTCAAATTAACGCCAAAGAAAAACTTTTAGGAAATTTTTGTGTATTATGTGGGCTATGAAAGGCGTTTTGTATTAAGAGCTGTTAAAACCTGCTCGGATTATCACAAGAGAGCGATACAGATGTCAAGTGATCCGTTTGAAAAGCGTTATGGAAAATCATTCCAGAAAGCCTGCAAAAATTTTTCCTTATGTCCGCTATGCTAGCTAGAACAGTATTTTGAAAGTTTAACTTTGCTGCCTTATAACTCAGACCTTAGACGTCTGAGGCGGTTTTGTTTTAATAAACACCGCTCTTCTCATCTATGTACTGTATTTTGTTCAAGTGCGAGTATGAAACAAGGTAAATCGACTTATCCTTTCGCACTGACACCATATAGTTTGGTCCCCTAATATATATTGGCCGATCGCCCAATCTTAAGATGACCTTTTACCAATTGATCCCACCGCGTATCATCTCATTACGGCCACACTCTTCTAGTGACCTCACAATTGAACTGTTAATACGCCATTTTCTCTTCGTACCAGTTTTTTGGAATTAGTATCCGACAAAAGTGACAGGCAGCATTGCGACCAATATTGTGTTGAACAGGTCCATTGCGGTTAAAACCCTGGCCAGTCTTTCTAACTGTTTATCCGCAATCAACCTATTATTTGCGGGAAGTCATTTTAAATAGGTCTGCAGAAACTCTTCGACTTATTTTTTTTTCAAAATTATATTTTATTTAGAATGTTTGAACTAACAAATAAAGTTTTAAGAGTTTAAATCTAAAAATTACATTTTATTTGGAACAGATTTTCTCTTCTTCTTATTAGCCGATTACCACGATCGTTTAGTATGATACGGACTTAAAAGTAAGGCTGCGTTTAATGTGAGTTCTTTTATGGTACCCATTTCGGAACGTTCAGGTTTTTATATAGAATTTCATTTTAGTGCTTTTGCATTTTTTCCAGTTTTAAAAGGGAGACACTGCTACTTAACTGTATTCCATAGGTGTTAAAATAACGTTATAGTCCTTCAACATTTAAAGCGGTTAAAAGTCATTTCAATGAATATCAGCAAGGACGTCGACCAAGTCTCTTTACTTGCCAGAATGTCAAAAATAATGATTTTGCGGGAAGGTTTATATGGAAATTAAGTTCCTTTAAGCAGTGTGGAAAAACCCGGAAACAGAACATCTTTTATTAAGAGAAAGCGAAAATTAGAAAAAGCTAAAAATTTAACTGAAATTTAAATGGTCAAAATAAAGCTTTAAATAAGAAGGCAGCTAACCCAAGATCACAGCTTAACCTTACGTTTTAGATCTCCACAAACCAGATCCAGACATTCTAGTCGCGCTTCTAATGGATACAGAAAACAACACAAAAAATGTTTTTTATACAACCAGCAATTGTACTCGTAGCAATAGCAAGTTAATTATTATTGTTAATTAAAGATTTTTATTTAAATTGTTTTATTTTTTAAATAAATATTTTTTAAGTCATACTAAAGGAAGTACGATCGGTTCTCTTCATTAAGAAAGCCAACAGTTTTCTTGGCTTAATTAGTTTAATTAGCTACAGTCCAGATTAATATTTTTGTGTTATTAATTTGAATCAAACTTCAACTCTTCTATTGCGAGTAAAACCACCATGTGGTTAAAGGCGGAGTATGTATTTTTTTCTTTTAGTTAGTTTTCATATCTGGCAATTTGTGATATCTAACCAAAGCTTTTCAATTTCATTATCATGTGAAAAGTTTAAACAAAGTTTTATTTCCTTTCATTTTATCGCATTGACACACATTTTTTGGTTTTTGCTTTAGCCCTCTTAACGATGTTTTTTGTTTTTAATTTTATATGTCTTGATAAAAAGAATTGAGCAAATGAACTTTAGTACAAATTCTTCAAATTACCAGAAAGGAACAAAAATTAAAAATAAAAAATTTTCAAATAAAAATGTCGTAAAAGTATAAAAGTTAATTGAAAGGCAAGAACTTTGTTTTCTCAAGCAAAATAAAACAAAAATTTTTGATGTTGACGATTCAAGTTTTTATTGTGTTATGGTACTCGATACAATTGTAGTTTAATGGTCACTTATAAAGAAATCGGCATGTCGCCAATTTCAATTAACGCCAATTCCAGAAAAGACAAGAAGGAGTAGAGTTAAGAAGGTCACCCAAGTGAAAATTAATTTCCGTTTTATTATAAGTCTGAGTTTACTGCCGTAACAATATTTTATTTAACGTTGCTGCCGCAAAATTGACAGATGTCAGTTCCAGCCTCTTCTTGAAAAAAATTGTGATATTTTGAGCATGTAAAGGCTTCTTTCACAATAATCGCTTTTTGCTTTTGGAAATACCCTGACAAGTGAAAATAAAATACGTCTGAAAAAATGATTTAAAAAACAGCGGGTTATTCCTGAATAAATTTTCTTAGTGGATTTTAACTATTTTTGATTTTAGGGCGGAAGTGAATAATTTATTGTAACAATTGCCAATGCATCGAATGCGTTAAAAAGCTCAATGTCCGAACTATCAACAACAAAGTATTTGTTGAACCCTTTATAATAGTATTTAATAATATTTAATATTTGTTTAAATTATAAAATTTTATTTATTTTTATTTAAAAAAAAATTTAATCAAATTTTCTTTTTTATTTCAGGTGAGTTATTCCACAGCAAATTTAAGCACAATAAAATTGTGAGTATTCTTTAAAAATGGTAAAATTATAAAATTTACAAATCTGAAACGGAAATAAGCTAGAATTACTTGGAATGTTTTAGGATAAGAAGATTAACACCTCTAATTCTCAAAGTACAATTTCTTCACAATCTGTATAATAAAAACAAGGAAAAATGTGTTTTTTTCATGTTCTTGCAAAACTATGGTTTAAGAAAGGACTTTTAAGTTGTCGACTGCCTTTGGATATTTTTTGCATATTTTCCGCTTTAAATGACTTTTTTTATTGCAAGGACAATTTTTTGGAAAAATTAAAATTTTTGTGAAAAATTAAAATTTTTGGTAAAATTTCCGTAAAAATAAATATTTTGTTAAAATCTTAATCGTTTATTGAAATTGAAATTTTTTGCTTAACTAGTGTTTTCTCGCTCTATTTGCGGTTTTTAATGAAATTTCTAATTTATTATTGCAAAAACCATTTTTTGGAAAATTTATATTTTTAATGTAATTTTTGTAAAAATGTAATATTTAGTGATATTCCAAATACGAATTTAGTTGTAGTTTTTTCTCAAAGCAATTCAACAAAGAAAAAACAACAATAACCATTAAAAAGAGTACAACTTAATAAGAAAAACTCGAGGACAATAGAGGCATTCACCTTTTTTTACGATATTTCCACAATTTGTGGATCGATGTTAATTGCAATAGCACCACTTTCGAAACTATGTTTAAGTTCTTGAGATTTATTTGTGCCTATTTTGTTTGTCATTATTATTTTTTGCTTTGGTATAGTCGTTATGAAGACCGAAACTTAAGAGCAAATAATTATAAAAACATGTCGTGTAAAACACGTTTAATTGATTTATGATTCTTGTTATTTAATAAATAAATTATTTATTTCGTTTTTAATTTAAAATATTTACAAAGTAAAAAAATACATATTTTTTATTACTTGTTATCATACTTGGGCTTTTTTTTATTACCATTGAAATTTTATTGGCGTTGCTTGAAATAATGACAATGAAAGAAATTTTACTTCCATCTAATGCTAATGATTATTTTTAATTATAATTGTTTTTACTAATGTTAATGAAATTTTAATGAAATCGTTAAATTACTAATTACAATTGAATCAAAAATAACTGCTTTTATGGAACACAAATTCCTAAATGCAGAACCTTAAAAAAACTATGAATAAAATAAATAAATCTTAACACTCCTATAAATAGATCTAAAGTCACTTAAAATCCCAGTTAGCAGATCTTACTACTTATACGAAAACAAAAATATGTTCTAATGGTATCTTATTTTTCCTGAGAGAGTTAAAACATATAAATTTGAGCAAATTTTTGTGACCAAAAGTGCCATTTTAAAATAATGCTTTACTATACTTTAATAATGCATTTAGTGTACAAAGACAAGAAATACTTCCATTAATGATAATGATTTTTAATTATTTAATCGTTAGTCAATGGTAATGATTTTGTTTTTTAAATCACTATCAATGAAACCTTTTCATTAAAAATCATTATCATTAATGAAAATAATGATAATAAAAAAAATGATTAGCATTAAATGATAAATAATGCTAATGATTTTTTTCATTATCGAAATCGTCAATTATTTAGTCCATTTAATTAATGACTCCCATGTGTCCTTCTTAGAGTCTCCAAATTATCAAATTATATGAAATCTAATTGCCAGTGTTGTACGAGTATGCAGAAGTCAAAATGTTTTTCAATGAAAAAAAGCAAGCAGTCGATTGAACAATTTCTGCTTAAAGCTGTGTCACAGTGTTTTAAATTTTGTCATCAAACTTTTCTACTTAAAAGGCAAAACAACAGAATAAATCTAGAATAATGTGGGCAAAGTTTACAACACATTAGAGTACCAGCATCTAGCTCAGTGAGGCGATTTATTTAATGAAAATTCAATCTTGGGAATGATTAATTTAACCATTTCTTCTTCGAAAACATTTAAACCAGTAAAATCTGCTAGTAAGATTATAACCACACTTCTTTTGAGATGCCCATATAGCTGCTATTGGGTCATTTTTATTTTTTTTACTTGTTACAGTGGACATAGTAAAAAATAAGACTGCGAAATTAAAGTTACTACTGGGACACCTTTTAGTTTTAATATTTTGCATTTGTCTTTAAGGCGAACTAGCAATACATTCTTTGTGTAGTCTCAATCTACAGTTAAAAAAATATGACCATATACGTGAAAATTACAATCGGGACACCCTTTATTTAATTTTATTTTAATTATTTTCTACTTGTTGTTATGGCAGACATAGCAGTACATACCCATTGCAAATTTCAAATAACTGCCTTTAAAAATTTAAAAGATAACGGTATATTCGTTAAAATAATGACCTTTAAGGCAACACCCTTTAACTTTTAAATTTATTGTTCACACTTATTATTTTAGCGCGCCAATTTGTAAATACACAATTTAAATTCTAAGAGCCTATCCATACGGTTGAAAATTATAAGCCACGTTACTATGGGATCACCCTTTATTTATAGTTTTACTTTTAGTTTCTTGTACTGTTTGTTATAGCGGGCGTAAAAATACTTAAAACTTAAAGTGTTTGCCTATTGCGGTTTAAAAGCAAGACCATGTGTTTAAAACTAACGGCACTATTGGGACACCCTTTAATTTAAAATAGTAGTTTTATTTAAAGTTGTAGTTTTACTGACACTCTTCTCATTTGACGGCTCTACCTATCGTAGCTTAAAAAATATCAATATTTTAATGAATATCATGCCACTTTCGGCGCACCCTTTAATTTTTACTATTTGTTGTTATAGCGGACCTTCTGTGTAAAATTCAAGAGTCTACCTATTGACGGTACCAGAGATAAAGGGTTGTTAAATTATTGCACTTTGTGTACGAAACTCTAAAAAGTACTTTTTCTCAAGGCGAATTCAGTACAACTTAGAATTAATTGCACAGTTGATTTGTGCAAATATTTAAACAAAAATATATTTGTATTAGTTATTCAATCAAACTGTCAAAGTCATAGTAAATTTGTAGTTGTTGTCGTGATGCTCGGATTTATTTGGTATTTATTTTATAAAATGGCAGCCAGCCTTGGTTCTTTTGTTTTCCAAGTTTTACAAAACCTAAACTTTGAAATTATTCATGTCTAGACATTAAACAACAAAATGTCACAAAACATTTTTTTTCTAAACTGTTCACATAAAGTGATAAAGCTCTTTTTACTCTACAAACGAAACAAAATCCCAATAATCTCGTAATCCAGATTTGAAAAAACAAAAAAAAAAAGAAATCCGATGACATGCAGTCATCATCAATAATCAATGATGCATGCATTTCATGAATCAAGCGAAGAATAACAAATACCCGTCATTCACTGTAGCATGAGAAGAAGAAGAGTTACAAATTTTCATAGTTTTCAATTTTATATTTTATAAAGCAAAATAAATAATTGAACGAATAAACGAATAAGAATAAATTGAGTTAAAAGCAAAGAGACAGCTTAAATAATTTTTTTTTGTTACTTTTAAAAACAATAAAAAAAGAAGGAAAGAAAAAGCTTGAAAGTTATGTAAACAATTTTTAGTTCATTTTTTGTTTTAAATGAATTGAGTTTCATTATTATTAATATTTTTTTTTTAGCTTCTTTGTTTTTATTTTTCTATAACGTTAGGAAAAAAAAGTTGTGTGTATTTCAAACACAAAGAAATTAGAACACACATCCGTCACGTTCTAAATGAAATAAAAAAAAATTGAATTATTTTTTTTTTTTACTTTTACAAAAACTGTAGATTTATAAACTTTAGTTTGTTTGCATGATAATGCATTAGTTTTTTTCCACAGTTTCTTTTTAATCTTAGTTCCTGGTTCCTGGTTGCTGCTTTTGTTTCTGTTTGATTTAAATTTGTCTTTTTAAAAATAGTGTTAAAGGAAATTAATTTTTTTCCTTTAATTTCTTTAACCAAAAATTTTTTCTTTTTAAAAGGTGTTCATCCTCGGTTCAAATTTTAAAAGTCTTTCTATAATGGTTAAAAAGATAAGGCCATATTCGTCATAATCACGGCCTTTTTAAAATGTTCTTCAATTTCAAAATTTATTGTTTACAATTTATGTCTGCCTACGGCGGTCACAAACTTTAATGCCATTTAAGTTAATGTTACATTAATACAGGGTGATTTTTTAGCTATTATCTTTTTGGCAACTCTGGTTTAAACAGCTGACGTTCATTTCGTGTTTTGTGTCACTGTCAAACATCTTCAATTTTTTCTATAATTTAACCATGAATCGTCTTAAAAACGAACAACGCCTGCAAATTATTGAATTTTATTATCAAAATGCGTGCTCTGTTAAGAAAGTTCATTTACCAAAAAATTGTGTTCAGCAACGAAGCTCATTTTTGGCACAATTAGTACGTAAGTAAGCAGAATTTTCGATTTTGGAATGAATATCAGCCAGAAGCATTGCAATAGCTACCAATGCATCCAGAAAAGGTCACAGCTTGGTGCGGTTTATGGACTGGTGGCATTATTGGACCATACTTCTTTAAAGATGATGCGAATCGTAAAGTAACTATAAATGATGAGCGCTACCGAGAGATGATATCCAACTTTTTTTTGCCCAAAATGCAAGAGCTTGACTTGCATGACATGTGGTTTCAACAAGACGGTGCAACATGCCACACAGCACGCGCAACAATGGATTTATTGAGAGGCGAGTTCGGTGAACATTTTATTTCACGTTCGAGACCGGTCAATTGGCCGCCTAGATCATGCGATTAGACTATTTTTTGTGGGGCTATGTTAAAGCTCATGTCTATACAGACAAGCCCGCTTCAATTGGCGCATTGAAAGACAATATTGAAGCAGTTATTCGTGAGATATCGGCCGAAATATTGGAGAGATTAGGACAAAATTGGACTAAGCGGATGGACCATTTGAGGCGCAGTCAAGGTCAACATTTGCATGAAATAATCTTCAAACATTAAATTATATAGACCGTACTATCGATTCAAATAAAGATTCCATGCATTTTTCAGAATTTTATGTGTTTTTTTTTTAACCTGCCTAAAGCTTTTATAAAATCACCCTTTATAAGAAAACCCTTTTACTTTCTAAATTTTTTTTCTACTTGTTTATATAGCGCACATAATATTTCTGTTACTGAACAAATTTGATGTGTCTGCCCATCACAGAGCAAAAATTATTTCTTGCAAAAAAACTGACTTCAAAACAGATAAACTTAAAATCATATTTTTTAGGACGGTAATTATACATATTATGCTCGAAAAAGATTGAGTCCGGATCTCTTATATGTCGCAGAATAAAATATGAATGCAGATTTGACAAAAAAATTCATCAGTTATGTGTTTACCCTTTATTTTTTACACTTTTTACTGCTGACACAGTAAAACAAAATGTGTTTAAGTTCTAAGCGTTAGTCTATAACTGTTTAAAAGATTGGCCATTTACATTAAATTAAAACCATTAAAGCACCCTTTAATTTCTAATTTTAAATATTTTTGCTCGTGACTAAACTTGATATAGTAATGGACATTATGTCTTATTTTCAAGAGTTTGTCTATAACGATTTCAAAGATAGGATCATATTGGTCAAACTACATCAATATAGGGACACCCTTTAATTTCTAATTTCAAGTTTGCTACTTTTTATAGCGGACTTAGGTTCTCTGCAACTTCAATAAATGTTAACAACTATTTAACAGTTAAGTCATGTACATCAAATAACAGCTACTCTTGCATCACCCTATAGTTTACAGTTTTAAATATTTATACTTCTTTATGTACCAGACAAAAAGGACATTCTGCTTAAAAATCAAGTATTTATATATAACAGTTCAAACGATAGGGCCATATAAGTCAATTTATTTTAAATATAGGAACACCCTTTAATTTCTACATTCAAATTTTATACTTGTTGTTAAAGCGGACTTAGCAATAAATGTCCTTTGTAAATTTCAGATGTCTGGCTATAACAGTTCAAAAATTTGGCCACATACATCAAATTACATTAACTATTGGGACACCCTTTAATTTGTAATTTTGAATGCTTGTACTTGTTATTATAACGGTCATAGCAATCGACATCCTGTCTAATTTTCAAGCGTTTGTTTATAACAGTTCAAAGAATAGGCGCATATAATTCAATTTACGTCATCTATGGGGATACCCTTTAATTTTTGAGATTATGAACTGTTTTTAAAACGCGACTAATCTTTAAGAATTATTTATCAAGTTACAGAAAGTTTTCAAAATCGGTTTAGAAATGGCTGAGTTCTACAGGCACCAACATTAAAAAGCAACATTCAGTCAAATTGATAACCTTCTTCTTTTTTGAAGTCGGATAACACAAATATTTTTATAAATAATTAGTCACTTTCAGGGCACCTTTCAATTTTTTGGCATTTGTTCTTATACCGGCTTTAGTAATACATTTTCAGTTGAAGTTTCAAGAGTCTATCTATTACGGTTACAGGGACAGAACGCTGTGTTAAACGAATAGATGCATGGAGGGACAGTCATTGTAGCGAAAATAATAGCGTCACGTTTTTAGATTTTGTCTAAAAACGCTTAGAGGGAGCATAAAATATTAGACTGTTTTCGATACTCATGAAAAGAAGCTCGTTAATAGGTTTCATTTTATTTTTTTTTTAAGAGTGTCATGTATTAAAATTAACACAAGAATTTAATTATTTAATTTATTTAAATTAATGCGGCTTGAGTTCATAAGTTACTATAATTTAAAAAAAAAATTCTATAAAAAAAGCAAAATTATTTACAAATTTTTGACGACGTTTGCTAAAGAAAAAAAAAAGTTGGACATCAACAAAATGTAGAGCAGCATTTTCTGATTCGCTACATGGATGTTAAAAATGCTGATGACGGTTGTAGCATTTCATTTGTACTGCCTTCTGCTGGTTTTTATTTATTTATTTTCTTGTTTATTTTTTAGAAAACATGCTCAAAAATTTGTAAATAATTTTTCTTTTTTGGATAACAAATTTTAGAAACTAAACTAAATTATGAACGTAAGCCGAATTAAGTTATTTGTTACAATATCACGCAATTCAATTAAAAGTTTCAAAAAACTAATAATCTATAAAATATATCATAAGCCAGATTAATTAAAAAAAATTTTAAAAAAGAACTGGTCGTTTTGCACAAAACTGGTTTCTTCAAATGGTAGGTTTTTTCAAACAATCTAGTATTTTTCAAAGCTATAAGCTTTATTTTTTGTGCTTAAAAATTTCCAATAAATTGTAAATTATTTCCTTTTTAAATTAATTTTGTGTGTGTGTGTGAATGAATGAATGGCTGGCTTCTATGAATCATTTTTAATTTATTTAAAAAAAACTATTGTGTAAAAAGGCACGTGGCAGAACTTTTAAAAAAATATTAGTCATTAATTTGAAAGTCAAGTAGCTGGGCTTATTTTATTAATTTATTACAATTGTAAATTAAATATTTATATTTAATTGTTTTAATATTAGAAGTTTTAAAAAAATCAAAATCACATGAGCTGCTTTTTATACCCTTCACTACAAAAGGTGACAAAGAGTATAAAGGGTAATTTCTACACTATTAATTTCCAAGTAAAAATATTCTGACTTCTTATGCATAGCGAAGTCGATTGAACAAAGTTCGTCTCTCTGTCCTTCTTCGGGTTGAAACCAACTTTGCCAGGACACTAGAGGATCTACAGAAAATTCGATCAGACAAAGTGTCGAAAGAGGTTTTATTAAAAATCAAAAAGTTCGGTCCATGTTCCTGCCTCTAATTTTTCCATATCATTTGGAACAATGAAATAATTCCATTACAAAAAAAAAGTATGGAGCTACAGAGAATTTCCGAATATGAAAAAAATCCAGTGAAAAAATTGGCGCTCGGCAATATTTTTTGAGTTATGTGCCTCTGAACTCTTCATAGAAAAGTAAAATTTTGCACCATAATTTTTGAAGATATCAATAGGGGTATCATTTAAAAGCTTTTGAAAGATCTTTAAAGAAATACAAAATTTTTTTTAAATGCTTAACCCATTAAGAGCCGATGTTATTTTTTTAATTATATATCGTACTTAATTTTTTTCCTTTTTTTAGTTCTCTAACACCGCAATATTTGCTTTTTTTTTGGATAGGAGTTTTTTTTCTTTTTGATAGGAGTGAAGGGTATATAAGATTTCGAATATAGCACTTTTACTTTTTTTTTTTTTTGTTACTAAAAAAATTATTTACATTAAAAAATCATTAACATTAATTTTTTCAAATTTTTTTTAACTTTGAAACAAAAACGCTTACCTTTATTTAACTGGGTAAAAAAAACTTATTTTTAATTAAAAATCTACAAAATAAAGCCGCCAAATACACAAAGTTTTCCGTGACGTGTATAAGCCACACTTTGAGGTGCCTGCCTTTTACGGCTCAAAAGAAACCTATTTTTCTATAGGCATTCCCTTTTAAATACAATTTTATTTTTATATTTGTAACAAGAGTGCCTACATGATCGGTATAAATAGTCTGCATTTTATGGTTCATAACTCTATATACAAAAGATCACATCTTTTATGGGTAACCCTTTAATTGTAATTTTTATGTTGTTATATATTGTATTCCTTGTGAATTTCAAATGCTTTAATTTTTAATTTTATATTATATTTTGTGAATGTAGCGGTCAATAAAATTCTGTAAAAAAAGTTTTTAGCTATTACGGTTTAAAAATTCAGGTCTTCTGGAGGCAAACTCTTTAAATTTAAATTTTATAATTTATACTTGTTTTTAAAGCGGTAACACACTCCATTTTAAAATCATAGGTCTGCCGGTTGTGATTAAAAAAAGGTATTAAGGGGGCCACCCTTTAATTTTACTTTTATGCTTTTATACCTGTCTCCTCAGAGGACACAATGCCACATGGTCTATATAAATCTGAAATGACTTCAGCAGGCTGCTGTAATCCTGGTAGTAAGCACGTTGACTACAAACCAGGTTGACCAGGGTTCAACCCCTGCGGCAACCAAAAAATAGAAATATGTTTTTTCTGTTAAATGGTATAAATACATATTTAGAATTTACCAATACAGCACGCAGCCTCTTTCGACGGTACTTCTAAATAATACATTCGCCGGCGAAGTGAAATAACTATTAAAATCGCCATACTTTCACCATCTGTTCTTTTCTCTCCTTTATCCCTTTTCTAAAGAATGTAGCACGGTTGCACTGCATTGTTAACTTTAGTGCTTCTTCCCCGACGTTGTGGAGGGAGAGGACAAGTAGTCCTAAAATTTTTAAATTTATTTTATTATGATAATAATTTTAATGACAATGACTCTTGTGACCAAGGAACAGACAGACAGAAAATGCTGCAATGTCAGAGAGAATATTTTTACGTTTTGCATACGGAACCCTAAAAGTAATATGGTTCCTACAGCAAATTGTGGCATAGGGGGCCAAGAAAATAAACGAGTATATTGAAGTGTTTTATATTTTTACTTTTGAACTTTATTTTCAAGTTTTGTATTATAATTCATGATGAAACTTATTTTCTTCCTGCCATTAAAAATGATAGAATCGGGTTTTATAGCAAATTTTAGGGCAAAACACCTAAACAAATTTCATCTTGGTCTTATTTCTATTGAGGAGGGAAAAGCCAATTGAAGAATATCATTTTAGCCCTACAGAGTTTATTTTCTTAAAAAATGTTAAATTTGTGACACAACTTTCATTTACATCAGCCCTCCTGCAAAATGTTTTCGTAAAATTTAAAGACTTCGTTTATTCAGAGACTTATAGGACTTGGACTTGGATAGACTTCATCCAACTAATTTAATATTGTTTATGTTACGAATAATTCTAGTTTTCTGTTTAATCATTTTAGTTATTAAGATATATGGCGCTTACAACGTACAGATCCTAAGGTAGATTTATGCAAAGAATGCTGACGGCGGATGTAGCGATCTAGAAAATGCTGCATTACATTTTTTTGACATTCAATTTTCCTTGTTTATTTTTTTACAAAACTTTAACAAGAGTTTGTAAGTAATTTTTCTTTTTCTAATGATTTTAGTAATTAAAATAAAAAATGAACATAAGCCTAATTATGTATTTCATTTGTTTTAATTTGATTTTTTTAATAAATGTTGAAATTTAAGTCTGCGTGATCTTAAGCTGATTTAAAAATTATTTATTTGGTTATAATTAAATTGTTCTTTTATAATTTATTAAATATTTAACTCAACATTTCTTCTAATGTAGTGTTTGCTTCATCTGTCATCTGACTTGGAAAATAAATGTATAAAACTTAACAAGAAAATCAAAAACACAAGAAATTAAGATATTGAAATCTAATCTTGAAATCCTGATATTAATAGAGAATTTTATATATTAAAAAAATCATTTAAATATTTAAATAAACAATAAATTAAATCTTAAACTGTCAAATAGAAGCCTTTACACAGTCTTCATTTCAGAAACAGTATCATTGATTTTATATCATTTTTATCACAATATTTTTTTAATTAAGCAATAAATAAGATGAGCAGTATCTTAGTTTTTTTTTAAACTTAGATAACGAACCCGCTTCTTTTTTTAAAATGTGCCAAGAACATGTTGATTTAAAGTTTAACCCTTTTGCTATCGTGAGATCCTTTAATGTTAAAACAGACGATAAATCCAAACAACTTTAATTCGAAAACCATAAAAATATCAAATTTCATAAATTTCAATCAAACAAAAATGCCAAAGAGCGAAACATAACAGAGAGCAGCTACAGGTTAAAGGCTTCGATTTGTCTTCTCTGCTTGTCAAGTGTAAAACATGTTAAATCAGTAAATGAAAAAGATAAAAAAAATTAAGAGAAAAAGGGCCACACATGTATTTTTTCTAGTTGTTGTGTAGTTCTATTTAAAAAGAAAAGGTAAAGATAGACACAAATCTCCTGCTAAACAGCAATAACTAACTCCAATAGACGGCCTGACTGAGTGACTGACTGACACTTTATTAAAAAAAGAAAATTGAAACAAAGTAGACAGAAAGCCAACAGACAGACAGATACATAAAAATGCAAATAAAAACAGAACAGTTGGTATCTTTTTTAGACAATTAGCTTGTACAAAGGTGTGGTTTACCGCCACCACTTTTGTATTTCTTCCATTTGCTCGGCTGACACTTGCATTCTCAATTTCATTGGAACAACATGTACATTTTATACCAAAGTGGTGGTTTTACTTTTATTTATTTTTTTTTGTTTTTTTTTTTTTTTTGGTTTCTAAACTGCTTTCATATTCACTTCCTAAGGTAGACATTAATTTTATTTTTTTATTTTAATGCAGAAATGGGAAGTTGTTTAGCTTTCAAAAGAACGGTTTAAATGAAATTAAATTATTTTTAGAAAAACCAAGTTTTTTTAAACTGAACAGCACTTTTAAAAACAGGTTAAGGTTAGGACTGACTATCGTACTCAGTTGTACGATCTGTCAAAAATTGAATGTTGGCTCAAAAAGTATGATAGTGTTGCTTAAAAGTGCATGTGTGTGACAGACTTTTTGATAGATCTATACGATTTTAAAATCTTTTGAAATAATTCATAAAATGATTATTTCTATGCGATCAGAGTTGATTTTTTTTTTGAAGATGAAGAGAAAAAACAACAAAATATTTTAAGCATCTTTTTTATATAAACGTGTGGCACCTACCACGTCATTTTGAAACGATTTTTAAAGAAGGACAGAATCCCTTCAGATTTTTGCGTGATTAAATCGTACGATTGTGTATGATGGCCTTTAGAGATGTTTTGAGAGAACAATGTTCTTCTTCTTTTTGCACGAAATATCCCAAAACCAAAAACATAAACAAAAGAAAATGAAAAATAAATAAAAAGTGATGCCAGTGACGACATCCCAGACCTCAGTGAACATGAGACTGACTTTAAAGGGTCGCTATTGTTGTTCGCCAGAAGCAAAACAGCATTCTAAACGGTTTAAATGAACATACGGTAGAAGAACTCTGCGACTTTACGGAGCAATTTAATTTAGTATTGTCAACTATATGCAACTTAATCAACAGAACTGCAAGGTTTAACAGCAGCTGAAGTCCAAATAATAACTAAAAATTTTTTAATTTTTTGTTATTACTTTTTGAAAGTAGATTCGGTTTTCCAAAAACTTTAGGTAAACGAAATTAAAATTTTATAGTTTATACATTAATTATTACAATTAGACAAGGAGGAAGGAGGTTCTCAACTCGTCTAAATTTTGTTTTTTATGTTTGTGGCCACAGACCTCAGTCATTTCTGAACCGATTTTGAAAATTTTTTCTTTAAATTATTTTTAATTTTATTCTCAGCCCGGGGTTGAACCAGTGATCTACATAAATCAATTAAAATTTACTTTTTCGGCTTTGGTTCATTTTTTAATTTAACTTTTATTAAGAAAAATTATTTTTCAAATGTAAGCGGACGTTTTTTTTTTCTTTACTTGTTTTTAAAAATTTTAAGTTGAAAATCATACTTTTCATACTCGAGCTCTTTTTTTAACGTTTACAATTTTCGTACGAGGGCTGCTCTATATATTTCTGGCCTAATAGTGAAAATGCAAATATTTATAATCAAAAATGGTTTTATTGTTTTTTAAAGTATTCTCCAGCATGATTTATACACTTTTGCATGCGCTCAAACCAGTTGTCGAAGCACTTTTTCCACTCCGATTGAGACACCTCTAAAACATGGTTTTTGAACACTTCAACAGCTTCTTCTGGCGACGAAAATCGTTGACCACGCATTTTTTTCTTGATGTGCGGAAACAAGAAGAAGTCATTAGGTGCCAAGTCAAGGCTGTACGGCGGATGACCCATTAACTCGACGTTTTGGTCGGTCAAAAACGCTCTGGTTTGAGCCGATGTGTGAGAGCTCGCATTGTCATGGTGAACAATGATTCGTCTTCTCTTGTTGGTTTTTCGAATTTCTCCGATAACTTCAGGCAAACAAATTGTAGTGTACCACTCAGAAGTGACCGTCCTACGTTGCTCAAGCGGAACAGTCGCCACATGACCAGTTTTGCCGAAGAAACAGGCGACCATTTGCTTCGAAGTGCTTCTTCCACGAACAACTTTCGTTGGATTTTGCTCGTCTTTGAAGACCCATACGGTCGATTGTTATTTCGTTTCGGGCTCATACGCATAGATCCATGATTCGTCACCTGCGACGATCTTATAAACGTCTTTTGAAACACAATCGTATTTTTGCAACATTTCTTTGCACCAATCGACACGAGACTTTTTTTGAGCGACTTTCAAACTGTGCGGGATCCAACGAGAACAAACCTTTTTTACGGCCAGGTGTTCATGCAGTATCGAATGTATGCTGGTGGAAGAAATGTCCAAGGATGTCTCTATCTCTCGGTATGTCGCATGTCGATCTTGCATTATGAGTTCACGCACGGCATCAATGTTCTCTGGCACAACAGCCGTTTTTGGACGACCTTTACGAAATTCGTCTTTGAGCGAGCTTCGGCCACGATTAAATTCATTATACCAATTTTTCACAGTGCTATAGGATGGTGCTTCATCGCCATACAAAGATTTAAGTTGATCAATGCAGTCTTGTCGTGATAATCCAAGTCGAAAGTTGTGAAAAATGATGGCACGAAAATGTTCACGAGTTAATTCCATTTTTTTCTATACTAATTTTTTCAAGTCACTGTAAACAAAACAAATAATGGTCGTATTTTAAAACGTTTTGGGTACGATTATGCTTAAAAATGACAAACTTTCCAATGAAAATGTCAAATTGCACTTGGCAGCACTCAGTGTTGCCAGGCCAGAAATATATATAGCAGTCCTCGTATAAGGTAATCTAAAATTTGGAAAATAATTATTTGAAAATTATTATTCTTTTATAACAGAATTGAAAACCTAATCAAAGTTTTTTAAAATATTCCATTTCCGATCCACTGTGCAAGGTTGAAATTATTTCCAATTTTCTCAAAGTGAAGTAGAAAGCTTGTAGAACTAATTTTAATTTTCGCTGTTTTTTTTTTTGCTGCAAAAATTTGTGCCTTCAAAACTTTTAAAATGGTGGTAAAATATTTTTTTATTGCTTTTGGGAAGTTTTATCCCACCAATCACTTTACAAATTCATCGATGTAATTTGCGGTCTCTTTTAGCAATCGTATCTTTTAATTCATTCAATCATTATTTCTGTTGAAAGGAAAACGCTACTTTATAAAGTTGTAGATATCTTTCAGTTTGAGTTTATTTCAGTGCTCTAGTCTTAAGATTTCCTGTTGCTATTGAACGATGATACACGCAACTATTCGTTCTTCAGTAGATTGTAGTGCCAAGTGTTTGTTGTTAATTCATTCTGTTTGTATATTTATTTTGATAGGAAATTGTTATTACAATCACTACTTTAAGTAACTGATGATAGTTTTCTATACAAAGTTCATTTCGTTTACAATGGAGCCAATTATATGATTAAAGGTTTTTTTTTTGTAAAATTACTTTAATTTGCCAAATGTTTAAACATAAAAAAATGTAACAAAATCTGTTTGGATTGCTTTTTTATTCGTTTTAATTTATGCTGCACAATTTTGGTTTTATTTATTTTCACACCTCCTTGTTAAATTTCTGTTATCAAGCCGCCTTAAGCGCCTTAAAAAAAATGAAAATAAATAGTTTTTTGGTTTTCTCTGAATGATATACGGAAAATGTATTTTTAATCTTTTTTTAATTTTGTTCTCCACTTTTGTGGGAAACTACAAAAGATTTAATCACAAGGAAGTTAAGATATATTTAAACACATTTTAGTATTTTTTATTTTTGACAAAAACTGTGTTAATATTTATTATGCTTTAAAACTATACTTCTCCTGAAAATTGTTACAACTATTGTTATTTTATAATTACTTTTCACAAAAATAAAATTATGTTTTGCAGTTTGGAGTAAACGTTTCCATTTTAACAGCAATTAAAAATGTCTAGTTATGCACTTTTTGCAATAATGCTTCTAAAATTTTTTTTCACCAAATGGCACATTTAGTAAAAGGTCATTTTTAAAAAGTTGTGTGTACAAAGGATTTATATAAAAAGTACTTTATTTATTAATAAAATATATTTTTTATAAAAGATCGTGTTAACAAAAGCTTTTTCATATAAAAGTATTTATATTTTTAGAAAGATATTTTTAAAGTTTTTATAAAAAGTACTTTTTTTAAATATATTTTTTTAGAAGGTATTTACGTCTCATAAAGGGTTGTTTTTGTTAAAGTAATCATTTTGAACATAAACCCTTAATGGAATGTTCCTTTTTAAAGTACTTTTTGTAAATGAAACTTTTTTGTAATAAGTACTTTCTGTAAAAGGTACTTTTTGTATAAGGTACTTTTTTATAAGGTTTTTTTTATAGGAAGTACTTTTTGTAAAAGGTACTTTTTAAAAATTTACTTTTTATTGCTGATAATCTTGAAAAATGCTTCTTATTCAGAAGGCATCCTCTACAAAATGTTCGACAAATTAATGTTACCTTTACAAAAAATTAGTTTCACAAAAAGTTGTTTAAATAAAAGAGCCCCTTTACCACAAATAGTTCTTGTTGTCGTAATAAGCGTTGTTTCCTTGAAATCAATTGAAAATTTATATTTTGTACTTTTTACAAGAGCTATTTTATGCAAATGACATAGTTTGTAAAATTTTGTTTAACCTTTTGTTATTTATTTATTTTTTTAATTTATTAAAATTTATTTATTTAGAGGGTATTTTCGTCTCATAAAAAGTTCTTTTTATAAAAGTAATAATTTTTCAAACAAACTTTTAATAGAATATTCCTTCTTGTAAGTATTTTCATAAAAGAAACATTTTATAAGTACTTTCTGTAGAAGGTACTTTTTAAATAAAGTACTTTTCATAAGATGTACTTTTTGTAAAAGGTACTTTTATAAAATTTATTTATTATTGCTGGTAATCTTTAAAAATGCTTCTTACTCAAAAGATACCTTTTACAAAATGTCTAATGAATGACACCTTTACAAAAAGTTAGTTTTGCAAAAAGTAGTTTAAATAAAAGACCCCTTTATCACAAATAGTACTTGCTTGTCGAAGTAAGAGTCATTCCCTTGGAAATCAATTAAAAACTTATATTTGGTACTTTTTATAAGAGATATTTTATGCAAATGCCACAATTTTTTAAATTTCGTCTGTATAAAAGTCAACTATTTTTTGAAAAGGATTTTTTATATGTGTTGCTTTTTACAAAAGGTACTTTTGATAAGTTATCCATTTATCCATTTAAAGCACACTTTTTATACATGTACTTTTTACAACGTTTGTTGTTTTTAAGTTATTTAACTTTTTATAAAATGTACTTTTCTTTAAAATACTCTTTTATATAAGGTATTTTTTATGTAAGGTACTTTTTTGTCTAAGGTACTTTTTTCAAGGGTACTTTTTTAAAGTATACTTAATATAAAATTTACTTTTTATTAATTTTAATTAATTTCTTAAACACACAAAAGTTATCTTTTTTAAAAGGTACTTTTTATAAAAAGTACTTTATATAGAATGTACTTTTTAAACAACTTCTTTATACTAATAAAAATAAAAGTGTTTGAATAAAAATTTCCTTTTCTAGTCCAACACAGTTTCTTTCAAATTTAACTGCACCCATGTGATTTCTAAAAATTTGATTTGCTAACGACTTTTTTGGTTTGTAATGTTCTTAATTTAATTTGCTTTGGCACTAAATTTTCTAAATAATTTTATCTAGTCCCAACTACAAATGTTTTAACATGTATCACTTTTAGTTAAAACTTTTTACTTGTAAATCTTTTAATTTAATTTTGTTGTTTCGTTGGCTTTTATGGGTCATAGCTCATACTCTCAACACCATTATAACTGATAATATTTTCGTGTTGTAGTCACATCAAAACTTATTACTTTAACAGCTCCGAAAAACTAACAACAACAATACCATATGATAATTACGTTAGTAACATACTAGTACTAGCGACAACAGTTTACAACGACATAAACTGTAAATTTTGTTGCTAAAAATACTTATGGCAAAGAAAACACAATGTTATATTTTAACTTATACTTACATACATTTATGGATTATGTGGCTATTTGCTTAAGCAGCTGTGTTACACTTACACTAAACTCAGGTGCTTAAAGTAGTCAATTCTCTTAATTGATATCTTTAAAACTTGATTTTTTTTTTTAATTTTATTACCATTTGGTTGTGGTATGGACAACAACTACCTGATCTAGTTTTTATACTTTTAATTTTATTTTCATCAATTATTTTCATTTATGTATTAACAGCTGTTTTGCTGTTGACAATAACTATCACGCGATCTGTTGTTAAAAACTTTACATCACGTTACGTTTATTTATTACTAATTTTTTTTTGTCCTAAAATTTTTTAAATAAATATAAACGGCTGTATGCATAACGGAAATCTTAGCATATGGTAGGCTTGGATGGCTTGTATTTTCGTACAATTTGCTTTTAAAAACCATTGTAGAGTTTAGTCGTGACCCACTAATTTATTTTATGATTATTTTGTTGCCAAATTGAGTGGACCTTGTTGAGAACCTGTTCAGCTTCTTCATTCAGTTTAATCTCAGACTGAGTTTTGCATCTAAAAAAGGTTTTTTTGGATTAAGTTTAAAATTTATATAAGTTTTTGATTGATTCACTATTCATCATAATTTATTAATTACTAACTTAAGTTTCCATTTAAATCCAAATAGAACCTTTAATAGGTGCATCGGCAACTTGCCGCTATACGTTTTCCAAAACAAATGGGGTCAGTCAATAATTGTGATTGGAAAAAGGAGGCAGAATATACTGGCAGAAGGCTACCAATATTATGGTTTCCTTTTTGTCCCCTTTTTTCTGCTTGGAATAATGTAATTAAATTACTTTGAGTCTCGTGCTGTCGCTAGTCTGATTTTAGGCTGGTGTGACTAACTTCTTCAACTCTTGCAAGGTTTTTTTCAACCTATTTCTTTTGTTAGAAAGACGTGTTCATACAGAGTTATTCCATGTATATTAAATGGATGGCGAGTCTTCTAGCAGAGGTTTTCTTGACTTGTGATATTATTGAGGGCCAAAGATCTTTGTCGAAATTCCGCGTTATACTCATAAAAAAATTAGAGATAAATTTATGTTCAACAAAGTCGTGTAGGCCTTCTTATTCATGTAATACCCCATATGTCCGCTAACAAAACACAAGATCTCTGCAGCACACTGTTCAGACGCTGATAGTATGTAGGAATACCCGAAACCGTCTAATCCATACTATGAACAATTCCATGAATAAACATGAGAAGTTTAATGGGACTTTAGAACCTGTTGGAAAACGCTATAAAGTCAAAAGTATTCAATTTTTTAAGCTGAAACACCGCTATTCCTCACTTGACAAAGTGTAGAAAAGGAAATAAATTAAGAAAGCCCTGTCTAAATACCAAAATATCCTGTTATTTTTATATGTTTTTATATATGAAAAGCCTTCCTTTTATGTAAAGACTTGTAGTTAAATTTTAACTTACCCGCCAAAACTGTTTTTTTTTTTGCTGCGACATTTAACCGCAAATATTACAGGAGTACAGAAGTTATAACTGTTTTTTTTTGGCGTTTACGATCACCCTTTAAGTTTTGGTGCCTTTAGAAACTTATAGTAGAAATTTGTGACAAATATTTCTGTAGAAGATTTCAGAGCGTTATACCCCCTTTTTAAAAGCATTGTTTGTTGCTTTTTAGGAAGGTATAAAACTGGCCCAAAAATTTAAAAGTTAGAGACTTAAAATATTTGACAAAAATGTAGTTCGTAATATATTTTAACCGATTTACCATTATAACGTCCAAAAAGTTGGCAACTTAATTAAACTTCTTTTAAATAAAACTCTAACGGTAAATTTTAAAACCTAAAGAAACTTTTAATAGCCCCCTCTGCTAGAATCCATTTGCGAAACCTTGTTAGTTTGGAAAAAAGTTAATTTTGCAGTACAGTGCCAAAATTCAAAGTCATCACTGATTATGTCATACGTTTTAACTTGTTCTCCTTAAAGTTCACGACTAGAAGTAACAAAGAAGCAAGAAGAAGAAAAACTAAATAAATAAATGAATAAGATTAACTTAAGGCCGTGTCAGATAGAACTTTTTCGCTTTGCGTGACATTTCAAACTTTGAAAAAAAAGTGTAAAACGCAAGAGGTATGTCACAATAAAAACTTTGACAGCGCTTAATTATTGTTTGTTTACGTTAAAAGTGCATAGTAGTTTTTATATTTTCATTAAAATAATATTAAAAAATGTTATTGGAGGACATATTGGAATTGGTTCTAATCCTAATCTTAATGAATGAAGCATTTTTATATAACTACATGTATACATAAGAATATTAAAATAAACTATTTCCTATAGTTAAAATAATTTGTTACAAATTAATACTAGAAGCCTTTTTCAAAAATAATAAAGGAATAATATTTAATAAAAAAATTACATTTTAAAATACTTACCTCTTTTACTTTAGATTTTGCAAAAAATAATATACAAATGTATAGCAGCTAATTGTCAAAGCGCGCCAAAAGATGAGTGTTGACCAACTTTGCGCTTTGCTTTGCGTTAAAAGTGCTTTATGTGACATGTTTCATATAAGTTCATACATTTTATCTTAAATGTCAAAGCGAATTTGCAACGCAACGCAAAGCAAAAGTTTTATCTGACACGGCCTTTAGGATGACTGGTTAGCAAAACTGTTTTTGGCACTTGCTAACAGTTAATAAACAACAATTACAACACAACAACAACAACAACAACAACTATAGCAACATCTGCAGTAACTTTGCCAAAAGTCAAAGAGCAAAAGAAAAAACAGAGAGTTAAAGCAAAAATGTTAAAATAAATTTAAAAAAATTCTAAAATAAGTAATTGGAAAAGAAAACCTTAAAAAAAGTTTAAAATCTTCTTAAGCTTTAAGAAACAATTGCTTTTTAATAAAAATATCTTATCAAAACCAGACAATGTAAATTGCTTGAGAAAAGATAACAATCTAGAAATATTTTAATTTTGCCACATTATTTTCTTTATTTAAACATTATAAAACCCCACCCCCCACAAGGCAGAAGACAGCAAGACAGCAACAAGAGTGTAAATATAGACTAATTACTTCAATAAATTAAATTAGGTCAAAAAGTCGTTTATACTCTTTACATAAATTAACAGAGACCTAAGTGCTCATAAACTAACAAAACTAAACAAACGGAATAAAATATTAAATCCACACTCTCTGAAGAAATAAATAAATAAAAAAATCTTAAAAAAGATATAAAATAAATATTATAAAATCACAAAAAAAAATTGAGTTTATAAATAAATTTAAAAAATATATTTATGAGCTCTTGTTATTTTAAACACATGTTAACAAAAAATAAAAGTTTTTCTTAGGAAGGTGCACGAGGGAAAATTATTATAAAAAAGTCTTCTTTAAAAAACATCGTTTTCCTTTATCAAAAATATATTTTTGAAAAAGAAACAATAATGACAAACAAGATGGTATTGAGATGCTAAATGAAAATTAAAAAAACAAAAAAATTAAAACATTCGAAACTCAAAAACTTTTATAGAATTTTGATGATTCAGAGTTGTCTCCACTCAAATACAAAAAAAACATACACTGGCACATAAGCCCAGACAATGTAGACAACTCAGTACGAGTATGTTAATTAAAAAAATTTTAAAATATATATTTTAACAAGAATTAAAAGCAAAAAACTTTTACATTCGAAATGAACATTTCCTACATTAATTTATTGAAAACTACAACCAGTGATTTTAAGGCAATGACACCAGGCAGGCCTATTTAAGAACTAAATCTTAATTTAATGACGGGCAAATCTTTTTTAATTTATTTATAATTTTACTTTCTGTGCTTGTTAATTACTTGCAATGTTATATGCTTCATTATTTCCATCGTCATAAATTAATCTAAATATTTATAACTAAAAGTGTTCATAAATACTGCTAACAGGCTTGAAAGATTCTTACTGTCAATATTCTACGTACATATATACGAAAATTATTAATTACTTTATTTGGATAGTCTACTCCGAATTTGGTAGTTTTTCTTGGAATAGTAACTTTATCTCTAAAGGCACCCACTTTAAATTAGATTACTTTCTTTTACCGCTCCTTTTCCATAAGTTGTCTAACGTAGTACACATTTTACTTTCAAAGTAACGCTAATTTAATTTTAGGTAAATTTTGAAGTTCTTTAAATGCAGGATAATGACCAATAATTCTTTAAGGGAGTTTTCTTAGCCCCCCCCTTTACCCTAAAACAAACATTCAAAGACGTTCATTATTCTTAGAGCCAAGTGCATCGAATTTTGAGAGCATCACTATTGTAGTTTTTCATGTATAAGATAATTATTAATTACCTTGAGTAGGTGATACCCATCTCTCTCATTCTCTTTCCCTCTCCCTCTCCCTCTCTCTCTCTGTCTCTCTCTCTTATACATTTAAACTTTTATTAGAGACTAATTTTATTCCCAGAGTAATTACATGCAATTTAGAGTGTCTTAAAGGCCGGGGCACATAGAATACGTCATACGTTGTACTTTGAAAAATTTAACTAAAGTCAAAGTAACGACGGATGAGGTTGGCACAATGAATACTTTGCTGACGAATGTTAAATCAAAGTTTACTCTCTATTTTGTTTCACTTTTAAAATAAATTTGTATTTTATTCACTTGTTAAAATAATTAAATTTGTATTTTATTTTTGTTACCAAAATTATTTTTTCAAATTACAGAATACAATTGAAACACATCAAGAGTTAAAAGAAAACAAAGAAGAAGAAGAAGAAGAAGAAGCAATTGATAGCTATCAAAGTATTTAACTTACGTCAAAAGTTAAAAGCTGACTAACTTTTGTACTTTGCGTTGACGGACACGTATTGATTGTGACAACGCTCATAAGAAAACATGTATTTTACCTCACTTGCCAGTTGAATACGTCATACGTTAAACTTTGATGTTGATATAGCGTCGAGTTTTTTCGTTTAAACTGTACGTGCCGGTGTATTTCTTGACAGGTCTTTATCTTCCAATAACGCGATGTCAACAAGTCCAATGACATTAAATCACACGATTTGAGCTCTGCAAAATTATTATTTTTTTCATTCTTTACAGAGGTACGCCCCAAAAAATTCAACGAAAGTATAGTCGCCAATATCAACAACACTTAATAAAGGCAGAAAAAATTTTTCATGAGGCAATGTCGGGCACTAAAAACAGTCACTCCTTGACTAAGATTAATGAGGTGGCGAACTCAAAATCTGCACCAAACAGTGTCACGTGACGAATGCATTTGCCTGTCGTTAATTATATTTGGCCAGGTAGAAATGTTCTTCATGTCTTAGAATGATTTTTTTTACGTCACGCAGTTCTGTAACTACGATCTGTAGTCTTGTAATTTTAAAAATAATAGTAATCAACACATCTCCTCTGCCGACTGTCGGATTTATTGTTTTTCTTTAAATTAATTTCTAGAAACCAAAAATATTATTTCTGAGTTACAAATTTAAGCAAAATAAAGTCACAATAAATTTTCTCAGTTTTTGTTTAAGCTTTGGCATCTATGTTTATCAAATTCTTTGAAAAAATTCTCATATGGTTAAAAAAAGTTTTATACAAAAGGACAATCTTTAGCAAAAGCTTGAATTTATTAGTTTCTTAAGTTTTGTTAAATAAAAATATATTGTTTTAGTTTCTCTGTTACAAACATTTAAATATTTTTTATAAAATAAAACAAGCAGATGTGTTTTTTAAAGTTGGCGAATTAAGAGGGACTGCCCTAAAATTTTGACAAAAAAAAAATTAAAAACACAAGTCACATATAGGAACGACCCTTGTTAAATAAACCTAGAAGGTTCTATAGTGTTTCTTTCACTTCAGTGTCATTGCAATTGACAGTTGCAACAATTCAATAAAATATTCAAGGAAGCAAGATTTATTGAGATCGTTCCACAGGTTTTCAATCCCAATTTTAATCACCTTGGTAGCAAGTTTTAAAAAAAAAATTTTTTCTACCAAATGAACGAACTTTGCTGGATCAATGTCTTTTTTCAATATCTTTTGTTTAAATGCCATTTTGTAGTAATTTTTTTTTAATTTTAATTGAATTTTTTCTTTTTTTTATCATTCCGAACAATGATTGCAATAACTGACAGACACGCCAATTGAAGCTAAAGGTTAGAAAAACAGCATGTTATTGTAGTTTTCTCTTCTCCTTTTGCATTTTCTATAGTTTACAAAAAAAAATATTAATTCAATTAAATATTTTGTTTTGTTTTTCAAGATGTAATTTGTTCAATTAAATTTTTAGTTCATAAAGGTTAAAATTATGAACTGCAAAATTGAAATTTTTTTTCTTGTTTTTTGATAATAATAAAGAAGAAGTAATAATAATTTAAAAAAAATTAAACCAGGGAAATGTTGGCAATTTATGTTAAAAAAATAGATTCATAATTAAACAGTAAACTGTGAATGCTTTAAATGCAATTTGAACGCACTATTTAATGCACAAGAGTCGCAGTCCGAGTCAGAGTAGTCACTCATAGTTTCAATGCATTCAATCAGTATTACAAAGCAGCATAAAATAAAAATGGGCTGATGTTTTTATACCCAAAAAAATTGCATTAGTCACCTTGAATACGTATAGAATTAATTCAAAGATGCCGTAAGTGTGCTTAAGTTATACAGAACTTAATAGTTAAAACCTGAAGGGGAAACCACAAAATTGTAAATATTTATTTTATTTAAAAACAAATGATTATCAAGGATTTTAACAAATTACAATTTTGTTCATTAATTTAAAAGAAATAATATTTTAGAAAAAAATACATCTTATTCCTTTCGTCATTTTTTTTTTTTAATTTTATGTAAATCAAATTTATTTTCCTTCAAACTAATGGTTTATGAACCCTTGAACATACAACCCATTCTAGATTCACATTAATTAAAAATAAATGCAATTAATTTTTGTATTTTCAAGTTTAGAATTATTATCAAACAATTTTGACATTAACACTCCAAACACCCATTAACAGTCACATGCTCAGCCCACATACTACGTTACAGCCTCTTTGAAAAATAATATCAAAATAAATAAATTATATAATGAAATGAAACTGGATACTTTTTTAATGTTTTTGGTAGTTTTAACAAATTTGTATCGTTTAAAATAAATTCATTGCAGCAACTACAGCAAAAGCAACAGCAACATCAACAACCCACCAACAAACAAATAAGACTCATTATCGTGCTCTTGAAAAATAATACGCACATAAATTGTAATTAAAAACCCTACTGGCACTTGTTTTAAATGAAATTTTTTATTGAAAATAACAGAAATATGAGAAAAATAGTTTTCATTAAAATACGAGCGAAATGTGCATGAATTCTGTATTTATTTCAAAATGCAAATAACCCAGCAAATAAAGATTTTTCAATTACAAAAAAATAACTAAAGCCATGGCTTTTATATACCCTTCAGTATTTTTTAGTTTTCATATAAAAATTAAAATGTATCGAGGCATCCTTTATTAAAATTTATTTTTGTTTTTTTTTCTCTTGTCCTTGAAAAAAATGCAAGCGTTCTACAATGCTAAGGCCGGGCCATTTTAGTCAAAATCACGGCCACCCTTTTGTTTTAAGTAAATTTTTAACACCTATTGTCTTATTGAACCAATATCTGTAAAATCATGTCACTATTGGGACACCCTTGATATATAATTTTTAGTTTTTTTTACCTACTTATTTAGCGGACATAAAAAACTTAAAGTGTCTGCTTCTTGCAGTAAGAAAATAGAAGAAGTACGTGAAAACATTACTATTGGGACACTCTTTATATATTAGATTTATTTTTATTTTTCAATTTATTTTTATAGCGGTTATAAAAATATCAAAAGTGACTACCAACTGCTGTTAAAGAACTTGCAGTAATATCACGTTACGTTTGGGGCCCCCTTTAATTTTAATTTTTTTTTAGTTTTTCTTATAGCGGACTTAAAAATACCAAAAGTATCTACCAACTGCGGTTTAAGAACTTAGGGCAAAATTGCGTCACTTCTGGGGCACTCTTTTTATTTTAATTTTTTTTAATTTTTATTATAGAGGACTTCAAAATACCTATAGTGTCTGCCAATTTCGTTTTAAGAATAAAGGCACATACATGAAAATTGCGTTACTATTGGGACACCCTGTAATTTAAAGTATTATTTTTGTGTAATTTTTAATATAGCAGGCATAGTTTTATATACGCTGTGCAAATAACTTGTGTCGCCCTATTACTGTTCACAAAAAAATAGTATTTTTTAAATATCTTGACAATTTGGAACAACCTTTTATGTTTAATATTTGTTGTTATAGCAGCTATAGCAAAACTTTTAAGATTCTAACTATAAACGGTTCCAGAGATAGAGGACTGTGGCAGCCGAACAGTCGGACAATTGGGTGGCTTTTTTATCCTTTGCGTACGTAACCCTCAAATGAAAATAAAATTTGCTATATTTGAATAAAATGAGAAAAATTAGCTGATTTTTGTTAGTTTCGCTTTCATTTTAATTGCAAAGCGGTAAAAGAGCTAAACTCGGCTTTACCGAAGCTAATATACCCTTCACTAAAAGAAATTAACGAGCTTTCTTGAAATGTCAAAACTTTGTCAAAATATATCTTTTATAAAGTTCCAATATTTTTGCTGTTTTTTTAGTTTAAAATTTTTATCCTTTAGCCTTGATGGGGACCATTGTCTGGGGTCTCTTTTGGTCTTCTAGAGACTCCAATGTCCCACAATGGGTGTTGTTTTTTCTTTCCAGCTGGCTGTTGCCCTAAAAAGAGGGCAGTACTTAACGCCCGAGTCTAATTCTCAATGCCACCGACTTTATTGATGGACTCACTTCCTAATAGTCTTTCAAAAAAAGCGTTAAGCCAAGAAAAAAAAACAATACTGGTCACCCTGTGGCGTATTGTCCGTCGTGCAGCCCTTTAAGAATTCTTCACACATGACAAAAAAAAGCGTTACTTAAAAAAACCTACATTCAACGATAAGTGCCAAGTGTTTGTTGTTTATCAACTCCCGTAAGATATCACTAACCTTTATTGTCACCCTCCAGTGAACGTTTTCCAAAGAGATCTATTGGTTTGCACTTTTATTTAAACTAAACTAAAAAAACCTGAAGAGACAAATAGAATATAGAAACTGTTGCCCCGTGTCTTCTGCTGGACGCCTTGCGGTTCGTTATATTCCTGACTGCCTACTAGTGATATTCCGATTTGGTCTCATTTTCGAAATTTAATATTTTCGTTTTTTTTTTTTATATATAATGTTTTTTGTGAACTTAATTATTTTTTTCTTTGAAATATTGGTGATAAGTAGTTTTTTGTGTTTTTTTTACAAAAATTTGATTTTTAACTTTTTTTGTAAAATTAACTCAGTATAAAAAAAAATTTAAAAATTAAAAAAAAGTTGCTGCAACAACACCCACAAAGTATAGCATTTCAAAAAGATGAGAAAAAGTGACGCTCGCCATCCATCCATAAATCCAATGAAACAGTAACGGGTTCATTTCTGTACATGAATAATTTGTTGAAAATTTTGATGTTGGTATAGATAGAAATCGATTTGGATTACAAAACATCTATTTTTGGAAGTTTTGTCTGTCTGTCCGTCTGTCTGTGTTGGCATCATGGATGGAATAAATAAAATTTTTGTGTGGTACCCTAGTTGAAATATAAAATACTTTTTGTTTCGTAAAAATAAGTCATTTCGTTGAGAAACTAAAGATACAAATGTGAAGTCACCCAATTTTATCGGTATAATTGTACTAGAACAGTTTTCAGCACTTTTCATTTTTATAGGTGGAAAATTTTCAACACTGTTAACAGATCTTTACAGTAAATAATTAAGAACAAATGTTACTAAATTTGAATTTTTTTATAAATAACACGGGGACGAAGTCGTGGGCACCGTAAGTTATATAAAAAAAATTTCGCACTATATTTGGGATTCTTCAAAATTTTATTTCAGCATCAATACGTGTAAAACACGCACCTTTATACCAACAGTTCTTCGGACAGAGAATAGAAATTACTTCCATTTCTAAATTTATAATTTTGTTGGGTTAATTTTGATATTTCAAGCAAAATATACAACCCAACACTTTGGCTACAAATTTAAAATGTTTATTTTTAAAAGTACCGACACTGTAATCAATACTTATTTATGGTGGGCAAAACGAAAGTAAAGCATTTAAAGCCAGTAGTTCCCAAAGTATAAATTTTGTGTCAACGTATTAATTGTAGGAGCAGAAATAAAAAAATCTGCTACTTAAGTAAGAGAAAGTTATTGTAGAATGATAAAAATTTTGGGTATAAAAGTTCCCTTAATTTGTAAAAAAGAATCTGTATATAAAAAGCTTTTTATTTATAAGTTTAGGTGTAATTAAATTGTGTCCTCCGTGACTATGTGAGCGCTATCCATTCTAAAGTGGGAAAGTCAACACATTTGATGCTTAAGTTCTTAAATTAAATCGAAGCAATGGACGCCAATATCGTCTGATGGGCGACATGTATATGATGGTTTTTTTTTTAAATATCTTTGCGAGAGTTTTCATACATTTTTTAGTCGCCTTTCTGACGATTTTCTAAAATTTATTTTTCTATATTTTAAAAACCAAACTTTACAAGATCAAAGACCAAACTTGAACATTTAGATGCAAATTAAAAAAGATTTTCTGTTGGTAACTAGCAACCCATTGAATAAAATAGCGTTTATAGATTTTGAATATTTCGGGTGGGCGTGGTAGATATTTTACATCCCTTAGCTTGGTATTTACAGTGGTTAGACCGTATGAACTTTGCACAAAACACTCGCTGCTCAATACGCAGAGTCAGAAGCTGATTGAATCGGAACAGGGGGCGTGGTATCGCCCATACAAAGTGAAGAGTTATAATTCAGAATCGCAATTGATAGAGTTCTGAAATGTTGTACAATTAACTTCCTTATTATTTTGGACAATCAAGCAAAAACTGGCTGGATTGAAAAAGTAGGCGTAGTACCGCCTATACGAAGTAAAGTATTACTATCGTGTACCTAAAGAACTGCCACTATTATTAGGCGATTATTCCTATTTGGATATTGAAAGACACCGGGTATAACTATTTTTTATAGAGGATCTATAGGACAGAAGGCAGACAGACCATCTTAAAATGCTGCCAAAATAAAGATTTCAAATATAATAATCGACTGGACTTTCACTAATATTTACAATTAATTGCCACAACAAAAAGCAAAACCTTTGAAACTCCTGTCACTTAATTAGTGACGTGTATTTACTTATTTATTTTTTTTTTATTGATAATAAAAAAAAATTTAAATTTTTATTTGCTTTTAATTCTTCTATTTCATTAATGTTAGCAATTATATTTGAATTAATTAGTGTATTAATTGCTTTTAAAAAGAACTTAAATTAATAAATATGCCCCTTCAAGGTCGTTTATAAAAATTAACATTATTAATACTTTTTCGCTAAAAAAAAGTGACAATAAAATTTTATGGTAAATAAATCGATATCGCAAAAAAAGGAAAAGTCTTGTTTCCTTTTTGAAAATATAAATAAAATTAAAAAGAAGACAAAATAAGGCCTAAACAAGTTTGCCGTTTTTAATTTAGTGCGAAAAGTAACGTCATAAATGACCAAAAAAGAACGATTTTTTTAATTTTAAATTGATTTAGTCATTTAAGGCACCTAAAGCTAATAAAATTATTTAAGCTTAAATTA
Organism: Cistogaster globosa; assembly: GCA_937654795.1. Taxonomy (NCBI): domain Eukaryota; kingdom Metazoa; phylum Arthropoda; class Insecta; order Diptera; family Tachinidae; genus Cistogaster; species Cistogaster globosa. The sequence continues at coordinate 60,545,248 of OW569403.1, read as the reverse complement.
AAAGTTGTTGAAATATAATTTTCTGATTTTTATTGTTAAAAAGGAGCAATGAACTTTCAATTTTATATTAACTAAATTTAAGCTTATTTTTTAATATTTTTTAATAATTTGTTTCTTCTTTTTTAGGTAAGAATTATACTTTGAACATGTATTTAATATCAGCAACTTTAAACTAGTGAGTCATTTTGACATTGAATAAGAATCTGTCAATTAATATAAATTTTATTTGTTGAAAATATATTTTGTACAGAAAGTTTTGGTAAGAATGAAATTTTTTATTTTTTATTTTTTTTTATTTTTTAACATTTATTAAAATTTTCAAATATTCCTTATGTGTGAATGTTCTGAGAATGTTTTGAAAATATCTGTTTTTAATTTACGTATCCTTTTCTAATATAGAAGGTTCTTTATAAGAAACATATCACAAAAGTAGGTTTTCTAAGCCTCGATTCAATTTTAAGTAGTCAGATCTGCCTTCTACACTCATTTCGTTTTCATTAAATTAAACGTTTTTATTTCACTTCGCTTAGTTATTTACAATAAAACTAAAAAACACATTAACAGACTCGATAAAGAAATATTTAAATACTAAAAACTTGCCCATCTAAATTAAGGCAGTAGTTTGAACAATTAAACTGTTAATCAAATTGATTAATACATTTGTTGATAATATTGTTACGTATTATGTTATGTTACGTTATGTTCTTACTTTCCTATTCAATCGAAGCTCTCTTGAAGTTCTGGTTAAAGTTTTTTATTTTGCGACACAGGCGCGACTTAATCTCCTCAACTCCGAAAGATCCAAATTGCTGCTTTCAATTTAATTGCCTTTTAAACAACTCAACAAACGGGTTTATTCAATGCCATCTTTTTCTTTTTTACTCAAAACTTAGTTGGGGTTTGAACTCATTCTTTATGATCTTAAGCTTATCGAACGTAGTCGCCCTAAGGCAAGATAGCCGATACTGCTGCTTAACATACGTTGGATATATTTCCTGTTTTTTTTTACTACGTAAGTCAACACCACTATTCTTGGTGGTAAAAATCCACCAAAAAATCGAAGTCCAAAACTTATTTTCCACAATTTTGAAACAATTTTTTTTGAACAGTGTTGCCGTTTTAGCGTTTTTTTAACTAAATTGAAATAACATTATTTTAGTCGACTTAATTTAATTTAATGTCATTAAAAATATGTTAAGCCAGCTTCAAAGTTCTGCTTGTAATATTTATAATACCTCGTCACATACCACACTTCTTGGTGGTGCAGAGTAAAAACCTAGAACATATTAAAGGCCAAAACTAATACATACACAATTTTGTATATAAAAACACATTTGCAACATTTTTTTTTGAACAGTGTTGCCGTTTTAGCGTTTTTTTTTTTCTTTTTTGGAACTAAATTGAAATAACATTATTTTAGTTGACTTAATTTAATTAATTATCAATAAATATATGTTAAGCCAGCTTCAAAGCTCTGCTTATAATATTTATAATACCTCGTCACGCACCACACATCTTGGTGGTAGAAAGTAACAACTCAGGAAATATTAAGGATAAAAACTAATACATCCACAATTTTGTACATAAAAACACATTTGCAACAATTTTTTTTTGTTGAACAGTGTTGCCGTTTTAGCGTTTTTTTTTTCTTTTTTGGAACTAAATTGGAATAACATTATTTAAGTTGACTTAATTTAATTCAATGTCAATAAATATATGTTAAGCCAGCTTCAAAGTTCTGCTTATAATATTTATAATACCTCGTCACACACCACACTTCTTGGTGGTAGAAAGTAACAACTCAGGAAATATTAAGGGTCAAAGCTAATACATACACAATTTTGTACTTAAAAACACATTTGCAACAATTTTTTGCTGAACAGCGTTGCCGTTGTAGCGTTTTTTTAATTAATTGGAATTACATTTTTTTAATAGAAAAAATTTAATTTTTCGCTTTTTATTTGTTTATTTGCTTAGTCAAGTTCTTATAAAATGTTTTTAGCTAAATTTTTGTCAAGTGTTAGAGTAATTACTGACGACATTTTTGACAAAGATTTAATGGGTTTTAAGGAATTTAGATTTTTATAATTTTAAATTCATTATTATTATTAATATTTTTGTTTCCTTTTTAATATTTAAATTTTAATCGTTCGTTTTTTTTAATTAAATAAATGTCGATGAATCTAAATCGGGATAATGGATTTATACAAATTTTTTTATTTGAATCAAGATACCTTTATATATTCGTTTAAGAAAATCCACATTAATTTTTTCATTGCAAACTCTTATTTTGTTTAATGCTTGCAATACCTGCTTCACTCATAAATTATCAACAATCTTAACTAAAATCTTCCTTTTTTTCTATAGTTTAATATTTTTTATGGAAATTACTTAGGTTTTATAAAACTATCAATAAAGCAACAAAAGATCTTTATACTTTTTGAGTCTTTCTTATAGTTTTTCCATTTATTATCTTTTTATTATCATCCACTTAATCTCCCACAGATGTTAAATTTCTATAGATATTGTGTCTTCTAAAATCCATCAATTGTTATCTTATCAAAAAAAAAAAAAAAAAGAATAATAATAAAATAACATTGTAGAAATAGCTAGAGAAATATATTAATTTAAAATCCAAATGACTTTGCAACAAAAAAAATCAATTAATTGAATAAAGTACCTGGTTCAAGAAGAAAAAAACATCCCTTAAAATGGATTTAAATGTTTTAAAATGCAAAAAAAAAACGTTTACCTAAAATTAATTTTTCTGTTCTTTAATACTTAAAATTTTGTGCAAAAATAATGACTATTAAGACCGACCCTTGTATTTGTTCGTTCGGTTTGTTTCAAAAACAAAATTTTTGTAGGCGTAACAAATAATTTATTTCCGGCTTGAGAATTTTCTACACAAGTTTCAGTCAGTAAGGCCGCATTGTTTTGCTGTATGCAACACTTTGAATGATGTTACTTGTGGCATGAAATAACTGCTAACTTTTTATAAAACTTTTTTTGCTTTTTTTTTTTTTTGCTAATTCCTGCTTATTCACATAAATGCAGCAAAGAATCAACCAAAAATGCAAAAAAATTGTCAAATGAATGACTTTTGGCATGACATAATTTTTATGCATACAGCCGTGCTTTTTTGCTTTCTTGTGTTTTTGGTAGTCTTTATGTTCTGTATGTGTAAGTAATTATAGCAATTTGCCACATCAGAAAAATTTGTTTAGAATGTTTTGTTTATAGTTTGAAGAAAATATTCTTTGTAGGACTAAAAATAAAAACAAAATACTTAATCAGGATGCTGATGCTGCCCAAACAGAAAACCTCGACGAGAAATGTTTTATTACCACAGAAAAATAAAAATTCTAAGTTTAATGATTAACTGGGTCATATAAAATTACACAAGAGAGGTAAATACCTAAAAAAAAATTAAACATAAACGTTGTAAAAATGTTCATAATAATTATAATCAAATATTTTATGACCTCGAAATGAAACAACTGAGAGTGGTATTCGGCTATGCCAAATCTTATATCCTTCAACATTTATCTAAATCTAATTTAGTGAAGTTACTCCAATAAAAAAAAAACAAATATAGCGGTGACAGATAACTAAAAATTTTAAAAAATACATAAAATTCCCATCAACTCCTAATGGGTTAAGCATTTTTTTTAAATGTTAGTACTTCCTTGAAGATCTCTTCAAAATTTTTAAATTGATTCCCATATTGATATTTTAAACATTATGAAAATTTCAGAGGCCCATAACTCGGAAAATATGGGAGAACGCCAATTTTTTCACTTGATTTTTTTTTAGTTTCAATTCTCTATCGCCCCATATATTTGTTTTCTTGATTGGAGTTACTCCATTGTTCCAAATGATATAGAAAAATTAGAGGTAGGCGTGGTGTTTTGTCCGCTGCCTCGGACCGATTTTGCTGATTTCAAATAGTACCTTTTTAAACACTATGTCTGATCGATTGGTGCATTAAAATTTTTCTAGCTGATCTAGTAACTCGGCAAACTAGATTTAAACACTAACACGAACGTACAGACGAACATCGCTCAATCGACTTCACTATGCATAAGAAGTCAGAATATATAGACTTTCTGGGGTTGGAAATGGATATTGTAGAAATTATAAACGCAATGACAAAATTAGTTATACCCTTTTTCCACATTTTGGGGTGAAGGGTATAACAAAAGAGCAGTTTTTTATTTCTTCTTGACTTTCTGTGGAATAATCACAGACAACTTTGGCTCAACATCTAGCAAGATACCAGAAAATTATGAATGTAACTAGTGCTCGAGCACAATGTGTGTGAAATTAAATTTTATAATTTATAACCCTTATCACATTCTGTTACGATAAGAGAGCTCTGTTAATCACTTAACATAACCAATGTTAATAATAAAAATTTAATATAAGAGTTTCTTGGACGATATTTAAATATAATTTAAAGTGGATAGAAAAAAGAAACTATTGTAGAACACTTCTAGTAGTGTCTTTATTGAACTTCAATAGTGAAATGTATTAACATTTTGTTTTTTAAGAAATTATAGAGATTTTTCCACAAACACTCCTTTTGAAATTTGAAAAAGGACTTTGGTCAATGTTAATACATTTGACTATATGAGTTCAATAAGGATACTACTAGACCGGAAACTCTTATATTAAATTTTTATTATTAACATTGGTTATGTTAAGTGATTAACACAGCTCTCTTATCGTAACAGAATGTGGCTAAGGTTATAAATTTTAAAATTTATTTTCACACACATTCGGTCACAATCATCTGTTTATAAAATTTCTGTGGACTATAAAGGGAGAGAGAGAGAACAATAGAGCAACGCTGTTTAGCCAAATGTGGCGATTTCTAAATTGGTTTGACGTAAAATTTTTTGATTAACTACGTATCGACTTTTTGGCGATTTCTTTCGCTCGCTTTCATAAAAAAAAAAAATTGTTCTAACAAAATGAACAATTCGTAATTATATGTATCAGGGATGGTAAAGTTAGTACTATTTAAATGTTTTGTTTCTTCTAAAGATGAAAAGTAAAATAGCACATCAATGATGCATTCAGTTTAATTTACCAAATTTTCATCTTTTACATTTAAAATGCTTTTGTAGGCCCACAGTAAAATACTCTTTTTATACCCTTTAACACAGGTGGAAAGTTCGTCATTCCACTTGTAATAATCTACAATGCTTATTTCCGACCCCCTAAAGTATATAAATTCTTGATACTTAAACATAGCGATGTCTGTCTGTCCACCTCCGGTTGTGCTGCAGAAAATTTATGACCACCATTTTCTCAGACATTTTCAAGGTTTAAATTAATTTAAAAAATCTTAACATTTAAGTTTAAAATAAACTTCTTATGACATTTTTAAAAAAAAATTATATGTCCGAGGTATCCAACTTTCACCTCTGCTTTATCTCTGTGTAAATACATTAAGATATTTTAAGTGGTTCATGAGATACGAACTTTGTTCAAAATAAGTCGTGGCGTAGAAAAAAATTCGGTTCAGTCTACCCGCCATCATGCAATCAATATTGACATGATTATTGACTTTTTCGCTCTTCAATTGAACAACCATTATGTGCAATATTTCTCGCATTTCAAAAGCATGAATTGTCCTATAAGATCGTAGGAATTAAGGCCACTAAACTATTTTCTGTGGGGATATATGCAGTCACTAGTATACGCCAATACGCCCGAAATGATTGACCACTTGGAGTATAAAGTTTGCCGAGTTTTTGCCGATGAACGGCCTCAAATGTTATTAAAAGTTCGACAGACAGCTGTGAAGCCAGAAGTCATATATAAATTCTAATGCTAAAAGATTATCTTTCAAATAAAGTATATTTCAGGCCAATTTAAAAAAATCATCTTCCATTTTAATGTTCTATAGAATAAAAAAACGCCTTTTATAAGACAAAAATAAATAAAGTAAGTAAAATAAATTGTAATGACATTTATACAGCATTTACACTATGCAATTTTTCATGAAACTTTCATGATATTTTTGTTTGTTGGTGAAGCAAGAGGAAAGGGATGTTACTTTTGCTTAAATAGATAATAGAAAAAAAAATAACTCAAAAATAAAATAAATTTTGGACATACTTTATAAATTACAAATGAGTCACAACTCAAGTTTGATTGAAAAAAATTTGTTGGGTTGACTTCTTACACCCTTCACCAAAGGTAAATATCTTAGTTTGTCATTTCGTTTGTGTTTTCTGCAATATCCATCTCCGACTCCATAAAGTTCCTATGCATAGCGAAGACGATTGACCGATACCCGTTTGTCAATTTTTCCAAGGCACTAGATGAGCTAAAGAAATTTTAAATACGCCAATCGATCAGACATAGTATCGAAAATTTTGCTATTGAAAATCAGCAGGATCGGTCCATGTAGGTCAAGGTAAAACTTCACGCCTGCCTCTAATTTTCCATATCTTTTTCAAACTTTCGTTTGTATTCCTGCAGTTGGTTGTTGTCTATGATAAAAATTATTGAAAAGGCAAAAAAAATCTGTGAGCTGTTCACTACTTATGCGCTACTGAATTATATAAAGCTGGGACAACAACCCTAAGCAGAAGTTATAATTTTCTGGAAAATAGTTTTGTTTTTTAACAGAAAAACTTTAAGATAGAAAATAATTTCTTATGTCGATTTTTATTTTAACAATTCAATGGGAAATTTGTAATATGGTGGTATATTTGGTTATACATAGGTATGTATGTATATGGGGAAGGGTATATATAGGATTCGGCATAGCCGAATGTAAAAATCTTAATTGTTAATTATTAACCTTAATAAACCTGCGACTGAAAACATTTGTTCCAATTAATTCCTTTCAACATCATTCAGCATTAATTGTATATCAACTTTTCCCCTCATTACTTTTTCACAAAATTATTTACTTGCGTAACGTAATCCGTTTAATATTTTCCTTTTTATACTTTCAACAAAAATGCATCTGTTTTAATTTTTTTCGTTAACGTTTTGTATAAATAATTAAATATCAACATAAGATTCAATTAAACATTTTGGATTATTTGTTATTTGAATGTTTTACTTGACTAATTAAACACGAGTGTCATTATGTGAAAATATTACGTTTGAAGATTTTGAAATAAAAGTTAATATAAATCTGCAGTTTCTAACTTATTAAATGGGTTGTCATAAAATTAATTATGTTAATGGAAGAAGGAGTTGTATTCAGAAATAAGCTGAATTAAAGGAAGGGCCATCCGAAGCCGTCACAGTTGGTAACCTCGTGAACTTTAAGCCAATAGCACCGGTGCAGGACTTTAGTTAGGTTTTTCTAAAGTAATTGAAATATTGAATTCAATTAAAAACACTTTGTCGTTTTACCGGAAACTGAAGCACTTCAACGCATTTGAATCCTACTTTAAGGACAATGAATTGAAAAACTCTTTAATTTCTTTCAACGCATTTTCCCTTTGCATAAGTCTTAAAAAAAATTTAATATTTTTTTTTTCAATTTAATAAACTGTTAATTATGGTTTACCATTAAAAAACATAGAGAATAAAAATATTTCTAAAAATTAAGAAACAGTAGCACCCACAACAGAAGCAAAATTGTAAAAAGAGAACAAAAATGCAGTTAAATTTTCAGCTGTTTTATAAAGAATAACATCACGAATGCATTTAACTTTGCACAAGTGTTATTTATTATCAGCTAATAAATTTGATATTAGGTGTGTTTTCTACGCTACACAAAAAGCTTTGGTTTACTTGGTGTGTGTGTTTTTATTTAAATAGTGATAGGTCTACTAGTTTGTGTTTCTAACCACGAAATCCAATGTTTTGTCTGATATTAAAACACATTTACTTTTTTAATCTTTGAAAACAAGATCTTCTAATGGCGATAGAAAAAACTTTAAATTAAAATCACCTTGGATTGATAACCTCCTCCTCGATCTTAAAGAATTTTTGGTTTTTAATTTTAAATGTAAACAAAAATAATTTGAAATAAATTTATTACTCAATTCAAAGCTAGAAGAATATTTTTATTATAGAAATTTGTTTGAACAACTTTCTATACGACTCTATTTTTTAACCAACTTCAAAAAAAGAAGGAGGTTAGCAATTCGGCTGAATGTTACTTTTTTATGTTTGTGTCTGCATAACTCAGTCATTTATGAACCGATTTTAAAAATTTTTTGTAATTTGATAGATTATGCTTACAGATTAGTGCCGTTTTAAAACCGGTTCCTAATCTTAAAAATTAAAAGGTGTCCCTATACAACATACCTGTTTTTTAAGTGTTTTATGAACCGTAAAGCGCACTTCTTTAAAATTTAAAGAAAATATGTATTACTATAGCTCCCAAATGCAAAAAGTAATAAAAAGAAAAATCTAAAAATGAAAGGGTGTCCTCATAGGTGACTTATATGCGCCTATCTTTTAAACCGTTATATACAAACGCTTGAAAATTGGACAGGCTGTCGATTACTATGACCGTTATAATAGCAAGTATAAACATTCAAAATTATAAATTAAAGGGTGTCCCAAAGTTAATGTAATTTGATGTATGTGGCCAAACTTTTGAATCGTTATAGACAGACAGCTGAAATTTACAAAGAACCTGTATTGCTTGGTCCGCTATAATAACGAGTGTAAAATTTGAACTTAGAAATTAAAGGGTGTTTCCATATTTGAAGTAAATTGACCTATATGGCCCTATCGTTTAAATCGTTATATACAAAGACTTGAAAATTAAACAGAGTGTCCACTACTTTGTCTGGTATACTGAGAAGTATAAATGTTTAAAATTAAAAATTGTAGGGTGTTACAAAAGTTGCTGTTATTTGATGAATATGACCAAAGTATTGAACAGTTGATTGAAATTTGCACAAAACCTAAGTCCGCTATAACAAGTAGCAAACTTGAAATTAGAAATTAAAGGGTGTACCTATAGCTGATGTTATTTGACCTTTATGGCCCTATCTTTGCAACTGTTACAGACAAACTTTTGATAATTAGTATAACAAGTATAAATATTTAAAATAAGAAATTAAAGGGTGCCCCAATGGTTATAATTTATTGCGTATGGCCAGTCTTTTGAACAGTTATTTTGTTTTAATGTAAAATTACCGCTCTAAAGAAATATGATTTTAAGTTTGTCTGTTTTAAAGTCTTTTTTTTTTGCAAGAATTATTTTATGTGGTTTTACACAAAAACCCAATTTAATGTCTTAGAAAATGTTTAGCGTTTTTTTTAGCGAACTAAAACAGCTGATACGTGTTTGTAATTAACGAAAGGTAAAAATAATAAACATCTTTTCCTCATTTTAGTTTTTCAAAGAATATTAATTATTTTTTCTTTCTATTTTTGCACAAAGAACCGACATTTCGTTTTTATCTTGTATTTTTTTTAATATTTTTAGCTAAAGATAAATACATATAACCTGACAAACAAAGATACTCATGTAACACAGACTCTCATCTGTTTACAACATTTAGAAAATTCTATTGTTGCCTTAAAGCCTGTAGAGGCAGTGCATCTCCTATACAGTCGTGTAAAATGTACAACACCCTGCCTGTGCGATATTGATATAATCAGCCTACGATGCGGTGTATAATCTACTAGGGACATAAAGAAGAACTATTTCTTCTAAGGTTTCGATTGTAAAGAGTTATATTGTAACCCCCTTTATATCGCTATCAGGTCTATCCAGCTAACACTGGCCTTTATCTCTGGAACCGTAATAAACAGACACTTAACATTTTCACAGATTGTTGCTAATAACTGCCGCTATAATAACAGATAATCAAATGAATTAAAAAATTAAAGGGTTTCTCCATAAAGTCGTGATTTTCATTAAGAGTATCTTTTAAGTCCCTCTAGACAAATGTTTTTGACTTAAACAGGTTGTGTGTCCGCAATAACAGGGAGTAAAGGGCGTTTTTTTTTCCGATAAAACTTATCATAGGGTTCGTTAATTGTCAAATAAACTGCGTAAATTGTCATTTAAACGGTGCTACTTAATTATCCATTTTGAAAATCAATCATTAGTCATTTGTTGAACGAACTATGGGTTTCATTTTTGGCTTAACAGCAGACCCTAAAGACTTTCTTCATTGCGTTCAGAAAATAACACCGTTTGATGGGGCTTGCACGAAGCTATATTTAATAGTTCTTGTTTCTTTATATATAAAGAAGCTGCAGCTGTCGTTACGGTCGTTGATAATCCTTTTAAATTACGAATTACATTGATCCTGGCGAGATGTGTTTTAATTAGGATGGCGCTAGATGCCATATGGCAACTGCGACTTATTTAAAATTAAAATTTGACGAAATTTGATTAAATTGATCTCTCTCGAGTGTTTCCTGTGCAGTCACTGGTTTATGGTGATAAGCCAGCAGGACAACATTTGTAATCGCCACATTCATCCAGCAATGCTCCAAAAAGTGTCCCAAAATTGGACATCCAGAATGAGCCGTGGCTTTATTTTTTGTTATTTGTAATTTTTTATAAAAAAAAAATAGGAGACCAGATGTGGACTTCTATTATCTTAACTCTGGAACCGTTACAGACAAAAGGGTGTGAAGATAGCTCCTTCAGTTAACTTCGTTTTTGACAACCCTGCTATAATTTACATACCTCTCACTTACTCGTAAAAAATGTTTAGTTACCAGAATTGAATTGTTTAAACATTTCCTTGTGAAAATTAAAAAATTCGAAGTACTTTGGGTGCTAAGATACTTGGTGGCATGAATTAACAAAACAGAATGAAATCAGCAAATGCTTAGAAGTTTTCAAGAAAATTTACTTAAAGAGTACAGAGTAGATTCCAAGGTGACAAATAAACAACTCGAGTTCACCCTGAATTTTATCCATTAAATCAAGGATTTCCATATTCCGGCAAAAAGAAAAATTAGTAAAGATTTCTTTTGGTGAAGGGTATATAAGATTCGGCACAGCCAAACTTAGCAATCTTGCTTATTTTGTTACAGTGCAATTCTCGTCAATATTAACACAGTGTGGCGTAAAAGTAAACCAATGATTGTCTTTTCTAAGGTTTATTAATTAAAGTAAAAATTATTTTACAATAAACAATAAATATTCTCAAATTATATTAAACCACGGGAATATTAAATATTCCCTCTTATTAATTTTTACTTTTCTAATTTGCCCCGAATTTATTTTTGATGCATTCTATTTGACCAGAATTGCTTCAGTTTAGTTACAAAAATCATAGGGGATTTTTTTTTCAAACACTATAAAAAGAAGAAGGGCTTGTTACATTTTAGATCGGACTAAAATCGGTTTATTGCTTTATGAACTCCATTATTAAAAAAAAAACTGAACTCAAGAAACCAAATTAAACTGTGTTTTTACTGCTTTCACAGAATGTTTGACTTGAAATGTAATTTTAGGTCATTCTATGGGGAAAAATCTCATTTTCCTGCAATCGCTGGGCATAATGAACTGAGAAATGGTCGTGTTGATTTTTTTCTCTAAGTTTATACGATTTGATACCTTACGATTATTGCTTGTGTGGCCACGTGATGTCTCTGCTTTATGCTAATAAATCAACAGCAACTGGCATCTTACAGGCTCAAAAAAATGGACTTAAATTGAAAGTCCAGAAAGCGCTTTGTCCAGAACATTTGCGACAGTAGCCCCACCTGCCTGAAATCTTTTTCAAATGCTAACGGCATGTTTTGATTTTCTTAATAAAAAAAAGTTTTTTGATTAAAATCTATTTTTTTTTCGATGCGTATACATGGACCAGAGCAATTTAGAGTTTTATATCGCAAAGTAATAAATAATCCGCTTTCGTGTCTTTTGGCTTAACTTACACCGTAGAGCTGGTTGAATGAACTAGTTCGATAGAGCGATGTTAATATCTTGTTTAATACGACTAAATTCATAACCTCACTTTAACAAACCACAATCATTTCATATTTTACTTTATTAAAGTCTGTTGCAAACACAAAAATGCAAACTGTTTTTGTTGTTTTTGTACTAATGTAGAAATTGATATCCAATTTTTTTTTTCTTTTGTAACACAAACAGCAAAATGGCGTTTTATTTACAAAAAACTCTTTTATTTTTGTCACTTTTGCACAACACTGTAAACGAATCTTGTACATATATTTCTAAGATCTTGTAAAAAACAGACAGTTTCTGCTTGTAATTTGAATTTTTTAGACTGCTGTTTTTTTTTTCTTATTTTTTACTGCAATGTTTTCGACAAATGAAAAAGAAAGAAGTTTGTAAAGTTCATTTGCCCTGCTTTATTTACGTCAACACAGTACACGCAGCTGTCTGAATATAAATTTTTGCAAAAGATGATATTTTTTAATGGGTAAAATTGTTCATTAAATGAAATTTGTATAATAAAATTTTTAAATTTGCTCATAAATAAAAAGTTGGAAAATTCGCTAAAACCAAATCAAAGTAAAAATATAACACGTACGAAAATTTGTTGTTGCTTTTAAAATAATTTTTTTTTAATTATAAATTTATTCTTTTAAAACTATTGCATTGAGGTATGGTTAGATTAGTCATATGTTTGACCAGAAAAACGTAACCACTTAATTATGGAAACAAATTTGTTGTCCTTTTCAAATAATTCTTAAAAAAATATAAGATCCTGCTCTATTTAAAAGAAAACATGTAACGTTTTTTATATTATTTATTGTTATCCGTAGTTATAAGTGTCAGAAGAGATTAAATAAAAATTTATAAAAATAGTAGTTACAATATTTTGCTCAAATATTTGACTAATTTGAACGCACTTTTAGTTTTATAACAACAAATCTGCCATTCAGTGCAAGTTCGATTCTATACTATTCATCCATGAATAGGCCATTCTTTAATTTTTAATTTCATTTAATTTTTTTTTGTTATTGTAGCGGACAGATATAATAATGTGAAACATAATACTTTGTGTTGATATTTAGCATATTCGATTTTATTATGATATCTTTTCCAGAAGAAAAAAAAAATGAAACAATAAAAATAAAGAAAAACACATAAATACAAAAATAATTTTATTTATTTGAAATACAAAACTGACCTTCATTTAAAATAAAGCAACATAATGAAATTTAATACTTTCATCCAGCGATGCCGGAATGAAGATTTTACCTTAATTTTAAAGATATTTTAATCAAAGTCTACTAAAACTTTTTCCAAATTAAATTGAAGACAATGAAAAGAAAAATGATGAATTTAGGGAACTTCGCCACACGAATTTAGTAAATATTTTAAGAATTTAGAAAATGTTACAGTGGAAGAGTTTTGGTGCACAATGTCAAATATTTCTAAAGCGGATAATGAATGAAGTTTCTTATGCGCAACATGTTTTCTACATCTGACTTTTTAACTGTGTGAGTCATATGAAATTCTGCATGTGCGTCAAAATTGGTATTTTACAGAAGACTTTTAATATTTAGTCACAAACGTAAATGGACATTTACGTCTGTCATAATTATAATTTGTTTATAACAGCTGATCTGCTTGCAAATTTAATTAAAATGGTTTTTTGTTAAAAGTGATATTTTGGAAAATGGATTCAAAAACTAAAACAATTGAGTTGTTTAGTGTTATTTCAATTATTTCAATAAACAACAAATAATTAAAGACATAAAATTAAATTTCATTTTTTAATTAATTTCCTTTTTTACTGTACAGATACCCAAGCCATTTTCTTTCAAAATGGCTTGTTGCTGTTTTAAAATATTTTTGTGTGGGTTACGGAATTACTGAAGACTTGTCAATTTTAATTATCTTTTTTTACTTTAAATATGAAGAAGATTACAGTGTAAATGCACTGTAATCTTCTTATAATAAAGAATTTATATATCTGTTATCAAATAGTTAAAATTAATTTCAGATTATTTTTTAGAATTATAAAACAGCTGATGTCAGATGGTTTGACTGATCAAAATAGAAAACGTTCTAAACAAAATTTTGTCAGATGACTTTTCACATGTATTTGAAAGAAGCAATTTTTCAACAGCCCTACAAGACATGTATGTATTTTACAGTGAAAATTTTGACATGTCAGATGTAAAAAATATGTCGTGTATGGATAGCTTTAATGTCTTCAACTTTGTCGAAGTTTACAATAAATTTGATAAGTCTCCTTTGTTCATCTGCAAACGTTAAACAGATACATTCAAAAGTAAAAAAAATAAATTTTTGGCACCACTGCGTTCATCAAAACTTTTGCAAACGAAATAAGAGTTTATGAAAATCCAATTAAAAATTTTAAAAATTGTAACAAAAACATCCACACAGAAATAAAATTTATATAAAAATTTATTATTTAGTATCTTTTTCATGTTAATTTACTTTCATTGTGTTTGATTCCTTTAAATATAAATGTTTCATAATATTCTCATGAAATATTTATTATTAAAATCTATAGAAGAAAGCGTATTACTGCGGGGAAAGCATATTCATATGGCCATTTGCCAAATTGATTAAATGGAAACTACAAAGCAAAAAAACAATAAAAACTAAAAGAAAAATGTAAACAAAAACACGGTAACAATTAGGTAGAATCCACTGGTCAGTAGCAAAATGGTCATATAAATATACTTTCCCCTTCCCCCTACAATAACAAATTTCATTTATAGTTTTGAAATAATAAATATTTCCTGGGAATAATATGAACATTTTTTATATAAAGAAATCAAGCACAATTAACGTAGATTTATATTAAACGAAACAATAAATCTGAGCAATCGAAATACAAATCTAAATCTTAACTTTAGTAGTAGTAGTTTTTTGTTGGCCACTGTATATAAAAAAACTTAAAAGGATTTAATTAATTGGTTTCATATATTCTTCTTCACTACTTATAAATGAAGCCTCGTATATTGTTATTTCTACCTTCAAACAACCAAAAAAAAAAAATAATGCCTCTCCAAATTTAAGAAACAAACATATTCATGCAAATGCACAGCAAATGCATGCCAACTTCAAACGTTAAGCTGCTTCTTCTGTTTCTTTTTTAATTATAACAAAATCATAAATTTCTTTTTATATCCGCTATCAACAAAAAAAAAATAAAAAAATTATAAAACAAATAGTTCGTCATTATTTTTGCACATAAAAATCTTAAAAAAAAATATTCAATATACAGGGTGATTTTTTAGCTATTATCTTTTTGGCAACACTTGTTTAAACAGCTGACGCTCATTTCATGTTTTGTATCACTGTCAAATATCTTTAATTTGGTCTATAATTTAACCATGAATCGTCTTACAAACGAACAACGTCTGCAAATTATTGAATTTTATTATCAAAATGCGTGCTCTGTTAAGAAAGTTCATCGCCTCTTCGATTTTAGGGTCTGTTTAATCGACGGCTCATTGAATTGTCGATTTTGGAATGAATATCAACCAGAAGCATTGCGAGGGCTACCAATGCATCCAGAAAAAGTCTCAGTTTGGTGCGGTTTATTGGCTGGTGGCATCATTGGACCATACTTCTTTAAAGATGATGCGAATCGCAATGTAACTCTGAATGGTGAGCGCTACCGTGAAATGATATCCAACGTTTTTTGCCCAAAATGCAAGAGCCTGACTTGCATGACATGTGGTTTCAACAAGACGGTGCCACATGCCACACAGCACGCGCAACAATGGACTTATTGAGAGGCGAGTTGGGTGAACATTTTAGTACACGTTAGAGACCAGTCAATTAACCGCCTAGATCTTGCATTTAATGCTTTTAGACTATTTTTTGTGGGCTTATGTTAAAGCACATGTCTATACAGACAAGCCCGCTTCAATTGACGCATTGAAAGACAACATTGAAGCATTTATTCATGAGATACCGGCCGAAATGTTGGAAAGAGTATGCCAAAATTGGACTAAGCGGATGGACCATTTGAGGCGCAGTCAAGGTCAACATTTGCATGAAATAATCTTCAAACATTAAATTATATGGACCGTACTATCGATTCAAATTAAGATTTCATGCATTTTTCAGTATTTTATGTTTTTTTTTTTTTTTGGAAAAACTTTCTTATAGCTTTTAATAAATCGCCCTTTACAAAGGAAAAACTTTCGCATGCTAAAAAAAATTCAAAAAAACAAAAAGATACCAAGAAACAGTTTTAATTTAATATTTTTTAAAGAAGTCTGTAAAAAATTAAAATAAAATTTTGAGGAATGTTAAAAGGTTCCGAAACAAACGAAATTGTCATTAAAGTCAAAGAAATTTGATTAAAAGATTTGAAAAATAAAAACTAATCAAAAAATAGCAAAGGATTATGTTTAGAATATAAATGGATTGGATAACAAACTACAGCAACAATAATTTATATTTATTATTGTCTTTCAATAATGCACTGCACAGTGGGACATGAACGATATATTTCGAAAACAAATAATGTCTAAGCGGTTAGATCGATTAAAAAAAATTCAACATTCTAGTCATGCTTTAGTTCTTAGTCAAAGATTTTTAGATTTTTTAGGAGCGGCACAAGAAGGTCCCAAAATAATGCATTTCGGAAGTTCCCACAGATCCAGAGCCTTAAAAAAGACCTTTAAAGCTTTAAGTTTTATATACTCTGCTACCAGAATGTGAATGTTTCGTTTTAATTATAGCAACCGTTTATAAATTAATATTTTCTCTGCAGAATGTTTTGTTTTGTTTCACTGTTTGATGAGTTTGATGTGATGATGACTTCTTTAAAAAAAATAATAAAAAAAAAAACTTTATTAAATAAAACTATTAATAGGCGAAAATTTTTTTTGGTGCATATAATGTTTAATACCCTGTCTGGTCTAGTCAGTTATATTTATGATTTTATTACGTCAGAGCTTATACTACCGCCGGGGTTAGCCCGAAAAGGCAGACAGATTCTGAAGTTTAAGGGTTGCTATTTATTTATTTTAGAAATGAAGGTGCAGGCTCTTTCATAAACAGACCCTTTAAAAACCATTAAAACAATGATACTAAGAGTCTTAAGCAGACATTATTGTGGCCCGATGCGAGTTCTAATGCCACCTTTCACCAGTGTCATTTTCATGCCGCTGTCAACATGTCAGCTTTTCTTTTTTTTATACATTTTTAAAAATTATTTTTAAGCCAAAAACAAATAAAAACTGTTTTGGCAAATTCGCTAACTATTTTTATTTTCTATAAAAACATCTTATTTTTCCTTGTAGACATTTGATATTTATTGATTTTTTTTCTTCTTTCACTTAAATTCTTTTACAAATTCTAATATTTTATGTTGATCCATTTAAAATGACCATCAGCATTTCCTTATATTGTAAAAAGCCATTGTCTTTATTCTATACACAAAATGAAAAATACTTTTCATAAAGAAAAATGGATTCTTAACAAAACAGGAACATTTGTTAATACAAATAAATGTGCATTCATACAGTCAGTCAGTCGTCAGTCAGGCAATTGAAAACATATTGTTGGATTTTTCTTTCTTTATTGTTATTAATTTTTTTTTTCAATGTACGAGTATTTGTAACATGGATGCGGCAAAACAAATGCTACTTTTTAGCAAATGTTGAAAGTGTATTAGGGCGGTCCGTAAACAACTTTTTTTTAATCAACAAAATATTTGATATTTCATCTTTTATTTGTTGCTTTCAGGTTGACTTAATATTTATTTGTTTATTGATTTGTTAGGAATGAGTTTACATCTTCTGACAATAAATTTAGATTTTTTTATTAAAAAAAAAATAAGCAGATGTCGGATTAACTCATTGGATTTTATTTACTAAATCTATTTTTTTTAAATTTCAAGTATCATGAAAATTCCAAATATTCACGAACCACCTGTGACTAAAATTTCGAAACCAATCGTTTCATTCAATGTTGCCTCGTGAGTACCTCCCTATAGGCAACATAAAGCATTTGAAATGTGGACTAATTTTGGCAACTTGCAAACCTGAATTATAAATAATGAGAAGGGCACAAAATATTTATGTTAAAACTTTAGTAATGAAAATTACAAAAGTTGGCACAACAAATCACTCATACTTTTCCTTCGTATACTAAAACTTTCCTCATAAAAATACTTTAAAAGAAGTACAAAAAAGTACCAACAAATATTTTGTTTAGTTTAGAACAGCTTTTTTTATGTTATAATTTTTTCTATTCTGAAATCACCCATGATATTTGTCTTCATAAAATTTTTTAAACTTCTCCTTTCTTGAAAAAAAATTTCGGCATAGCCGAATCTTATTTACTCTTCGCTATATATGTAAATTTAGTTTAGTAAATTAACTCCAATAAAAATAATTGATTAATAGAGAATTAAAAAATTTTTAAATTTAAAAAAAAAGTACATAAAAATATCATCGGCTCTCAATAGGTTAAAAGCATCTTTAAAAATTTTACAATTTGCCGAAAGATCTCTTCAAAAGCTTTTAAAAGATACCCATATTGACCCTTAAAAAATTTTTTCTATGAAAAGTTTAGAGGCCCATAACTCGGAAAATATAGGCGATCGCGAATTCAATCGCCTTATATATGTTTTTTTTTTTTTTATTGAAGTTACTTTACTAAACTAGATTTGTTGCAAATGATATAGAAAAATTAGAGGCAGGCGTGGTGTTTTGCCCGCTGCCTCACACGACATAAGCAGATCTTGGTGATTTTCAATAACAAAATTTTTTTCAACTATTTTTGATCGATTGACGTATTAAAATTTTTCTCTTCTCTTTAGTGCCTTGGCAAAGTTGTTTTCAACACTAACACGGACGGACAGACGGACGGACATCGCTCAATTGACTTTGCTGTGCATAAGAACCCAGAATTTACATACTTTATGAGGTCGAAAATGAATATTGTATAAATTACAAATATAATGACAAACTTAGATATACTCTTGATTCATCTTTGCCTTTAAACTTTTTAATTTTTTTAACGCTTTAAAGGAATTCTGCAGAATTCACATGTTTAAAATTAAAGTCATGGCTTTTGCTGGGACAGAGACTATTTACAGTTTGGAATAAATACGTACGTTTCAATACATCATGCTCATATCGTCGTCATAGAAAAAGGTTTTTGTACCTTTTGAAGGTTTAATTTGCATTCAGATTAAAATTTTATGAAACTTTTAATTCCATCAATTAAATATCTAATTAAAAAATTAGCACAAAATTATCTTATTAAATAATTAATTGCATCAATCATATATTTAATTAAAAAAGAAGAAAATTATTATCTAATTAAATAAAAAAGGAAATCATTAAAATTTCTGTCAGAAAACAAAACAAATAAAACTTTAACAGGTGCAAAAAGTTTTTTCTTCGCTACTGTCTCCTTTTTATAAAAAGTATTTTTAAACCAAATTTAAAATATATTTGTCAGTTTTAAATTCTGTTAACAATAATCGCTTCTCTATGGAACCTAATTTGTTGCGATAAACTTTCTTGACAAAGGGAAAAAATTCAGAAAGTTTAGATATTTTAATCCAAATTGGACATATTACCAGATAATAATTTTTATGGAGAACAAAAAATTATTTTCAAATGATGTGTTAGTTATAACGAAACCAATAGAATTGTGTGGTTCATAAACGAACTAGTTCATTTAAACGATTCCATTAATTGAACTAAGTGAACTAGCTTACACTTTTAAGTATACCTAGTTCATTTTTTAACTATACATTGCATTTGAACTACCAGACAAGATGAACAAGAATCCATGTCTGTGTTTACTTGTTGACTATTTCGGACAAGAAATTAGTGCCATTAGTGTCCATCATATTTTAAAAAGAACATTTAAACTAAAAGAGCTTTTGAATAAAAGAAAGCGTTAGCGCTAAAAGATACAAAGTACGAACAATACATCACCAGAACAATTGAATTAAGAGATATTTTAAACTAAAGAGAGCCTTTAAATTAAAATTTGAACTAGTTCATTTTCTAACTTTAAACTAAAAAAGCGATCACTAAATTGTATTATATGGCACAAGATACTAGCAAATTGATTTGCAGCATTTTTGTATCGCTGTCCGTTAAAAAAATAATTGGCTTAATTCACAAAACCCCTTGTATCCGTGTATATTGTGTATTGTTCAATTAAAATACAATAATGTATGCTTGTTGTTGGAAATTTTCACATAAAATCTTAATACGCCAATACACTTTTATTTTGCATGTTTTTGAAAAGTTGTATTGGTAATCGTGTTATCAACTACATGTGAATTCCGTATCACATTAAAAAGAAGAAAATAAACAAAAGACATTTGTATTGGCATATCAAGAGTATACTTTTGGAATAAAAAATTTAAAATTTTGATTTTTTCAGTCCTATTGTCCATTTTACTTCCTGAAAATCTTCTACTGAATACTTATTTGCTTTTTGACGTTTAATATACAAAATAAATTGATACAATAATACACTTTATGTTCACAAGGATATAAACAGAAAGTGTATTCAATACAAAATAAACCATACAAGATTTTGTGAATTAAGGAATCATTTAATATTTTCCTTTTTTATGACAACATATTCATAAAAATTTTTAAAAAAATGCCTAATTATGATGACAGCAGATCTAAATAAAATTGACGATTTTGGTACAAATGTTCTACTGTTCACTACATTACAGTACAGTACTTAACATTTCACTTTCATTTTATTTTATTACATATTAAATTTAAATCAAAGTTATAACAAATAAATTTTTTATATATACTTTTACTTAAAGCGCGATGAACAAAATAACCAAAAATAAAATCTTAGTTTATTTATTTAACGTTTAACGCCTTTTCCTTTTTTATTTTTAGGTAAGCTTTCACGTAGACTCTGTTTTAAAAATATTTATGACAGCGGTTTCTGTAAGTATTCAAAAGATGACTTCATATTCATAAGATAAAATAAGATTTGCTTTAAGTAACAAGTTTGAAATAGCAGCTGATTTAATAGAGAATAAACCGCACACTTTATAAGACAACAGTTTGAGGCAAAATATTTAATCATGGATTTTTTTATTTTATAGGAATTTAAAGAAATTTCAAAAGAAACTGTAATTTATTTTAAAAATAAATGTTAAAGGATTTTTTACACTTGAATTCTTGAGAGCATCATTATAAAATTATTATTATTTATGTTTTTAAAATGTTATTGACTTTTTAAATTTTTATTTGTTATTTCTCCCAATCAGGATTTGAAACGTGGATATTATAAATGAATTAAAAACTTCCTTTTTCGGCTTAATGTGCATTTTTTAATTAAATTTCCAAAAATTTGTAGAAAGAAAAATAATTTTCAGATGTATGCTGAAAGAAAAAAATAAGACGTGTGTGAAGATAAATACGTATTTAAATAGCAGAAACACAAACTATTTTTTAACATTGGCATTTTACAGTTAACAGTGTTCTGTTAGCCACTTAACAGTCGTTATGTTTTTGGCTTTCTTCGCATCTATCTACCTTAAGTTGTGTACATTGAAGTCAACTTATCAATATTAATTTGGTTGGACGAAACTCACACACAACCTAAAGGATTTTCTTGTTGTTCTCTCTGTAACTCATCTTGTACACTTGTTTTTGCTTTTGTACCAACCATCAGTATTATTATTATACTTATACTTGATTCCTCACAATATTATAGTTGCTGTTACTGTATCATATTGACTGCTGAACCTTAAGCCGAAAAAGTAAATTTTATTTCACGGTTCAAATCCTGATTATGAAAGTATTCTATAATTTAACTAAAGTTCTATGGACCTCCATAAAAAAATATTTTTCAAATCCATTTATCAGTTTTTACGTTATGAGAAAACAAACAAACAGACAAAAATTCCAAAAATAAAAGCTACGCATTTTATATCGAATACTATCTACACCAACAACAACATTTTCATAAAAATAGTTTAATGCGATTACATTACAAGTTCCATAAGTAGATAATTCCATACAAAACTAAATTTTTTGCTTCAGTGAATGCATCTTCTAAAAATATAAATAAATTAAAATAAAGTAATTATTAACAAAGTTTTTGAAGAAGATTTTAAATCAAATCTAGTAGATTTCGTTTTAGTGTGAATGCAATATAATATAAAAAAAACTATTTATAAAAATATAAAAAACTTGTGAAATATTTTTTTTTTTTTTTTTTTTGGCAGCAATTAAAAAAAATGCAAAATGTAATTAATGCTTACGTTCCTTTTGCAAAATGTTTATAATAAAAAGAAAAATATTGCACAGTCTGTAATACTTAAAACTCCTATAAAATGCTTATTACAATACTAAGAAAGCCCAGACTATCTGCTCTGTTTGTTGTTTTTATATTTTTAGCCTTAAATATTTAATAATAAGTTTGCAATTGCAAACAGGCAATAAGGAGATGCAACATCATTTGTTATATATTTCTGACGATTATTTTGTCTAGTTCCCCATGTCCGTTTAATTATGAAAATCTCCTGTGTCTCCCATGTCATTATTAAATCTCATTCTGCTTTAAGTCAATACAACTACAAAAAATACATCTGATAATTGATTGTGACAACTATGTTATGGTTTTAGCAAATATATTTTTTAGTAGCAAACAAAATGTAAGTGTTTTAAAAAAAGTTCTAAACATGACCTTAGAGCATGAAGTTTAGCCATATTTATTTGTAAGAAGATAAATTTTTGATCATATTATAATTATTTATGCTATTATTATAGATTCTTAACGACAATATGATTGTAGACAAACAAAATGAAGAATTTATGAATTTATACTGCATCTAAATAATGTACGATAACAATATAATTTGTCTGGAAGTTTATTCAATTAAAATTCAATTAAAATTTATTTTGTTCTGGAAGTATGGGTACCATTCTCAGGCTTTGTTGTTGAGTGAACAAGAAAATTAAAACAGTTTGAATATGTTGTTTTCCTGTTAAGCCTCGTATTTTCTATACCATTTCGCTTGAAATACTATTTCGTACAAGATTGTAGCAGACCTCAAACAATATTTCACGATTAAGAGAAATAAAAACGTTAGTTCTACTACAACGTACCTTAGCTAAGTAGCTGTGTACTGCACATCTGTTCACCGACGCATAATCTAGCCGTTTTTGGCACTGAATCGAATCTGCTGTTTATTTTGTTGGCCAAAGTGCGGATGCGGAACAATGGGTCATAGCCCGGCTCACCTGTCTTCTTTCGCTGCGATTCATCTTAAAATGGCAAATATTTCTTGATAGAAAAAAACGTTTTGATTGCATACATCCCTGAATGGGCAAGAACAGCTTTCTAAATTCGATAAGCGATCTATTGACATGTACAACATTATGCCTATATATGATTATATATAATTTTTTAAGCTCTTTCATCGCCTGTGGAAGTGAATAATCATCTCGAGAGGCTGCCTCGTTGACATGTAAACACATCGAGTGTTTGCGCCACATCAGTTTTGACAGCTTCTTCTAGTTTCTAGATATTTTATTTAAAGCTTTTTTATAACAGGAAGAAATTGAAAACTAATAAAGTAAACTAAGTAGTGTCATACCTCTAATGAAACCGCCAGGATTAAGTTGAACTGATGATTCAGTAGCTTTGACTTTGGGAAATTGAGATCGTGCCCTTTTACATTTGATGGATGCTTTTGTTGTGGTGGTTGATGTCAACGGTTCTTGTGTCGGAACGGATTGGCCTCTGCTACATCCTCAACTAAAGTTGAAATTGCCGAGAGTATGTCTATCAAGTCACAGCTATATTTATAACTTCCGACCATTCTGCTGTTACTTATTCTTCCGCCAAGGCATCGGCCTCAATGTTACCGCAAACATAGTCGGGATCAGAAACACTGTCATCGCTATCGAGACTGTTAGCTCGGCTCTCTCTTGTTTATCAGATACTTGCTCCAAATTGATATTTTTTCTACAAACACGTTTACTTAAATTCATGTTTAACACAGTGTAAAAAGGTGAAAAAAATAGCAGAAAACGGCAAATCCGTCTTAAGACGGCCTTCACTTTTTCGTTTTGAAAACACATTTTTTCCTTTCTTTTACTTGTTAAACTTTATACCCTTATTTTTCATACTTCTAAACAGAATTTTTTTTAATACAGCAGTGAAGCCTTAAGTTTGAATTGGTCTTTCTGGCTAGAGGCTTGAAGCTACACAAGTACATTGTTCAAGCTTGCAGAAAATGTTGAGCAACTTTACTATTTTCGTTTAAAATATTTTGATAATTAGCTAGTGATGCCGATACTAAGTTTTAAGAGTAAAATTGTCGTTTTTATTTCTTTTAAGTATGTAACTCGAAAGCAACACATATTACTTCGAAGTTGGAAAAAAATGTTGCCAGAAACATTTTGCTGTTTAAACATGAAGCCAGCAACATTTGGTGAATTTAGAAATTAAACAATTCTACTGCTTTTTACAACACAATTTTTTTTTTTTTAATTTGATTTTAAAATGCTGAACAGAGAAAGTACCGTTAGTTATAAGCGATCAAATCATCTGAAATATTTCTATAAAAAGCACTCAAATTTTAAAGTTTTTTTTAGACAGATGTTCAGACGAGTTATTTGCTTGTATTGCAAAAACAACACATAATTGTTTTCTCTGCGAACAACATATAAAAAGTCTTAATTTTTCTTCTAATTAAATATCTTTAATATCCTGCATATGACCTAAGGAATTAAAAGTTTTGTCTAAAAAATCACTTTAAACAGTGAAATTAATATTTTTCCACAGAGGCAGCAATCAATTGCATAAACTACAAAAAAATTTTAATATCAGAACATCAATAAAGACACGTTATTCCTCTTGCTTGTTCATTTTAACAAACATGTGTCAATTATAATTATCGTAATTTCAATTATTATTATTTTGTATGCTCTGTTGTTATTGCTGTCTGTCAGTTACGATTAAATTTTGTATGGCCAGGCAATTGTTGACATCAGTTTTTATTTACACGAAAAAACAAGTAAACAAATAAATACGGTAGTATTGTATGAAATTTAGCAAAATTTATGCAAAATTATTAAAGTCACAAAATACAAAATAAAAGAATATTAAGGGTATTCATTAAAAGAAGGCAACTAACAGCTGTGTAAGCGTAAAAGTCTATTAATAATTTATTTATAAAATTATAAAAACGCATTTGATTTCTAAAAGAATGCAGAAAAATGAACATTAAAATAAAAAGTGAACCTCAAAAACCTAAATTGTTGCTTGCAGTGTTTTACATAAGTCTGCTGAACACAACCGTCATTAGGTTTTTTTATGCCGATGAGCTATAAGCTCAGTTACACAGCAGTAATAATAATCAACAAACCGATATCGAAATATAAAACGTATAAACAAAAGTAATTTCTAGGCTGTTTATGGTTCATTGGCAACATTGGCCCACATGTCACCAAAAAAAGACAATAGTCAAAACGTTACAGTTTACGATCAGCAAAACAATTAATTACAAAATAAACTTGTTTGTGGGACTTTAAGCTATTAAAATATCTTTAGAAAATCGAAGCTATTGAGCACTGAAAAGCTGATAAAAGACAACGAAGACGTTACTAACGAAAAGCCTGTTACAATTAATTTTTTACGCCTTCAACTTCAGTTATTATCCTTTAAGCTATGCCAATTTCCTAAGTTTGAATGATTTTTTTTTTAATTAGGACCAGCACTCAGGGGATGACCCCTACTGATGCAATACATTGTGCCAGAATTCAGAAATTAGGTTGTGGAAAGGGGGATGAGGGGGTAGTGCTTGTGGACATTTGATTTGCAGGGATTTTATTCCACATACGAACTGTTCGGGTTAAAAACGAATTTTCTCTATAGTGCGCAGTGCGATTCACTGGCCAATTGACGACAAAGGAATGAGCTCTTGATGCAGATCGCGTTGCGCGCATGAAATTACGGTTTTCAGGAACGAGTTTCCTGCTTTCATAAGAGCACATTTCGTTGTAGTAACGATAAAATAGTGAAAAACACCCCACATTGCGTCCATGCTCCAGTGAGTTAATAGAGCTGTATACCCTACTGACACCGATGAGCTTCTTTGCTCTCTTTTGTACGCGGTCGAGTAACTCCAAAACAGACTGAAGCACCGGCCCACACATGAGAGTTTTATTCCATTTTCTGTCTGATAAAGGATAGTAAGGAGATCAGATGGAATGCTTCTTTTGCGACATGAAAAATATGCTCGTTCCAACGAACATCGCATTAATTTTTCATGCGAAGAACATCGCGAGCTTCTGATTCCTTAATTTATATATCACCCATAATTACAGATAAGGTAGCATGTTCAGCAGTACGCCTAAGCGAAAGCACACAACACTGGGTTTTATGAGCGTTAAGCTGAACCCTGTTTTCCAGGCGCCATTCGGAAATTACCAAAAGGTGGCGATTAATGCTATCGTTCATGTGCTTTCTCATAGCCTCAATTTCCCGTAGGCTTGGTCTACTGCGAAACGAAAATGAATGGCATTTGCTATTGTCATCTGCAAAAGAATAGATAGGGTTGGAAGTCTGACGTAGGAGGTCATTGAGATAAAAAAGAAATAGGGTAGGGGAAAAGACGGAACCTTGCGGTATCCCGGAATTTACCTTGAACTCGCTTGATAAGATCCCATCTATAACAACTCGTATAGTGCGATCCCTGAGAAAGCTCGATATAAGTTGAGTGAAACTATTAATGACACTAAAAGCAATAAGTTTTGATATGAGTGCACCATGCCACACTTTATCAAATGCCTTAGAAATATCTAAAGCCACCACCTTACTTTCGCCGAAATGGTGAATGAATAGACACCATTTGATTCAAAACTACCATAATATGATTATAACTGACCATTCCATAATTGTATATTGTGATAAACATAGCGACTGCTAGCAAAAAGTGTAACTTTAATCTTTTTAACCCTTTCCTTAAAATCAATTAACATTGCGGCGTACAGCAATTAAAAAATCATTAAAAAGATTTTCGTATTTATGTTAGAAAAAGCCTTTAAGATGGCGTCTAAAATTTTTAGGATTTTCATAATTTTTCGCAGCTAAATTACAGCAAGAGTGAATAGCCTTAAGAAAAATAATGTAAAAAAATGCACATCACATCTTTCTATTCAACCCACAAAAAAGACAGAGAATAAAAAAGAGAAAGACAGAGCGAGAGAAGGCCATAAAGGAAGAGAATATAAAATACACACTTAAGGCCGTGTCAGATAAAACTTTTGCTTTGCGTTGCGTTGCAAATTCGCTTTGACATTTAAGATAAAATGTATGAACTTATATGAAACATGTCACATAAAGCACTTTTAACGCAAAGCAAAGCGCAAAGTTGGTCAACACTCATCTTTTGGCGCGCTTTGACAATCAGCTGCTATACATTTGTATATTATTTTTTGCAAAATCTAACGTAAAAGAGGTAAGTATTTTAAAATATAATTTTTTTTATTAAATATTATTCCTTTATTATTTTTTTTTGTAGACAATTATGGAAGAAAAGCTAATAGAAGCAATAAAAATGCACCCATGTCTTTTCGACAAAAGTTCCACCCAATTCAGAAATAAGTATCTGAAGGATCGAGCTTGGCAGGCAGTGGCTGCTTCAACTGGAGTGTCAAACAGTGTTCAAACATACCTGTGAGGTCACGGTCCTGGTAAAGGCTTCGCACCCAAAACCTACGTCTTGGAGCTTGTTCTAACATCTCTAATGCTTTATTCATTAAGATTAGGATTAGAACCAATTCCAATATGTCCTCCAATAACATTTTTTAATATTATTTTAATGAAAATATAAAAACTACTATGCACTTTTAACGTAAACAAACAATAATTAAGCACTGTCAAAGTTTTTATTGTGACATACCTCTTGCGTTTTACGCTTTTTTTTCAAAGTTTGAAACGTCACGCAAAGCGAAAAAGTTCTATCTGACACGGCCTTTACACTTCAACATTTGCATGCAAATTTTATTGCACTTTATAAGTGGGTGCGAGAATCTTGATTATTGAAATTTATACCCAACAAAATAATAAAATCTATACTCATCTTTATTTCCATGAGAGCAATTTATCATTCATTCGTTAGAGTCAAATCATTTAAGAGTATAAATTATTTAAAGGCGCCAATATTCTACAAGACTGGGTTAATGTTTACTGCTCATTTTATTGAACACAGGGAAAATTAAATATTAAATTTGTTTTTAAACTCTTGAGTACATTTGAATGTTTTCGGTTTTTTTTAATAAAAAACTTAATCAGGTCAATGACATTTCAGCATTAAATATTTAATTATTGAGTTCTATTTGCTCTTAAATAAATTTTATTACTTTTCTGCTTCTAATTAGAAAACCAATTATCGACTGTCATTGGAAATCATTTTTAATGACCCATAAAAAAAGTGAAATAAAAAATGTAATCCATACAAAAATAATAAATATTTAATTACATTTGGCATAAGTATTTCAGAGTCTTAAAAATATCAAAGGTCAATGAACTTTGTAAATTAAACAGGCCAATGTTTGTTAAAATGTATGTTATCGACACAAGCTCTTACCAAACATTTTTATTTGAACGTACATATGTATGCCTGGGTGTATGCATGTACATAGATTTTTATATTTTTTTCCTTTTTATTTGCTTTGTTCAATTTGGCATTTAAATTGCCGTTTTTGGAAAGTAATACAAACAGCTACCAGTTTTCTTTTTTCATAATAAAGAAAAAATACGCTACATTTAAGAGTTGAAAACTACAAGTTAAAATTAAAAAAAAAATACAAAGTAACTGAAGGAGTTTCATTATTAACAGGGTACGAAAAAAAATTAACCGAAACGTTTACTTTTGTTTTGCTGTAATCTCTGTCTCTACTTAAAAAAAAAAATATTTAAATTATTACTGCTTAGCCAGAAGAAAAGTAATTGACAACAAACTTTAAACATTTATGGAAAAACGTTACGGAAAAGTTTGCTGATTTGTTTGAATGTTAGAACAAAAACTACATTTGCACTTAAAAATAAATACTTATCTCTTAGCGAACCACACAACGGAATTTAAAAATATTTATCATGGCTTTGGCCATGTATGCACATAACGTTAACAAGATACTTAAAAGTTTATTTCTTTGTCAAAAAACGTTAACGAAACGTTTTGTTTGGTTTCAAACACTGCTAAACGATTCATGATAAACTAATAGAAATTACAATACTTAGAACACTAATACGAAGCGAATGATAGATCCAGCTGAATTTGGATGTTAGCTTTTTTATGTCCGCTTCTATTTGTGACGTCAGGAAACCCCACACACCAATATCTAACGATATTATATCAGGGAGTAGTTGACTAACGTCATCTCTAATAGAGATATCTGTAACTTTGAATTTTTAATAATAATGACACAAAGAGATTGGCAGGCGCAACCAAGTGACCCATAAAGGCTGTCTGCCTATTCTAACCGAAATGTTAATGCAAAATGTCTACCGTGGAGTACGCTATAGCTTTCCAACAAACAATCAAACATTTTCTGCTTTATAAATATAAGTATTAAAAATATTGCACAATAATATTGCAGGTGTTTGTTTATTTCGTTTAAAATACGCGATTATTTAATATTTATTCCATTTTAAAATCTCAAGTCTTTATATAACGTTTTAAAAAGCTCTATAGGGTATTTGCCTTAAGCCTAAAGAACAAATTATTTTCTTAACAAAGGCATAACAATACCGAGAATTCTGAATTTATTCATACTCGTATGCTTCTTAGACATGCGGGTATATTTTCTTTTGTATTGCAAATGATAACAAAAACAAACAAAAAATAAAAAATTAAAAACATAAAAAAGCTTTAACAACAATGGAAGAAGGACAAGTTCTTTATAGTTGTCTGCACATATACGCACAAATGTGGACAATATATAAAAGACTGGCATCATCATCAACGTCGTCTCATCAACTTCGTTTATGTTGCCATTACTTATGTTCGATAGTATGACTCAATATCTAGACTTAAAGACGTCTCTTGCAACATAAAACTGTACCTAAATATAACAACAACAAAAAAACTTAACACCATATTGGTTTTAAACAACTGTTAGGTAGAGAAATAAAGTAAATATAAATATGCAACAGCAACAAAATAATAAAGAGTTTTAAAGCCCTTTGTGTGCTTAATGAGGCCCTAAGATTAAATAAAAATAATTCTTGCAAAAAAAAACCGACTTCAAAAGAGACAAACTTAAAATCATATTTCTTTAGGACGATAATTATAGATTATCTATGTTGTATTATATTTGAGAAAAAAAATTCGTCCGGATTTTTTATATGCCGTAGAACAAAATATGAATGAAAACTAAGCAAAAAAAAAAATTCAGCAGTTATGTGGTCACCCTTTATTTTTTTACACTTTTTTATTGCTGACACAGTAAAACAAAATTTGTTTAAATTCAAAGCGTTAGTCTATAACTGTTCAAAAGATTGGCCCTATACAATACATTACAACCATTAGGGCACCCTTTAATTTCTAATTTTAAATATTTTTCTTGGTTATTACACTTAATACAGTAATGGACATTATGTCTAATTTTCAAGAGTTTATCTGTAACGGTGTCAAAGCTTGGTCATATAGGTTAAATTATATTAGTTACAGGGACACCCTTTAATTTTTAATTTCAAGTTTGCTACTTGTTATAGCGGACTTAGCAATAAAGGTTCTGTGTTTCAATCTACTGTCTATAACTGTTTAACAGTTTGGTCATACACATCAAATAACACCAACTATTGTAATACCCTGTAAATTATAAGCTAAAATATTTTAACTTCTAAATATATCAGACAAAGTAGTGGACATTCTGTTTAATTTTCAAGTGTTTGTACATAACGGCTCCAACGATAGGGCCATATGGGTCAATTTACTTTAAATATGGGAACACCCTTTTAATTTCGAAATTCAAATTTTATACTTGTTGTTATAGCGGGCTTAGCAATACAGATTCTTTGTAAATTTCAGCTGTCTTTCTATAACGGTTCAAAAGTCCATATACATCAAATTGCATTAACTATTGGGACACTCTTTAATTTCCAAATACAAATTATATACTTGTTGTTATATAGCGGCTTAGCAAAAAAAATTCATTGTAAATTTTAGCTGTCAAAAATTTGTGCATATACATCAAATTGCATTAACTATTGGGTCACCCATTAATTTATAATTTTGAACATTTATGCTTGTTATGATGAGGGTCATAGTAATTGACATTCTGTCCAATTTTCAATCGTTTGTCTATAACGGTACAAAAGATAGGCGCATATAAGTCAATTTACGTCACTTATGGGGTCACCCTTTAATTTTGAGATTTATTTTTGTATTACCTTTTGCTTTTGGGATCTATAGTACTACGCATTTTGTTTTTTTAATTTTAAAGAAGTGCGCTTTACGGTTCATAATTCACTCAAAAAACATGTATGTTGTGTGGGGACACCCTTTTAAATTTTAAGATTATGAACTGTCTTTAAAACGGAATTAATCTGTAATAATCTTTCAAATAACAAAAAATTTTCAAAATCGGCTTAGAAATAACTGAGCTCTGCAGGTTAAAACATTGAAAAACATTCAGTCGAATTGATAATCTCCTTTTTTTTTAAGTCGATTAGGAAATTTAAAACAAAAAAACAAAATCGGAAAACAAAAGAAAACTTTAACACTTTAATCGAAAAAAAGAGCTTCTAAGAGTGACTTAACGCTTACGACCCTTTTATATTTCGTTTGGACTTAAAAATAGCCCACATGACAAATTCCTGCCCTGCACAGAGTTTCTAGTTAATTAAAAATCAACTCAATGTTTAATTTCTTAACGTATCTATGTATAATAGGCCTTAAAATTGCCTAAGAAAAATATATACTTCTCAACGCTTAAGCAGGCAAGCAGTACGGTATATATGCTTCTACTTAAGTCAAAGTAAAATCCCGAACAATTTTGAATAATTCGTGTCTTTTGCTTAAGGAAACTAAGTGTTTCGTAAAAATTTTGATGTCCTTTGTTTTTGGTAAGGAAGCTGCTAAATAATGAAGTGTCGTTAGTAATGCTCGCTTAAACAAATGCATGAATTAACGAATCTGGCAACCGATGCAAACTCATAGGAGTAAAATACTTTTATTTTTGTATGACTGCTTTCGGTTAATAGGAGCGGCTTTTGTACAAAACCGCTCATTTATACCACCGATTCATATTAAAAACTGTATGTTTTACAAACCGCCTGAGACCTGAGTATCATTAGGTCTTGTAGTCTACGTGTTTTGCCTTCTCCGATTAAAGCAAATAATCTTTTACTTAAATAAGTGTTTGATTTCAGCTGCAGTTTCAAGTTTATACAAAAGGCATTAAGGTTGTACAAAGAGTCCTATAGCGTCCCGGTATAGATTCAGTTAAAAAATTTTATTCAAAAAATTTATTTGAAGCTTAGGATATTTCGGTTTTAAATTTGTTATCCAAGGACATAAAATTAACATTCAAAACTAATTTCGGGTATTTGAACCCCATTCTGGGCGTCTATTTTCGGACCATTTTGAGAATAAATCGCAAGACCTTAAAGGCGAATTGACAGTTCTTTTCTAGAAATCAATATATGGCCAAATTTTGATTTAAATAAGTCGATGTTTGTAGTCTCCCAGTAGCACGTGGCACCATCTTAATTAAATTACAACTCGTCCGAATCAATGTTATCTATATTTTTAAACAAAAAACGAATTATCATTGTGCGTTAACGATCTCCATCGACCGTCACGACAGCTTAACCTTAATATTTAAAGGAACATGGTCCATTGATGTCACCATCATGCAAGCCGCACAAAACGAATTCTTTTTTCTATGACACTTTTATTTCTTAACAAGCTCGTTAAGCTAAAAAAGAGCGTCATCGCTGAACACAATGTTAGAGTTCAATCGGTGAAAGATTGACGCATATGATGCCAATCAATAATTTTACATTTTTTTCAGATTTTTTCTTACAGTGGCAATGTTCGTTTCCTTCTACTTGCATTATTTCAAGAGTATGTGATATGAAGTCTATACACAGAACGATTATGTGCGGCCAATCTATTCATAATCGTCATTAATATCAACAAGTAAGAGTACTGTATTCGGCTATGCCGAATCTTATACTCGTATGCCCTTCACCGTCTATGTAAATGTTTAGTGAAGTAACTCCAATCACAAAAGCAAATACACGGGTGACAAAGATTAAAAAAATAAGACAAAAATTTACACAAAAATGCCAACGCCTCTTAATGGGTTAAGCATTTTTTTAAAATTTAGTATTTCCTTAAAGATCTTAAATGATACCCATTTTGATGTTTTAAAAAATTTGAAAAGTTCAGGGGCCCGTAACTCGGAAAATATGGGCGAGCGCCAATTTTTTCACTTCATGATTTATTTCAATTCGCTACCGCTCCA
Organism: Cistogaster globosa; assembly: GCA_937654795.1. Lineage (NCBI taxonomy): Eukaryota > Metazoa > Arthropoda > Insecta > Diptera > Tachinidae > Cistogaster > Cistogaster globosa. Next base: position 60,511,873 of record OW569403.1, on the reverse strand, counting down.
TATATTTGTTTTTTTAATTGGAGTTACTTCATTGTTCCGAATGATATAGAAAAATTAGAGGTAGGTGTGGTGTTTTGCCCGCTGACTCTAGCTGATCTAGTGCCTCGGCAAACTTGATCTTAACACTAACAAGGAGGAACAGGCGGACAGGAGGCGTACGGACATCGCTCAATCGACTTATTCTTTATTGGGTCGGAAATGGATATTACAGAAATTACAAACGGAATGACAAACTTAGTTTTACCCGTTTTTCAATTTTTTTGGGATAAAGGGGGGGAAAGGGGTAAAAATTGAACGCAATATGACAGTTCGTTTGGCAGTTAATAAGCAACAACTGAGGATCTTTCCATAATTGAAAAAAAATTATTTACGAAGATTTTCATGTTCAAATAAAGAAGAAGATTTTAACAACAAATTGCTATCGCACTGAAAAGCATTCAAAGCAACTTATAGTGTTGAAGTTGAGCTACAATTAAATGTCATTTCATAATTTGAATTAAATATTATTCAAAATGTTGTCGCTTATCAAAATAGTTTACAAACTCAAAGCACTAAAAAAATATTTATTTCGGTAAACAAACAATAATGAGTTGTTTTTTATTATTTAAATATTGTCTTGCATGCTTAATCATGTTTATTATTCTTTGAATTCAAGTAAAATAAATTTAAAAAAGTGTGAAAGTGTGTTGCAATTACACCTTTCTAAACTAGAAACGGTTACCTCTTACCTTTACTAATTTCTATACCCGCTTCTAAAACTCAACAAAAACTTTAAAACAAAATGCAAATATTTATTTAAACGCTAAGAAAATTGTTATAAACACATGAATGTAAACTACAGCCTGGCTGTAAAGGTTTATAACATTTATAAACAAACGTTTGCATGTTTGTGTGTTTATTTCAAATCTGTTAAGCTCATGTTATTTAATCTTTATTAATCTTACATTTCTTAAAAATAAAATTTAATTATTGAAAATTTTTCACTTTTAACACTTTCAAATAAAAACCTTAATTTCACTGGTGTGAATTTTAACGCTTTAGTAAACGGCCTATTTAATATCCTTGAAAGGACAGGACATAATATAAAAAAAATTGCTAGAGAATCCCTTTATACCTGCTATTATGGATTATTACAACAGTACACAATTGAATACAACTGTCCTCTTGTTGAACAACAGCACGTGCTATTAACTGATCAAAAGTAAATCTTTTTTTGCCTCTTTTGATTTGTAAAGATAAAAAGAATTTAAAGAAACACTTGTATCTTTTTTTGGGAATTCATCCACCCCTGAGCGTAACAAAATGCAATTGAATTTATAAAAGAAATTTCTTTAATACCTTGCAAGTTGCAAGTGTTGGGTAAAACCTTTACACCTGCTCTTTTGTAAAAAGGTACAAAGGCCTTTTTACAATTTTCATCACACACACACACAAGCTCACCCAGCATTCTTTGTCGACAGGAAATGTGAAAACAAAATACAATTATTATGAACATAAAGTCAAGGTCAAGTAGTAGTGTCAAAAATTATTTGGACTTTTTACAACTACTCAAGTCTTTTGTTGGGTTCTGCATAAAATGAAATGAAATGCTGTAAATTATTTTGAAACAAAAACCTCTAGGGGTCTAAGAGCATCACTTGAACAATTGACACCAACAGAGCACGTAAAAAAACTACAGTTTCCACTTAAAATTATAACAACTGCAATAGAGTCAAGCAGTTAAAGAACAATAATGAGTCTTTAAATTTTTGCACTCAAGATTTAAACTGTTTTAGCTGCAGTCATTGAAACTAAATATGAACATTTTGAAGAGTTTTAAACTCAAAGGACAATAAACCTGTTAGTAACTGAATTCAGAATTCACACCTAGAGTGTGATTATCTTGACCTTGTAAAAAAGTTTGAATCAATAACTCAAGAAAACTGTCGTATTAAATTTGTACTTGAAAACTAAACGGAACCAAGTCAGCCCACAAGTTCAGAATGAGCGCAATGTTTTTCACATGGATTACCCTTAAGGTGCTCAATTGATCCCTATTATTGACACACACAGAAAAAAGTCCTTGCACCTATTTAAGGTTTTATTTGATTTTGAAATAATAAATTTTTAATTGATTCAATTAATTATTTAATAAGAAATGAATTTTTTATAAATTAAAAAGTTAATTAAATTGTGAACTGAAAAGAAATGAAACCTTTAAAAGGTGCAAAGACTTTTTTGTGTGCTGGAACCAAAAACGACTACATATTTATTGCTGATACAGTTTTACTTCGGAACCCTATTGTTTTCATCACAATATCTGTCCGTATGTCTGTCTGTCACAGCTTTCTATCTCTGGAACCGTAATAGTTAGACTCTTGAAATTTTCACAAAAGATGTAGTGCTTTAAATTCTTTAACAGCAAAAACTACAAATTAGAGGGTGTTCCAAAAGTAACGTGATATTTATAAAAATATTTTTATTTTTAAAACTGTGATAGGCAGACACGTCAAATTATTTGCGCTATAGCAACAAGTAGAAAAAATAAAACTATAAATTAAAGGGTGTCCCAGTATTCTTGTGATTTTCACTCATCTGACTTTTTTTCAACCAAAGAAGGCAGACATTTAGAATTCACATAGAGTATGTCAAAATAAGTCCGCTTGAAAAATAAATTGTAAAAAATTAATGTAGAAATTAATGGGTGTTTGCAAAAAGTCCTGAATTTGACAAATACATCTTCATTATTTAAATCATTATAGGTAGACGAATGAAATTTGCACAAGAAGAGGCAACAAAATTAATTAGCAAAACTACTGCCTCGTTTTTGATAAATCCGTAAATGAAAAGGGAAAATAGATTGGAATCGTTATAGTGAAGGCTTATTAATGTCATCGGCTCTTAATGGGTTAAGTATTTTTTTTTTTTTATTTTAGTGTTTCCTGAAAGATCTCTGCAAAAGCTTTTGAATGATACCCATATTGACCATATTCATAATCGAACTTTTTTTTGAAAATTTCAGAGGCCCATAATTCTGTCAATATGGGTGATATCCAATTTTTTCACTTGATGTTTTTTTTCTTGTTTTTGAATTCTCTATCGCTCCATATTTTTTTTTATTGGAGTACTTCATTATTCCAAATGATGTAGGAAAATTAGAGGCAGGCGTGGTGTTTTGCCTGCTGCTTCAAAGGACATGCGCCGATCTTGCTAATTTTCAATAGCGCCTCTTTCGACACTATGTTTGATCGATTGGCGTACTAAAGTTTTCTCTAGTTCATTTAGTGCCCTAACAAAGTTGATTTTTCCACTTTTTTTGGTGAAGGGTATAAAAAAAACAAATATTGGGGCGCTAGAGAATTAACAAAAAGAAAAGAACTTCAAGTGAAGAAATTGGCGCTCGCCCATATTCACCAAGTTAAGGGCCTCCGAACTTCTCATAGAAAATTGCGATTGTCAACCATATTTTTTTAAAAATATCAATATGGGTATTATTTAAAAGCTTTAAAAAAGTCTTTTAGAAAATACTAAAAATTTTTTAAATACTTAACCCATTAAGAGCCGATGAAATTTCTATTGAAAATTCAATATAATAAGTAATTTTTGTTCTTATTCCTAAACGCGCTGTCATTCCATTTTTTTTTTTATTTTATTTTTTTTTTTTTTTTTTGTAATTGCTTTAATAAACTAAATGTACATATGTGGTGAAGGGTACATCAGATTCGGCATGGGGGAATATAGCACTCTTACTTGTTTGATATTCATTTGTGAAACTAAAAATAGAAGTTACTTCTTTCATTGTAGTTTTTTTTACCAAAAAAATATTTACTGACTGTTGCTTATCACCCAGACATTAAAGATATTTTTAAAATATTTTCTGCTTAAACAATTAAGTTATTTTTTAATATGTTTTTTTTATTACCTAAAATTAATATTAATTTTCGATTTTATATTGTTATTAGTATAATTTATAATTACTTGTTTTAAAATATTTTCTTAAGTGGTTAATAAAAATTAAATTAAAAAATTATGAAAAACAATCTGTTGTTAAATTACACAATAAAACTTAAAGAAATAAAAAATTAATGTCTGCCTTTAAAAAAAGGAAAAGCATATACTGGTATTCATGTCTGTATGGAAACACCCTTTGATTTTTAACTTTAGTTTAATTTTAACTTAATTATTTATTATTGTAGCAACTATACAGGCAGAAAAAGAAGCGATATTAATGTTTTATATTTTTTAATAATAATGTATTGAATCCTAAAACCTTGATGTCTTCTAGATAAATTTTCGTAAATTTTATAAGCAATCTTTCATATTAGACAGATTTAAGAATTGATAAAAGTTATTTTTAAGACTTTTAAAGCTTTAAAAAAATTCTTTGACTGTTTAAAAATTTGCGCCATCGAAAAACCACTTAAACTCGTTTTTTTTTTTCTCACAAAAATGACTCTTCAAGTACTAAGAAGCAACTAAATAAATATTTTATGATTAGCCCAGAAAAGAGGTAAAACTCACTGACAAACTGGTAGAGTAGAGGAAATTTTATCTTTAATGATACTTTTTTAAGCCGGCAAAAAATTATTCGAGGATAAAGAATATAGTTCAAGTATTAAAATTTTATTTTTCTTGGTGCTTCAGTTTTTTTACATTTTTTTCTCTCTTTAAGTACTCAAGTAGTTGTTATTCTTGTTCTTGTTATCAACAAAAAAAAAAAAAAGGAAACAAGCAGGTTATTTATTTTTGACATGTTTGTACTTGTACTCGTACAGTTAGTGAGTGTGTCAGAAAAGCAGGAGAGTACAAGGACATTGTAAAATGTGTCCTTTTGTATGAAATGATTTATTGTGTGTGAAAACTCGTGTTGTTTGAGGTTAAAAATCGATAAAAGGTGACGACAACAACAAATTATAAAATAAAGTTAAAACTTTAAAAATATCAATTAAGTTTTTAAAACTGTTTTTTGTTAAGAGATGAGATAACATGTCTATTAGAAGTTTAAACAGGTAAAGTTTTTTTCTTCTATTTTAGAGAGATGAAACAGTTTTTGATAAAGCAAAAAAAAATCTTTATCAATTAATTGACGAACCGGTTATCGGTTCCTTCCTTTCTAACCGACATTCGACTGAATGTTGCTTTTTTTTTATATTTGAACTTGCAGAACTCAGTCTTTCTAAACTGATTTTGTAATTTGATAGATTATGCTTACAGATTGGCCACGTTATCTTAAAAATTAAAGGGTGTCCCTATAAAACATACATGTTCTTCAAAATAAAAAAAATGCATAGTCACTATGGCAAAAAGTAATACAAAAATAAATCTAAAAATTAACGGGTAATGTCATAGTTAACGAAAATTGACTTTTATGCGCCTATCTTTTGAACCGTTATAGACAAACGCTTGAAAATTGAAAAGAATGTCGATCGCTATGACCTTTATATTAACAAGTATAGGTATTCAAAATTATAAATTAAAGGGTGCCCCAATCAGTAATATAAACTGATGAAAGTGGACCAAACTTTTGAGCCGTTATATAGAGACAGATGAAATTTACAAAGAACCTGCATTGCTAAGTCCGCCATAACAACAAGTATAAAATTTGAATTTAGAAATCAAAGGGTGTTCCCATATTTGAAGTAAATTGACCTTTATGAGCCTATCGTTTGAACCGTTGTACACAAACACTTAAAAATTAAACAGAATGACCACTACTTTGTCTGGTATGTTAAGAAGTATAAATATTTAAAATTAGAAATTTAAGGGTGCCCTAATGGTTGTAATTTGATGTATATGGCCAATCTTTTAAACAGTTATAGACTGACTAACGCTTAGAACTTAAACAAATTTTGTTTTACTGAGTCAGCAATAAAAAGTTTGAAAAATAAAGGATGGCCACACAACTGCTGAATTTTTTCTTTAATCTGCATTCACATTTTGTTCGACGACATATAAAAAATCCTGACACGATTTAAAGTTTGTCTGTTCTGAAGTAGTTTTTTTTTTTTGCAAGAACTATTGTTGGTTATGGTTGTTTGTTGCTTTGTTGTATTCATGACGGAATTATAGAAATAAATATAAATTACCAGATGAGAGGAATATCACTGAACCATCTTAATTTTAGCAAGAAATTACATTTTCACCAACATTTCACCAAAAGTATAACATTTTGCTAAAAAAAAATTGTTTTGCAACACAAAAAGGGAATTTCAATAAAAACCGAAAATTGAGGTTGCCAAAAAATTGGAATTTCGCTCAGCTCATCATTCATCAAAATAATTTTTTTACGAAAATTTTACCAAAAATTTTAAATTATTTAAAATTTCATTCTTAACTAGAAATGCACAAAAAAATCTTACTATCTAATCTGCTGTAGTCAAAGTGGTAAACCCGTTGGCTACAAACCTGGTTGACCAGGGTTCAACCCCTGCGGCAACAAAAAATAAAAAATGTCTTTTTCTGTTTAATGGTATAAATACACTTTCAGAAATAACATTAAAACATGCAGCCTCCCTCGTCGGTACTTCTTCATAGCATATTCGCTATAATGTCTATAATCTATCTTTCTCTTTTCACCAGCTGTCTTATCTCTCATCTATCCCTTTCCTAAAGAATGTAGCACGGTTACGAAAATAACTAAATAGGCATTATTGCCTGAAGTGCTACTTCCCTAAATAAAAAAAACCCCACTTTCGCAAAAAAATGTTTTGGTAAAGGCTGTATAAGATTCGGCACAGCCGACTATAGCAATCTTAATTGCTTAACATTTATATTGTTATGTTTAATTTAGTTCTTGGTTTCTTTTATAAAAAACTAAAACTCGCCCAAATCATTTATTTTGAGGTCACTTTAATAACCCAACTCTTTATACACAAAAGTTCTCAGTTATTCGTTTTAGGCTAGAAAATACGTCTAAATTATTATAAATATGGAAACGATCTGGTAGGATTGTCCAGTTATTTTTTTACTTAAAAGTATTCTGAGCAAACACTTTCAGTAACTTTAATATTTAAAATTTTTATTTGTAATGGCATACAGACTTTAAGGAAAACTTTTTTAATAAAGCTAAAGTTAAGCATTTTATTTCAGTTGTGTAAAGGTATTAAATTCACTTTCGCAAAAATATTTTTAATTAATGAAGTTTCCTTTCTTTATAACGGAGTAAATATGGCAACTCCAGTCGGTTTGTAATTTCCTTTAAATTACTAAAATTTAATTTTATCTAAAAAAATAAAAAATTTGAAAACAAAATTTTATATATAATCGCCTTAAATATCGTTTCAAAGAAAAATGTTTTTAGTCAAAACAGAAAAAATTAAATAAATGACAATAAAATTATAAATTTTTTAAAATAATTTTTGGAAAAATAAAATAAAATTCTTAAAATAGGTTTGCGATACCTTTTTAGGTGTCTGCTTATCACTTTTCTAAAACCATTAAGATAAATATTTTCTTACGAATTACTCAGCACAAAAGAGTCAATGTCAATTTCACTTAAGCATATCCTATCATAACACAAGCAAGTGTCCTAATCTTTCAAACAGTTTCTTATATCTCTTGCTACTCAACACAAAAGAAAACATTATTTTTTCATTTATTTTTTTTTATCATTTTCATCCCTGAAAGTACAGCTGTAATTTTATCTTAAAGACTGTTGTACCTTTCTACTTTATTTCATTATTTCATTCTCAAATTACACTTGAGAAAGCATCAAAAATAACAACAACAGCAACAGCAGGTGACTTATATCCCACTTTTATTTTTCTTTTCGTTTTAACATAAAAAATTTATTGAAATTGTAATTCCTGTTAAACAAGGATTCATTATATGAATTCTTCCTTTTTCCTTTGTTTAAAGAAAAAAACAAAACCCAACCAGTGATGTTACAAATTTGTTTTAATTTTTTTTTTTTTGTTATTGTTGTTGTTTCAAGTAAGAACTTTAGGAAGTACTTTGCGTTGTTGTTGGCTGCTATTTTCAATGGAAAGCAAATAAAGCTGTGTTGATCGATAAATTTTTTTTGTTGCTGTGATAAGAGGAATGAGATGTTTATTTTTCTAAAAAATTTAATTGCTTTGTTTTTGGTCAAGGAAAACCTTCACTTACGGCATTTTTCATACCTTACAAAGAGGAAACGTTTTCTAGACATTTAGAGATAAGCCAAAAATACAACTTTCAAGTCCCTCACAGGCTCTTCCGCTAGACAAGTGATTTCTGGCCAAGTGATTTCAGACATCGTTTACCATTTAAGGATATTTCTCATTTAAATCATATCCAATTCGCTACTAGCCATCATGATCCTCACTTTGTGATTGAGATTTACGTGGGGTACCCATAGGAGTTTAACCTCACGGTGCTGTTTACTTCGGGTGAAATCAATGTGTCCAATATGCCCTCGGAGTACAAACTTTAGCAACTGAGTTGCAACTTTAGCATCATGGTTTTCGAAACCGCGCTTTTTTTTTTTCTTAATTAAAAATTGTAGAATTTTTTAACTCACGCCTTAACAGGGCCTTCTCCGCACCACCCTGTTACTCGAGTTCTCCAAGACAAACATGCCCTCTGCAAAGAAATTCATATATGATGTGCGATGCTGTCTTACTCTGTCTTAGACTTCTTATGTACTGTAAGAGCCTGCCTGCATGTAGTTATTTCTCTCCATCATTACAGATTTATGAAATTATATCGTAATATGACCTTCAAAACAAGGACCATCCAGTAGTAGCTGTTGTTCCCATAACTCCATGTTTCACCTTGCTACCAGACTATACGATTGTACTACTACTTCCGCAAATAAACCGAATTTGAAATTCTACGGGTGATACGATTTAAACTTTTTTACCACTTCGCCTATTTCTGGAGTAGTGTCGTAGCGGATTCAACTACTGCTCCTGCGTTCTGTTCTGTCTCTGATCTTTACTCATTTCACTGACACCAGTTCACGTTTTTGTAGTAAGATCAGCATTTTCTACCCCTCACATTCCTCAAGTATCACTTTTGCCCGGTGAAATCAGAATGATTAATCTCTTCACTTGTAGACATTTTTGTTATCCGTCACCTTTACTGCGCGCCTGTCAACGGTCTCCTGACTTTAAGAACACTTTCCATCCATCTCACACGAGGAATAGAAAAAAATTACACTGATTTTTTTCTTAACTGGAAGGTCCATAGGTTTTTACAGTAAAAATTCTAAAGAACAAGCTCTTTTCTTATCAGGCATCTCTGGCGTATGCTATTCCACGCCAGCGTCATCGACAAAGATGTAGCAGGCAGAGACTTAACTTACTAGGAGTTAAAAGTCACGCCTCTGGCAAAAGTATCATTCAAATTGTGTATGATTATTTTACTGAAGAAGTGATGAAAACAGTTGGAGATGCTGCATGATAATTAAAAAAAAAAGTATGATTGCTTTTCGCAACACATAATCGATAATTGTGCTTAAAATTTACGACAACAATTATGAGTTTGTAATTAAAAATTTACTTGAAGCTTTCAAAAATACTTAACAAGTCGAAGCTAATGACAATTAAAATACAACAACAAATCATTTTTAGGGAGTTACAAGCAATAAAAAAGAAATTGTATGTTAAAAAATTCTGTTTTTTGCCTTTCTAAAAATAGAAATAAAAACACAGAACAAAAAACGACACAACGCTTGAATATGATATGAAAATAATGCTTGTTCTGTGTTCACTTATGTCGTGTTATAGAATATTTTAAATTTCTAAAGCTAAAAAACGCAAATATGATCGGCGTTGCCAGATGGTAGTGATTTAAACAAATGCTACTTTAGACCTTTTTTCGTAATGTTTTTAAATATAAATATTATACCTTTTAACAAAAAAAAAAAAACTAACGAATTTATTAATTAAATTGTAACACCCTGTAAATTATAAGCTAAAATATTTTAACTTCTAAATATATCAGACATTCTGTTTAATTTTCAAGTGTTTGTATAATGTTTAAACGATAGGTCAATTTACTTCAAATATGGGAACACCCTTTAAGTTCCAAATTCAATCTTTATACTTTTTATAGCAGACTTAGCAAGGTTCTTTGTAAATTTCAACCATCTGACTATAACAGTTTAAAAGTTTGGCCACATACATCAAAGTACATTAACTACTGGGATACCCTTTTATTTATAATTTTGAATGTCTATACTTGTTATTATAACGGTCATAGTAATCGACACCAAATCCAATTTTCAAGCGTTTGTCTGTAACTGTACAAAAGATAGGCACATATTAATCAATTAACGTCACCTATGGGGACACCCTTTAATTTTAAGATTTATTTTTGTATTACTTTTTATAATATAATAATAATAAGCATTTTTTTAATTTTAAAGAAGTGCGCCTTACGGTTCATAATACTTGTAAAAAACATGTATGTTGCATAGGGACACCCTTTAATTTTTAAGATTAACTGAACTGTTTTTAAAAAGGAACGAATCTGTAAGCATAATCTATCAAATACAAAAACTTTAAGTCGGGTCGGAACTAACTGAGTTCTGCAGGCATAAACATAAAAAAAGCAACATTCAGTTGAATTGATAACCTCCATCTTTTTTTGAAGTCGGTAAAAAATCACTAAAGTTCGTAAAAAGTGATAGTCAATAATTATTTCAAACATTGTCCTTAGCTAAAGACCAACTGTTTTGTTTAAATGCAATTTTAAGGCGATTTTCCATTGAGTCAATTAGGTTTTGAATAGTTTCCCGCGGTCATGAAGAGACGTCCGCCTTCTTGACGTCACTGCTTTTATTATATTATACTGCACCTGTCTCTGGGCTTACAGGGGCCAGATAAAAAGTTTAGTGACTCATTTTTAATACCACGGAAACAATAGCCCCACGTTAATCTTGAACACATCATTTCTCGTTGAAAACAGTTTTATTTCGTTTTCAGATTAAAAAAAAAACGCCGTTCCATATCGCCGAATTTAACATTGAAACAAAATTTTTACGTCATATGTGTTGCGAGGCTATGGAAACATATTCAAGAGATTTGTACAGTTCCATATCGGTCATGATGAGACAAACTCCAAATTGTGTTTTGGGTCATTGTCTCGGTAATGTCGAAAACAATTGATCAACTCCGTCCTTGAAGTCATGTTTTGGAGATACAAGGTGAACTGACATCATTTTGGAACCGTAATTTTCCAAAGTATTGTTTTTTTTCTCGGCACCTATTAAAATTTGATCTTGGACATTTTTAAATTCTTGGTGTACAATATATTAGACAGTATTTAATCGCACCATCTAACAATGATTTTAAATCAATTTTTGCTTTTCTTAACTTCTCTGTAGAGTCATCTTTCAAAAAATAAATCTAATCTTTTGTTGAACGCGTAGTTAAAGTAAAATTAAACGCAGTTTCTTACTTTTACATGCTGCGTATTTTTTTAAATTATACATAAAACGCATTTATTTCAATAGCTTTATATTGACAAGTGAAGAATTGCTATCAGTTTACTAAACTTTAAAAATTATATTCAAACACTAAAGGCACGTTTCAATTCAACTTGAAAGTTTATTAAAATCACGTATTTTATGACTCTATTATAACTGCTAAATTGTTATAATTGTTTGAAGATCTCAGAATATTAATATTCAACCATGACAAATTAGAAAATTTTATTTCTAAAAGTTTGCTGCCTCTCCAAGATAAAAATATTTAATTTCTAGAAAAAATTTTAGAATATGCAAACATTTATCAAAAATAAGATTTTTGTTGTTTACAGTGTAAAACGATTATTTGTCAACAGTTTCTGGCAACTCTAAATATACTTGCCAGCCTTCTAACAAATGAAATGCAACTCTTCTTGCATGCATCATCAACAACATCTTGTTGTAACAGAAAAATGATGTGAGCGAGTGAGTGTGTTAGATTTACTTCGTACCTAAAAATAAATGCATCGTGTTTTTTTTTTAATAAAACAGACATCCCTACGAAAAGGCCTGCTTCTACACTTTTTAAATTTATTTCATTTTAAAACGGCCCTTGTTCTATGTTTAAATTTATAATTAACAAATTCGTATCGGCTTCTCCCCACTTTTTACTTAATTTCTATGATTCACTAGAAATACAAATGTTGAACGAAATAGAGAGAGCGAAAGCATGAGAGTGAGAGAAAGAATGAGTAAGCAAGAATGTTTATTTATGTTGAGTTGCAACCAAAACCTCTTTAACATTAATTAATTGCATTTTAGTTTATTTGTACAAGACGGCTGTATGTTTTATTTATCTTTTAAGTTGTTGTTATTGTCTAACCTCAATTGCATTGTTGTTTGTATTTAATTGTTGGTTAAACTCTTTTGTTCAATTCTTTCAATATTTACACATTTATTTTATTGTTTGCAATACAAATGAAGCGATAGGAAAAAAAATTTAAATAATTTCACTTTTCTTTTTACCTTCATTTAGTGTTTTTTTTTTTTAATTCATCCGAATTTTTTTTATTGTATAAATTAAATTGTATTGGATTTCATGATTTTTTTTTTAATAAATGAAATTGCTGGTGACATAAATTTGTAACGGTCATAAAGAAAACATATAAAAACAAATTTTAAACGTTTGAAAGGTTTCACAGTATTTTTGTGTAACAAGTTGATCTGGATTTAGAGTATCAATCAGTTTAAAACAAGACAAGTTTTATATTTTCAAATAATATTTTATATCATGTAGAAAAATAAAAAGAAGTTGTTTTGGTCAGTTGAATCATTATTTTGTTGATTAATTATTTATTAAAGTATAAAATTACATCTGAGTAAAAGACTAGACCTGCAGAATAAGAAACCATTACGAAACAGACTTGTGGCTTCAACTCTTGAGCTAAAGCCATGTTTACCTTCTTGAGAATTGGCTTTAGGTTTGACCATCCTACGGATTTGACTAGCAGCCACGTTTTTACAATTTTGCTTTACTTTTTCTTTTCTACGGAAATCAGATTTGCTGAAAAATCTAACGACCGGGGTTGCCAGATTTTCTTAGAAATCGCCAAACTGAATTACAAAAGTCGCCAAAATGATTTCTATTTAATATTTTCAAAAATATTAATGTATTTTTTAACTCATTAGTCCTTTAAATAATACATACAGAACAGAATACAATTTGCACACAAGAAGAGTTGATAGAAAAGAAAGAAAAAGAAGAAGCAATTGATAGCTATCAAAGTATTTAACGTACTTCAAAAGTTTAAAGTTGAACATCTTTTGTACTTTGCGTTGACGGACACGTATTGATTGGTACAGCAATCATAAGAAAACATGTATTTTAACTAACTTGTCAGTTGAATACATCAAAGCTTAACGTATAACAAATTCTCTGGCCCTTAGTTCATTTTTTTTTTTTCTTTTCTACGAAAATCAGGTTTGCTCCAAGAACTTATAAACGGTGTTGCCAGATTTTTTATAGAAATCGCCAAAATCAATTCCAAAAACCGCCAAAATGATTTTTAATTAAATTTGTTAAAAATATATAATAGGTTTTGAAAAGACTAAAAATTGTACAACCAAACATTATTACAGTCTTACTATTATATTTTTTTTATTTTTAATTTATATAATAAAAATGCAGATAAGGCTAATAAATTTTTGAGAAAAAAATATTTCTTGCAAAGAAAAATGTATTTGTAAAAAACATATTTTTCGCAATAGTCGATGGAATTATAATTTTAATGTTAAAAGTTTAAGTTAAAACCATGAATGCATTTAACAATTCTATTTTATAAATCTTTTGAATAAAAATTACTCATTTTTATATTTAATATTTTGCCAAATCATTTGGTGGCGTCATCTGCACAGCTTTATTTTTTAATCACAAAGACGGCAATAAAAAACTAATTTCATATTTCTTTAAAATATTATGCATAGAAGGCTGCTTGTGAAAAAGCTATTGAAACTCATAAAAATTGTTGTTGTAAAATATTTGCTTTTTATGGCATAAAACCTTTGTCTAGATAATTAAAGGACAACCAGTTATTTTAGTGTTAATTACATTTTCTATTACTCACCAAGATAAATGGAATTAAACACAAATGTTTTTTTTTTTCGCTTTTAAGACGAAAAAACGTAGAAATGATATTTTTTAATTGACTTCAAATTCAACCAAAATTTATTTTTATTTTCCTCATGTGTCTACAAGTTTTTGCAAAATGATTTTGACCAGTTTCTTTATCGCTCGTTAAATTCGTTGTGTCATCGCTCGTTAGTTTCGTTTCGTCTTGGCTGACTCATGGCGTTAAGTGTCTGTAAGTAATTATTATTGCATAATTGGTTTTAGGATTAATATTTCCTTTCCTTGGTTTAACTGACTTCAAACTTTCAGGGCTGGTATTCATAAACTGAATCACCAGCTTGCTTACCAAAGTTGTAATGCCGCATATTGGCCCTTTTACTCGGTTCAAATCTGTTTCTTAAAGCATTTGCTTTTAAGTCTTTTCTTCTCACCGTTATGCTAGCTGTGCTTTATCTTTGAAGATTTTCTTCTAAGAGTTCAACTGTAACAATTTTGATTAGTTTGTTTCGGTATAAAATTCCGGTTTAAAGCCGCCAGATTTCCATCAATTGCCACTTATTTAACGATAAACATTCGTCAGAACATTCACGTATATATTTTTTAGTATTTTAAAGTTTTTTTAATTATATAAAAAGAGTGTAAACAATAGAAATTGCTTTAGAATGAACTTTATTTCTTGCTTAAGTAAATTTTTCTCAAATATCCTATTTATATTCAAATGCAGGCGCAGTTAAGTTACAATGATGATAATAATCATCCCGTTAAAGAAATGAAATTGTTGTTATTTTTAATTTTTCTCTTGCATTTTTATGTACATAGACTGTCACATTTGATGCCCATTACGTGACATTTGATGGGTTGTGCAAATTGAAAGGCAAATCCTAAAAACATTAGACGATAAACCAACGATAAACACAGACACGTTTGAAATATAATTTTTAATATCAAATTTAATATCAAATAATTAAAATGTCATAAATTAAACATATGCTTGATGATGGCATCCTTTACACTTTAAAGGAAGAAGGGTGTGTAACCAATCACTCAACAGCAAGGACAAGACAAGAGAAAACAAAAGAAGTGCAAGTAAAAATTATTGTATAAAATATAAAACAAGGACAAGGCAAGAAAAAAAATATTATTAAACATTTCAAATATACAGCTGGAAATAAAATTTTATTATTTGGAACGTGTTGAACAAAGTTAAACATGTTATTACGAGTAAAAATAAACAAATGCGAGTGAATTTAATTCAAGTACTTGTTTGCATTAATTTTTTGTTTTTTATTGCAACAGCTATGACGACGGGTAATGACGAGAAAAGTCTAGTGTGTTTTTTTTTTTTTTTTGTTGTTTATTTGAAGAATACAAACAAAAGACCACATACAGTCATCTGTAGGCATATGGATGAATAGATTTACAATCTTGCCACCATCCAATCCAGCCATTGAAAGATACAAAGAGGTGTTAAACAAGACACAAATGCATTTTAAGGGATAAAATTGTTTGTATAAAATACAATAACCATTAGTAATAATGTAATCAAGTTAAATGTAAAAGTGTGACAAGACAAATATTAAAATATAATAAAAAGATATAAAAAAATTATTATTATTTTATAATTTATTATAATTTATTTTTGCTTAATTTACATCCTATTTTGTGCTTTTTGCTTTCTTCAAATTTTAGTAGCGTGGCATTTCTGAACTTTTAAATATTTTCGCAAATATAATATTATGCGAATTGCAGCTTTGTTGTTATAACGTTAAGCTGTGTAAAAACAATTTAGAGTGCTATATTCGGCTATGCCGAATTGTACATACCCTTCACCATCTATGTAAATCTAGTTTAGTGAAGTAACTCCAATCAAAAAAGCAAATATTGGGGTGACAGAGATTTAAAAAATAAGAAAAAAAAAAATTAAGTACTATCGGCCGTCGGCTCTTAATGGGTTAAGCATTTTTTAAAATTTTAGTTTTTCCTTAAAGATCTCTTCAAAGCTTCAAAATGATCCCTATATTAATATTTTAAGAATTTTGAAAATTTCAGAGGCCCGTAACTCGGAAAATATAGGCGAGCGCCAATTTTTTCATTTGATGTTGTTTTCTTATTTCTTAATTTTAAATCGCCCCATATATTTATTTCTATTTTTTTTTTTTTTTTTTTTTTTTTTTGATTAGAGTTACTTCATTGTTCCAAATTGGAGGCAGGCGTGGTGTTTTGCCCGCTGCCTCGAAGGACATGAACCGATCATGCTGATTTCCAATAGCAACACTTTCGACACGATTGGCGTTTTTGAATTTTCTCTAGCTGATCTAGTGCTTTGGAAAACTTGATTTTAATACTAACAAGGACGGTCAGGCGCACAGACGGACATCGCTCAATCGACTTAGCTATGCATAAGAAGTCAGAATATATATTCTTTATAGGGTCGTAAATGGATATCATAGAAACTACAAACGGAATGACAAACTTAGTTCTAACCTTTTTTAATTTTTTTTGTGATGAAGGTGTAAAAAGCGAACGCATTATGACAGTTCGTTTGGCAGTTAATTAACAACAACTGAGGATCTTTCCATAATAAAAAAAAATATATCTACGAAGATTTTCATATTCAAATTAAGCTTTAGTTATCAGTTTTTAGATGTCTTTATAATATTTAAGCTAGGCTTTTTTTACTAAAAATATTTCCACAACGAATTGCTTTCGTACTCAAAGGCATTCAAAGCAGTTTATAGTGTTGAGCTACAATTAAATGTCATTTTATAATTTGAATTGAATATCATTAAAAAGGTAGGCGTGGTGTTTTGCATTTTGCTTCAAAGGACATGGACCAACCGATCTGATTTCCAATAGTACCTCCTTCGACACTATGTCTATCCTTAATCTTAACCTGAGTTTTCAGTTTTCAAATTTTTTATTCA
Source organism: Cistogaster globosa (assembly GCA_937654795.1). NCBI lineage: Eukaryota > Metazoa > Arthropoda > Insecta > Diptera > Tachinidae > Cistogaster > Cistogaster globosa. Next base: position 60,494,949 of record OW569403.1, on the reverse strand, counting down.
AGTACAATTTTTTTTTTAATTTTAATATTTAAAGCAGTTTTCGTAAAACTTAATATTTTAATTTTTTACTTATCAAAAGTTTTTGTTTTTAATTTTCGTTTTTTTAAGTAATTTTCAATTTAACTGATTTTTCAATAGCAAAATTTTCGATACTGTATCTGACAGATTGGTCGACTTGAATTTTCTTTAGCTCTTCTGGTGTCTTGATAAAGTTGGCAACACTAAATCAACTTTCCTTTGGTAAATTGTGTAATAATGCTCAGTTCACTAAACAAGGAATTCAAAATTAAGGTCCATATCACAAACAGTGCTTAGAGCAGATTTAAAAAATAATTTTTGTAAATCAGATTCTTATTTGAACAAAAAATGTTTGATAATTTTAAATTTTATTTGTATTATTTTATTAATGTTTCTTAATAAATTAAACAATTTGTATTTGAATCATAGATGAACTAATTAATTGACGGTTTCATTAGCATTGCTAATGATCTTTTAGCATTATCATTATTGTCGTAAATGGTAATGCTTTTTAATGAAAAGGTTTCATTGATAATTAGTTACAAAAACAAATCATTACCATTGATAAATGATTAAATAGTTTCAAATCATTATCATTAATGAATGTATTCCTTCGCTTTGTACACGAAATATTCAATGCCAATGAAATGATTTGAATGAAAGTTTTATTTGTTAACGATACGTTTTGTTAAAATAGTTGATACATACACAAGTATGTGTTTATGTATCTTAAAACTTTTTTATTTTTTCTTTTTTTCTAAATATTTTTAAAGTTTAATTTTATTTTTGAAACAAACATGTTTATCTTCCTTTTATTAAAAGCTTTTTTTGAATTATTTAAATTTTGTACGCTTTTATGCTGCTAAAGAAAAATAAGGAAAATTTTTGAGAACTAACTTTATAAATAGAATGTTGTATATTTTATATGTTTTCCAAAAATGCAATGTGCATTTCCAATTTTGAAAGAATTTTAAATGTTTTTTTTTTATTTTTTTTTAATTCGTTAGGGAAATTTAATTTTAGCTTTTGAGAAACTAAAAATTTATTTTAAAAATACGAGGATTACTCAGAGAGATATTTCCATAAAATAAATAATAATTCAAATTAATGGAATTCAAAACATGGCAGCAATTCAAATTTAAATATGCCATTTTTTAAAAATTTTGATCTTAATTTTTCTAAAGCCACAACAAAAAAAATTGTTAAATAATTGTTTGATATAAAAAGTTCTGGTAATTGTAATCCAGTCTTAATGCCTACGAGTTTTTTGTGGATTTCGGGTAAAATTGCTGCCGCAGGTTATTCTGAACTATCTGAGAAATAGATCTTTTAATTTATTCATTTAAAACGAGAGATTATATAATGGCTAGAAAAGGTCTTACGAAATAATTTTTAGTATCACAGAATTATGGTACATCGAGTACCACTGCTTGGCCACCCAATCTTCAATGAACTATGGTCAAGTCTTAAGTAAACAGTCACAAGTTGTGGATGCACATACGACAACCATATATTGGTACCGTGAACTCCAAATATACAATTTTGATCATCATGGAGAAAATATGTGCTTTAGAGGATTTCCCGAAATTTCAAATTTTCTTCATGACGCGCAAAAGGGTTTTTGAAAAAAAAAATTAAAAAAACCTGTATTTAAGGAATGTGCGTAAGTTAGATTATAAAATAAAATTATTTAACAGTATGCGGCTACATTCTGTTACGACAACAGAGCTATGTTAATAAATTAACATTACCAACAAAAATCTAATATACGAGTTTTCGGACGATATTTAAATAAAATTAAAGTGAAGTGAAGGGAAAAGCAAAATTATTAAAAGAATTCTAGTAGTGTCTTTATTACACGACAATAGTCAAATGTATTAATTTTATGTTTTTTAAAAATTATAAGCTCTCCCTCACTCTCACTCTCTCTCTCTCATTTTCAAGAAATTCAAACTTTAAAAGTATTGCTTTTGGAAAACCTCTATAATTTCTTAAGAATAAGAGTTAGAAAAACACACTACTAGAAGCCTTCTCCAACAATTTTTTTTAATCTCCTTCAATTTACGAGAAAAGGACCAAAGTCCTTTTTAAAATTTTAAAAGTAGTGTGTTTAAAAAAGCTCTATACATAAAAAACCATACTGTTAATATATTTGACTATTGACGTATAATAAAAACTTTAGTACAAGACTTCCCCAAACATTTTTTTCCGGACGGTAACTTTCATTCAATTTTTTTTTTTGTACTAACATTAGTTATGTTAAGTAATTAACGTAGGTCTGTTATCGTAACAGAATGTGGCTGTTTGCTCTTTTTAACTCAATAAATTACAGGAATCAGAATATAATGTCTATTAATTACTTTAGTAAAAATTTCTGTTGAATCTACCAGTGGCACGCCCACTTTTAGCGGAAGGTTGTAAGTCTTATAAGATAAAAAGATCACTTGGAATGAAGTAAAGTTTTTTTACTCAATATGAACTTTTTCAATGATCTTTGAAATCTTTAGTAACAATTTTAAGCCGATCCACTGACTTTAATTTAGTTTCTTATGTTTAAAAACAAAACAAACAAAAAAATTAAATTTAATAGCTTAAGTTGCCACCTGATTCAAATTTTTTTAGAATTATTATTAAAATATCATTGTTCACTGCAAATATGGTCTGTTTGCCCTACGCATTGCTTTTAAAGAGGACACCACTGGTGTATGAAATATCCAATCTGTTGTGAATTGTTTGATTTAATTTTTATTTATCGAATTTGTTTTTTTAGTGCATTTATATACACAATAAATCCGTTATATATTGCTCTAAGATTATGGTAACCTTAAACATGTTTTTCGTATGCGAAAATCATCGTTTTAAATTAAAACATCTACATAAAAAATAATAATAGCAAATAAAAAAAAAAGAAAAATATTAAGTTTGGTTAATGCAAATAACGATACAATTTGTTGTCTATTTATCATAACGTGTGCTCAGGTTTTATTATTGAAAAATGTGAACGTCCAGTGTTGCCACCACACAGTGCTCATCGAAGCTCATCGTTGAACACCATTTTGCGATAAAGACAAATTGAAATTAATTAATTAGGTGGCGTTGCCAGAGTGGTTATAGATTTTTAGTTCTATCTGGTTTAAAAAACGTTTTTCTTTTTAATTCCAAAGATTTTGTTTCTCTGTAATGGCGTTCTGCAATCTTTTAGTTTTCTTTTGGGAGAAAAAGCTAAAATTACTATAAAAAATCTTTAACATATTTTTTCTAGAAAGTTTTCAAAATCTATTTTTTCAAAATAATTTAGTCACTACCCTCTTATTGTCCTTATTTGTTAATTCCCCCTTTCCAAGTTAATGCTAGAAAAAATATATTTTTTTTCTTACTACAAAAGCATAAACATAATGTCATTCAAATTGTTTTATTCGTTTACTATTTCAACTTTTTTTTAAATCTTAACAATTTTTTTCCTAAAATGCATAAAAATATTTTTCCCTTCAGTTTTGTAGAATTTGTGATAAATTGTTAATTAAGTGTTAAATTTATTTATTTTACTTAATGCACAATACATTTTTAAAATTCTTTTTGTATTATTTTCTGTTGCTTTTATAAGGAGAAAATAAATGATCCCATTTTTTTAAGTGTTAAATAAATTTAAATATTAATTTTAAAAATAATATTGATTTCTGTGTGATTAAAAATATTAAGTGTCATTTGAATTATGTTATTTGGAGACATTGTTTTGAAATAGTGAAGATATTTTTTAATTTAATTTCAAATGGTGCTTTTCTCAAGTAGGTTTTTTACTTTTGAATGCAACAATTTGTATGAAAATTGTTTTATTTAATTGTTTTTATTTAAAGTAATTTTTTTTCTGACTTATGTTTCAATTAGTAAGATAACATATGAAATGAAACTTAATGAAAAAACACGAAACCCATTCTACTATTTCTAGCTTGAATTGCACTTGAAAGTCTGACATAAAACATTTTGTAATTATAGCACTCTTTACCCACAACACTTTAAAATGCAGTTGCTCTTGATATCATTATATTTATGTTGGCAGCTAATTTTATTTCAATTAAAACTTTGAAAAAAAAAAACACAAATATGTTAGACAAGTATCGCAAATCAAGCTAATGGAAATAAATTTTTAAATTCAAGTTTTTTTTTTAATATTTTAAAACTTTTTTTTAAACTTTGAAAATTATTCATTATTGTAAGAGTGGTAGCGATTCGAATTATATTTTAAATAAATTTACTGAAATTGACTAAAGGTGGAATAAAATAGTGCCTACGACCTTTTCGTTAATGGCCATTTATCATTGACCAAATGAGAATTATGGAAAAAGAATTAAATAAACACAAACATCAAGTCTAGAAAGAAAATATTTTTTCGGTACTTTTTACAACAGTGGCTTGTCTAAGAAATTTCGGCGTGCATTTCTGCTAACGTCTGTTAAGGATAGAAAATGCATTTTTGGCGGAAAATATTACCAAAAAATTAGTTTTTAAATTAAATATTTAACTCGTGTAAACAGATGTTTCAAAGATGTAGCCATAATCTATTGTTGCATTGAATAATATAATAGTCAGTCTTCGAACCATATTATTGTGTAGCGTACCTTTTCATTTGTTTTGATATTTTGTGCTTTATTTAAATTTATATTTTCTGTGTATTAATCTTTATTTTTATTTTTTGAAAAATAAATAAATAAATCAATTTGAGGCGTTTTTACATTAACCGACAGCTAACAAACAAAACTCTAAACTGCGACGAAGTCATTATGTCAAGTCCTACAAAAAATATTTTCAAAAACAAATTGCGTTTAATCATACTATGGTTAATACTATAATATGGCGAAATATATAATATTATTTTAAAACAACAAGTGTTATACACTTTGGTTTTGGTACGAATTTTTTTATTCAAATCATTTATGTTGCATTTAGAATGCTAAAATTTTAGGAAAAAAATGTTTATCGAAACTGAAGTATTGTTATAAACAACTATAATTTGTTAACTGTTACTATTTCTTTTAAAAGGACGAATAAGTTCTACATCTATTTTCGTTCTTTATCTATTTATCTTTATCTTTATCTATTTATCGAAGGCCCGACTCAGATATGTCTACAAATAGCTTCTTCAGGTCCTGTTTAGTTCTAATGATGCATCACTAACGGAAAATCGCTTTACATGATTTGACGGGATTATATATCCAAGAGTAATTTACGGTAATAAAGGCATCACAATGGATATAATGGCCTCTGACTGAACACTCTGCATTTAACTGAACTTCTTATATTTTCTATTGTAAGATAAGAAAAATAACTACCAACTGTCCACAAACCTTTGAATCTTATTTCAAATATAATTCCTTAAGCAATTCCGTGATTAGTGCGATCGATACCTCCCCTTTTTTGTCACTAAAATGTTACACAAAATTTCTGAATTGCAAAATTAAAACAGTTTACAAATAATTTTTGCAAACAAAAACCGACTTCAGAACAGGCAACTTAAAATCATATTTTTTTAGAACGGTAATTATACATCAATTATTTCATATTCGAGAAAGATTGCGTTCGGATTTTTCGTGTGTCGTAGAACAAAATGTGAATGCAGATTAAACAAGAAAATTGATCAGTTATGTGGTCACCCTTTATTTTTTTACACTTTTTTATTGCTGATACAGTAAAATAAAATTTGTTTAAATTCTTTAGTCGTTAGTCTATAACCGTTCAAAATAATGGCCATACATATCATATTAAAACCATTAACCATTAGGGCACCCTTTAATTTTTAGTTTTAAACATTTATACTTGATATTATACTTGATATAGAAATGGACATTCTGTCTAATTTCAAGAGTTTATCTGTAACCATTTCAAAGATAGGGCCATTAAGGTCAAATTACATCATATATAGGCACACCCTTTATTTATAATTTCAAGTTTCCTACTTGTTACAGCGGAATTAGCAAAAAAAAATTCTGTGCAAATTTCAATCAGCTGTCTACAACTGTTCAACAGTTTGGTCATATACATCAAATAACAGCAACTATTCTAACACCCTGCAATTTATAATTTTAAATATTTATACTTCTCAATATACCAGACAAAATAGTGGACATTCTGTTTAAATTTCATGTGTTTGTATATAACGGTTCAAACCATAGGCCCATATAGATTAATTTACTTTAAATATGGGAACACCCTTTAATATCTAACCTCAAATGTTATACTTGTTGTTATCGCGGACTAAGCAATAGAAGTTCTTTGTAAATTTAAGCTGTGTATAACTGTCCAAAGTTTTGCCACATACATCAAATTACATTAACTGTTGGGACACCATTTAATTTATAATTTTGAATGTCAATACTTGTTATGGTCTTAGTTATCTAAATCCTGTCCAATTTTCAACCGTTTGTCTATAACGGTTCAAAAGAAGGGCGCATATAAGTCAAAAGAAATACTTCACTTAATCTGATCTCCTTGCTATCTATGTCACCTTTATCAGACCGAGAATAGAATACGACTCTAATGTATGGGCCGGTGCTTTAAAGTCTATTTTAAAGTTACTCGACCGAGTACAGGAGAGAGCGAAGAAGCTCATCGGTGACAGTAGGGTATTCAGCTCTATTGACTCACTGCAGCATCGACGCAATGTGGGGTGTGTTTCACTGGTTTACCGTTACTACAACGGTATGTGCTCTTAAGAAATCAGGGAACTCGTTCCTGAAAACCGTAATTTTATACGCGCAACGCGCTCTGCATCAAGAGCGCATTCTTTTGTGGCCGATTGGCCAGTGAAGCGCACAACGCATTGTAGAGGACATTCGTTTTTTAGCCGAACAGTTCGATATGCAATAAACTCCCTGCAGAGGTCTTTCCTGCCACTTTCAATGTGCAAAGATTTAAATCAAATGTCCACAAGCACTACTCCCTGGCACAATGCATTGCATAAGCAGGGGTCATCCCCGGAGTGCAGATCCTAATTAAAAAAAAAAAAATAAAAAAAATTTACGTCACCTATGGGGACACCCTTTAATTTTTAGATTTATTTTTGTATTATTTTTTGCTATTGGGAACTATTGTAATACGGATTTTTTTTAATTTTAAAGAAGTGCGCTTTACGGTTCATACTTTACTTAAAGAACATGTATGTTGTATGGGGACACCCTTAAATTTTTCAGATTATGAACTGTTCTTAAAACAATCTGTGAGCATAATCTATCAAATAAAAAAAATGTTTAAAATCGGTAAAGAAATGACTCAATTCTCCAGGCACAAACATAAAAAAGCAACATTCAGTCGAATTGATTACCTTTTTCTTTTTTTGAAGTCGGTTAAAAATATATTAAAGTAAGTTAGGGTGCTATATTCGGCTATGGCGAATCCTATATACCCTTCACCATGTATGTAAATCTAGTTAAGTGAAGTAGCTCCTATAAAAAAAACAAATATTGCGGTGACAGAGAGTGAGGAAATAATAAAAAATAAGTACATAAAAATGTCTACATTTCTTAAAGGGTTAAAAATTTTTTAAAAATTGTAGTACTTTTTGAAAGACCTTTTCAAAAACTTTTAAATGATACCCATATCGATATTTTAAAAAATTTGAACATTTTAGATGCCCGAAACTTGGAAAATATGGGCGAGCGCCAATTTTTTTACTACATGTTTTTTTTCCTATCTTTTAATTCTCTATCGCCCCATACATTCGCTTTTTTGACAGGAGTTACCTCGTTGTTACAAATGATATGGAAAAATTAGAGGTAGGCGTGGTGTTTTGCTCGCTGCCTCGAGGTACATTGACCGATCTTGCTTCAATAGCAGCTCTTTCGACACTATGTCTGATCGATTAGCATATTTAAATTTTCTCTAGCTATTCTAGTGCCTCGGCAAACTTGACTTCAACACTAACACGGACGGACAGACGGACATCCCTCAACCGACTTCGCTATTCATAAGGGTTCAGAATTAATATACTCGGAAATGGATATTGTTGAAATTATTAACGAAACGACAAAATTGGTTACAGCTTTTCTCCACAAAAATAAAAAAACATAGAAGAAGAAAATGAGAGAGGGCATGACAACGAAATGGAGCTGACTTACCTGACGTTTATGATTTTTGATTTTTGTGATGGCTGAAGAGCAAGGGAATCATGAATAAGATAAGCAGAACTACTTTATTGCACTTTCTAATTTCTTTTCCATAAAATGGGTTTCACATCATGCACAGCGACCAAGACTAAATTAATATAAAGGATTACCCAAATGCCATAATTATATGATGCTGGAATGATCGGCATTCCGTTACGATTTGAAAATTAATTTCATTAAGAGCAGACCATTAATAACTGGAGAATTATAAAATGTATGTCTGCATTTTGAGGAGCTACAGTTTAACAGCAAATCTTTTATATTTTATAATATCTGGCGAAAACTCAAAATAACGTGATTGGTTGTGCCAGCAAAGCCATTACGCTCGTTAGATTCTAGAAGAGAAAGTAATTATTTTCATTCAAGTATCCAAATGACATCACTTGGATGCCTTTTTCAAAGGTTTTCACAGCAGAATTCTGTTTCGCATTTTTGTCGTTGCATCACAAAAAAAATATTTCCATACTGCTGTTAATTAAATGAGATACGTTTTTTTGGAAAAAGTAGAAACAGAATATTTATTGTATTTTCTGACATAATCTCCAAAGTGCATAAATCAAAACAACATCAATTTTAAATTCACAATTTTTTTTTTTAAATAAACCAGTTGTTGTTTTATTTTTATGCAAAATTTATTTATTTAAATTAATTTTTCTTAACTTCATTTGCCATTTTTCATTATTTATATTTTAATATCCTTTTAATCCCTTCATAATTGTATCATGTTTTCATTAAATTAATAATATTCAAACCTTTTAAAACTGGATTTAAAATGTTTTAATTTTTTCATATTTTTTTTTCGTATTATAATCCTTCCAATTAAATTAAAATATGATCCAGTTGTTTTGAAAATTTAATTTATAAAATGTACAGCAAGCAGTCTTATGTAGGTTATCATCATCACAAGCAACCACAGATTAAATGTTATTAAAATTTACATATTGAGATTAAACACAAGTAAGTAAAGTAAATAACATGCACTTGAATTGCATGTTCAAAATATGTAAAGAAGAACAAAATAAAAACAAAATACATGACGTTGTAGAAATTTAATGCAAAACATTTCATATTTAGACAACCAAGTAAATTATTCGAGCATAAAATTAACAATTTGTGTCATTTTTTTTTGTAGTTTTTGTAATGAATTACAATTTGAAAATAACAAGTAATTTATTTAGCTTTTTCTAAATAATCTAGTTCCGGCTTAACTTTTCCTGGCTTCTTTAGGGTCTTTAAGAAGAATAAGTCTAGACTTACAACACGCCATTTTCTTTTAATTCTTTTAAAGTTTTAACGAGTTTCTTCGCGTCTCTTAACGATAAAATATTTTGTCCCATCGGAACTTGTACATTTCACTTTTACTTTGACATTCGTTATTGTAGTTGTTTGTGTTATTTTATATTGAAGCCATGTTGTTTTGCTTAAGCCGCTCCCTTCGCTACACCTCTTGCCAACAAACAAAAAGTTCATGAAACTAATTTTGGAGAAAATTACCTGGTATAAGTTGGTTGGCTCTCTAACTGACAAACATCAATTAGCGCGTAAGACGTGATGCAATTTACCGCAAGGCTTTTACGCTGAAGTGACATACTTGAATAAAAGCGCAACGTTCTGTTATGAACAGTAATGTTAACTTATCATGTTTAATAAGACCCTATAAAATAAAATGCAAAACAGTGATAAAAACGCTAGATAAAGCCGAAAAAAGCTTATATGTAATTTCTGTTTTACAATGCCAATTGTAATTCTGAAGTAAACAAATAAGAAAAAATATGTAAACAACTGTAGCTTGCAGCCAACTTCACTACCTTACGCGCTGTCAAAATCGGATGGTCAGCGTTGGACGCCGCGCAATTATTGTTTGCTTTATACATTTTGTATGTACATGAGAATTTTTGACAGTTAGATTGCGTCTTACTCTCTAATTAAGATATGGCTGTAAGAAAACTTTGGCAAAGTTATTAATTTTGCATATATATCCGGCGAAAATATGAATTGCAACTCTGCCGCTTTGTTGTAGTTGCTTTGTTGTAAACAAAATTTTAACATGAGACACCTAGTGTGCGTAAAAAATTATATGTATATGTGTCGGCGAAAAGCTATCTGAATCGCAGGTAAAGGGCTGCCAGATTTAATTTAATCAAAATTTTTGATACTCTTAAAAATAAAATCTTGACAACAAAAAAAAAAAAAATAAATAAAATAAATAAATAAATAGGAAATATAATTCAATAAAATGATCACTCGCTTTTTGCAAGACAAGACAATTGCGGAAAATATTAAAGTTTGTAATGGAAATCAGTATCTTAAATTTTATTTCCTTAAAAAAAGTTTTTTACATTTTCAAAAATTTTTTTTGTTTCTCTTACAAATCGATTTAAATTTATCACACCTTTTTAAACAGTTTATTTTCTAGTATAACGATTTCTACTACATACTTGTGTTTTTGCTTCTTTTTTAAACAAACCAAAAAAAAACATTAATTTATTTTCTTAATTCTGGGTAATCAACAAAAATTCTCGTATATCAAGCAAACCCAATACAATCTGGCAACCCCAAGGGGGATAACAGCATTTATTTTATAATGATAATTTTTTCAATGCAATGATGATAATGTGTTTATGCTTCTTTAAAAAACAAACTTGACAAAAATTTATTTTCTTGATTGTGGGTAATCAACAAAAATTCTCGTATATCAAGCAAACCCAATACAATCTGGCAACCCCAAGGGGGATAACAGCATTTATTTCATAATGATTATTTTTTTAATTCAATGAATCCCTTCCAATTTTCAAAATTGATCGACAAAAGTAGAAGAGTTAAATTAATTCTTAAGTGAATACGCAATAATGTGGAGCCCCATTTCCGTTTAGTACTTTTTTTGTGTTAACGAGACACTGGATATGATAATGGTTCTTTATTGAAATCGTTCTGCAGGACATTTTACAAAGGTAAGAAGCAAAGCTGTATATCACTTTCTTTGTCAATGACTCTTCATTTTTCAGTAAGAAGTTTCAACCCTGCTTAGATGTTCTTTTAGATATGAAACTAAGGAAACTATCTGCTTTTGCTAGAGATCAAGGTTGCTTAATAATAAAAAGTTCGCTTGTTAGAATTAGGTCGGAGGCTACGAAAAATACAATGGGACCAATCAATCAGAAATTTTCGTAAATTTTGTTATTGAAAATCAGTTAGGTGGGTAGTGTCCCTTGAGGCAGCGGGCAAAATACCACGCCAGTCTCTAACTTTTCCAGGGCATATAGATTAAGTCTAGTTTAGGGAAGTAACTCCAATTTAAAAAACAAGTATATGGGGCGATAAAAATTAAAAAAAAAACCATTAAGTGAAAAAAAATTTGTTCTCGTCCATATTTTCCGAGTTGTGGGCCTCTGAATTTTTCATAGAAAACTACGATTGTGCACCATGTTTTTTAAGATATCAATATGGGTATCATTTTAAAATTTTTTAAGAGATCTTTTAAAGAATACGAACATGCTTAACCCATTAAGAGCCGATGACATTTTTATGTAATTTTTTTTTTTTTAATTATTAATATTTGAAGTCTCTGTCACCTCAATATTTATTTTTTTATTAGGACTTGTTTATTGACAATTTTACACACATGTATAGTTGCTGCTAAAGTTTTATACACATGAAAAGAGTTAAAGTATAGAGCGACCACTTTTAAGTAGTGAATAGTTAGAAAAAAGTGTAAATATTCGGTATTCAATACTTACTACTCAATACTTTGCCAGCACTACTGTTGCTAAAAGAAAGCTTAGCTATCCAAGAGCACATAAATAAAATAAACATTCTTTTACTTGCAGCTGTTTATTTTCTTACAACAAAAGCAGCGAAGCATTTTTTAAGATTTTAAGAAAAGGTTGGGGAGGACTGTGCCTTTATTCAAACTTCAAAGTAAAAAAAATAACAGAATAAACAAAATGACCACCCCTTAAGAAAGATTATGGCCAGTTTAAACAGCCATTGTATTTTTGTTTATCATTGATAACGATAACAAACAAAGATTCAGTGGAAAAATTACTTTAAAAGTAAAGGATTTCTGATGATATTTCTTTTTATCAAAATGGTTGAGAATAAAAAAATTAAATGTATTTTAAAGTACCTGCTGTCTCTAGATTTAGTTTTGTGCTTAATTTTTCTTTTATAAATAAATGAATTTGTTTTACTGCTCTAGTTTTAATCTTGTATTCTCAAAAAAAGTAGTTTTGGTAGAGCATCAGTCATGCAGCACCAACTTTGTAGGAACGCTCTCTGTTAAAACAACATTCTGTAAAACAAAGTATATAAATTATATACCTTTAAACTTAAACTTAAAAATATAAAATTATTTTCATGCATGTAAAAAAGTTTTGAGGTCCATATTATTTTCTCCACGAACTTAACAACATACAACTACAACAATATATAAAATCATGAGATAAAAAAATAACACGTGCAACTCTAAAAAAAATTAAATTTTTGTAGCTAAAGTTTTTTTCCGTGTTTTTTAGGCCGGAAACGTTGTAAAGTTCCTAGCTGCTGTCGTGGCTGACGTGTGTACGTGTTAAGCACGAAATTTGTTGGAGTCATAAAGAAAATAAGAAAAAACTAACAACTTTGTATGGAAATTATAAATACATTGTGGTCATAATTTTTATTTTTTGTTTTCTTTTCATTCATTTTAATTCATAACAGTGACGAAGGTTTCGAAGGCTTTAAAAAGGGCTTACAAATCCTTTATTGAGAATTTAAAATAATTTCTCGTTTAAAACCGCATTAGGGATATTCCCTTAAAGTTAAAAAATTTCTAAAATGCAAATTAAATAAGCAGAATATATATGAGAACCAAATGACATATTCAAATGCGAATTGGACTCACAAATTATGATATCCTTTACCACAAAAGGTGGAAAAAGGGTATAACTAAGTTTGTTATTCCATTTGTAATTTCTACAATAAAGTCCTTATGCATAGCAAAGTCGATTGAGCGATGTCTGTCTGCCTGTCCGTGTTCGTGTTGAAAATTTGCCCAGACACTAGATAAGCTAGAGAATATTTAAATGCGAAAATCGATCAGACATAGCTTCGAAAATGTTGCTATTAAAAATCAGCAAAATCGTTTGATGTCCTTCAAGGCAGCGGGCAAACCACCACGCCTGCCTCCATATTTTTCCATATCACTTGGAACAAATCTTTGTATTTTAGTGAAGTAACTCCAATCAAAAACACAAATATTTGGAACACGAGAGAATTTAAAAATAAGAAAACAAAACATCAAGTGAAAAAATTCGCACTCGCCCACATTTTCCGAGTTATGGGCCTCTGAACTTTTCGTAGAAAAGTACGATTGTGCACCATATTTTTTTAAGATATCAATATGGGTAGCATTTAAAAGCTTTTAAAGAGGTCTTTTAGGAAATACAAATTTTTTTTTAATCCTTAATCCATTAAGAGCCGATAACATTTTTATTTATATTTTTTTTTTAAGTTTAGTCCGCCTAATATTTGTTCTTTTATTGGAATACTTCTTTAAACTAGACCAAATCTTTATACATATATGATGAAGGGCATTCCATTTAAAACGGAAAAGGCACAAAAAATAACTAAAAACTATCAACAATTTAATAGTTTTCTAAATGTAACCGCTATTAAATATTTACACTATAAAACAAAAGATTCACCAAACCCGAATAAAACGTGTAACCATGTAATTTCGAGGTTCCCTACTTTTTAGAGAAAAAAACACAGAAAATTCAAATTTAATGGGAAAGGTTTATTATCTTTTGAAAAAAACATTCTTTGGCAGATGGTCTATTCGTTGAGTCCAATTTTCGATAAATCGTTCAAGCATTTCGACTGGTAACTGGCGAATTACACCCGTGATGTTTTCCCTTAAGGCCTGAATCGAAGCTGGTTTGTCCGCAAAAACTTTAAACTTTACATACGCCCACAGAAAAAAGTCTATGGGTGTGATATCATACGATCTTGGTGGCCAATCGACTGGCCCAAAACGTAAAATTATGAGCTCACCGAAGTGTTCTTTGAATAAATCCATTAATGGGAAGTAGCGCCTTTTTTATAAATAAAAGTAGCACTAGTAGTAGGCATTAGAACCTATTTAGTTATATTTCGTAATCGTGCTACATTCTTTAGGAAAGGGATAGATGAGAGATAAGCAAGGTGGTGAAAGGAGAAAGATAGATAGTTGTTTTACTTCGTCGGTGAATATACTATGAAAAAGTACCGACGAAGAAGGCTGCACGTTTTTAATGTTTTAATTCTGAATATGTATTTATATCATTAAACAGAAAAAAACATTTTTTGTATTTTAATTACCGCAGGGGTTGAACCCTGGACAACCAGGTTTGTAGTCAACGTATTTACCACTTTGACTACAGCAGCCTTTTGCTGAAAACAAATGTCGCCTAAATTACGAGCTTCAATTTCAGGCATCAAGTCGTTCCATACGTCAGTCTGAGTTGCTACGAACGGCGCCGAATCGACTCTTAACGGACTTCGTGTACACTCTCAGCTACGGCCTGTATATTTTCTTCACAGCGTGCTGGACGTGGTCAATTCCGTCGAATATTAATCAATAATAAATGCTAGGTCTCAAAATTTGTGATGGTGTGGCAAATAATACGCTCAGTAGGCCGATTATGTTGACCATAAGTTGAGCGAAGTGCACGAAACACATTTCTCACAGAACGTGAATTTTTGCAATAAAGTTGAACAATTTGTAAACGTTGTTCAGGCGTAAGTCTTTCCATTATGAAATGCCAAAAAATACTAAACAAAAATATCATAACAGCATGACACGACTCACACGTGATCTGTCAAAAAAAAAGGTATTGAAAAAAGTATCTCTTCTTGAATCACCCATTAGTACTCCAACTTGTTTATTTGTAAAAAATCTTTTACTAAAATACTTATATTATTTATTTACAAAGCTGAACCGCCCTAATTTTTACATTTTAATAAATAATTTTCAAAATCAATACCATAACTACAAATTTGGTATGTATAACACGTTTAACTCTTTTGGCCCCAACAACTCAACCCCATTACTACCGAAATATGATACAATAACAAACAGAGTTTTAAAAAAACAAACAAGTTTTTTTTACAGATTTTTAACCACTGTAAAATCCTACACAGACTGACTCAGCATTGTAAAATTGTGTCTAACAAAGAGAATTAAAACTAGAAAATAATAATTATAATAATTCCTTATACCAACAACAAATTCAACTCACACTCATAAAATGCAACGACCTTAAAATTTCCTTATTCATGCACTTTGTGCTCTTTTCCTTTCTAATAATTTTCACATAAAGAATATTAGAATTGTTTAGAATGTTTTGAACGAACGGGTGCTTATGTATGGTAAGTTGATTGCATATGCAAGTTCTTGACTTTATGAATAATTCAGTCAATGTTATGCCCTTTTTTGATGGCTGAGTGTCTTGCACTAAATAGAATAAAAAGAAAAGAAACAAAGATAAATCGACAAACAGTTGAATGTTAAGAGAAACTCATTTGAGCGTCTAAAATTTTTAAGAAAAAACATTTTTCATGACCCCTTTATTTGAAAAACTACGTGTAAAGGGTGATTTTTTGTCATTTGAATTTTAAGTTCTACGTGAATAGAAAATTTGTAAAGAATTTTTATTAGAGTCTTGAAATTATTGTCAAGTGATTCATGTCGCAACTGCTGTATGCGGTGAATTTAATTTTAAAACTCATTGTTGATTAAAGAGGGGCTCTTATCTTGCTTTTTATTTTATTTCCCAAGATGACCAAAAAACTTTTGATTTAAAGCAGAAAAAAAATTTGATATCCAATTCTCAGGACCCAAAAGTGAATTGATGTTAATATTTAAAACAAGTAAGAGTGCAATATTCGGCTATGCCGAGTTTAGTCAAGTAACTCCAATCAAATAACAAATATTGAGGTAACCGGATTATAAAAAAAAAATAATAAAAAATAAATTTACATAAAAATGTCACCAGCTCTTAAGAAAAAAAAAATAAAAAATTGGCATTTACTAAAAGATCTCTTCAAAAGCTTCTAAATGATACCCATATTGATATCTTAAAAGAAAATAAAGCACAATCGTACTTTTCTATGAAAAGTTCAGAAGCCTATAACTCGGTAAATATGGGCGAGCGCCAATTTTTTCAGTTGATGTTTTTTTTCTTATTTTTTAGATCTCTAGCGCCCCAGTTGGTATTTTCTGTATTTTCTGAAATAAAAATATGCTTTAAAAAAAATCTTTTTTGATATTTCGCCACTCAATCGGGAAACAGAAAATAAAAATATTTACTTATTCTAATTATTTAACCAGAAAAAATAATTCTAAGCTAAATATAATTTTTTGCTCGAATAAAAGACTGAAGAACTTATATTTGATTGAAATGAGACTCCCCTAGTAATTTAATATTAAATAACGGGAACTTTATAATTAGTAAAAGCGTAACGCTATTTGGTGTCTTGGGTTTCTTACACGATGACTTCGCTAGTACAATCTCTTGTTCGACGAACACACAATATGCTGAACTTCGGCAACATTCGATGGCCTAATGACTTGTTAAAAAAAAATTCAGACCACAAGGCAAAAGTTCCTTAACAAATTTAGCTATGGCTACTTTGCTTTGTGGTCACTAACTAAGGCACTGCTGTTTAAATATACATACATTCACAACTTACGGCTTAACAAAAATTGTTTTCCTTTTCCAATAAAAAATCCGGGAGGTTTAAACAGCTATTTTTGTTTATTCATCTTTTCACAACTCATTCAGCGCAGCTATTCAGTCATAGAAATTGATGGGAATTGAACTCATGGTCCATTTAAAAAATAATTATACATCTCTACCGGAGCAATTAGCGCTTGCTCAATATCTCTTAGTCAGCTATCCTTGAGGTTTATTGATAAAAAAAACTTTTTTGTGACTGACAAGAAAACAAACAAAACTTAGAAAACACTAAGAAAGCAAACAGCGAAATAATTCCTCTATGAAAAGGAGGTGTATTTTCTTTAAGTTAATTTATTCTTAATAACTTGATTATAGTGTTTCATAGTTGTATATTAATAGTTTCTGCTTATCTATTTGTCTGCATTTGTTACAACTCCTTGTAAATTGTTTCTGTTTTTTTAATTCGTATGTGCGTGCTTTTCCTTTTTATTTAAAAAATTCATTTTTTTTTCAAGTTTTTTATTGTTACTTTATTGAGTCTAGTCTAGTCATTTGTTTGGAAATTTCTATTTTTTTTTATTTTTACAATTTAATTTGAATTGTTCGTGTAAGTTGGAAAATTCAATTTTATTGCTTTTTTACAATTCGATTAGAAATTGAATACAGAATAAAAATAATTTTATGTTTATACTTTAAATAGCTTTTATTTATAGATAGATTTTTAGACATTTGGATTGTTTTTTATGAGTTTAAGGAAATAAATAAAAATATTGAAACTAAACAAAAAGATATTAAATTTTAAATTATATTTTTCTAGATTAAAGTTAGTTATTTCTTTATGGAATTTTTTTTACACAAGAAACTTTTTATAAATTTAAAATCAATGTCATTTTAAGGGAACGAAAACCAATATGATTTATTATTTTTCTAGACAAATAAAAAAAATTACCTAATCATGCTGTAAATTTAAATTAGAAATTTAATACAAATGTAAATAATAAAACACTGTCATGGCTTAATAATGTACATCATGACATTTCTAGCAACGGCAAATATTAACTAATTCGCCATTGCTACTACCTGGTAAATGATTTCAAACGCGCTACATGTGTAAAAACAATTTGTGTCAATTTTTTTCTCATAAGCTGTTTCACATTTCAAGCAACAGCGAAGATTATTAAACTCGGTACTGCAATCACCCGCCTAAGGCGAATCAATGGTGAATTTATTAATTTTCGCCGAAACCTTAAATGTCAAACACCATATATAAAAAATGTATAATTCACCCCTTACCACAAAAAGTGGAAAAAGGGTAAAACTTACTTTGTCATTTCATTTGTAATTCCAATTCCGACCCCATAAAGTCTAATATATTCTGACTTCTTATGCATAACGAAGTTGATTGAGCGATTTCCGTATGTTTGTCCGTGTCAATGTTGAAATTAAGTTTGCCGAGGCACTAGATCAGCTAGAAAAAACTTAAATACGCCAATCGATCAGACATAGCATCGAAAGGGGTGGTATTGCAAATCAGCATGATCGGTCCACGTCCTTCGAGGCAGCGGCCAAAACACCACGCCTATCTTTAATTTTTTCACATAATTTGGAACAATGAAATCAATCCATCAAATAAACAAATATATGAGGCGATAGAGAATTAAAAAATAAGAAAAATATCATCAAGTGAAAAAATTGGCGCTCGCCAATATCTCCCGAGTTACTTTTCAAATTTTTTTGATATAACAATATGGGTATCATTTGAAAGCTTTTGAAGAGATCTCTGCGGAAATTCTAAATTTGTTTTTAATTGTTTAACCCATTAAGAGTCGGTGACATTTTAATGTAAACATTTTTTTTTTTTAATTTTATCACCTCAGCTTATGTTTTTTATTGGAGTTACATAAATGGTGAAGGGTATATAAGATTTGGCGTAGTCGAATGCAGCACTCTTAGTTGTTTAAAATTTTAATTGTGAGGATTTTTCCACTTCCTTGGTTCGTCTAGATGGAAATCACCGTCTGGTAATGGTTACCTCCAAGAAATGTTTTTCGATGATTTCTCATAATTTAGAAGCAGCTTGGTCTCTTTGAGGTTTCCATCCCTGTAAAGAATGATTTGAAAATATTTTTAATTTATTTTTTTTTTTTTGATTCTTTGAGTTGATAATTTAATTTAAAATATTTTTAGATGAGAGTTGTTAAGCTTGCCGTCTTCAAAATATATAATTCTATTTTTCAATTTAATTTTTAAATCGCTTCCTCGCCTTCATTAAGCTTTTCGAGGTTTCCATTCGTTTAAAAATAATTTCTTTCTAGTGTTGATACTTCAGTTCTTCTGTAAAATTATTCTTTTTGTTGTTGTTTTGAAGCTGTTACTTCTCCAAACTATAAATCATGTGTTATTTTAAATTGATATCAACATTTTTATTTATGGCTTTCTTATTAATGTCTTCATTTTTCAATCTATTAAAGCAAATCATTTTAATGGACAAATTTCGAATGTATTTTCGATATGAATCTTTCTTATGTTTTCGTGTGTTCTCCAAACAGATTGTTGGAATTTCATCATCTCGTTGGGCATTTAGTGACTGTGATGGCGTCAACAGCACAGAAGAACTAATTTTATTTTATTTTTTTGCTTTTTCCGCATTAACACATGATCTTTGGTTGGTTAGTTAGTGGAGCAAGGAGGAAGATATTTAACTCGTTTTCATACATGAACACTAGAAAAGCAAACGTTTGTAAAATTTGGTGCCAGGGCAATTAGAAAACTATAAAATCCTTATTTCACTTCATACGAATACCTTAACTTTAAAAAATAACACAGATTTATGAAACAAAATCTTCAGGATAACAATAAATTTCATATAAAATCATTTCAAGTAAAGCGACGAAAAAAGTAAAGTGAACTTAAATAAATTCAGACGTAACGCTTTGCTTTGTTTGTCTTCCCGTTTGGAAAACATCAGTTAGATTGACTATAATATTAGAGAAGTACGGCAATACTAAAATGCTTTGCGGATTGTTTACATCCACTATTTGCCAATAGTTTTTAACTGATCGCAAAAAATATGTTGGGAAAAGAAGCGGAGTGAAAGTCTTATCTCATTCGCTTTAACACATTTCACTTCAGTTCAGGGTATTAAAAATTTGGCATGATAATTCTTTTTTTAAGAAAAGCAGAAAATTATTTTATTTAAAGAGAGCCAAATATTTTTAGAGATGAACTACAGAAAGTTTTTTGTTACTCTTAGAATACTAATATTTCTGAGCATGAAGTACCTAGATATGTGCAATATACCAAATTCTACTCTTAAACTTTTACTCAATTTATATTACAAATCGGGCGTTTACAGGCCATCATCAACGAGAAAAAGGAAAAGCTTTTCAGCGAATCCTATTTTCATCACTTTAATGTAAAGTTGTTACTGGAAGCAATACAGTGATATCCATGTAAAGGAAACGCTTTCATAAAGGAACAAAGAGTAAGTGATAACCTGTTAGAACCCAAGAAAAATTAAAGTTATGCAGATAAAAATCCAAGTTTTCATGAATTCCAAGCTTCCTTTGAAAAGACTTTGAGGCAAAGCAAATGAATGAATTATTAGTGTCGAATTTAATTTCACATATTTCTCAAGGCAGATCATTTATAAGGTGGAAGTTCATTGATTTTAATTGATTGGAAATAACATAGCGAGATAATAACAGGTGGTCTCGATGGCGAATTCATTATTTTTCGCCTAAACGCTACATGTCAAACACCAAACAAAAAAAAAATAATACATATTTTTTATATATGGAGTTCCACATTTAACGTTTTGGCAAAAATTGATGAATTCGCCATTGTGACCACACAGTATTAATTCGCCTTAGTCAATTCATTTGATACATAATTTTTCAAGGCTAATCAGTTACTAGGTGGTCGCAATGGCGAATTCATTAATTTTTGCCGTAACCCTCAAAGTCAAACTCCTTGTATAAAAAAATACGTATAATTAATTCACCTTAGAATTAATTTGCTATTACTACCACCTGCTAGAGCTTCATCTTACTTCAAAACATTTATACCAAACTGAGGCAAAATTTCTAAATACGATTAAGTAGATTTAAACAAACAGATGAAATAAAATTGGAGCCAATACCTGCTGTCACGAGTAAAAGAAGCATATCGATTTGTGATGTTTACTCCCCCAGTGATTTTTCTTCAAACTACAACTCCTCATACTAGTAAGAATTCCGATTTTTTCACGCCTATGTTGGGCATTAAAGACATATTTAAAGAGATATTACTAAAATATACATATTTCTTTGTAGTTGTTTTGTATATTCTAACAACGTAACAAGAGAAGTTCTTCTATAGACCTTTAACGAAGAAAGTGTTATGTGGTAGAAAATCAATAAACAGCAAACATTTTTGCGGGTAGGAGGCGTAGCCAGACTATTAGAGTATATACGCCAATTTATTAACAGTAGTTGTAATTATTTCCAAAAATATTTTATTTTATAATGAAACAAGCACAAGGTCAGTTTTAGAATAAAAATAAAAATATTGTTTATTATTTTTTATTTTTTTCTCTCAATATTTCGCCACACCGTTGGGTGGCATCTTCAGGAAACAGGAAATAATATTATTAAACAAATTGTATTCTTTTTAAAAACAAAACATTTATTTCCAAAAATAAAAATTTAAGCTCGTTAGTGGAAGGAAGTTATTCAACTGGTTATGACCAGGCCTATCATATTTGCCGGCAGTTTGCCGATTTTTTTACTTAAAATTATTAGTGTCGATTTGCCGATTTTTGCTCTGAAAACGCAGATTTTTTAATGAACTCTTAAGACACGGTAATTTTGCTTATTTAAGTAAAATAGTATTAATTTTGGTATCCACCAGAATACTTGCCTCATTAAAAAAATAACGTTAATAAATTCGTTGTTCCTTGGAAATTTGTATCTTTAATAATGGAAATGATATAAATCAAAATACTCTAAGCTAAATAAGTTTAACGAGTTTTTCATAACATTATAAAATATTAACCATTTATAAAAAAAATTTAATATTCAAATAATATTGAAATGGTAGATCACAAATTTTTGCTATCCGATCATAATTTTCTACCTTACGACCTTTATTTTGAATTGATAGATGTAAAACTGAAAAAAGTAGAATTATTTATGAAATCCTGATTATTATTATAAACTTATTGAGCAGTGCAGCAAAAGAAATATATATTTTTTTTTTGTACAACGAATGTCGCAGCAGAATTTTATGCCAACAAAAGATTTAATAGCAATAAAAGTGAGAAATACCGCTGGTGAGGTTGTCTCCAAATCCAAATTAACCTTATGAGATGTTTTGTAAAACTGCTCTAATGACCAAAGTAAGTAAAGGGTCATCCAAATGTGACGCCTAGATGTCAGCACTATATAATTTTTACACGTGACATCTTTTCAAATGACATAAGCCATTTTGTTTTATTAGAAGGTAGTACAGTTTTAACCACAGGGTATAGTTTTAACCATGGACAGGTACACATTGCAACAACGCGTTTACATCATTCAAAGTTATTATGAAAATGGGCGTTCTTTCAAGCAAAATTTTGTTTAGTGACGAAGCTCATTTCAGCATGGATGGATTCGTCAATAAGCGAAATTGTCGCATCTGGGGTGATGAAAATCCTCGTGTTATTCATGAAAAATCTCTACACCCACAAAAAGTTACTGTTTGGTTTGCATTTTGGGCAAATGGAATCATTGGGCCATTTGTCTTCGAAGATGATGCTGGAAATGCTGTTACTGTGAATGCTGAGCGATACCAATCAATGTTGATAGACTTTTTATGGATACAGTTGAATCATATTGATGTGTCTGACGTCTATTTCCAGCAAGACGGTGCTACATGTCACACAACACGAGAAAACATTACGCTTTTGCGATCAAAATTTCCTCAACGTGTAATTTCACAAAATGCAGATTTCAATTGGCCTCCAGGTCATGTGATCTAACACCATTAGATTTTTTTGTGGGGTTTTTTGAAAAGTCGAGTGTATGCTAACAAGCCACAAACAATTAATGATCTAAAGAACAACATTCAAGTTGCAATTCGTGAAATAACACCAGCAACATGTCGGAAAGTCATTGAACATTTCGATATTCGGATTGATGTCTGCAGACGCAGTCATGGTGGACATTTGAATGATATTCTATTCCACTTATAATTGTAATGGATCATACTTTTAATAAAAAAACAGCTTGAAAAAAATTGCAAATAGTTTGTGTTTTATTTCAAAGAAACATGTAGGCGCGTTTTTTGGATGACCCTTTAGAAATAAAAACCTCGCATAGTACCGTTAATCGATTCAACCATTTTAACGTACTAATCGAGGCACCCGGCCCTATGCGCCTACTTATAAAATTGTTCCTGTTATGTTTCTTTAAATAGCTGCATAAACTACAAATATTAAAACTACAAATTTAAAAGGATGTATGTTTTCAGAATCAGGGCAAGGTACCGAAAATCTCATGTTTTAGTATAAAGATTAAAAAATTGTATGTTTTTATAATGAAGTGAAAATATCAAAAAATATATTGAAAAAATATTTTAAATATTTATTTATTTATTTTTTTAGAAAAAGTTTTTTATTTCAAAACGATACTACAGTGATACCGTGCTGTTCGAAGCAGTCCTATGTTGGTGTTCCTGTATTGGATTATTTGCGCTATATATGACCAATAGACCAATAGCTAAAGCAATTTGTTTGTAAAATGGTTACTTTTATTTATTTTATGTTATTTTTTGTACTTAAAATGGGTATTTTTAATTTTTTCTGCTGTTTTTTTTTTAATTAAATTGCAGATAATCCTGATTTTTTTTTGCCAAATTATTATCTGGCACCTCTGGTTATGACTAGAAACTTTGTAATTTTAAAATATTTCTTTTATGCAAAAAAAAAAACTTCGTTAGATGGACCAAAAGCTCTTATGACTCGTAGTGATGGATTAATTAATTAAAATTGTAAAAATTAAAATAAAAAAAAAAAAACATTGAAACCATAGAAACTGAGTTACCAGTTAATTTTTACCAACATTTCTGTTCATTCGCACATTTTGCTTGTAGGGAATATAAAAGATTCGGCAATTTTTCTTTTTAATAACATGAGAACAAATTGTGTCAAAGTACACAATACTAAATTTAAAATTGTTTAACAACATACGAGCATCTAAGAAGATAGAGTTACAATTCCTTATTCAACCAAAAGGAAAAATAAACACATAAATTACTTTAGAATTTTGTTGAGTTAAAGTACACAGATGATGATGATGATGAAAAAGATGATTATGTGATGATGGCGCTAGAAATTATACTCAAATGCTATAAATCACCTCATACTGGGTCTGGGCTATTCTTATTAAACTGTGTTAATGTGTGACTTTCTCACATTATTATGACCTCCAGCATGCACGTACACCCACATGCTACCTTCATACTTAAATTTGTATTCTTCAGTCTCCAGCCGCAATTGTAAATTGTGTTGAATAAATATTATTTTTAGTTTGTTGTTTTTTTATATCCTTTTTCCTTAGTCTCAGGCGCTTATTTAATACCTACGACGCATTGTCAAACAATCTACTATTCATGAAAATGTGTGAATTTTATCGCCTTGTTAGCGACACGATGAAATGAAAATTAAAGAGGTGTTGACTTTGTTCTAAGTAGACCAAGTGTGTAAATATTTAAAAATATCATATTGTAGCAAAATGTGATAAGAATTTTAACATTTTCTTATTTTGATGTTGAAATCTTAAAAAATGAAAATATTTCATTTTTTACCAGGTCATGGCTATTAAAGCGTTGCTTTTCAAATTTTGGGCGCGAATAATTTTTGGTTTAATTGGATAATTTTATTACACAAATACCAAAAAGTTATGAAATTATATGAGACTTTTCTCTGCAAGCATTTTCTATCGAAAAAGTCACTACATCTTTACTTCAATGCGTTGACACGTATCGTAAAAAATTTCTTATTCTGATCTAATTAGTATCCCCACAACCACTACAGTTATACAACTACGTACAACAACAGTTATACAACTAATAGGAAACTATTTAGCATCTTTAAACAGGATTAAAATTTAGTATTATGGTAGTGTCGAATATGTGTCTGTTAGAAGTGTAAAAAGGGGTTCTTTAACAGCATCGAATGTTTAACATCTAAAGGTAACAGAGTTCTGCTTTATCAAAACAGAAAATGTAAATTTTAACATTATGAAAGGTTTAAAGTTAGAAGAAAGTTAAAATTTAAATTTTAAGAATTTGTAAAACTAGAATGCGAAAAAGAAAATTCTGATCTTAAAAATATTTTGTGTCTTAATTTGTAAATAACTAATTTGCTAACATAAATCAATTAACAGCTACATATATCTTTAAATTTTTTTATTTCATTTTTATCAATTTATTTTTTGTAATTTTTCTTAACATTTTTCAAGCGCATTTAACATAACCGAACCCTGCACAAGTCAAACTAAATGACAATAGTGTTTTTGTTTATCAGTTACATTAATTAATTCGCTCGTAGTGAAGTCGAATTTGTTACCTTATAAGAGATAAATATGAGATGCCCAAGCATTTAGTTTTTGAAATTTTTGAGCAATCCACTTATTATCAGCTGGTAGTTGGGAAAAAGTTACTCTTAATACAACAAATTTAAGATGAAGTGCTTTTGTATTAATATAAAAGGTCTTTTTGTGTAACTAGTAGAGACGAAATAGTGATTGAAGATGTTAATTCGACAATAATGTATTTTGTTTTTGTAAAATTGAGTTTTTTTTTTTAAAAGTAACGAAGTGACTTCTATAAAAAATGCTCTGTAAAAAGCTAGCAGGGTCTGCTTTAATAAACCAATTCCGTTATTCTGCCAGCATTCTTTTATATTATATTATGCCACTTTGTTAGGCCATAATTATAATTAGAGGTCACCATCCTAAGAGTGTTCTTTAAATGAGAATTGGTGATTTTACACCGAAAAACATTTCTGCTTTACGATTATGCAGCTACTTTCATGCAAAATTTCATGGTATAAGTTGAATTTAAGTAAAATTTAATTTTGATGAGTTACCAGACCAAAAAAAAAAGATAACAAAAAATTTGGAAACTTAGAAAAATAAAGATAACGTACTTTATTAAAAACAAAAAAAAAAAAATATATAATTCTAAAACTGTCAAATAAGAACTTTTTTAAGGCAATTAAAAATGTATATAATGTCCAACAGTCCCTGCAAAAGTAAATGTGTTAGCAATTTAGGTATCTAAAACTAATTTCACTTTGTTTAGATTAAACAGCGTCCAAAACAACATCAATATTTACCTGTTGAATTATAAATGTTCATAAAACTCATTTTTTATTTATGGAAAATTTATACAATAAATTTCCATACAAAATTTGATAAAAAAAATTTTTGTAAAATCAATCAGACATAGTTTCGAAAATATTGCTAAATCAGCAAGATCGACCTATATGCTTCAGGGTAGCGGGCTTTACATCACGCCTGCCTCTAATTGAAGTAACTCCAATCAAAAAAACAAATATACGAGGCGATAGCAAATTAAAAAGTAAGATTAAAACTTCGAGTGATTGGCGGTCGCTTATATTTTTCGAGTTATGGTCCTCTGAAATTTTCATAAAAACGTTCGATTGTCGATATGGTCAATATGGGTATCATATAAAAGCTTTTGAAGAAATCTTCCAGGAAATACTTAATTTTTTTAAATGCATAACCCGTTAAGAGCAAGGACGTTTTTATGTAAAATTAATTTTCTGTTACACCAAAATTTGTTTTTTTTTTTTTATTGAATTTGCTTCACTAAACTACATTTACAAACGTGGCGAAGGGTACAAAAAATTTGCCAAAATATTGCAAATAAAGAGGTTATCAAAAATGGATGCTCGAATACTCTTCTGCTACTAGCCTGTAATAATTTCTTTTAAATTTCTCCATTGTTTTCGAAACATTTAACATGTTTTAAGTAAGCTAACTAGTCGTAAATGCGCTAACGAAAACAAATTTGATATCACTAAGTCAGATAGTAATATCAAAATTGCATAACAGATTAGAAATAAAAGCAATAAAGGCTTATTAGCTTCTAAAAAAAAAATTTTTTTCGCCATCCTCATAGATTTATTCAACGATTAAAAACTGAAGACACTTAGTTTTGCCCCCATAAGCAATAGACTTGTGTAGTTCATAAACGAACTAGTTTATTTAAACGATTCCATAGATTGAACTAAGTAAACTAGTTCATACTTTTAAGTACACCTAGTTCATTTTTGAACTATACTTTGTATTTAAACTACCAGACAAGATTAACTACCCTACAAGAACAGTGACCATCATTTCATACATCAAGTGACAATCAATCACTGATGAAGGAAATATCCATCACTGCATAGAACAAAGTTTCTATCACATTCTTAAAGGGAAAATAAAAAAATTGATATAAACATTTGTATACCTATGATGTCTGTAGCAAACAGCGTTACCAGTGACTTTTTTTACAAAAAATATAATGAAAATTTTACTTGATTTTTGAAACAGATTTAATTACAAAAGTTTTTATAAGCTAAATTTTGAACTTTGCTAATAAAGTTTGAGTAAGAACTTAGATTTAGTTAACAAACAAAAAAATAAATTTCAATTTAATACAAAAAACAATAAAACGGCAACGCTGTTTCAGTATAAAATTATTGCAAGTGTGTTAGTAGATAACTGTGTATGTATAAGTTTCCCTAACACATTTCTTGCTGGGTAGAATCCATGTCTTTTTTTTTCTTGTTGACTATTTCCAACATGAAATTAGTACTGCCACGCATTTCATTTAACATTCGTTATGGCAATGCTACAGTATTGTTGCCATCATATTTTAAAAAGAACATTTGCACTAAAAGAGCTTTTGAACTAGAAGTTGAAAGTTGAACTAAGAGAGATTTTGAACTAAAGAGAGCCTTTGAACTAAATTCTGAACAAGTTCATTTTCAAACTTTAAACTAAAAAGAGCGACCACTAAATTGAACTATATTGCACAAGTCTAATAAGCAAGATTATTTGTCAACTGCAAATGCCAACGATTAAAGAGTGAAGTTAGGAAAAACCAAATATGAATTACATCAGCATTAAAACATATATCAAAGATCATATATCAAAGACTTTTATTAATTTTTATTGTATTCTAATTTGAATTGTGTTCTAAAAATATTAAAATTTAACTTTTTATGAAAATTAATTTTTAAATATAAAAAAAAACAATTTTTGTTTTGTAGTTGTTGTTGTTGTTGTTGTTTAAATTTACGTATATAATTCATAACAAGAAACAAAAAATTTTACACGTGCCATGTACACTTCAAATAAATTATATTTACTAATAAAAGGGGAATATTAAATTATGCAGAAAAATGTTTAAAAAAAATATATACTGCTTCTTCTTTTTTCATCTCTTATTTTCAATTAAGTAAAAATTTGTTATTTATTTAAAATTATTAAAACAAATTTTTTGTTTAGTCCCCGTCCGGACATGCAATTTTTGTTTCTGCAATGTTTTCAAATTCTCTTATAAAATTGCATTTGTGTCTGCAATTTCGGGCTAGATTGCTTAGACGAATCAATTATAATAAGATATTATTTCTTAATGAGTTGAAATCTCACGTTGTGGTTTGCATAAAAATTTTTTAAACATGACATTTGTTTATAATTAAAATAAAACTCTTTGTTTCTTAAAATTGGTTTCCACTTTTCTTTTTTGCTTTTTCAACGATGTTTTGATGGTTAATATTCATGTATAATTCTTAAAATATTTTTACCGATTTAATGCTTTTTAAATTTAAGTTGAAAATATAAAATGTGAATGGAAGAAAAAGCGTCACAAAATACATTGCATTAAAACATATCGATAAAATATTTAATATCATTCAGTGTCTTGCAGGATACCATCCCATTTTATGTGCTTTAAATATTCGTAGTCCGTTGGGTTAATTAAACAATGACACTTGTCATACATTTAGCTGGGCATTTGAATAAGAATAATCTTTGGCGCCATTTACATTCGTTTAACAATAAAATTTTTCTAGTCTCTTAGCTATTTCCATGTGTTTTTGTTGTTGTTGTATAAAATAAATATGCTACAATAAATTTACATAAAAAATCAATAATAAAAAATATCCAGACCACAAGTATAATTTTACAACAAAACAACAACTACAACTACAACAACAATCATAATAAAATAACTCTTAGCTGATGATTGAAATACCGATCTAGACATTTAAAAAAAAAATTTTTTTTGAGTTTCTGAAAAGAAATAAGAAACTATTTAGTTTTTTCTTTATTCTGTTTGACGAATTCGTCAAAATTTAGTTGATGATTTTTTTATTGCTTTATGTTTTATGCTGTCTGTGTCTTTAATTATCTTTGGTACACAACTCTTCACATGCGTATTCCTTAAAGAGAAATCTAATAAAAACATCTGTTAGAAGTGACACATCTATTTGTGGAAACAAATAGGCGTCAAATAAATACATTTATGCTGCCTAGAAAACGCTCTAACGCATTGATTTCCAATACAATGAGGTGCTTCAAGAAGTACTTGTATTTGTAACAAAAAGAATATTTTTAACTCACATGAATACTTTTGCTTTTAATTTATTGGTTAATTGTATCTAGGAACCATATGAGCTCATTATTCACTCTGTGTTATTTTATTTACACGCGGCAGAGACATAATGTGGCCTCCATTTGTATTTTTTTTTGTGTTAAAAATTATTTTATGGGTTTCTGGTGATAACAGATTCTTGTAATCTTTATTTGCATGAGAAAATATTCAAAATATCAGGCTCAAAATAAAAAATTTAAACAAATAAAAATTGTGTCAGAGGAATTTTCTTTCATAGGTGTAACACAGTAAACTGATAGTCAGGCAATAATTTATTAAGTGCAAATAACAATAAAAAATATATTTTCGTCATATTTACGGTAACAGTGTCAGTAAACGTCATCTTAATACTCAATTAAACTTAAGCAGTGCAGGAAAAAATATGTTCACATTTAGTATTCATCATCTTCCGTTTTTATTCGAATGTATAGAGAATCGTTTAGAATGTTGGTGACTGTAGGTTTCATATGTATGGCAACCTTCTTTAAATACGTTTACCGGTTGCTTTGTTATTTCTGCTCTAATCAATCGATTACTTTATTGCCGTTGGATGGCAATAGTCTTTTGTAGAATTTTATATCCCATAACACCATGTTACTTTCTTAGATCATGCATACAAATATTGGTGCTATACTGCAATATTTTCCGTGTCAACTTTGCTTCTAAGAAAGTACAGTATGGCTTTTTCCAGTTAAACATATGTTACAATATCAATCGATATTTGTATTTGTACTTTTTTTTTTGTTGATTATTAATACGAACAAAAGAATGATTTATTTAAAATTTAATCACGGGAGTATTAAATTTAATTTAATTAAAAAATATCGTGATTAATATCCCGACAGAAAATATTAGTGAGAAGTTTCCTGAAGAGTTAAGTAAGTGGAAGCAAAATGGCCCTCCAAATGCACCCTCAATATGGGTGATTTTAATAATTTTGTCAGGATATTTAGCACGATATTTTTGAATTATATTTAATTTAATATTTCCGTGATTTAAATTTTATTTAATAATTTGCAATTTTCTTACAAAAAAAATATCATAGCGTTTTGTAATATTTTATTTATTGTTTCTTTAATTAATTTTTCATCTTCTTTTAACTGTATAAAAGAACTGTAGT
The DNA here is from genome assembly GCA_937654795.1 of Cistogaster globosa. Classification (NCBI taxonomy): domain Eukaryota; kingdom Metazoa; phylum Arthropoda; class Insecta; order Diptera; family Tachinidae; genus Cistogaster; species Cistogaster globosa. The sequence goes on along the minus strand of OW569403.1, from coordinate 60,464,260 downwards.
CAGCCGTATACAGTGGACAAAGGTTAAATAAGACGTGGCATACCATAACGCCATAGCCATAACCATGGCCATAACCGTAATTACATTTACTGCCAGCGAATAGTGGTGCCATAGCCATAAGCAATTCGTATTTGTGTTGTCGCTTGTTAAAAAAAAGTGCAACGAAAAATGTAATTTAAACTCACCAACACAATCCAGCGGAGATAAAAAATAAAAACAAAATAAAAAAACAGTTAAAACCTAAATTCAATAGTATACTGTATACGATTATGGTAAAAACACAAAATTTATTTGTGGCTATAACATGTCACCAATAATCAAATACAGTGCTTCCTATAAGGTTGGTTTGAACAGCTTAATTGAACCTTAAAGCAAAATAAAATCAATGTTGATTATTGTTGCTTTTTATATTTTCTTTACTTTGATTTTTGTCTTTTTCTTTACTTTTTGGACAAAAATCTTTAGTTTATTTAAAATGTTGATGAGTAGCTTCCTGAAGAGCTAAGTAAGTGGTAGCGAAATGACCATCGAGTCGTGATTTAACCCTCAACAATCAATATCGGTGATTGTAGTATGACTTTGGCCGACTTCCTAAACGCAAGTTGCAATGCATATTTAAAATGCATACACTTCGTAAAGGCATACGTAAACTTTCTGGCAAAGTTCAATGTTCCTAATCGTTGGACAACTCATTTTAATGAGTATCAGGTATCAAAATTGCGCATCATTTTTATTTTGTATGCAAACATTTGAGTTGCAATGGCTGAGTAAGTATTTTCTTGTTTATTTTTAATACGGTATTTATAATTGGTAGGTTTTGTTGAAATAATTAAACACTTTATATTGCAAGGACAAAAAATGGACCCATTTATGTATTCACTATACGTTTGTACTTACATTAAAGGTGCTTCTTTGCATACGAAAATGTGAATAAAAAATGTCATTATCCATTAATTCAATGCATTCCTCAAAGTTTTTATTTTTGATCACTTTTCTTCTAGATATTTCTATTGTCCTCAAAAAAAGTTTTCTCTTCTTTTTTTTCTTTTTAATGAGTTTCTTCAATATTTTTGGAGAATTTGGCCTGAGATAATTCCTCAGCACTTCCCAACAAAATGGATAAATAATTTTTTGTAACCTCCATTGTTCCAAAAAAATTAATTCAATTTTATACAGGTTTTTGACATTTGTTTTAGGTATGAGTTGCATACCGACGTTCCTAAATGCCGATAAAATGCAAAAAATGTTTCTGCAACACAAGGTTGCACTTAAGACATGTTTAGCATTGCATACGTATTTTTTTAAATTGTGCATTGCACAGAACCCCGTTGCTTTTCAATAATTTCTGTTGCTTGTTTGGTAATTTATGACAACCATACTTTTATTTAGCCCCGTGCTATTACATGTATTTACTCTCTACTATTTGATTTTAGCCAGTCGAGTTTCTCATCACAGAATCTCTCATAATCGCTAACATATGTCTAAAGCTCAGCACAGTCTTTCTCCATTCTCATATTGACTAGATGATACTCACTGTTGATCAAACTCTAATACAGTAATCTATCAAAAGACACCTCGATTATTCCCAATACTTCCTTAGGATGTTCTTACCTCGAAAATTCCTTAATCTCTCAAGGGGTATTATTTTTCATCTCTTCCTTCACTGTCTATCACTGTCGACTTTCCATTTCAAAATAAGAATTATTAAAATTACCAGTAATAGTGAAAATATGTCCACCCACTAAGAGCATTATACGTGCAGGTTATTTTATATAGAAGTAGAAAGGGTATCAAGTTTCCAGTGTTCGCTTCACTTAACTTAGCCAGCCTCTGAGCAGACACAGGGCGAGGAAGCATAATTCTAACTTCTGATATTACACTGAGTCATGCATGATAAGCCATATTCTCGTCGCTCTCAGCAAACAGCCTTTTTGAAGACACTAATTGTAGTTGATACATCACCCAATGTTAATACATCACCCGACTTAACCCCCATTTTTTGCGTTTAGTGAAAACGCAAACTGCTCTTTGTTATGGTAGGACTTACACTGCGCAAAAAGAACTGCAGACTTCGATCTCTACCAACAATTTGTTGAGACAGATTTTATGCTATACAATTTAAATTCATCAGCTTGCCTGTCTCACATCAAGTCCGATTTTCAGTAAAACCACATTGTCCTAAATTATCAGTATAAAAGATCAATCTTGTAAAAAATCTATCATAAACAGGCTTATAAACTTCATGACAATTTTTTTACAAATTGTCCATTGATTTGGTATGTTTTAAGAAGTATTTGTTAAACATTTCAGTCTAAATTTTTGATAGCAGACTCAACTGCAGCCATATAATTATTTTTCTTAAATAAAAGAAAAAATTTTATTTTTTTTTTATTTTTATTTTTTAATCTTTTTTATTTTAATTTATTTTAATACTTCTTTCTAAATTATTAAACAAATGAACCTTTAAAGCTTTATTTATGTCTTCATTTTGAGACTTCTTACATTAGAGCTAATTAGATTAGTATGGTATTTTCTAGAATGTGTAGCTTAAAGCATATAACGGACAAAAAAGTCATGTTCTCATAATTGTAAGTTGTGTTAAAAATGTTGTAAGAGGATTTTATAATGGCCATTAAATTGCGAAGTCATTGCTATGCAGTGTCAAATGTTTAGCGAAATATTAATTTCAATAAAGATTATTTCTTTAACAACGATGTTTTCAATAAGTTTTCTTTTTATACAACAGAATTTTTATGAATTTTTGAAAATCATAATTAACTTTATTGTTATTTTTTCTTATTTTCAGCTTTCCCATCATCATCCACTACTCAGATTGTAACCGGTGCTATAACGAACCCTACTATTTCAAATAGTTTTCCAGCTCCTGCTGAGTTTTTAACACATTCTGTGATACGACCAAAAATTCATCATGCCAAACATAAAAGAGAAATACGTAGTACATTAGATCCGGTATGTTAAAATAAAAATTCAATTACAGATTACTTTTGTTTAATAAAAAATTTTATTATTATAATTCAAACAAGAAAACTAAAGATGACTCATCATCTTCTCTTTTTGCATTTAATTTGTTTTTCATCTTGAATGTGTTTTTTTTAATTAAAAATTAACATTAGTAATTTGATTTACACATGCAAATCAGAGGTGTGTGCTCTTTGAAATCTTACTTAAATTTATTTATTTTCTGTTATAGAAAGACACATGAATACAAATTAAAGAGAAGCAAGCAACAAACATTAAATATTTATTGTGTTAAAAATTAGTCATTTTATATGTTTTAAGAAAATTGAAAAAACAAGGCAAAATATTAAAATGAATTTAATCGGCTCGTAGGACCAATTGCAAATAAACAACAAAAAGTAATTTATTGTGTGTGTGTGTGAAACAATAAAATTTCTAAACAGTTATTATATTAATAAAACTGATAATTTAATTAGAATTTCCTAATGCTTGTTAAATTTCATGGCTTTAAAACTGAAGAACTTTCAGCTCTAACTTGTTTCTACCATGACTGGATTTGTTATTAGAACATGAAACCTTTTTTAATAATTTAATTTTCTAATACAACATCATTGTTTTAACACAAGACTCCTTGTTTCAAAGAACAAAAAAATACTTTCAACTCTTATCGAATTTTTTTTGGTTCCTCCGGTGCATGGAGAGATATAGGGCAACACTAAAGCCGACGGAATTCCAAGACTGCTGGAACGAGGCATAGTTATTAATGTTCTCTTGCAGTCTCGGACTATAGTGCAAGATTAAAGAGGAGGCTAATAGTGACTCACTGCTAATGCTGGCTATAGATTTGACAGACTATTATGACACCAATATCTGATCGTATTGGGCAGTATACTCACCGGTTACTGCTCGAGTAAGACAAATTCTGCCAACATTTACACAACCTGGACAATCGGTCTAGACTAAAAAGACGGTAAATGAGTACGTTGAGATCGCTCGTCATCAAGAACCAGTTGTCTTTGCCAAAACTAGCCTCATAACTACTGAAAAAAACTTTAATTGTTTTTTTACTTGGACTAGCGTACACGTACAAGCTGTATCTAGAAAAATACGTTATTAAAAGAAAATAGAGGGAGAGTTAACATTCAAATTATTAAATTATTGAACTTTGAAGATGAAAGAGATATGAAAAGAAAAAAAAACGTTGCAGTTGAAAATGAATTATGCCTGTAAAGTGTTGTGTGATGAACTGGCCATATCTAATTGTGATAAAAGTTTTTTTTTCCAAACGCTATAAAGCAGAAAAATGCACCCGACACTTTGTCGCTGCTCCAGTAATCCAAAAGAGCTGCATAAATTACTGCCACAATTGAGCCTTTATGCGGTAGTTTAGTTCTTAAAGTAGAGTTAGAGTTGCAATCTATTCTTGACTGGATATAAATGTTATAAATAGTGGGGAAAACAGATGGCGTAAAGTATTTTTAATATCATTCTAAAAAAACAAGGATTCTTTAAAAACTTGAACATGTTCGGTCCATTAAGCATTACGAAGAATTCAAATCGGATTCACACATGGTTTAGGTTTTACAGGCTGCAGGTATAGGAAACCGATCCGCTTGGGTCCTAGAAAGGCCGCGTTGTGTTGCCTAAGAGGGATGTGCATAGAATCAATTCAGGCCCCTATGTTACCATCAAGATTCATTCCCAAACCACCCCGAAGACCGGATAAACGGGTTTATCCTCACAATATCACAGACCGAAAGGTCCGTAAAATCATGCAGTCTTGGACTGCCGAGAATAGCCGCTCTGTTCCCGGAAAGACCTGGACAGTGGCAAAGCAAATGTTCAACTATTTCATCCTCTTTATCATCCCGGCAACTTCTGCAGAAGTCATGGTATGGAAGATTCAGTCTCATGGCATGAGAACAGATGACATAGTGCCCTGTCAGCACAGCCACAAGTATGCCTAGTTTCCCACGGCAAAACCTCAGTAGACTGGCAGATCTCCTGCCATCATACTGAGGCCATAAAATCCTCAAAACTGTGCAGGTGACCTCGTCAGACCATCTTTCCGTATATCCTGTGGTACCTCATCCAGCTGACCGCCCTTCTAATGGGTGAGATTTCAACCTGAATCACGCTACACTTGTCCTGTAAACTTCATCCAGCGTCTGACTTAGACCCGTCAAGCAGACCTCTCCGATGATCCATGTAAGTCATGTTTGACGTGTCCGACATTGATACTACGAATCCAATGTCAGATACTGGGGTAAGCGAGCAATAATCGATATTATTGGTAGCCAGTGCAGCATAGTAAAGAGCGTCTTCGACGGAGTGGTGCGTATCACCATCCATGGTTACATATGAAGCGAAATTTTTAAACGTAACCTTATGTAAAGGGTGTTTTTAAGCCCGATAGAACTTTAAATTGTAAAAAATAACACACAAAATTACATTGTAATGAAGATTTTTCTTTATACAAAAGATCGGAACATGGCATTAATATTTTAAAATTATTTCGGGCATATGGCCATCGCGGCTGCTCATGATGAAGCTCATTTTGGATGTCCAATTTTGGGTCGCTTTTTCAAGTACTGCTGGACGTATGTCACGACTAACACGAACAATGTTGGCCTCCAAAGCGTCAATTGTTGCTGGCTTATCAGCATAAACTAGCGACTTCATGGAACCCAAAGGAAATAGTCGAGAGGTATTAAATCGTACGACCTTGGAGGCCAATTGACAGGTCTATTTCTCGAAATCAACTTATGGCCAAATTTTATTTTAAATAACTCGTATGGCATGTAGAGTTATCTTAGTGAAACCACATCAATGTCATCCATATTTTCAAACAAAAAATCATTAATCATGGTGCGGTAACGATCTTTATTGACTATAACGTGAGATCCGGCCTCATTTGAACGTGTAAGCCACACTAAACGGTGCATTTTTCTGGATGTAATGGAGCCTGTAGGGTATGTTGTGAATTGGTCTCACTTCATGTAAGACAATTTTGCTTATTAGCAAACCTGTAAGGCCAAAAATAAGCCTCATCGCTAAACACAATTTGGAGATAAAACAACGGGTCAGTTACTAACTGCTCTAGAACCCTATCGGCGAAAGAACGGCTCATATAATGGTCTGGTGGCTTAAACTCCTGCACTAGCTGGATCTTATACGTATGTAGACCAAGATCTTTGCGCAAAATTTTTCACGTAGTGGATGGATAGAGCCCCGATTCCTGAGACCGACCACGAATCGATAAATTTTGATCTTCTTCCACTCTTTCGTTTGCAGCAGCGATGTTCTCTTTAGTACGCACATTCCTTCGACGTGTTGGTGTTAAGCCTTTCTCTAGAGAGTATGTGGTACGAAATCTATTCATATTTCGATGGGTGGCTTGCTCAGATGGACGATTATGTGCACCATAAAAATCACGAAGTCGTCCTTAAGTTGCTCGAATTGATGACTGATTTTCAAAGTAATTTTTGATGATTCATAATGATTTGCCAGAGTTTACTTAAAGCAATAAAAAAATTAATTTTTAATGTTTTTTTTTTTTTTAATCTAAAGTTTTATCGGGCTAAGAAAAACACCCTATAGTACTACAATATAATAAATCGACCCTCTTCGAACGTCTTTGCTCAAAAATTAGAAAAAAAAAGAGATTAGTTTGAAAATAGGAAAATTTATTTGCTCTGTCTCGTGCCTGAGGAGATAAACCTAAGCAGACATTTTGTGTGCTCCCCATAAAAAATAAATGTAATAAACAGGAGTCACGGAAATTCCTTATTTCACAAAAAATTCTCCAACAGCTTTTAGTCTCAAGATGCAGATCTTATTTCAGTAAAAGCAGGACAATGGCATAAGAATTGTTTCACCACATGCTGTACATTCGCCGATCCCTGCAAGTCTCATACGCCGAAGTTATGGCAATTAGCTTGAGTGCCTTGATAGAACTTATCTCATCCTGCTAAGTTCGGTCTTACTTAATTTTAGCCAGCTATACGATTTATTCCTTTTTAGGTTGCCCCAGAAGAACTTTGGCGTACGCTCTACTGATTCATTCCCTCACTGTACCCTGTCTGCCGATGCAGCCCAGTCCTGTAACAGAAAATGATCCGGTGATTACCAAGTTCTTTTTTTCGAAGACTCTGGCTTTGATGGGCAGCCTATACGACCTTTATATTACCAGTTATCCTAAACTGTCCTAAATGCTAATAACTTTTGAGTGTGCAAAATTATATTTAATTGCCTTTCCCATACGAAATGGTGCTAATATTAATTTGGCTGTCAGTAATGATGTTAACATTCGACAGCAAGAAATTTATTTGCCATTTCATGTACTCTATGATCGCATGAATTTCCATCTATGATCGCATGAACTTCCGTCTATGATCGCATGAACTTCCGTCTTAAATACAGTATGATGGTCCTAAAACCAAAGTACAAATTGATTTCCCGTTTTCCTGTAAAGAGTTCTAGTTCTGTTCTCTCCACACAGGAGTCTGAACTAGGCTTCAGTTAAAACGATTTTTACAAGAATGCATTATCCGTTATCTTCGCTAAGCCCTCTGGGCAAATGCTACTATCATCTGCAAAAGAAAGAAAAAACTAATCATCAGACATTGGAGGTAAATTAAAAGAACGTTTTAAATTTCAAACTTTTTTTTGTAATATTTTTCGCATAATTAATACAAAATTTGGACCGATAACTAAGAAAAACTGCAAATACAAGTAAATAATCTCGTCTTATTTTTCACAAAATATTCAAAATATTATTGGAGATTGGTAGACGAAATAAAATCTAAGACATAAAAAAAACCAGGGTTGGGTGTATTTAAAATTTTGCTTCAATGCTCTTTCTCAATCAATTACTTTATTAATTAGTTGACTTATAAATAATAATAATATTTGCTGATTAATCATAAAAATATTAAAATTATTTATATTTTCAGGATGGTCTTCATGCATCCCATATCACGTTAACATATCATCATAAGGGTCAACGCATTTTAATTGATCTTAAACGTAACGATAACTTACTGCCTTCAGAACATTTTCTACGTTATCAAAACTCAAATACAACACAAGGACATGTTGTGAAAAATTTTACAAAGACTGAAATTGATTTGTGTCATTATCAGGCAAGTAACTGTTTTTTTCTTTTCTTTGCTCTTCTTCTTAATTTATTTAATTTAATTTTTTTGTTTTCTTCATTACAAATTAATTTAATTGTTGGTTTTTTATAACCTTGATTCAATTTAGGGTTCTATACGTGACCAACCTCAATCTTATGTTGCTGTTTCAACTTGTAATGGCGGCATTAATGGTATCATTTTTGATGGCATTGATACGTTTTTCATACACTCTGCCAGTGATGGACAACTTTATGATGAACATTTTTTGTATCGGTAAGTTTAATTTTAATGATTTTATTTAAACATAATAACTCTTAAATAAATTTTAATTTTTTTTTTAATTTTAAGAGAAATGAATGATTTAAAATATATGAATCGTTTTTAAACAGAAGTAAGAATTTTTTACACTGAAAGAAAGTCATGCACTCTCTGGATAGCTGTAATTATATCATTTAGCTAAGAAGGGTTAAGACGTTAATCCAATCAGATATTCTGATTAACATGTCATAGGAGTCCGAATTAAACAATTTAAATGAAATTACACCTAACATTTTATTATATAAAATTATACAACAAACGCCAAAGTTCGTCGATTTTTTGCTTGTTTAATTTTTGTTTTTCTTCTTCTTTGATAAAAGAAAAGTGCAGCAACGGAAATCAGATGAGAATTTTTTCTTTTGTTTCTGATCGTTTTGCAATTATTGAGGGCACTGAAAGGTCTCTCCCTTTAGTTTAAAATACTTCCTGCAATAAATTTCGCACCCTTAATTTATTATGCGAAATCTTAAAATCTGTCTTAACGCCACTCTTCAGGTGTAAGCAAATTAATAACTAGTAAGAGTGCTATATTCGATCATGCCAGATCTTATTTACCCTTCACCATCTATTTAAATCTCGTTTAGTGAAGCAACTTCAGTCAAATAAATACAGAGGTGACAGAGAATTAAAAAAATTACATAAAAATGTGATAGACTCTTAATAGGTTAAGCATTTTTTAAAAATTTTAGTATTTTCTTAAAGATCTCTTGAAAAGCTTTAAAATGATCCACATATTGATTTTTTAAAAATTTTAGAGGAAAATATGAGCGAGCGCCAATTTTTTAACTTGATGTTTTTTTTTCTTAGTTTTTAATTTTCTATTGCCCCATAACTTGTTTTTTTTTGTTGGGGTTACTTAATTGTTGAAAAAATTAGAGGTAGGCGTGGTGATTTGCCCACTGCGTCGAAAGTCATTGACCGATCTTGCTGATTTCCAATAGCACCTCTTTCGACACTATGTCTGATCGATTGGCGTATTTAAATTGTTTCTAGCTGATCTAGTGCCTCGGCAAACCAGCTTCAACACTAACGCGAAAGGCTAGGCGGACAGACGGACATGGCTCAATCGACTTCGCTATAATTAAGAAGTCAGAAATCAGAATATATATACTTTATGCGGTCGGAAATGGATATTGTAGAAATTACAAATGGAATGACAAAATTAGTTATAACCTTTTTTCAGTTTTTGTGGTGAAGGGTATAAAAATACAAAGATTGTGGTTGAAAACATTGTGTCATTATTTGAATCAACAATGTTTATAAATATATAGATTGTATCTTTCCCTAAAATTAAACCATGAATTTATCTAAATAGTTACTTCTTTAAAGTTAAAGTACAAAAATCCTTTCGGAATTCAAACAGTTGTCATTAATTCAGGTGCTGCCATACCAATAGAAACTTCGTAAATATTACGTAATATATTTTAATTTTAGTAAATCTTCTGTAAACTATTATATTTTGAAAGATCATCATTATAAAACTCAAATAAATTACTTGTGAAATTCGTGAAGATTCATGCAAAAAGAACCGTCTTTAAAGAGACAGCCAAGCAAAAGGTCATCGATGTATAACAATATTTGTATTACTGCGTTAGCTATGAGATAACCTTTTATTCTTACTTTTATAGTGGGAAAAGTTAAACAGAATCTATTCAAGTTTAAAAATAAAGCCAAATTCACATTTTCTATAAGAACACCCTATAATTTCAAGTTTTTTTCTTAGCGTTTAAAGTAACACATATTCTGTGTCTATCGCTAATGGTTCAAAAGATAACATCAAGTATGTTTAATAACATCACCTCTCGGGGTACCCTTTAATTTTTTAGTTTAGTTTTTTATAACATATAACGCTTTGCAATTTATGAAAATTAGAAATTTCTGGCCCTTACCGCTAAAAAATGTGTTTAAATCACGTATGTTATATGGAGACACCCTTTATTTTTTAATTTTATAAAAATGTAAGCATAGCCAGTCATATAATAATGAAGTTCTAAAGTTACAAATATGAAAAAATATTAATTACATACAAATTACTGTCTTCTATTTTTGTTGCAGTTGGTCAATAGCTGTTAAAATTTGAGCCACACTTAATAGAAATCACCCACTTTCTGCCCACGGATGTATATATTTTAATTGATTTGGCTTATTAGACATGATTCGTTGAAACTAGTTCAAGTCCAGTCATTGAAGCACTTAATGGATAAAAGGACTTGAGATCTATCAATTCTCGTATTACTTTCTCCCAAATTGGCTGATTAAATAGACGATGTTTATTACAAAAACAATAACCTAATAACGCTACGAGGATCATATAATTTTTTTTTAATTTTAACACTTTAGTATTTTAATATATTTACATTCGTTATTGCAGACCTTAAAGATTTAACATTAAGTGAAGTTCAAAAGGCCTCTGTCTGTTCGATTGATACTCGTAACAACCATTTTGATTTAACAAATTAACTGCCAGGCCCACGATGTCAAAACAAAAACAAATTCTAAAAAATTGTTTTTGTTTAAAATGTAATTATGCGAACGAACGAACGATTGCGACATCGTGGGCCTGGCAGTAAGTTTTAAAATTTTGACGCGAGACTTATTTCCATAATTTTCGGTTGAATAGATAACAAATTAAAAAGTATAATTTTCATAAATATAATTACAGTTTTCGATTTTCGAAATGATTATTTGATATTCTAAGCACATACAACAACAACAACTATAAGTTCTACCCTTTAATTTTAGGATTTATTTTTTTTATTACTTTTTGCTATTGGGAGCTACAGTGGTACTCAGTGGTGCTCTTTTCGGTTCATAATACACTTAAAAAATATGTATGTTCTATGGAGACACCCTTTTTTGTAGTCGATACAAAATAAGTTTTAGTTTTGAAGCCAAATGTAAACTTAATAATAGATTGTTTAAAAAAGAAGTATTTATTTGAATAAGACATGTAATCGTTACGCTCACTGTCTATGACTTCACACAAATAACTTAGGGCGAGCGGTGTTTATGTTTAAATAAAGAGCTGGCGGTGAGTACTTGAGCTTCTGCTGATTTAAGTGGCCAAAGCAAACAAAATACTTCGCTCACTTTATTTGCTTATGGTTATTTGACAAACAAACATATAAACATGAATGAAAAAACTTTAAATGATTATTATGCACATGCCAGGGATGGAAATAGAAATTTAGAAATTTCATTAACCGGCTTCTCAATTTTTAATATTTTAATCAACTTGCCTAAGTTTAAAATCAAGACATTTATCTAGCCGAGACTAGTTAACGATCGTACTATACATTTACGAAGATTTCAAAGAAAGCAATTGAAATTTCTCTTACCAAAATGTTCGAGTTCAAGGACCATGTCAGAAAGCTATAAAGGTTTCAGGAATAAAATAATAAAAATTTTAATAAACTAAAAATTTTTCAAGAAAAAACTTGATTATTTCTTAACCAAAAATATTAAAATCAATGTATATTTTTTAAAACTACGTAAAAGTATTTTAAAATAATGCAATTTCAAATCAAGCTAAATTAAAGTACACGGTTATTTGTGAAAACCAGAGAATTATTTTTGAAATTACGGTATTTTATGTTTTATCCATCTCTGTTTAGTTTGATGTAAAATATTTTTTCTCTTTAATAAAACATTTCTCGCTGAGTTTATCCACGTACGAACTGTTGGACTGAAAACAAATTTTCTCTGTAGTACGTAGTGCGATTCTTGAGGCCTTGCGCGTACGAAATTACGGTTTTCAGGAACAAGTTCCCTGCTTTAATAAGAGCACATTCCGTTTTAGTAACGGTAAACCAGTGAAACACACTCCACATTACGTCGATGCTCTAGTGAACCAATAGGCTTGGATATCCTACTGTCTCCGATAATCTTTCTCGCTCTCTCCTGCACTCGGTCGAGTAACTCCAAAATAGACTTTGAAGCACCGGCTCATACATGAGAGTTGTACTCCATTTTCGGTCCGATAAAGTTGAAATAGATAGCAAGGAGATCGATATGGAAAATATGCTTGTTCCACCGAACATCACATTGAAAATTCGTTCATGCCAAGAACGCCTGTGCGAAAATACACAGCACTGGGTTTTACGAGCTTTAAATTGAACCCTGTTCGCAAGGCTCTATTCGGAGATTTCCAAAAGGTCGCGATTAAGGATATCGTCTATGTGCACTAGCTTAGACTCCTGGACAAATAAATTGCAAATTTATTGAAACTAAGTTCTTCAAAGATGCTGGGCACAATACGGTCTTAAACTCGGGATAAACTTTTTCTAAACTTGCCGACAGAGACTTCGTATGGCTAAAGAAAAAAAGTTAATGTCCCCATTCAAACGTATTAGAGTTGAATAGACCATGCCAAGCAATAGGCCAACCATAAAAGAAAGGCATTTAAAATTTACACAGAAGGAGGTTATCAATTCGACTAAATGTTGCGTTTTTATGTTTGTGCCTGCAGAATTTGGTAATTTCTGAACCGATTTATGAAAATTTTTTATAATTTGATAGATTATGCTTACAGATTAGTCCCGCTTCAAAAACTTAAGGGTGTCCCCATAACACATACATGTTTTTTTTAATGGATTATGAACCGGAAAGCGCAGTTTTTTAAAATTAAATAAAATGCGTATTACTAAAGCTAACAATAGCAAAAAGTAATACAAAAATAAATCTTAAAACTAAAGGGTGTCCCCATAAGTTTCGTAAATTGACGTATATGCGTCTATCTTTTAAGCCGTTATATACAATCGCTTTAAAATTGGACAGGAAGTCGATAGCTATGACTGTTATAACAATTATAAATATTTAAAATTATAAACTAAAGGGTGTCCTAATAGTTAATGGAATTTAATGTATGTGGCCAAACTTTTGAACTGTTATAGCCAGATAGTTGAAATATACAAAGAACCTTTATTGCTTAGTATAAAATTTATATTTGGAAATTAAAGGGTGTTCCAATAGTTCATGTATGTTACCAAACTTTTGAACCGTTAGAAACAGGCAGCTGAAATTTACAAAGAATCTGTATTGCTGAGTCCGCTATAACAAGTATTAAAATTAAAGGGTGTTCCCATATTTGAAGTAAATTGACCTAACTGGCCCTATCGTTTGAACCGTTATATACAAACACTTGAAAATTAAACAGAATGTCTACCACTTTGTCTGGTATGTTAAGAAGTATAAATATTTAAAGTTATAAATTATAGGGTGTTACAATAGTTGCTGTTATTTGATGCACCAAACTGTCGAACAGTTGTAGAAAGTTGATTGAAAGTTGCACAGAACCTTTATTGCCAAGTCCGCTATAACAAGAAACAAACTTGAAATTATAAATTAAAGGGTGTCCCTCTAACTGATGTTTAACTTTCAAATATTTATTTAAGTGTTAAAATATAAAATATTAAGAAATAAAAAATTTTTAATATATTTTAGACATGGAGATTATCAGAAAAACTATACATGTGGTTATGATCATGAGCACCATGAAGAGAAACAGGATTTCCTTAAAAATTTAGAAGACAGCAAATTGCCGAATATAGCGAATCACATAGATGGTTTAGAATTTAATCGAATTTTAAGAGTGAGTACTGCACAACATATTGTACTTTGTTACGACGATTAAAATTTCATATTTTGTAGCACAAACGTTCTAATGATGAAAGCAACATGATACGTGGTCCCTACAATTCCAATAAACATTCTTCTTATGTAGAAATAGTCATTGTGGTGGATAATAAAGCGTTTAAATCCTTTAATGAGAATATCAAAAAAGTTCATCAACATTGCAAGGACTTGGCCAATATTATGAATGCGGTGAGGTTTTTAATTTCTAATTAAAATTTAAAAGAGAAATGTGTAATTTTCTATATTTTTTATTTTTTTATAGCTTTATGTTCCTTTAAATATTTTCATTGCTTTAGTGGGTGTTGTTATATGGAATGAATCGAATGAAATTGAAATACTACCTGATGCCGATAAGACATTAAGACATTTTTTAAATTATAGACGCACAAAATTGGTATTACAACATCCAAATGATTCGGCTCAGCTGTTGACCAAAATTAAATTTGATAAAGGCGTTGTGGGTAAGTGGAAGTTATTTGTACTTGCAGTGAAATAAGATTTTAATTTAGATGTGTATTTATTACAGGCAAAGCCTTTAAGGGCCCCATTTGTACTCACGAGTATTCTGGTAGTGTTAGTGTAGAACACAGTCCTGTGGTTGGGGTTGTGGCAACGACCATGGCCCATGAATTGGGTCATAATTTTGGCATGGAACATGATTCCAGTGATTGCAAGTGCCAAGATGAAAAATGTATTATGTCGGCCAGTAGTACATCCGTATTGCCCACCCATTGGAGTTCCTGTAGCATAGATCAATTGAATATTGCCTTCTCGCGCGGCATGAACTATTGTCTGCGCAATAAACCCGCTAAATTATTTGATTCCCCTCAGTGCGGCAATGGTTTTGTGGAGCCGGGAGAACAATGTGATTGCGGTCTGTATAATTATTGTGAAAATGCCTGTTGTGATGCTGATACTTGTATGTTGCATGCAAATGCCTCTTGTGCCACTGGAGAGTGTTGTGATTTAACCACATGTCGTCCCAAAATCGCTGGTACTAAATGTCGTAATGCCGAAAATGAATGTGATTTACCCGAATATTGTACCGGCGAGTCAGAATATTGTCCCAGAGATGTATTCAAACGTGACACCGAAGAGTGTGACAATGGTCAGGCGTATTGTTATCAAGGAAATTGTAGATCACATTCTTATCAGTGTCGAATTTTATGGGGCCCCACAGGAGAAAACTCTGAGCCATGCTATGCGGAAATGAATGTACAAGGCAAAAGAGTAGGCAATTGTGGTTACAATCGTTTAAACAGCACTTACATACCCTGTGAAGAAGAGAATGCACTGTGTGGAATGTTGCATTGCCGGCATTTAAATGAAAAATTAGAATTCGGCATGGAAACTGCAGCGGTTTTGTCACATTCCTTTATAACACATGACAATAATATAGTGCCCTGTCGTTCGGCTTTAGTCGATTTAGGTTTACAATTTATGGATCCCGGATTGACGCCGAATGGTGCTAAATGTGGCCACAATAAAATGTGTGTAGATCAAAAATGTGTAGCTATAGGACATTTACGTTACACAGGCATGGGAAGAGAATGTCCGGAGAATTGTAATGGCAATGGTATCTGCAATAGCAAGGGTAATTGTCATTGTAATATAGGATTTGCAGGGCCAACTTGTAAAATGCCTGGACCCGGTGGTTCAGTAGATAGTGGACCCGCCACTAATCCCAATGGTAAGAGTTTGAGTCATAAGTTTAAACGAAAATTTAAAATCTTAAATTCTTTTAAAATATTTCTTTCTTATTTTTTTATAGGTCACGAAGCCTTTCAAAGATTTATTTACATTTTCTTCTTTGCCGTTGTACCCGTTATGGCAGCCTTTTGCTTCTTCATGTACTATTGTCGCAATCATCCCTTGTTTGTTGGTGGCAAATTGGCTGAAAATATGTATGTATCAAATAATAAAACTGGTTTATCCTTTAGCACTAGTTCGTATACCACAGTAACACCTAATATTTGTAATGATTTGAACTCTCCTTCCTCTTCCACCACCTATTCCTTACCCTCTTCATCATCTTCTTCATCTACTTTTAAATGCAATTCCTCGCTTTCACCTAAAACTAGTGTTAAATTGATACCGGCAACACTATCAAAAAATACAACTACCACAACAACAACAACAACACCAACAACAAAGTCAAAAATACATGATACTAAAATCCTTAATAATACTGCAACAACAAAAACAATTTTACCATTTAATATTAAAAATACGACAATTTCTTGCACTACAACACCCAAGTTATCAACACGTAAATCTAATAGTTTGCATTCTTCAGCATCTAATGAAAACTTTTCTAAATTTAATATACAAAAACATGCAAATTTAATCATTTCAAAATCTCACAACGAAATTGCAACAACTGCCATTAAACCAATAACGGCGAATATAACAAAACCTTGTGTAAAATCGAAAATAGTTATTATAAAGCCACCACCGCCACCTCCTAGGGTCAATAATAGCAGTGTCAAGACTACTAATTCAACTACTACTACCACTAGCAGTAATTCTGCAACTACTAACAATTTGAATAATAAATTAATAATAAAAAATAGCGATAAAAACAATAAGACTAACAATATCTGCCAAGATGATATAAAATTAAATTCTAAAACAACTATTAATTTAAAACCAAATGAGAGTCAAGTCAATACACTAAAACGTAAAATTGAAATCACTGATGTTCGTTTAAATTCCACAACAAATCCGCACGCACTGGTAGATGGCACCACTTATACAATTAACGATGAAACCAATAGGTGTGTCTATCATTTGTAACATTCACAACCAAAAATTCGATGTGCAAAATAATGCAAGACATTATTATATGATTATCGTTGTTTTGTTTGTTTTCAGTTTTAATTTCGATATCTTTTAATTGCTCTTTTTTTTCTTTGTTTTGCTTTTTCGGCAAATGCTTCTTTCTGGTCTCTTTTGATTTTTTAATTAAATCTCCTAAATTGCCCATCACAGATATTAAAAATATTTTAAACATACTTTTGAAGCGTTCAGTAATCAGACAAAATGTTTTTTTAACTAAAAAAACTCTTAATTTCTTAATGTTTGAATACAAAAATATTTTCGAAAAAGCTAAATTGAAGGTGAATCTTAAATAAACTGGTATTGTGAGCTATGCAACTTGACTTTAGCGCTGAGACACCAATAAGAACCTTTAGTTTTTAAATACTCTTTAAGACACAAATAGATCCACCGGTTTTGTGCTCGAGCCAGGGCGCTAAATCGTATCGTGCTCAAATTCAATTTCTTAAAAAAAAACCTATAAATGGCAACTTTCTTACCTTTGCTATATTTTGCACCTGAATGCTTCTTAGAACAGGAATAGAGAAAATCAAAATCAAAAGTACCTTGTTTGTGTACTAAATGAACACTTTAACCTAAATTACAATTTGATTTAATTTAAATACAACTGCCTGAGAAGATTTGTAAATACCTTTGACAGACAAAAAAACAAGAAGTTGAGCATGAACAAAAAAATATTATTAAGAATTTTTCTGTCTATTGAGTGACAAATATAAGCTGTGTTCCCATACTTCACATTGGAAGTCTATGCGTTCTCAATTTTATATAAAAGCTGTTCCCTTTTTTTTGATAAATCATAAAACAAACAAAAATATAACATTAATAATAAGAAAAAGTACTATATTCGGCTATGCCGAATCTTATATACCCTTCACCATTAATGTAAATCTAGTTTAGTGATCAAAAAAGCAAATATTGGAGTGACAGGGAATTAAGAAATGAAAAAAAGTTTGTAAGTTCTTAATGGGTTCTTAATGGGTTAAGCATTTTTTAAAAATTTTAGTATTTTCTTAAAGATTTCTTTAAAAGCTTTAAAATGATACCCATATTGATATTTAAAAAAATTTTAAATTTCAGAGGCCCTTAACTCGGAAAATATGGGCGAGCGCCAATTTTTTTACTTGATATATTTTCTTATTTTTTTTTTAATTTCTATCGCTCCTATATTTGCTTTTTTGATTGGAGTTACTTCATTGCTTTAAATAATGTGAAAAAATGAGAGGTAGACGGTGGTGTTTTGCCCGCTGCGGCAAAGGACACGGACCGATCTTGCTGACTTCCAATAGCACCTCTTTGGACACTATTTCTGATCGATTGGCGTATTTAAACTTGTTCTACCTGATCTAGTGCCTCGGCAAACTTGATTTCAACACCAACACGGACGGACAGACGGAAATCACTCAATCGACTTCGCTTTGCATAAAAAGTCAAAATACATACATATATATTCTTTATGGGATCGGAAATGGATATTGTAGAAATTAAAACCGAAATGATAAACTTATTTAATCCTTTTTTTTATTTTTTGTAGTGAAGCGTAAAAAAATATATTAAAGAATCTGTGATTGTTTTGTGCACAATCGAAAAGATTAATTGTCATAAATACTTGACACTTTGTTTCGCGGCAAAAAATGTCTTTTACCGGTCCTGTACATAGCGAAATCTTGTGCCGGGGGATATTCGTTCAAAGTTATTCAAGCAAACTTTATATAAAAAAATCGTCACAGATTTTTTATATTGATAATTCGAGCAACGGCGAAAATAACAAATTCGCGACTGCTATCACACCACTTCTGGTTTACTCTCACCTTACCATACATTGCCCAAAAAAAGACAGGGTACACAGCTTATGCTTTCTTTCTTTCTGTGATACTCTTTAAAGGCCAGGATTCACTATCGTACACAGTCATACGATTTAATCACACAAAAATCTGACATTATTGTACAAAAAAGATGCAAAAAACTGATGCTTTTAATATTTTGTTGTTGCTTTCTCCTCATCTTCAAAAAAATCAACTCTGATCGCATACAAAAAATCATTTTATGAATTATTTTAAAAGGTTCTAAAATCGTACAGATCTATCAAAAAGTCTATCACACACATACACTTTTAATCCACACAATCATACTTTTTGAGCACACATACAATTTTTGACAGATCGTACGACTGAGTTTGATAGTCAATCCTGGCGTTGAAGTATATTTTTTCGTAAAAAAAACTCTCTTGTTTTATGTCTTTTATCGGTAATTGATCTTAAAAAAGCCTTTATTTATGAACAAAGAGTTCTCCACAAAGTTCTTATGATTTTTGCAGGAAAGAGTAAAATCCTTAGCGAGCCGCTAAACAGGTATCATGTAATTCTCAGGCGCACCTTCGCGGATAGCTACTACCCCCAGTTATATCTGGTAAAAAACTTTTTAGAATTTTAGTTTTACAGGCTCTTGGACTTTGTCAATATTTTGGAGATAAATAAAGCTTTAAATTATTTTAATTCCATGATGCTGTAACACAACTATTTCTGTGAGCTAAAATGAGGTCTAACTTTTCTATCAATTTTAGCTGTCAATTTTTTATTAACAAGCAAGAAATTTGCCCGCCTCTGCTTAAATCAAATGTAGAGGTTTTTTTATTGGTTTTCCATTTACTTTTTTTAATATTTTTTTTATTTAATTTTCTTTAATTTAATTTACAAAATGGTCTTGCAAACTTCCATCGAACTTTATTCAAGCATGAATGTAAAAGTGTTATAGCAAAAAAAAAAAAAATTTTATCAAGAAAAAATTAACGCCTCAATTGTTGCAAAAAAAAAAAGACGAAAAGATTTTGTTGAGAGTGAATGTTGTATTTAATTGTTTTTTTAATGAACAATCGAAATATGCATGAAGTAATTATAACAAAAAAAAATTATTAAGGGTACTCACAGCATGTTGTTTTGGTTAAGGTATTAAATTTTCATTAACTGTTATGTATTGTACACGTTATTAATGTTGTAATTTTTTGCTCATTATAATTTATTATTTACAAGCTTTTATTTTGCAATTTTGTTTCCTTTTTTGGTTTATTTTAATTTGAATTATTTTATAACTTTTTTGTTGCCATTTAATATTTAAATGAATTCAATATATCGTCGTTCACAAGTTGACAACTCTTAACATGTCTTTTGTACTTTTCAAAAGACAAAATAAAACAATTTATTACTCCGTTGCTAAGCCGTGTTCAAAGTAAATTTAAAAAATAAAAAACAAAATTAGTAGAAGATATTTAGTATGGGGTGATGTTAAGAAAACAAAGCTATTGAAATTATTTTTCATTAAAAAAAAAAAATTCAAAAAAAAAAAAAAATAATAATCCGATTTGATTTTTTTGCAAGTTAAGAGGTGTCAATCTTTGACTGATAATATTTTAGTTATTATATTTTTACCACCTTTTGTGTTACATCAGAGGCTTTTAACTGACGTTAAATGCATAACACATAATAACGGAAACTAAAAAGTGAATACTAAATTAAATATATAAAAAAAATAAAAATATAAATAAACTTTATCTCAATTTATGTGTCAAATTAAAGAGTGAAAAGTGATTTTACTTTTAATTAATTGTAAGTTGTTTTATTTTTTATAACAATTTTAATTTTAATAAATTAATATTAATTTAATTAAATAACTCAGTTGTGCTTGTTTGTCTTTTCTTTTACATTTTGTTTTATTATTTCATGTTCTATTTGCTTTTCTCATATTAATTATTTTAGTTTTATATTTAGATGTTTGGAAATCTACTAAGTTGGGTGAAAGGTTTTTGTTTTTAATTTTATGCTTCTATACATCTAAGGCATGGGTATGTTAAATTTAAACACTACAAACATTCATATATAACACAAAAAATACACAGTTCAGTGGATTATTACCGAATATTTGCAAATATTTCCTTAGACAAGTCTCTCTTAAAATTGTTTTATGACTTTTTGTTTTTAGTATTAAATCAGCCAGCAGCACTAAACAACCGCCTCGAGGTCCTCATAGCAATAGTGGCAACCAAATGACAGCCAACGTCTTACCCAAGTCTACGCCCAGCAGTACGGATGATATGAATTCAGCCCTGTTGAAATCACCTAGTGATTCAAACGATAATGTGGGCAATGGTGGTGGTTTATATGGCAAATTCAAGGGTTTCTCTTTAAGACCTCTTAACGATGCCAATATACCAACGAATAATTTTACTGGACCAAATGTTGCCTATGTACAGCCTACTTTGCAGGATAATTCCCTGCATGTGCCTCAACGAGCAGCACCACCACCGCCTCTAAAACCAACTGATGTAAAAATGAACGGCAGCGCAACTAGAAAAGCGCCAACTGCTCCCATAGTTGAAAACAATAAGCAAGGACCGGCTTTACCACCACCAAATCCTGGATCTACCGCCAGACCCATTATATCCATGCCAGTATTAGAGACTTCTACACTAACAATGTCTCCAACCAGACCAGCTCCAACGGTTCCCGAGGTAGAGTTCTTAAAACCAGCTCCACCGCCACCCGTACCCCTACATAGCGATCCCAAGTTAAATGTGAAAAGAGATGGTACCATCCGAAGGATAACTTCATTCTTGAAAAAGGAAGAAAAAATGCCTCCCAAAGAAAAAACTTATATTGATCGCGAGAAATTGAAAACTTTAGAAATATCGGCACCAATACCACTTAACAATTCACCACCCGGAGAATCATCTAACTCGGATTCAGAAACTCTAACACCCAAAGAAGAAGAGACAAAAAATCTAGTAAAACGAGCACAATCTATGAGATCCCCTACTAAGAAACCCAACATACAAACTTTTGGTTCTATGCGTCAGACTGGCCAGGGACAAACTAGACCTAAAAGTGCCGTTTCATCACAAACATTAAACTCGTCAAGACCTAAAAGTCCACCGCCCAGACCACCACCACTTAAGAAAACCAATTCAACAACTTCATCTGGTTATCAGCTGCCGTTAGGTGTCACTGTCAAACGGGGTGCCGAACACACCTACGATGACTGTGAATTTGTCGAACAGCCTTTGGCTAGTGTTAAGGAAAAAGATTCACCTCTTCATCGTGCCAACGTCAATGAAAATGATAATATTTATTCGGTTATTGATGAAATACCACCAGCTGCCCAGACTATTAAACACAGTGATTTGGTTGGCAGTCAACGGAACAGTGTAGCTAGTAGTTCAGATTTGGGTCTGTTAGGTGAAATAGTCAGTGAAATCGAAAAACGTAATGGTGTCGATTCCATCTACTCAGCGACAGCAACAAGTCTAGTTAAACAAAAATCCAAAGATGAAACAAAACAATCTAAATCAGAGGAAATAAAAAAAGAAACGACAACAACAACAACGGCAAAAGAGTCTCAAACAAACACAAATACAAAGTCTAATATAAGTTCAACACAACCACAAACATCCTACTTAAGGCCAGCTCCAATAAATGCGCCAATAGCACGAGTGGCCCCCACAAGATCCGATGTCTCACCCACCAATGCATTTTCAAGTTTTAAACCACCGCTTCATACAGCCTCAAGCACAGCTACTACGCCGGCAGCTAATACAATTACGCAAAATAAATATAATGGAATTCATCAGGCTTCAAAGCCCAAAACTTTTGGCCAAAAAACTATAACACAACAAAAAACACTGCCAGCAAATGGTGTGGGAAATAAACCAAGTGCTACCATACAAAAACCCAAACCTTTATCGGCAAAGCCATCCTTCAACAGCAACTTAAAGAAGCCCACAAAAGCACCTACAGCACCAACGACAACAGCAGCTGCCAGAACGACAGTTTCAGGGAAACAAACATCGTCTACTGTGGCATCGTTAACACAGAAATTTGAACCCTCGAAGACAAGCAGCAGTGTTGCCAGCACAATAACATCATCGTCATCATCATCAACGTCCCTAAGAAAATAGTTTTAAGTTTAGAAATTATTTAGTTTTTATTTTTAAATTTCCCCAAAACGCACTGATTTCAATCTAGAAAAAGAATTATTTAAAATTAATAAAAATATTTATAATTAATTTTAATGCTTTAAAAAAAAGTAACTGTATATTTCAGAAAACAGTATGAGCGAACAAAATGAAGACTAATTGAAATACATGTATGCATTTATTGCATTGAGGAAAATTACTCTAATCGAACAAATTCCCTAATTTGAATTGACAATTATTTGAAGCTTTTGAACATTCAAATATTTAAAAAAACGTTGAAAACCGCAATTAAAGTTTCAGCTTTGTTTCCTCCTAACAAATTATTAATTGTAAAAAAAATTTTATTATAAAACTATAGAAAACTATACACTAGTGATATTCATTCCTTTTACTTTTTAGTGACATAAAATTTTAAAATTAAAATACTTTAAACGTCGAACGATATTTTGTAGCTGCTTATTTGTCCTTTAGCTTTTTGTTCATAAAACAAAATTTTATTTTATTTATTTTTTGTTTTTTTTTTTTTTGAAATTGTGAATAAATCTTATTTTAGTTATTTGTATTGTTTTGTAATAATGTTTTACATTTTTAATAATTTATTTTATCTTGCAAAACCCTGTATAAATAAACTCGTGCATCTTTTATGTTCTCATTTGTAATTTTTTTCATAATAAATTAAATTTTAAAAAATATGAATTTAAACAATTATTTAAACAAACTTATTATTATGTGGTGCTAGAACTCAATACGAGAAGTATTTAAATTGCAAAGTATGAACAACAAAATTTAAAAAGTATTTTTTAACTTTCTTAAGACATCTTTTGTTTTTTAAATTTTATATTTTGTTTAAATATTTTCAGTCTTTTTAGGTCAATGAAATTAAAACGTAAATTCATTTTGTATCTGACATTTCGTTTGGATAACATGTTTTTTATAGTCTGGTAACACTTAATAAAAACAAAAGCCTTTATATAACAACAACAATAAAAACAATATTCACCCCTATTCTGCGTCACGATTCGAATTGAAATTTTCTCTGTCTGACAACTTTGGTATTCTGCGTTCCGTTTCCGCTCAGTTTCTTTTGATTGTATGTATTTCTGCATTACGATCGGAGCTTCATTTTTCTCAGTAATTTTTTTTTTTTTTTTTTTTTTTTTTGTTAACAGAGGGATTTTCTTCATTTATGTTTTTTAGTTAAAAAGTTAAGAATCGAAAAAAAATTTAAGTAGAAAATGAGATAAAATGTTCAGAAACGGTTTAAAAAAACACTTAAAATTATTTTTAATTTTTAAGTTAATTAAATTAATTTTCTTTTGTTTTAAATTGTTGTATTACGGGTTAAAAACAACAACACCAGAGCAGTATGAAAAACTGGCAAATTTAAGGGTATCTAAAACAGACATGTGGATACCACCAGCGATCAAAAGTAGAAGTAGCAGCGTTCTGAGAGAAATTTGCATTAATCCTCAATTCACTAGGTCCTCCAACAAAAAATGCCAGCGCAAAAAATGCAATGAACAACTAATTTTTATTTTGTTTTTATATTTTTTATTTTATTTAACAATTTTTTTATTAAACTTCAGCAAGAATTTATTTTTAATTATGTAAACATACAACTTTTTGTATTAAATTTGCCATTTGTTTATGAAAATGATAACAAAGTTGCTTATTTCGCTATTTCATTTCCACATTCTACACTGATGCTATTAATTTTGTAAACATTGTTATCTTCTTCTTTTTCTTTCGACTCCGTTTTTCTGCAGAATGCCAATTTTCGATCGCAACGGAACTGCATGCAGGGACTCAATCGAAACGCAGAATATCACCCCTATTCTTTCTTTTAAACTTAATTCCTTGAAAAAAAAATTCACTGTTATATAACCTGAATGGTTACACTCTATATCGATTCGAAGAAAAAAATGTTTGAACCCCATTGAAATATAGAGAAGTGCTCTGAATAAAAAGCTTGTTCCAAAATCCACGATTGAACCGCAACATCATGGAAAAAATAATTTGTTTTTATTTTATTGAAATCTCATTGGTTTTAAGCTTCAATCTTGTGAGGCATTTTTTACGATCATTTGTCCATTATCTTATTATGAGTAAGCAAATTTTTTTTTATTAATCCTTTTTACACACAAAAATTAATCGAATGATATTTAAGTCAATGCAAATAAATTTGGTAAAATTGAAATGAATTTCAATACGTTTCGAATTTACATATATGAATTTGTCAAAGCAAATGGATTTTGAATTCATTCAAATAATGGTATAAACACAACCACGACGAACGACAAATTTCGCACAGCACTACGAACTCAATAAGGACGACAAAAATATTAATAAATCAGTTTGAAAATATCAGGCATGTCACACATTCCGATTGGAATGGTTTTAATTCCGTGTTAACAATTCCGATCGATTTTGTTTTATCTTCTTCAGATTCTGATTGATTTTGTTTATTCCTGAAAAGTAATGAATTTCCACTATTTAATTTAAATGTGGCAATATTTTGTACACTAAAGTAAACAGCAAGGATAATCTAAGTAGAACACATAATAAAAGTAAATTTAAGAAACGCAAGTAACAAAATTTCAATAAAACTAAATTCCACTTTGAAATTTGAAAGTGGTTTCATCCCGAAGAAATTTTTCGTTTTCTGAAGAAGCAATTTGTGGATTTGAAACCACATTCGATCGGAATTGAGTTCTGTGACATGCCTCAATAATTCTTATGTTGTCCTTTATTTGGACTTTTTTTATAAATGAATTATTATTTTTAAATTTGAAATAGCCAAAAGAAAAATATAAAGCTAATGGTGGCAAATATCTGTGATTCTGTAGAGAATTATATATTTCAAAAATAAAACACGAAAGTACGAGGGCTCCTATATATATATTTCTGGCCTGGCAACACTGAGTGCTGCCAAGTGCAATCTAACATTTCCATTGGAAAGTTTGTCATTTTTAAGCATAATCGTACTCAAAACGTTTTGACGTACGACCATTATTTGTGTTTTTTACAGTGACTTGAAAAAATTAATATGTGAACATTTTCGTGCCATTTCGACGTGGATTATCACGACAAGAGTGCATTGATGAACTTAAATCCTCGTGTGGCGATGAAGCACCATCCTATAGCACTGTGAAAAATTGGTATAATGAATTTAATCATGGCCGAAGCTCGCTCAAAGACGAATTCCGTGAAGGTCGTCCAAAACGGCAGCTGTGCCAGAGAACATTGATGCCGTGCGTGAACTCATCATGCAAGATCAACATGCGACATACCGAGAGATAGAGACATCCTTGGACATTTCTTCCACCAGCATACATTCGATACTGCATGAACACCTGGCCGTAAAAAAGGTTTTTTCTCGTTGGATCCCGCACAATTTGAAAGTCGCTCAAAAAAAGGCTTGTGTCGATCGGTGCAAAGAAATGTTGCAAAAATACGATAGCAGTGCTTCAAAAGACGTTTATAAGATCGTCACAGGTGACGAATCATGGATCAATGCGTATGAGCCCGAAACGAAACTACAATCGACCGTGTAGGTCTTCAAAGACGAGCAAAATCCAACGAAAGTTGTTCGTGGAAGAAGCACTGTTTCTTCGGCAAAACTGGTCATGTGGCGACTGTTCCGCTTGAGCAACGTAGGACAGTCACTTCTGAGTGGTACACTACAATTTGTTTGCCTGAAGTCATCGGAGAAATTCGAAAAACCAACAAGAGAAAACGAATCATTGTTCACGATGACAATGCGAGCTCTCACACATCGGCTCAAACCAGAGCGTTTTTGATTGGCCAAAATGTCGAATTAATGGGTCATCCGCCGTACAGCCCTGCCTTGGCACCTAATGACTTCTTGTTTCCGCACATCAAGAAAAAAATGCGTGGTCAACGATTTTCGTCGCCAGAAGAAGCGGAGTGGAAAAAGTGCTTCGACAACTGGTTTGAGCGCATGCAAAAGTGTATAAATCATGCTGGAGAATACTTTGAAAAACATTAAAACCATTTTTGATTATAAATATTCGCATTTTCACTATTAGGCCAGAAATATATAGAGCAGCCCTCGTATTAAAATTTATTATATTTTATTTTGTTTAAATAAAAGTTACAATTCTACCTTGTAGTATGTACAACGAATGCTGACGAAGAATGTAGCGAACCCGAAAGTACATTTGATTCTTTCTGTTGAAAAATAAAAGGAATAGTTCATTTTAAAACCAGCAATTGAACATAATAAAAATTGCTTGTGAGTATTTTTATATACACAAATATCTTTTATTTTTTTTTAGTTAAATATTCGCAACGAAAACTTCGTATTTAATCCCAAATGTGTTTACAGCCAACTCATTGATTGAAATTTCAATTGATTTTGTAAGTAAATATGCAGTAAACATCTCCATTTTTTATCTTTGAATATTTCAGCGTTTGGTAAAAGAAATTTTCAGTTTTCATTCCCGCAAGATCTGCTTTTATTTTAATTAATTTCATTCATTTGAATTGAAATTCATTGTTCTAACTCGTTTGAATAAATTCAAAATCAATTCAATTTAAACGAATTGGAAATGAATTGCAACTCGTTTAGATAGAAAATGAAATAAAATAATAGGTGCTATATATGGCTATGTCGAATCTTATATACCCCTCCAATCAAAAAAGCAAATATTAGGGTGACAGAGAATTAAAAAATAAGAAAAAAATTAAGGACGGTATATAATTTTACTTAAAAATGCTATTAGCTCTTAATGGGTTAAGCATTTTTGAAATTTTTTAGTATTTCTTAAAAGATATCTTCATAAGCTTTCAAATAATACCCATATTGATATTTTAAAATTTTTTTAAATTCCAGAGGCCCGTAACTCGGAAAATATGGGAGAGCGCCAATTTTTTTACAGATTGTTTTTTTTTTTAATTCTCTATCGCCCCATATATTTGTTTTTTGTTTTTTTTTTTTGTGATTGGAGTTACTTCACTGTTCCAAACGCTGTTAAAAAATTAGAGGTAGGCGTGGTGTTTTACCCGCTGCCTCGAAGAACATTGACCGATCATGCTGATTTCAAATAGCACCTCTTTCGACACTATATCTGATCGATTGGCGTATATAAATTTTCTCTAGCTCATCTAATGCATTAGCAAAGCTGACTTCAACACGAGCAGACAGTCGGACATTGCTGAATCGACTTAGATATACCCTTTTTCCACTTTTTATGGTGAAGAGTATAATCAATCACTGTTGATTGGTCAAGCAGCTTTGATGCTGTTTTTTAAAGCTAAATAGACAAACTTTTAAATTGTGTTGAGCAAACAAACAAAACATTTTCCAAAGAAAATTTGGCATTCTAAAAGGACATTAGGTTTGAACATTTCATTATCAACAACCAAGGATATCTCATTTTAGATAAATTTAATTCTCATAAAAATTTTTTTAATCCTCTGACCTCTCTCATCACCAAAGAGAGAATTACTGCACGAAAAATTAAGTTCCGAACGGAGAATGTTGTGTTAAACATAAATTTATTCTCCCTAGAAAATTTATTAAAAATTTTTTAGTCTCCAGTTTAAAAAATTTTTAATTTATTTTTTTTTTATTTTATATATTATTATATATTTATTTTATTATTATTGTTGTTTCATCTCTTAATTAAAAAATAAAAGCAAAAGGAACAAAAAACTGTGTGTGTAAATATATGTATAATTGAATAGTGCTACAATATAATACAAAAATAAAATAAAAAAATATTAAAATACAATTAAACCTAAAATTAGAAGTATTTTAAAATAAATTTATTAAATATTAAACAGTTTTCAGTCAGAATTCAAATATAAAAAACGATTTTTTGAAGGCTTAATTAAACTCAAAATATAATAAATTTACCCCACTCCCTACAAGTGTAAAGATCAAAAGAAATTAATTTGTTTATAGAAAAAATATATAATAATAAAAAAAAGTTACTAAAAGAAATTAATCAAGTCATAACTTAAGTATGTAAAACTAAAAAATGTATTGTAAAAGCGATATGCTACAACAACAAATAATCGATTAGTTCATAAAAAATATTAGCGTTAAATTGAATTCAATTATTTTCTTACTAAATGTGTTACGAGAAATAAATAAAGCGATAAAAAGAATTAACAAATGCAAAGAAGTTTTATTTAATACGGCAGAATATCTTTACAAATAAAATTATTAACTATTTAGGTTATTTATTATAGTTTCATTATTAGAAAAGTAGGAGCTTAACGAGGGAAAGTCTCCAAAAAAGAACAGAAAATAATTCGACTGATTCATAATACCACGGCTCTAGTAGTGGTTAAAAACGCACCTGCTTGGTGAATTTAATCCAAAACCGACAAAATCTAGTTATAAAAACTATAGTGTGCATTTTTGAGCCCATTAGAACTTTCATACTGTGCTTTTTTTTCAAATTTATGTTCATTCTACTTTGGCCAATCACCATGAATCGATAGACGCTGCCAACAGTGAATATATATTGTAGTGATCTATTGTTTTATACATTTTTTCACTTAATTAAATTTTCTTTAAAATGGTACTGTTTAATGTTCATACCTAACAGTTTTAAGTCCTACAAAGCTACAACAACTTTCTTTGCTATTTTTTGCTACTAATAGGCTTTTTACACTGACTAACATCTCGGCGAAACGCATAGAAGATGTAGAAAATATGAAACATTCGTTTACATTGACATCTAACATCTACCATCCACCCAGCAGTCAAAGACATATAATTAAACGACTCATATTTTTTAGTATTAAAAATAAGATATAAAAAATTTGATTTCGAGAAATATTAATAGTTGGCTTAAATGTGACTTTGAAAGAACAAACTCAGTTATTAATGCGATGGACTGAAATAATAAAAAACATCCTGAAAGAAGAAGATGAAGAAAAGTTTTTAGTGGACATAAGACTGTTTTTAGGCCACAATACACTGGATTATGAACATTTTTTTCAATAAATACTTATATTTTTAAAAGCCGCTATGAAACATTTTAGAAAAAAATGTCAAATAAAATAAAAAATATATAAAGTAAAAACATTTTTTTTTTAATATTTGATTTTTTCTTTAATTAAAAATGCCAAATTTTCCAAGCTCAAGATCACCAAATAATAATTATTTGCAGAAATTTAGATTTTTTAGTTCCCGTATTTGTTCCTTTTTCTAAGGTGAGTTCGCCATAACCAAGGCATATCAAATAAATTGAACGGACAGTTTTAAAAGCGTTGGCTGCCAAAATGGTTTAATATAGTTAAGGAATAGTTGCTGATAGAAAACATATGTTTTAATAAGCAAAAGTAAACATTGCAGAAAAATTGGAAGTTGTCAACAACTGTAATTAAATTCGTAAAGGTCAATATTGTGCCAAGGAAATCATGCTAATTTACATAAATAAGCCAAGCAATCTTCTAAATTATTAATGACCTCAGACAGTCCAACAGAAATCGCTGAGGATCGCTTAAAAAACTTTATAAAATTTAGAAGGTAACCCATCTTATACTAAAAACAAAGGAAATTTTCTTTTACACCTGTTTGTACTTATTCAAAGATAACATTTATTTTGAATAAGTCGCAATTTTAGTTTAAAAAAATTATAAATTACTTCACCAAAAATATTTTCAAACTTAACCGGTACGTAACATTTTTGCTTCTCGCTTTTCTTGTAATTCACGTCTCTGGGCTTCAACAGTCAAACGTCTCTCCTCTAGAAAAACGGCATATTCATCAGCCTTTAAGTCACGCACAATTTGTATGCCACAAGTACGAGCAACGCTCACCAACATTTCACACATTTGCTACAGAGAAAAATACACAAATAATTCGAGCATGAAAGTTTTCTATTGCAGCAGATATTTACCTGCATCGTCAACAAGGCATTTGGAGGATCTTGTATTTTAATTGCTGCTATTTCATACAAATGTTTCAATGTTATTTTTCCCGCTACTTCCTTTCCTGGACTCATAGCTCCTTTTTGTATACCAGCAGCTTGTTTAAGGAAAAAAGTAGCCGGCGGTGAGTGTATAGTTAAGTTGTAACTTCGGTCACTGTTAACACTTATGCGGCAAGGTAAAGGTACTCCCTCTTTTATCTCTGCTGTTTTGGTGTTAAAATCTTTACAGAAGGCAGCTATGTTAATTGCTCGCTGCAATTTATGAATAGTTAATTAAAAGATATATTTGCTTTTTGCACACAATAGTACCTGTCCTAACATTGGACCTAAAGGGGGGCCAGCAACTGCCATGCCAGCCGGTATGTTTGTTTTAAGTTTCGTTGTATGCGTTATTTTTTCCATCGTTTTTCTTATGGTTTTTAATTTACCACCCGCTTTAGACATGCTTAATATTTATTTATCTCAAAAATTTTAAATTTCAAGTATGGTTATGCAAAGGACAGATTGCTCTGCTAGCGCTCGCCAGCTGTTGCAACAAAACAGAGATACCAGATTAATGTAAAGTTTTTACACATTTCGTACAATGATTCGTAAAAAACATTTTAATGTAAAATATTTTTAAACTTTAATTGTGCTTGTTTCCTTTTATATAAATATTTCATGATATTCTCATGAAATAAAAAAATAATAAATTTTCATAAATCTTTGAATAAATTAAGAAAAGAATATAATAAATATTTAAAGACGTTAACTTAAATTCATTTAAAAAAATATTTTAAAATATTCTCGTTAAATATTTAATTAATAATATCAAAACACGAAATTCACTCTGCGGAGAAAGCATTTTCGGTACTGCTCACATGTATATGTCATTCATCAGTTGATGTTAACATAATTTTTTATTGAAAATTCAAGATTCTTGATTAACCAAAAAAAAAAAAAAAAAAAACAGAAAACCAGCATAATTAAAAAAATGTAAAGAAGTTAACTGAAACGATTCAAAGTTGAGTTTTTTCGAATAAAAGAATTTGATGATAAAAGGAGGTCATAATATTTTCAAACTTAATAAATCTAAAAATTTGATGGATGTGTAGATACCTGCAAAATATAACAAAAAGAAATTACAGACGATTATTTAAAAAATGTTTTTAAAATGTACACATGTTAAAAAAAATTATTAATAAATTCCAAATTAAAGACAAATTTCATATTAACATCTTTATAACAAATAACCCAACTATATATGTACAAATTTTCTATTAAATTTATAAAGTTTAAGAGTCACTAGAACTTTGACAAACTTCTGTTTTAAGGGTTGAAAATCGGCTGACAGAAAATGAAAAATTGTAGTGTGAAGTTTTCGAGTTTTATTAAAAGTGTGAAGTAAATAAAATAATTAATAATTAAAAAGACTATCGCACACTAAAGTATTGCTGAAAAAATATTACACAAAAAAATAAAAGATTAAAGTTTGACAAACTTAAAAATTTATAAATAAAAAGAAATTGATACCTAATGAATGGGGGGTGAAAAGACAAGTTGTGTGTGCCTTAACACTAATACTGTGCTGATATTTTGAAAATATTTAAGGGGGTCTTCTTTGAAAACAACCCCATTCTTTAAAAAAAGTTAATATTCTTCTTTTAACTTATCCGATGGTGCGTAACAAGACCCCATCATCTTCATCGTCTTCATCATCGGGCAATGCCAGTAACAGTAGCAGCACCAAATCACCCATCCGTCAAAATACTCATCGTAAATCGTCCAGTACTTGTAGTGTAGCTTTAATAGATGATGTCACACCCTCCACATCCTCTGCCCGTCGTTCACCAAACTCATCACCAGATGATGACACTGATGATTATGATTGTACACCCGTAACCCAAAGATCAGCATTTGGTTCGGTTCATAAACAAAACCTCTACGTTGTTTCATTTCCCATCATATTCCTATTTAACATACTACGTACGCTAATCTACCAGCTGTTTTGTATATTTCGTTACTTGTACGGAGCCAGCACCAAAGTCATTTATCGTCCACACAAACGTGAATGTAATATAGAAATTGTTGTTGGCTCTTCTTCTTCAGGCACAACACAAAATTCAACTTTAACCACAGTGACATCGAAAGAAAGGCATCAGCTGCTTGAGCAAGCGCACAACGGTTCATCTACCGCCATTGCTCCATATCCACTTATTGGCTCACATCGCATACGTCCACAACAACAGCTAGAAATGTTTAATAGAAATAATGCCACATCTTCTGGACCCGGACCTTGTGATCCGCTCTTGGCCAAACAAAAACATCATCATCGTCGTGCTTTCGAGTATATTTCAAAGGCATTAAAAATTGATGAAGAAAATGAAGGTAAGTTAAATGTGATTTATTGTTGTTATTATTTAGTATGTACAAAATACAAAATGAGTCATAACGATTACATCGCAGATGAAAACAAAACAATAAAATGAAGAATAATGTTGTTAAAGCAGCAATTACTTAATATTGTAAAACTTATTTCAGTTTGTTAAAAACAATAAAAAAAATATTTCAAAAGTTTCTTTGCGCTTATATCCCTCTGCAGTACATAATTATTTAATCATAATTAAATTTATCAATCTCTCATCCGGAGACAAAAACGGAGAAACCAAAAACAGAAAAAATCCAAGATAGCTTATTTCTTGACTTTGAACAGTTGGACTTGATTGGAAAAAATTAGGTTTTGGGTTGTTTGTGTAAGAGCATTGTTACTAATATGCATATTTATTTAATTAATAAATATTTCATATAAACAAATCGTTTTGAAGTTGTAGAAACTTATTATCGCTTATGACCTTCAGGCTACAATCCTGAATTTTATAATTATTTTCTTTTGTAACCGTTTGTAATTTCTGCAATATCAATTTCCGACCCCTTAAAGGCGATTGAGCGATGGCCGTCTGTCTGTCCGTGTTAGTGTTGGAATCAACTTTGCCCAGGCACTAAATGAACTAGAGTAGATTTAAATATGCTAATCGATCAGACATACATAGTTTCGAAAATGTTGAAAATCAGCAAGACCTGTATATGTCTTTCGAGGCAGCGGGCAAAACAACACGCATGCCTCTAAAAGAAACGAATGTATGTGGCGA
This sequence comes from Cistogaster globosa, assembly GCA_937654795.1. Taxonomy (NCBI): domain Eukaryota; kingdom Metazoa; phylum Arthropoda; class Insecta; order Diptera; family Tachinidae; genus Cistogaster; species Cistogaster globosa. Next base: position 60,430,350 of record OW569403.1, on the reverse strand, counting down.
TAGAGAATTTAAAAATTAGAAGAAAAAAACATCAAGTGAAGAAATTGACGCTCGTCCATATTTTTTAATATAGCAATGATACCCATCCTTTAAAAACTCTTAAGGAGATCTTTCAGGAAATACTAATATTAACCCACTAAGAGCCGGTGACGTTTTTATGTAAAATTTTATACAACACATATTTGTTAAGCTCTGTCACCCCAATATTTGTTTTTTTTTTTTTTTTTTTTTGTTTTTTTGTTGCAGTTACTTCACTAAACCAGATTTACATATATAAGATTTAGCACAGCCAAATAGCACTTTTACGTATTTAATTCTTCATTTTATCTTTTCTTCCAGGCCACAAGGAATTAGCAATCGAACTGTATCGGAAAGGGATTAAGGAATTGGAAGACGGCATTGCTGTTGACTGCTGGAGTGGTCGTGGTGAAGTTTGGGAACGTGCCCAACGTTTACACGATAAAATGCAAACAAATTTGTCAATGGCAAGAGATCGTTTACATTTTCTAGGTAATTTCAAATATATTATTTCATATTTGTTCAATTTAACTTTTAAAATACCCAAAGTGCTCCAATTGTATTAGCATGTTTTCTAAAAAAAAAATCTTTTTTGTTTTGTTATTTTAAGTTTTATTTTTTTACGTTTTGGTTTTTTTTTTTATGTCATAAACATCATTTTGTTGTTGTGTTTTGTTTTGTGGTATTGAAATCGAAAAAAAACTGTTCGAAAACAAATATGTAGAGTTGCGTGACGAACAACTACGTTTGGAACAACTACAGCTAAAAGAAGAGAAAGAGCAAAAGACAATAGAAATCGTTAATCCGCCAAATATGAAATTAAGAAAAAGTACAGGAGTTTCAGCTTCAACAAAGACGACATCAACTGCGTCAAATGTACAAATCGTGCAACCCATGCAAATAGATTCTAATAGTAGTTCAACTACAATTCCAATGGTTCGCATAAACAATACCACTAAGTTACGCAGCATAGCTGCACATAATATAAGAAATAAAAATTCAAATACAAATACAACTACTACCTCCTCAACTAGTAAGGTGTCGTCTACTGCAGGTAAGTTTTTTATGTTTTGTTAAAGTAATAAATATGATAATAACGAATCAAGGAGGCACTCAGTAACGTTTTATTTCCTTTAAATCTAAAAACTTTTAGAGCAAAGCCTTTCTATTCTGAGAAAAATTGTCTCATCATCATCACACAAAATGCACGTTAAGCAAAATGATTTCTTGGTTTTTATTATTTTTATTTTTTTAATATTATTAACTGCTTTTTTGAAATTAAATCATTTACAGAGAAACATATAAGTTTTTAGCAATTGGTAAAATTTATTTGATTTTTATTTGTATTGCTTTTTTTAGCTTCTGGTCGTAAACTCACCGTAAGCTCTAAACGGCCCGGAAATTTGGCTGTTGCAAATAAATCTCAAACATTACCACGAAATTTGGGATCAAAAAATGCCATAGCTGGCCTGCCAAGGCAACCTATTAAAACGGCTGCTACACCTCCTGCTGCACGTAGGCAATTTGTAAGTAAATTTTTTAATTTTTTATGATTCTTATAAGCAGCAAAAAAAAAAACGTCGTAAAAAATTATTCCCCTGAGATAACCAAGTAGATTAACAGAATGATAGACTATATTTCGGATAAACTAATCGCCACTATCGTGAATAAAAAGTGAATTTTTGTTCCCATCAAATTTTCATTCCCCTTGAAGTGGAAACTGGTATCATGGATATCCCATGAAATATTTGCTCCCTTAATTGAACAGGCTGTTCAAAATAAGCTATCAGTGCACATTGAATGTAAATCAGAAGAATGAGCTCAGTGAAAATTGTTAAATTAAAGTTTAACAAGTATGAGTGATATGTACGGCTATGCCGAATCTTATATACCCTTCACCATATATGTAAATCAAAAACACAAATATTGGGGTGACAGAGAATTAAAAAATATGAAGATAAATTTAGTACGATATATTATTTTACATAAAAATGTCAGCGGCTCTTAATGGGTTAAACATTAAAAAAAAATGTATTTCCTGAAATATCTCTTTAAAAGCAATTAATTGAAACCCATATTGATATCTTTAAAAAGTAATGCACAATCGTACTTTTCTATTTTTAGAGGCCCATAACTCGGAAAATATGGCCGAGCGCCATTTTTTCACTTGATATTTTATTTTATTTTTAAATTCTCTATCGCCCCAATATTTTTTTCTTTGGTTTTTGATTGGAGTTACTTTATTGTTCCAAATGATATGGTAAAATTAGAGGCAGGCGTGGTGTTTTGTCCGCTCTCTTAAAGAACATGGACCGATCTTGCTGATTTTCAATGGCATAATTTTTAAAACTATGTCTGATCGATTGGCAGATTTAAGTTTTCTCGAGCTCATCTAGTGCTGCCTTGGCAAAGTTATTTTCAACTCTAACACGAACGGGCATACGGACATCGCTTAATCGGCTTCGCTATGCATAGGAAGTCAGTCGAAATTTCTATAGAATTTAAATGTAAATTTCGATCGATATCGAATGCCGTAATTTGCTCCAGAACATATATGCTTTATGAGGTCAGAAATGTATATTGTAGAAATTACAAGCAGAATGACAAACATAGATATTCCACATTTTCACTTTTTGTTGTAAAGGGTATAAATATAAAAATAAAAAAATAAATTTTTTAGAAAAAAATTACCAATTTTATTACAAAAACGTGAATTGCAAGACGCATATAACCCCTTAAACTTACCCGAGACCTTGCTACTGTCCATTTCAAGAAAATACATTTTTGTTTTCGATTTTTTATATCTCTATTATTAATTTAACGATTTTTTTTCTAAAATTTTTTTAGAAATTAAATTAAAAAATGAACCTAAGCCAAAATAAAGTAAATTTTAATTTTTTTGTAATATTTTACGGTTCAAGTTCTGATTAGGGAAAAAATTAAAAATTTTAAAAACACGCAAGGCACAGCGCATATACGTTCATACCTAACTCATCAACAGTAAAAATTATACTGGAACAGCATCTATAATGTTGTGAGGAAACAACTATGAATGATTAAAAACAAAAATTTTATTTTGTGACCATACAGACAGTTTGGTACTAAACAAAAACAAATGTACAAGACGAGTTGTAGAAAAAAAAAAAAAAAACAACGAAGAAATGCTTTAAATTGTGTGTGAGCTTCGTCTAAACAAATTAATATTGATAAGTAAGTTACAATGTACACAACTTAAGGTAGATAGATGCGAAGAATGCTGATGAAGGTTGAAGAGGTGCGAAAAATAAGGCATTACATTCTGCCAGCGTCTAATTTTTATTCTTTCTAAAAATTTTTTAGAAATTAAACTAAAAAATGAACCTAAGCCAAAATAAAGTAAATTTTAATTCATTTATAATATTCTACGCTTCAAGTTCTGATTAGGGAAAAAATGAAAAAGAATAACTTCATACATTAACAAGCAATAAATCTTTTTGTTTTGCATCTTGTCAAGCATAACGTCAGTTTACACTACGTAAGTGATCTTGAATTACAAAAGTGTTGATAATTTTAATATTTTAATTATAACAGACAAAAATTTGAATACATTATCCATAGCAAAATTTAAGTGAACAAATCCAAGGGAAAAGTGAAAAATTTTCAAGAGAAAAATTTAATCACGACAAGGGAAATCAATAATAGGGGTGAATATGAAACTAAATCTTTATGAATTATTATACATCTCACAACGAAAATTGAAAAAATTTTATATCTAAGTTTTTCATTCCATTTGTAACTTCTACAACATCCATTTCCTACGCCCATAAATTATATGTATTCTGATTTCAGAGTTCTTATGCATAGCGAAGTCGTTTGAGCGATATCCTTCTATCCGCCAGTGTTGTGTTGAAATCAACTTTTGCAGGGCACTAAATGAGCTAGAGAAAATAAGCTAATTTATCAGATATAGTTTCGAAAGAGTTGCTATTGAAAATCAGCAAAATTGATCCATATCCCTGGAGGCAGTGGGCTAAACACTACGCCTGCTTCTAATTTTGCTATATCATTTGGAACAATAAAATAACTGCAATCGAAAAAACAGATATATGGGGCGTTACAGAATTTAAAAATAAAAAAGAAAAAAACATCAATTGGCGTTCGCCCATATTTTTCGAGATATGGTCCTCTAAAACTTTCCTAAAAAAGTTCAATGACATTTTTATGTAAAATTATATACCGTAGTTATTTTATTTTTATTTTTTATTCACTGTCACCGCAGTATTTGTTTTCTTAATAGGAGCCACTTCCGAATATATCACTCTTGCTTGTTTTTAAGGTGAATTTAAATTGTTATGATTTTGATTTGTTATAAATAATGTTTTTTCCTAGAATTCTTTTCTTAACATACAAATTTATATTCATAACATCATTTATTTACCTTAAACGTGCTTGATTTTTTTCCAAAAATTCTAACAACAATTTTGCGATATTCTTACAAAACATCCATCATCCAACAGCAAAGTAGGTAACTGTTAGGAAAGCAAATTTATATGACCAACTGCAACTGATCCCCAATAACTTTTTACTTCATTTAGTTTAGAAACTACATACATAGCTAAGACTAAAACAAAATTGCTCGACTGAGATTTGTAACCACTAAAGTAGAGCAAAAATATTAAAAAATCTAAACTATTAAATACAATTTATAAAGTTAAAAATATTTTAAATTCATTCGCATAAAATATAAATAGTGCAGATATTATAAAGGTTCCTCTACATCTCGCTTTATTTATAAATAAATACACAGACTTTGAAAATTCAAGTTGTCTAAGAACAAGAACATTTATTTTTTCTTACTTCATTTTTATTAAAATGAATAAAATTTTTCCAGTCCTCCGGCCGAAATACACCTCCTCAACGATCTCGTACACCGATAAGCGGCATTAGCAGCGGACAATCAAATAGTGGTTCAAATACACCGAGTGTCAGTGTTAAAGGCGTTGAACAAAAATTAGTGCAAATAATTTTGGATGAAATTGTTGAAGGCGGAGCAAAAGTGGAATGGAGTGATATAGCTGGTCAAGAAGTTGCTAAGCAAGCACTACAAGAAATGGTTATATTACCGGCAGTAAGGCCAGAATTGTTTACAGGTAACTTACGAGTTCCTAGGTTTTCTATTTTTCTTTAATAATATTGACTAAAGGCGCGGTCAGTTTAGTCGAATATTTGACCAAACAGACGTCACCACTTAATGATGGAAAAAAATTTTGTCCTCAAATACTTATAACGAAATATCACATTAATTGCATTTTAAATCGTCATTTGTAATAAAATGTAAAAGGAAAGATTGAATAAACATTTTTAAAAATAATAGAGGTTACGATTTTTTGGTCAAATATTTGACTGACTAAATGCTTGAAAAAGCATTGCATTCTATTTGTTTTAACTAAAGAATTTTCATAAATATTTCTCTTAGGTTTACGTGCTCCTGCTAAAGGACTTTTACTTTTCGGGCCGCCAGGAAATGGCAAAACTTTACTGGCGCGAGCAGTGGCTACTGAATGTAGTGCTACTTTTCTAAATATTTCAGCAGCTTCTCTGACTAGCAAGTACGTTGGTGATGGTGAGAAATTAGTCAGAGCACTTTTTGCGGTGGCTAGAGAAATGCAGCCCTCTATTATATTCATTGATGAGGTCGATTCTTTGCTCTCGGAGCGCAGTAGTAATGAACACGAAGCATCAAGACGTTTGAAAACGGAATTTCTTGTCGAGTTTGATGGTCTACCAGGTAATCCCGATGGTGATCGTATTGTTGTTTTAGCTGCCACTAATCGACCTCAAGAGTTAGATGAGGCTGCATTGAGACGTTTTACAAAACGTGTTTATGTGGCATTACCTGACTTGGAAACGCGTGAATTGTTATTGCGACGTCTGTTACAAAAACAGGGCAGTCCGCTAGATGCAGATGCTCTTAAACGTCTTGCTCAACTTACTGAGGGATATTCCGGTTCAGATTTAACAGCTTTGGCTAAAGACGCGGCCCTAGAGCCCATACGCGAATTAGATGTTGAACAAGTTAAATGCTTGGACATTGGTTCGATGCGTTCTATAACAGAAAATGATTTTCATAATTCCCTAAAACGAATACGCCGTTCCGTGGCTCCACAGAGTTTAGCAACTTATGAAAAATGGTCTCAAGAATATGGTGACATCACCATATAAAACATTAAAACTTTATTTACACAAACACTTTTACAACACAAACACTCTTATAACACAGCCATATAGACATGTTGAAATACTCCACCAATTAAGAAATAACAAATTGTTTTAAGCATATTAAAATGCATATATGTACTCGATAACTTAATGATTTGATCCCTTACATTTATCTAATCTATTACCACTACAGCTAAAATAATTTTGTAACAACCTTCACCGCACTCCTACCTCCAAATGCATAACATCCTGCTTAAATCTAATTGCAACATGCCACGAAATTACAAGTGATGTTGTTTGGCAGTTGTATTCTAAGGAGTTTATATGTGAGTGTATCCCAAATTTTATTATTTATTTAAGTAATTTAGCTCTTAGTTTTAAGTTTTTCCACTAGTTTTCATTGTTAGAGACAATTAGCCCTAAAACAATTTATGTATCAGCGTAATTTTAATAGTTTTTTGTTATTTATCTTCGTATTAAAAAAGAAAAGATTTCATATTCTTGATTTTTCTTTGAAAGCTTAACTAGAAACTTAAAAATTTTCCTTAATGTTTATATTGATAATTATGTATTTAAGATATTTCATTTAAAATGTTTCTTTTGAGATTTGTTTTAAAATTTCATAACGATCTTGCATCTGTTGAAACAACGTTTGCCATTTTTGATACAAAAGAAATTACTAAAAAGAACAACTTATTATTTTTATTATTATTTTGAACCTGAAGTTATTTAAATGTTTGTTGTAGTTTTTATATGTAACAGTGATATAATATAAACAGTTTAAACTTTGTAATTATATGTTAAAAAACTTAGAGCAGTTGTATCGTAGCAGGCATTTTTTTTTATTCAATAATACTTAATGCATGCTTTAGAATGATGGTATTTAGAAATTAAGAAATATTATGGAACTGTAGTATAACTCTTATACACACAATGAATTTAGAATATATTCTTCTTGTTAGTGAAATGTGTAATCAAACTTTAAAAAATATAACAAGCGCCGGACTTCTTAGATTATTATCAACATAAAAATCGACAGCATAATGCTTGATTCGTTCAATATAATTTTGTATCTTAAAACTGCAAGGAATAAACTCATAATTGGGTAAAGTTGAAATAAGATGGGATTTCGTGAGCAAGTACAACAAATATAAGAAATAATTTTGTTTTGTTTAGTAAAAAAATTATTAGAAATAAAATTTTAAAAACTTATCTTTAAAGCTCATTACAATAATTTCAAAAGAATTTTTTATGTATTTGTATTTCTTACAAATCAAACTCTAACACGATTTTATACGATATCATCAAGAAGTTGGGTATATATTTGTCATAGTGTCTTTTTGGGTTTAAATATTTCAAAACATCTAACACCTGTTCTATTTATTTATAAATTATCAAATATGCGATAAAACCAAATCAATTTAAAAAGTAATAAAATTTAAATCATAAAAGTAGTGGTGAATTTCAAATAATTTCAGTGTTTATTTTTGTTTTAACTATATTTAATTTTCTAGAAAAAAATTAGCTTGTTATCGTTTCAACATCACATCATAAATGTTTCTACCAGTATTAAATTTAACATACATTTTTATACAACAAAAAAAAATTACAATGTAATGCGAAAGAAATGTTTTTAAGGAATTTAAAATGATGTCCATCACAAATTTAAACAATTTTAATTCTGCTTTATTACGAAATTTAAATAAAATAAAATATTAAAAATAAAAGCAAACTTTTATTATCAAAAATGGCAACGTCTTAGTTATTTTATTATTAATTATTTTATTATTATGTTAAATTATCATCATTCCAGCTATTCAATTAAATTAAATTATTTTCTTATAGAAATTTTATATTAAATATTTATTCATGCTGTTTATTGTTTTTTTTATAAGAATATTTCTTTAAGCATTGTTTCGATTCTCTTCTATTCTATAAAAATGTTTAAAATATTTAATAAAATTAAAATGTTTAAAAGATTAAGTGTATGATTAAGTAATACGATTATTATTTGATTTTTTGTTTTGCAAAATATTTAAAATAATAATATCAGAAGATAAATATTTTTATATAAAGATTTTCATGGCGTATTACTTTTAGCCTTACAAAGTTTTGAAAAAAAGTGGCCCTAATATTCAAAATAAAAGTTATAAGTTATATGTTTTTTTGGTTGGAGTTACTTCACTTTACTAGATTTACATACATAGTGAAGGGTATATAAGAGTTGGCATAGCTGAATATAAAACTCTTATTGTTTTTTTTTTTTTATTTTTTAAATATTTATTATATTATGCTACTCATGGTTATCATAGAAACTAATATTGTCAGAATTGGTTTTAAAACCGACAAGAAAAATGCTTTGGGGTCATAGAAACCAATGTTATTGGTTTTATGTTCGAACTAGAATTAGTGTCGTTTTTATTAGAAATAAACCAAGCAACTAACTGCTGTCAGTTTTCATTTTTGCGCGCTTAAGTTTTTATTATTTTTTTTTTGCAGTGGGATATTTTTTAGAAATGTAAGTAAACTAATTTAATTCAATATTTGCTTTATGAAAAAAAAATTTTGCAATTAATCTTTTTATTTTCTAGGGGAAAACATAAATACAGTACACAAAATACCATAATCATGGAATTCATGGCAAAATATCGGGATTTACCCTAAGGCTTTACGAAGCGCGACAAACCAACAGTGAATGCCCTGTGGGAAAAACTGACTGATTTACTGAATGGTGTCGTTCCACTTTAATTTGACGTGAATGGGTGGAAAAAGGTAAACAAAATTTTTTCCACAGAATAAATTGTATTGTTATATGTAATGTCTTTTTATTCGTACAGAAATGAGTGGAAGAGCAGGATAAAAAAACTAGCTCAAAATAAGACAATCTATGGCAACTGGCGGTGGACCATTTGCAAAGCATCAACTGACAACAGAAGAGGCTATAGTACGGCTATGTGGTATTTCGTAGTTGGTGGAAGCTGTTTGCGGCGTAGCAGTGGGTCTTAACGAATATACAGATGCTGCATATGAGAAAGAAGTGGCATCTACCAACCAGTACTGCAAAAAGATATAAAACTGAAAATACCGGGGAGCGTCTAAATAAATTTTTAGACGAAGACGATAAAAGAAAGGAAAAAATCAACGATACGCTTGATGAAATAATTCAAACTGAAAAAGAAAACTCAAGCAGCTTGAGACGCATTTATAGAGCAACTGAAAAAGGCAATGAATCGGTCGCAAGTTATATCTGTGGGTTGCAAATGCTGTCACTAATTTGAAAAAGAAATTTGCTCACATAAGTACAGCAATTTTGGAATCCTTGCAAAAAGAAAATTATTTAAAGAAAAGACAATTGGATCTGGATATTTTCAATAAATACACTTTATATTTCATCCAAAAAATTATAATTATAATTGTAAACAACAGCTAATTCGAATATTGGTTTTATTTGCTTTCGAAGACAACAAAACCGTCTTGGTTTCCAAGCTCTAAATGAAATCAATATTGGTTTTTAAAACCAAGAAACATCAAAACCGACTTGGTTTCTATGACACCCCTGACTATCCTATAACAGCCATAGATTTCGAGGCATTCTGGATTCAACTTTTCAATAGATTAGTTAATTGTATTGACCCAATGTTTTGTAGTTAACTTATTTTCCTTTAGGTATTCAAATCTTATTGGTCGACAAATAAATTTTGATCCCAGTGTGGAGTTAATCCAAACATACTTGGTAATATTGGATGACGTTGTAGCCAGAAAAACATTTCTGTAGTCAAGAGAAACCTTAAATATCGATGTTTGTTTGTATTACGGTAAAGCTGATAGGCCATTACATCACCACTTGCATATTAAAAAGGCGATAAGAGCCTCGACGCTGTTTTTTTTTTTTTGAGAATTCCCGGTAGCTCTATAAACACGCCTTTATCGCTTACTGCATTGTATGTAGGAGCTATTGTACAACCTTTGCCTTGAAATATCTCTTCATTTTACGTACTTATTTCTAGTAAGTCCTAGCTCTAGCATACGTTAGGCAGGCAGCCGTGTTGCCACAGTTCACTTGGATTCAATAATCGGTCCCTTTGTGTTAGCATATGTGCTATAGCCTTTCCTTTAGAAAATCCATTTTCTGAGGATGGTATCGGTATTCTTTTTACTATTTGTTGAAGACGTTTGGGAGATGTATCAGGAAAAATGTTAGCTATTTGTAATGCTTCCACTGGTTGTCTTTCCTTACAGTAACAGTCTTTAATTTCGGCATACGATTGCGTGGATATAGTATCCACGCTATATACGTATAGTACTGATAACGTCACTTACAAATACCTAAGTTAATGTTCAGTTTTTTAAAAAATAAAATACAAAATAGGAAAAATATTTAAATTACCTGATTTTGCCTGCAAACACCTAAATAATTTAGAGGTGCGCAGGTAAATATTATAAAAAAAGAAGTTATTTGCAGAGGTAAAAAATTTACAGTGCCCCTTTTATTTTGGCACAAAATTTGTTTATACACATCTTTAATTTTTATATGTAAAATGAGGAAGCTCTATAGAAATAAAATAATTTTTTTTAATATATAAATTTCCGTAAGGGGGAAAATATCCAAAAAACTGTAATTTTTACAATAGTGGCTACACTGCCTTTATTAATCACGGGGCTGTCAAATCCTTTCTGGAGTATGCAGCCAACAATTGGGGACTTAAAAGCCCGTTTACCTTTTTTAATCCTTGCTTTGCACTCGGAGGAATTGTACACTAATTTATAAATTTTGTTATAAAATTAGAGAAACGTAATAATTTTTGAACAAATTTTTTTATTCATACCTGATATAGGTTGCTAGTACCTCTGTAAATTTAATTTGCATAATATAATTTACATAAGCAATTCAGTGGCTTGTAGCTTTGTAACGAAAAGCGCTATCAGAACAAAACTTTAAACTAGTTTATTTTAAATGTTATTACAGTACTTTTCGTTTATAGTCCATTCCGCTTAAAGGCCAAAAACGAATGTAAGCCAAAACAGTGCTATTCACTTGCAGGTTTTTTCGAATTTCATACAAATTATTTGTTCTTAAGTCCACTTCGCCTATATTCCATTTTCGTTTAAAGGCCAAATTTTCTTTGCATACATAGCTAATATTGTATAGAAAAAAACTTTCATATGGTCCACCCTGTTTTTTAATACCTTTTTTAAACAAGCTGGCAACCTTTTTTATTTAGATTTCTGGCAACTTTTACAAATTTCAAAAATTATTTTAAATAAACTTTTATTTTGTTTAAAAAAAGTGATTTAATTGAAGAAATTGCATACTTTGTATATAGTCCAAAATGTGTATTATATCTGGATTCAGTTATAGTCCATAAAGTGGCTTAAAAAAATCGGTTATAGTTCTAATTCGCTTATAGTCCACAAAAATTGTGCAACTTTAGTTGTGGACTATAAGCGAAAACTACTGTAAGAATAAAAAACAAATATCTTAAAGTAATGATCCGATAACGAATAAGCGCACTACGCCAAAAATTCTATTCTGCGTTTCAATTCGAATTGAAATATTTTCTGTCTGACAACTTTGGCATTCTGCGTTTCGATTCCGCTCAGTTTCTTTCGATTGTTTGTATTCTGCATTACGATCGGAGCTCCGTTTTTTTCAGTTGTTTTTTTGTTAACGGAGGGGCTTTCTTAATTTGTGTTTTTTAGTTAAAAAGTTAAAAATTAAAAAAATGTAAGTAGAAAATTATATAATTTTTCAGAAGCGGTTTAAAAAAACGTTTAAAATTATTTAAAAGAAATTTATTTAATTAAATTAATTTCCTTTTGTTTTAAATTGTTAATTTTTGTACCTGAATCTGATGTGGTTTTTTATGTATTACGGGTCAAAAACAACAACTGACAAATATAATGGCATCTAAAGCAGACATTACATGTGGACACCACCAGCGATCAAAGAAAGAAGTAGAAGCGTTCTGAGAGGAAGTTGCAGGAATTTTTAATGAACTGGGTCCTCAAACAAAAAAGGCCAGCGCAAAAATTGGTTGCAAATTTTTTTTTCCACTTTTTGTAGTGAAGGGTAAAAAATAAAGAATGAAACTAATTTTTACCAAAACAAAAAATTAAAGAAAAATTAAAAATATTTACTCAATGGTTGGTTACTGTGTTTTTCTATAAACGATTTTTGAGTTTTTAATTACCACTATTCTGCGTTTTGTTTTGATTTGAAATGAAATTTTTTCCGTCTGACAGCTTTGGCATTCTGCGTTTCGATTCCGCTCAGTTTCTTTCGATTGTATGTATTTCTGCTGATCTGTTTTTTTTTTTTTTTTTTTTTGTTAACGGAGGGATTTTCTTTATTTGTGTTTTTTAGTTTAAAATTGATAAAATGTAAGTAGAAAATGAGATAAAATGTTCAGAAACGGTTTAAAAAACATTTAAAATTATTTTTAACTAATTTATTTAATTAAATTAATTTTCTTTTGTTTAAAAGTGTTAATTTTTGTAGCTGAATCTGATCTTTTTTTATGTATGACGGGTTAAAAACAACAACTGACAAATGTAATAGCATGTAAAGCAGACATTACATGTGGATACCACCAGCGATCAAAGAAAGAAGTAGAAGCGTTCTGGAAGGTAGTTGCAGGAATCCTCAATGCACTGGGTCCTCAAACAAAAAATGCCAGCGCAAAAAATAGTTGCCATGAACAAATAATTTTTATTTTGTTTTTATATTTTTTTTTTATTTAATAATTTTTTTATTAAACTTCATCAAGAAATTATTTTTAATAGGTTGTACTGTCAGCGTCAAAAAAAAAGTAAACAGTCATTTCAGTTCTATTAAACATTAAATTATATTAAAGCTATTAATATAAACTAAAATATTTATTTACATTTTAGAAGGCTAATATAATAAAAGTTTAATTCTATATAAACAATAAACAAAAACAAAACAACAACAAAAATAACTTACTTTTTCTTAAAATACCGTTGATTTTTCGCGTCAAAAAAAAGTACTGTAATTTAATCCAATATATTTCATACATAAAATGTTTTGTTTATCTAGGCCCGTAAAAGTCAAAGAATATTTCGTTTAACTGATAGTGAAGTAGAGGAGAGTATTTATTTTATATCCATTTATTTATTCATTTATTATCGCAATTTAAAGCCTGTTAGGGCCAACTTACTAAGCTAATGTGCATTAAAATTCGAATAAACAAAAACTATAAAAAAGTCCTTGAAGCGATAGATATCTCAGTGTACTAGTATTTGAAAAAATTTTATTATATTGAAGGTATAACTGGAAATCTGATCTATTTAATTGCGAAGTGTAAATTAGATAGCAACTTTTTGAGGCATTTTTTTCTTAATTCTCTATTTAGGTTGCAGCAATATGCGTTATATAAAAATAAACATAAGCTACAGTAACATCCATTCAAAACTCAAGCAATACCATATTGCTTACTCCTCTTGCTTCACCAACAAACAAAAATTGCATGCCAGTTTCATGAAAAATTGCCAAGTCTAAATGCGGTTAAACAGAACCTAAATAAATTTGTAAAACATGACGGATAAACTCTCTTAAAAGTTTAATAAAAAAAGGAGATTACGAATTTTAATGTAATTATTATATTCTAGAGGAGTATTTATTTATTATTTCTAGGTTTTTGGACCTTGGAAAAATTGTTTTTAACCTAACACTGATGAACAGACGGACATCGCTCAATTGACTTCGCTATGCATAAGAATGGGAATGGGTCTCCAAGACAATGACTCTTGCATAAGTTGTCAATACGAAGAGAAGATATGGACGATTAAAAATCTCCTCTGCCTTTCCCTCGCACTGGTAATAACTGGCAGGATTTCTTTTTGGGGAACTGCGAATAGTTCTCTAAAACACTTCCAGCTGGCGCCGCACTGTCTCTGCTAATTGAGTATGCCGGCCAACGGGCAGTTCCTCTTCCGTATCTCCCTTTTCCACCTCCTATCCCTTTTTTTCTCTAGCCTTACTTTCCCACTTCGTATATAGCTCTTTATGATTTTTTTCTTCCTCTTCTTTTATTTCGCTGGTAGCAGAAAAGGATCAGCAAATGGGCCAAAGCGGGCATGAAACACAGCTGCCTGCTAAACCTAACCAACACCTGACACGAATGGCGAAGTAAATTTTGAAATCAAACACAAAAGTTTTAAAGAAATACTTTTCTTAATAACGCAAGTCAGTCTCACTATATCAATATCTTGATTGATTACGTTAAAATCTTGAAGTTGTATTGTTTTTATTACTGATGATATCCTATAAACAAACAGTTTGATCTTTCTGTTAGCGAAGAGAATAGAAAACTGCTAAAATGTATGTATACTACATATGTTTGTCCAATACCTAACGGTTTTTAAAAAAATTTTCTGTTTTTATTGCAATATTGAAAGCAGAATCTAAGCATGCTTTCACTGTTTACTTTTTTTGTCGCGAAAAATAAACGGTATTTTAAGAAAAAGTATATAGAATTAAACTCTTATTATATTAGCCTTGTAAACTGTAAATAAATATTTTAGTTTTTATTAATAGCTTTAATATAATTTAATGTTTAATAGAACTGAAATGACTGTTTACTTTTTTTGACGCTCACAGTATGTCTACACAACTTTTTGTATTAAATTTGACATTTGTTTATGAAAATGATAACAAAGTTGCTTATTTCGCTATTTCATTTCCACATTCCACAGTGATGCTGTTAATTTTGTAAACATTGATGTCTTCTTCTTTTTCTATCGATTCCGTTTTTCTTCAGAATACCAATTCACGATCGCAACGGAACTGAATGGGGAGACTTAGTCGAAACGCAGAATAGGGGTGATTGCCTTTTTTTATTTCAAGTAGTTCTCATTTATAAGTTGGCTTTTGATATATAAGACTTGTTTTCAAAACAAAATTTTGGTAGAATCCACCGATAAGCGTTTATTTAAATTAAGTTTTTTTTAATACAAAAAATTAATTTAAATAATTTTGTTTCCTGAAGATCCTACCCAACGGTATGGTGTGGTGTAATATTAAAAAATAAAATTTTTTTATTTTTATTAAAAAAAATAGAAAAGAAAAATTAATTTCGTAAAAATTCTGGTTGGATCCTTTCTACATGAAACCAGCGATATGTACAATGACAATCAATTATCTTTTTAAAACGAATTCGAAGTAAAATTCATCGGAATAAGTTGTATATTAATAAAAATACTGCTGTGAAAAATAAAAAGACACAAAATTCATTTAACTTTTTTTATAGTTTTATTTTTACATAAAACGCATTCTGTTTTTCATTTTTACATGTTTTCATTTTATTTTCCTTTAACGCTAAAAAATGGCGTTTCTTAAATATATTTTTTTCGTTTTTTGCTTTATAATAATTTATTTAGTAGTTTTATTCTTTCTTTTTCGTTCTTCTGCTGCATTTTTAAACTTCATACTAATATTGAATTTTAGTAAAATAAATATCATTTCAACAATAAATTTAAGTTTTTCTTATTTTTTTTTTTTGGATTTTCTTATAGAGATTAAAATCCCAGTCATATTTTCGACGTTATTAAACGTTAAATTTTGAGTAGTTACTTAATTCAAATATTTTGTTTTTTTTTTTTTGTTTTTGTTGGTGTTTTGGTTGCCTCACACGAAATTTTGTTATTTTTATTTTTTTTTTTTTAGTTTTTAGATACATAAATTACATTTTTTTGTAGAAAAAATACTTTATGATTTATGACTAATAAATCAGATTTTTTGTTTGCTAAGCAAAGAAATGAGAGATGGTAACGACAGTATAATAATAAAATTTGAAAAGGACGAAAAAGTGACAGATTCCTTAGTTTTTACTATCACTTGTTTGTTTGTTGTTGATTTTGTTTGTTTCCTATAATTTTTCTTATTTCGCAATAAAGATTATTTGAAGTTTTAATTTTTTTTTTATTTTTTATTTTTTTTTTTTGTTTTTCTATAATTATTCTTTTTATTTTAAATATAATTTAATTAACAACGACCTAACATCTATGTTTTGTTTTTTGTTTGTTTGTTTTGAGATTGTAAGCGAATATTACAAGATATATGGCGAATTATGATAGGGAGGGAATTTATATTGTTTTTGCTTTGGACTGACTGTTCTTTATTTTGAAAGAATAAGTGAAGGAGAATTTATTACAGAAATCAATGCCATCATATCATCACAGTATATGTGTTAGTTCAACTTCATTTTTAGCTAAATGTTAAAAAATAATAAAGTGATTCGTTGTTTAATCTAATGATATTTCACATAATAAATAAATCAATAAATAAAAGTGGAATGAGAGAAATTTCGATTTCATTTTTTTTTTTTTTTTTTTATCAAAGGCAATTGATTTTTTTTTTGTGTTTAAATAAATTCTTTAAGACTTTTTGTATATGAAGTGTGGTGCAGTGTAACTGCTATGAATTATGTAAAAACTATATTTATGAAATAATTTGACTGCGCATTAAAAAAAATTACAGTTAATGTTGTGATATAAAGCAATCTTTTGATTTCATATCGTCTTTTTCTGCAGTTTTTATTAGAAAGTGCTGTGAGCTGGCAACATTATTTGGACCCTAAGTAGGCTTGACGCAACTAGCTGGCTGAATATTAGGTTGGTAGGTGTGTAAAAAAAAAAAACAAAACATATATATTGTATTATTCGCAAACAATCAAGGAATATAGCGAGAGAGATTAGTTTGTCTGGTTTTCGTTTGTTTTCACCTTTTTATCTTTTTTATGCTTTTTGCCTCATTCATTTTTAGTTTTGTATTGAATTCTTTAACGCAACTTAAATAATGATTTAAAGTGAAATTTTCTTTTTTCAATTTTGACAGCATAAGGAAATTTTAAAGCATGTTTGTGTACAAGTTGTAAATATTTTCAGAGTGTTCACAAACATTGTGTTCTCTTCTCTCACTTTCATTTTGTAATTTTAGTTTTTGTTTTTTTAATCTTAATAATACAACATCACACTTGTTCATTTGTCCAAATATACCTTCTTTGTTCTTGTCTCAATAAGACAAGTTAAAAAAACAACACTCTCTAATATTTTGTTTCGGTTCTAACAAAATTTGTACAAAACATGCTCTAGGTTTAGTAGCTTCATTGGGTTTGATATTGAGGCATTGCAGCGCTATACATCATTTGAGGCCCCAGAGAACCATTTGCTGCTGTGGCTGCTGCTGTAACACCTGGTACTACAGCTCCTGGTACTCCCCAAGCCACATTCGGCTGAACCATCCTATAACCAGTAGCTACAAACAGATATAAAAATCCAAAACAAATATTCTTTAAAAAAATGTATTTTAAATTAAAAGATTCGTAAGAAACATACGCATGCCTCCAGCTTGTTGCGCGCTTGTTGCATAAGCGTATGGATAGTAACCCTGTTGCATATATTGTGTTTGCATCTGCGCTGCTTGGTAACCCTAAAAAGTAAAGAAACTAGTTAATTTATGTGTATATTTTTTATACATTTATGCAATAATAATAATAATAAAAATAAGTTCTTATTTGATTCATGCTCGATTTAACAAAAAGTTAAATATTTTTTATAAGAATTAACTATTTAATGCTTTTATAGAACAGAAATTCCTTAAAGGCAAGTTTAAGTGAAATAAATAGTAAAATTTCTACAAGAACTGTACGCCATTGCTTAAACAAGAAGAAAGACAAAGTGCAAATCGTCAACAATGTTTTTTGAGGATGGACGTAGCGTAGAGTGTATTAAATGGTGTTGATGCAACGTAACATTGCTGTAACATTCTAACGTGTTAAAAACAGAATATCCCAGGTTTTTACGTGACTTTTTTACTTCATATTTTCAACAATATAAAACAACTAAGAGTGCTGTACGCGGATAAGACAAACCTTCGCCATAAATGTACAACAACATGAACATATAAATCGGTGCAAGAAATTATTCCTACCATAAAGTTTTACTGTTCAAAAAAAGCTTTCTTTCGAAAATTACAATTTTTTCTTAGGGTTGCTGTCCCAACTTAGTAAACAGAGAGGTTACTTGCTGTATCAGGTGATTGTTCACCAATTTTTTAACATAAACAAGTAGGAATACAAAGAAGTCGGAAAAAGCTGACGAAAAGAAATAATTTTTTTTGCATCTCTTACAATGATAAAAAAATAGGTGATAAAAATGGCGCTCGCCCATATTTTCAGGAAGCACTACAATTGTATAAAAATGCTGAACCCATTGAGAGCCGATGACATTTTTTGATGTAAACTTATATACAATATGCAGGAAAGCATTTGTAAGGGAAGCTGGTGTTGGTTATACCATGAGAGAGAAAATCCTTGCGCCGAACGAAAGTTGAAAAACAGTTACACAACGCAGGGAATCTGTAGTAAGCAAAGCCTGTTTTGGTTTAAGTTGTTGTCGTATTTTTCAATTTATTTATTAATTTAATAAATTTTATCACATTTCTATTGCAATAAATTCATAAATACATATAAAAACTACTTTACTTAATAGTGTTTTATAAAAAAAATAATAAATAAAATAAAAAAATCGTTCGTTTTTATTTAATTTTTGTATTTCTACTGAAAGATCCCTTTAAAAGCTCTTAAACTATACACTTATTGAACTGATGTTTCTAAAATATAGTGCACTCTTCTATTAAAAGTTCAGAGGCATATAACTCGGAAAATATAGGCGACCTTCACCACAAAGTGGAAAAAGGGTACATATAAGTTTGTCATTCCGTTTGTAATTTCAACAATATCAATTTCAGACCCCATAAAGTCGGCTTTCCGTGTTTGTGTTGAAATCAAGTTTGCCGAGGCGCTAGATTAGCTAGAAAAAATATAAATACGCCAATAGAAAGAGGTGCTATAGGATATCAGCAAGATCGGTCCATGTCCTTCGACTCAGCGAGCAAAACACTACGCCCACCTCTAATTTATTGACAGAGAATTAAAAAATAAGAAAGATAGATCAAGTGAAAAAATTGACGCTCTCCCAAATTTTCCCAGTTACAGTTATCATTTTAACCCTTTGACCTATAAGAGACACCGGTGTCCCTAAAGCTAAATAAACAATTATTTAAAAATTAAAACAAATTATTAATTTCTGGTAACACCAATCGGTCATATATTTTAACGTATTTTTGAATTTTTTCAAAGTGCTTCCTGCTACGATTTTGCATTATTTTAATCTGTTTTTCGATAGATATTATGAGAATGGTAAGTACTATTGGTGACTGTAGTGTTTTTATTATAAAAGTCGGTTTTGAAATATTTAAATTATGAACTTTTTGGTAAGGGACACCTGTGTCCCAATATTCATGAAAGGTCGAGTTTACTGTAATTTAATCTAATATATTTCATACATAAAATGTTTTGTTTATCTAGGCCCGTAAAAGTCAAAGAATATTTCGTTTGACTGATAGTGAAGTAGAGGAGTATTTATTTATATTATTTTATATTCATTCATTTATTATCGCAATTTAAAGCCTGTTAGGGCCAACTTACTAAGCTAATGTGCATTAAAATTCGAATAAACAAAAACTATAAAAAAGTCCTTGAAGCGATAGATATCTCAGTGTACTAGTATTTGAATAAATTTTATTATATTGAAGGTATAACTGGAAATCTGATCTATTTTATTGCGAAGTGTAAATTAGATAAAAAATGTAACATATGAACTTGAAAATGATTTTAATACTTTTGGGAGAGCATTATATAATTTGGACACTCTTACAATATGCGCTCTTTTTAATATTGACGTCAACCTTGGAATTAAAATCTGTGTATTTCTTGTAGATTTACAGAACCTAAATAAATTTGTAAAACATGACGGATAACCTCTCTTAAAAGTTTTATAAAAAAAGAGCAGATTACGAATTTTAATGTAATTATTATATTCTAGAGGAGTATTTATTTATTATTTCTAGGTTTTTGGGCCTTGGAAAAATTGTTTTTAACCCAACACTGATGTACAGACGGACATCGCTCAATTGACTTCGCTATGCATAAGAATGGGAATGGGTCTCCAAGACAATGACTCTTGCATAAGTTGTCAATACGAAGAGAAGATATGGACGATTAAAAATCTCCTCTGCCTTTCCCTCGCATTGGTAATAACTGGCAGGGTTTCTTTTTGGGGAACTGCGAATAGTTCTCTAAAACACTTCCAGCTGGCGCCGCACTGCATCTGCTAATTGAGTATGCCGGCCAACGGGTAGTTCCTCTTCCGCATCTCTCTTTTCCACCTCCTATCCCTTTCTTTCTCTAGCCTCTTACTTTCCCACTTCGTATATAGCTCTTTATGATTTTTTTCTTCCTCTTCTTTTATTTCGCTGGTAGCAGAAAAGGATCAGCAAATGGGCCAAAGCGGGCATGAAACACAGCTGTCTGCTAAACCTAACCAACACCTGACATGAATGGCAAAGTAAATTTTGAAATCAAACAAAGTTTTAAAGAAATAATTTTCTTAATAACGCAAGGCAGTCTCACTATATCAATATCTTGATTGATTACGTTAAAATCTTGAAGTTGTATTGTTTTTATTACTGATGATATCCTATAATGTTATATTATTTAAAAATGATGTGAGTAAAAAGTGTTGTCGTAATAATGGTCATATCATATTTTTACGATCTATGTCTTTTTATCGCTATAAAAAGCTGCTTCAACTTTATTCGTATTACGATAAATATCAAGATAACTACGATGTTTTTTCTCCGAATATTTAAAAAATCCTTGATCGTATTCATTAATCAAAAATAAAATAAAATAAACTTACCGCAGGTGGGTACCAATAACCCATTTGTTGATATGCCGTCGCGTAAGGATACTGCACTGCCGCTGCAGCAGCGGCAAGTTGTTGTTGTGTCATCATTTGTCCAGGTATCGTGGCACCGGCAGCAGCTGCTGCATTTGCAGCCGCTTGTGCGGCAGCTGCCTGTTGTTGTGTTGTTGGCATACCACCGGGGCCAATAATAGCTCCAGCAGCTGCTGCAGCCGCTGCAGCAGCAGCGGCACCTGCGGAGGCAGCTGCCATGTTATTCATCTGATTATCATTGTTGGAGATTGAATTTATTCCCCCATTTTCTTTTCCCCAGAAACACTTAACAGTGTTGCCGAGCACTTCAGAATTGTGTGTGTGTTCAATAGCACGGGCTGCCGATTCTTTTGAAACAAACTTAATGAAGGCATAACCTTTGTCTTTAAAAACTCTAACATCTTGTATATGACCGAATTGCATGAAATGCTTGTGCATAAGTTCATCGGTAATCACATTTGGCGGGAAGCCACCACAATAAACTGTAGTATTCATTGGGCTTGACTGATTGTAGACCTCTTCAAATGTTTGTCTAGAATTGTTTTTCATACCACCACCTCCACCGCTAGCGTTTGTCTTACTGCTTTCACGGGGCGGCGCCAGCTTGCGTGTCGACCAGTTCGTGCGTATGGAACGTGAACCAATCCATTGTCCATTCATTGCTTGTATTGCATTTTCCGCTTCTGCCTTTTTCACGAAAGATACGAAGGCGTAACCTTTTGATTTCATAGTTTGCGGGTCGCGTACAATGCGGCAGTTAGAGATCTCTCCGAAAGGAGCGAATGCCTCGCGCAAGCTTTCAGTTTCAATTTCAGGACTTAGATCACCCACAAAGATATGATGATGTGAACTTATGTCTGTTTTCGGTTGATTGCCTGGACTGGTGGCCCAATTAACCTTAAGTACAAAATGTATTTTTTTCATATTGTATTTTGTTAGGAGAAATTAAGATTGAGAATTTACTTACCTTAATTTCTTTATCGAGAAATAAACGTTTATTCATGGCTGTTAAGGCGGTCGTGGCTGATTGATAAGATGTATATTCGATAAAAGCATAGGGATCATTGCCAGGTTCGCGTATTATTTTACAGCTTTTCACTGAACCCATTTGACTAAAAAGAGCAATTAGTAAATCCTCAGATACGGAGGCATCCAAATTCCCTACGTACAACGTTTTCGGCTGTGACTCGTCCATTGTGATTAGATATTTTTGTGTTGATTATTGGATGGATGCTTTTTGTTTCTTTGTTTGCCTTATGTTGGCTTCTTTTTAATTTATAATTGGATTTGGCTACGCTATCTACCTAATATATTGTATTCTATAGTTTTAAACAGATTTAAAGTTACTTAGTCTACAGTTTTGTTTTATAGTTTATATTTCTTTTTTTTATTTATTTGAAGCGGATACAACAGTTTTAATTCCCCTGAGCTATTCTTCTTTGTCCTGGATTTTTAATATCGTCTTCCAAGGGACAGCAGCCTTGAATTTGCAGTTTCAGCTATATGAGCTAATGGAGATAATGTACAAGAGTTCCTCCTTTCCGATTTAGTACATAAAATATGTTTATTTATTGCTGTTTAATGATTGTAGTTTCACGATTTCTTATTAAAAAATTATATTAATAATTTTCAAAAATTAATTCTCAAAATATAATTTTGAGTTGTGTTTTTGAAACGCTTGCAGCTTTTGCTTTTGTCTGGATAATTTCTGCTTATCCTTACTAAGTGAAACTGTTGCTGCTTCTCGTGTTTCTTACACTATTCCAGTAATTTTTTCGTTTTGTACAGTAGTTAAATGATTTACTTCTTTTGCCGACAAACACACACATTTATTTAAATATATGGAATATATACATGTATATATATAAAAAATTGATGATATACTGTTTGTTCCGTAATCTTAGGTCCTTAGTCTCTCACGCAACTACTGCTACCGCTAGAACGTTGCGTTTACTTTAAAATAAAATAATTATGCAGTACCATAAGAAGATTTATTCTAGGCTTTCGGGAAAAGATCTTGTTGATGAATGGTTATAATTGTAGTTTAATAAATCGGTGTGTAGATTTTTTTCTTTTCTTTGTTAAAATATTTTTTTTAAAGAAAAAATATTCGAATACTTTTGATACTATACATATATATGTTTACATTTCCTAATAAAACACGTTTGGTTGTATATTTTTGACCTCTATCTGGCTGACTTTAGTATAAAGTTTTTTTGTTACAGTTTTGCTTGGCAGATTAAATTTTGGTTTGTTGGCTTAGCAGGAAATCCTCTAGGGTGTCTGTCGTCTTCATTTGTTTTCCTTTAATCCGTGTCGCCTAGTGTTTAACGAGTGGTACATAAAATAGATAACAAGCAATTTTTTATTACTTCTTTTCTAGTTAAAAAAATATACAGCTCAAGAGTGTTTAAGTTTGCACATTGTAGAATTTGTCAATTAAATAATTTCTTTTTGTTTTGTTTTGTTATAATTAACTCTTTTTTGTTATGCACTCTTTTAAAGGTATCCAGGCATGTTCTGAATTCCACACAAAATTTTTACTTTTGTATTTTCAAAGCATTGTTTTCGTAAAAAATAATTTTAAACCAACAATGCTGTGAAAAATAAAAAGTGAAAATTTAGTATGGATTGCAGAACAAGCCTGACCATCTTTGCTAACTTTAATCACTCGTTGCTGTTTATTGACTTGACTACATAAAATTTACTTACAAAAGAGATTGGTTTTATTTATATTCTTTCATATGCTAAATAACTCAATTTAGGCCCTATTGGACTTTTTGAGGTTTACTGGAAATGGAAAGAAATAATAATTTAATAAATTTATGTTCTAATTTCCAAAAAAAACAAAAAAAAAAAAAAAAGTAAAACACTCCAAGGCCAGCTGTTGTTTAGTAACAAAAATTGAGGTTAGGCATAACTCCTGAAATTAAGCAAGGTCTCTGAAAGGCCATTCTCACAATTTGATATGGGTCAAATTAACTATCTACAATGAAATTAAGTAGCTGTTCCTACGGCAAAACACACTGAGACCCTGCTCAATTTCTGCACTCATGCCAAACTCATTCTAAAGCTAAGATCACACGATTGCCGTAATGCACCAATATTTACCATTTTTTGTATGCCAATCGTGTGATTGCACAATAAATTGGTTCATGCGGCAATCGCGGTCAATATTGTGCTTGTTTTTACCAACCAAATGCAACCCTGATGCGGCAATCGTGTGACTACTTGATATGCAACTGTGCGGCAATAAAACTTCCAAAAATGTACCAATATTTATTGTGATTTTTTGCGGCAATCAAAGTATCCAATACGCGTCAATATTTTCATTTTGTTGAGTGCCTTCAAGTTTTTTGTATACATTTATATATATTTTTTTTTCTTGGTTGTCTACTTCTTGGAACTCTTTTAGAGTCTTCTGGAATGCACCATCAGTAGCCCGTTTTTTCAACCAATCTCGGACCCATACTGTTCGTTTTTTAAAAATTCTTTCATTTTTTATATATTTTTTTGTATTTTAAGTATATAAAAAATACTAAAAGCAGCCGCTAGCTTTTTTTAAATAACATTTTAAATACAACAAACAAAATACAAAGTTTGCAAATAATATAATGTATATTTGCCCGAAACTAAAACAGCTGCTTCTTGGTGTTGCCGCATTGTTTAACAATCGTATGAACGACAGGCACAATTTATTGCCACAAAATTACTACTCACCAACTTGTACCAATAAAATTTTAATAAAATGGGGCAATCGTGTGACTGCAGAAAATTTGATTGGAACAATTTTAGTATTGTGCACAATATCTACACAATAAAAATTGAGCCAATTTGGTGCATTACGGCAATCGTGTGATCTTAGCTTAAGTTTTTGTTATAGGTACATACGGCTGTGAATATTTTGCATTATAGATGTATAAAAAGAACAAAATATTTTCAGTTAGTCCTAATTTCGTTATTATATATATTTTTTTGTAAACAAACAAGATTAGTTATTACCAAAGTATATGGATTTCTACTAAGTAGTTTTCTGATTCAAACAGAAAATATCAAAGAAGAATTCAAATAAAATACTATGATATTCCTTTAGGCCTATGGTGATTTCACAACAACACTACTTCCTTCCCTCTGTGTCATATTGTTCAATCAGATATCTAAGATTGGTTTCACGAGTTTATGCGTTGATTTTAGTGCGTGCAATGCGGCTGCTGAACTTTCCTTGGTATTTTGTTATTTTTCGGCACTAGTATTACAACGGAACCCAATAAAATTCGTAACAAAGCTTTATACATATCTATGACTGACTCACAGTTCGTGATAGTTTTTTTTACAAGTAACAAAAATTCTGTTTGATTTATGCCTACGTAAAAATATTTTTATTTATAAATTCAGAATCACGCCCAGTAGGCCATACAGGTATTATTCATATTTTAATAAAAAAAAAAAGATATGGGTATAATAACTTAAAAATTAAAATGTCAGGAATACAGATATCAAGTAAAAAATAAAAAAATAAAATCAAATAACTACACAGAATTACAATATCTCAAACATTCTATCATATAGTTTTCCAACTTGTTGAACGATTGCAAATATAGTAAATCTTGATTTCATCAAACTGCTGTAAATAATTCAGGGAGAAAATGCTTGCTTCCGACGGTAAACGGAATAATTTTCGTATCCTATGCTCTTTAAGTCAGCAGCACAAGACCTTCAAGGCTGATGGTTGTGTATAGCTTGCTAAACACAGCGATTAAGGCCTGGTCTTTCACGTTTATTGAAATCATTTTTAATGAATCATTTAAATTATTTCATTATACATTAACATAATATAGAAAAATCTTTAAAGTCCTTCTATTGTTAAAATCTTGCTTTTTAGTTAAAACAATGGACTTTAAGGTCATGAAGTCAAATTTACTTTAAGGGAAATACGGAAGCATTAAAGCTTAAAAAACATAATCTAAAAATCAGAATTAAAAAAAAAGTGAAAAAAAAGTTAAACAAACTAAAAATTAATTAAATTCACAAATTTCATGGCCTTAAACCCTTCCTTTTTTGTTGGCGCTTTGCAACATTAAATACATACTACATGACACAACCACAAATATACATACAACTGTTTAACGCGCTTTAGAAAAAAAAAATGCAGAACGAGACTTCATTGTTTTTTCACAGTAATGATTTTTCTACTTTAAAGGTTTACGTACTTAATTATATCTTTGAGTATTAAATAAATACTTTTTCTTTTAATTCACAATTAAATGCACCAAAAAAATATTTTTTTGCAAACAAATTAAAAAATATTCAAAAGTTTTAACACATTAGAACAAAATCAACTACAGAAGGCTCTTCGTTTGACAAGAATTAAAAAGACGATGATGATTGCTAGAAAGGGATGCAAAAATATAAAATACCGGTTGAGTATAGTTCTTGCTTCCCACTAATGTAATAGAAAGGGAAAGTTTTCGAACAATGAAATTAAGAAAAATTAAAAAACCGGCCAAGTAGGGTTGCATTTACACGTTAAGAGTTTTCAAGCACTCCAAATAAATTTCAAGCAGAACGTGACATTTGCCAAAAAATTTGAAAGAATATCTATTTAACATATAAGAAAATCATATTTTTGGGAAACATAAACAGAGAAGGTCCTTATTAAGTTTACAACACTAGTCTAATTTACTAACTCCTTGCCTATATATGTACATAAATTGAAACGGTAGCAATGGCTATTTATTTGACAGCGCCAAATAAAAAACATAATTTTATATGAAGTTTTAAAAATTGCTGAATTAATTTCACTAAAATGCATGCAATTATAGAAGTTTAAATTTGCGAATATACATCACAGTATTTTTATACATAGATTGGTAACCCCATTTATACCCAACAAAGGCACTTCCATACACAAATAATTGGAATTATTTTTGCACAACGCTTTACTTTGTTTTAATAAAAATTGTTATAATTAATATAATTTTATTGTTTAAACACTTCCCAATTAGATAAAGCGCACATTATATTAACTATTAACGCCGCAATCGATGTTCTAAACGAAAATAAACTTACGACACGTCTCTGATGTTTGTATGTGTGAGGAACAATGGTTAGGAAGAAAAAACTTTTTTAAAGTAATTATGTTAGCTGCTGTTCTTCCCGTAAAGTGCACCACAATGACGTGGCTAATAACTTCACAGATTAATATTTCACATTGAAAACTTTAATTTGATAGTGTTAAAATTAAATAAAAAACCAGCACAGCTTTCCTGATTTTTTTAATATCTTTCCAACAATAAATTGTTCAATAGCGCGTCGCTTATAACTTTTTTGCCTTGCCCAAGAAGCGAACTTAAAAAACTAACATGGCTGCAACGGGTAAAATACCGCAGTAGTTTTTTTCTGCATTTTTTATATATAAAATAACTTGAGCAAAATTATTTACTTACTAAAAATTTTATAATTATAAAGTAAAACAATATAAAAATTAACGATCTTGCTATATGTTTTAATTAAAAATATTTAAAAATGTATAATTACTACACAAATTTACATTGCTTCTTTAGTTTGAAATAGATATATTAAACTTATTATTCATCCCTTTTTTTCTCAAATAAAGCTTCAAGCAGAGATGGTTACATTAATGGCGAAATAATACTAGTTGGTCGCAATGCCGAATTCATTGATTTTCGCCGAAACGTTAATTGTCAAACACCATATAAAAAAATGTATACCAAGGCGAATCAATACCAGGTGGTCGCAATGGCGAATTCATTAATTTTGCTCAAAACCTGAAATGTCAAACTCCATATATAAAAAATTGAGTATAATTTTTTTAATATGGTGTCTGACACCTAACGTCTCGGCGAAAGTCAATGAATTCGCTATCGAGACCACCTAGTATTATTTCGCCATGATGTATACACATATTCAAGGCAAATAAAATACTAGGTAAAATAGATAGCCCAGGTGATCGAAATCGCTTTGCAAATTTTTGCTAACCAAAGTCAAAAATTGTTTACATTTTGTTGACGCGCCATTTAAAAACAAGAAAAAATGTTCAATTTTAAAATCGGGTAAAATTGTTTAAATTATTCATTTTTTTAATAGTGAATGTGCAAATAAACCATTGAGTGATAAGTAACAAGAGTGTGTGTGCCCAATTGCAAACAAAAAACAACATTTATTGAAAAGAAAATGTTCCTTTAAGAAACATTAAAAAAAATAGTTTATTTTGTTTTTCAGAAAAGTATATGTATGTGTGTGTATGTACATTTATAAAAAAATATTTGAAGAAATATTTGAGTGGTTTGCAAAATAAGAAGTGCGGGAGTGGAACTTTGTTCAATATGCCGAAAGACACCAGAGCAAAAATATAAAGAAGTAGAGTTTGCTCAGTAAATTACGTTTTCTCCTCTGTTTTTTATATCATTCATACCTGTTTACTGATACGTACACGTAAAATTACACAAACAAAATACACTCGTTTTTTGTTTTTGTCATGATGAGGTTACCTAGTATTCAATTTGCCTTGCACATATTTTATGTATGGAGTTGGACACTTTAGGTTTTGGCGAAAATTATTGAATTCGCTATTGCGACCACCTAGTATTGATTCGGATTGGTTACATTCAAGTTTAGCATGGCGAAATTATGTGCCAGGTGGTGACAGTGGCGTATTCATTCATTTCCGCCGTTGCAGAAAATGTCAAAGCTCACAAGGAAAATTAAATACTAGGTCAAACTCATGGCGAAATTATGTACAAGGTGGTGGCAGTGGCAAATTCATTTATTTTCGCTGTTGCAGAAAATGTCAAACTCCATATATAAAAAATCAGCGAACATTTTTTTAATATAAATTTACCAAATTGAATGAAAGTCGCCACTGCCGCCACCTGGCATAAATCAATTAAAATTTACTTTTTTAATTGATTTATATTAATCCACGGTTCAATCCCTGGTTGGGAAAATTCAAATATGCCTAAAACAAATAGAAAACCAAGGTGTATTTATTTTACTATTTCACTAGTAGTTTTTTACTACGTTTGCCTTGAAGCATTTGCAAGACAAATCAAGCGTTTGTTTTTAGAGCAATTATCTTTTACTAGGGTGTCAGACGATCAAGTTTTAAAATATCTTTCATTTTTTAACCAATACACTCACACTTTAAAAACTTGCTGAGAATTTGCTTTCAAGTTTTCGTTCAATTGAGCCCAAGGCAAATCAATTACCAGGTGGTAACGTAGGCGAATTCGGGATTTTTTTCTTGTATACATCACTGTCAAATTCCATATATAAAAAATTTGTGTATATTTTTTATATATGGAGTTTGACAGTTGTGTAAACCAGCAAAAAATACTGGATTCGCCTACGCTGCCACCTGGTAATTTATTCGCCTTAATTGAGTCTTTCAAATTACATCAAAAAAACAACTGATTGACGTTTTTCCCTCCAAATTTGCATTAAAAATTCTGCTATCAGTGTTTTCTTGACATCTTGCTTGAAAACTTGCTTTGAAATTACGTGCAGCCTACGTCATAGCTCTCAATTTTTGTGAGTTTTGACCAAGGCGCATCAAACAGGTGACTGCATCCGATCATGTGTTCATCATATGTTTTAGCTTTTGCGTGTATTTTGTTTTTGTAAAAACTAATTCGAGCTGTCAAAAACATCTAGTAATGTGTGTATGTATTTGTGAAAAATAAGAAACAGTCCACCCTAAATACGAGCGTAAGACGTTATTTAACTGTCAAAAATTCTCATGCCCATATAAATTGTATGAGACCAACCCAAATAGCGCGACGTTAACGTTGAACAATTGAAAAATCCAATTTTGACGCGCGTAAAAAGTGAAGTTGGCTGCAAAAGAAGTGTTGTTATTGTTTTTTGTTTTTGTGGTATATACAAAAGTATTTCCAACAGTAATGACATTACAGCTACTTTAAGGTCAATTTCGCGAATTTATCTCTCTTAATTATTTCAATTTTGTGGTTTTTAGCAAATAAGATAAGTAAACAATACTGTTCGTTTCACAACGTTGGCGCTCGTATTTAAGTTACTCATTACAGCGTAAAAACTAGACGCCAAATTACGTCGTGCCTAACGCCCGTATTTAGGGTGGACTGAAAGCCACTAAAAATAACATACGTACATATTACCAGACGTTTTTGACAGCTCGAATTAGTTTTTACAAAAACAAAATACACGTAAAAGTTGATGCATTCACCTGGTATTATTGCGCCATGAGTTTTGACAAGCAGTATGTGTAAATTTCTTGAAATAGAATTGAACAAAACCTTGACCGTGTGACTGCACTGTTAATTTATCTTATGTCACAAAAACAAAACAAAATTCCGTGTTGTTTTTGTTGTAGAGCCGCTATACTATCTGGTTAAACAGATATACCTTCCAGAAAATTATGCTCAAACAGAAAATCAACATCAACAACGTGATCAAATTAAAACCATTTTCAATTTGATGCTTGTGTTAATATGGCATTGCCATAATTTTCAAGATAATAAATTAGTTTACAGGATGGTTGTAAAAACAAAAAACATAAGCCTTACTTTGAAGTGAACTTTAAAAATGAACTTGTTATGAAAATGGCGCTAAATCAATTTTTTTTATTATATCATTGTTATGTTGAAATATTTTCCTACCCTTTACTACAAAAAGCGGAAAGAGGGTATTGCTAAGTTTTTCATTCCGTTTGTAATTTCTACAATATCTATTTCCGACTCCATAAAGCACATTTTTTCTGAATCCTTATACGTAGCGAAGTCGATTGAGTGATGTTCGTCCGTCCGTGTTAGTATAGAAATCAACTCAAGGCACTAGATGAGCTAGAGAAAATTTTGATACGCCAATTGTATGATGCGGTTTTAAAAATGTTTCGTTGAGTATAAGAATATCAACATTTTTTTCTTGGAGAACTAATTCGAGCTGTGACGCTGCTGAATCTGCCGTTATGCCTTGAGCATTCTAGCGCATAACATGAATATTTTGGGTACCTGCTGAATTATATGACATGTTCAAGCATCATGCCCAATACTCTTCATTTGTCAAACTTGTTTTGATATTTTTGCAGTGCATCAACCGCATCGAAGAATATTTCCGGTAGCCTTTTGTTGGAAATATCTTCGTCGTTGTTAACAAGGGGTTTGCTATTCGAAACTTTAGAGTAAAGTCTTGATAACTGAGGAAAGTTTGCTTCATCAAAAAGAAACCGACCCACTTGGGTCCAAAAAGTGGTCCCGTTATGTTGGTTGAGTGTACATATGTTCCTGTCCAATTATAAAAAAACTGGTTGTCGGTGGAACTTTTTTCTTCATTGACATTTCTTCTTCGTTAGATAACAAATGAAACCTGTTGTTGCTCGTGGTAGGCTCATCGGAAACTTTAAAAAACTTGTATTTGGGCTATTGCCGAAAGAAAATTAAAAATAAAAAAGAAATGTTTTTTATGTTGTTTATTAAAAATTATATTAAATTTTTCGCACTTATAAAAATTCACACTAAGGCGCATTGATTCACACGTTTTTTATTTTTATTGAAAACAATGTTGCCATTAAAGTTCGTGTGTATAATACGGCATATATCGAGTATTTCATGGCGGAATAAGAACATGTGGGTATTATATAAAAAATTGTAAGTATGATCGACTTCCTAAACGCCAGTTGCAATGCATAATTTAAAAAATGCGTATGCAATGCTAAACATGTCTTAAGTGCAACCTTACGTTGCAGAGACATTTTTTGCATTTTCTCGGCATTTAGGAACGTCGGTATGCATCTCATACATAAAACAAGTGTCAAAAGAATGTATAAAATTGAATACATTTTTTTTTAAATGGAGGTTACAAAAAATTATTTATCCATTTTGTTGGGAAGTGCTGAAGAATTATCTGAGGCCAAATCTTTCAAAAATATTGATTTGCTCAAGAAACTCATTAAAAAGAAAAAAAGAAGAGACAACTTTTGCTAAGGACAATAAAAATCTCGAGAAGAAAAGTGATCAAAAATAAAAATTTTGAGGAATGCATTGAATTAATTAATGATGACATTTTTTATTCACATTTTCCATCTTTAATGTAAGTACAAACGTATAGTGAATACATAAACATAAATAATTTTTTGCGCTGATCCACTTTTTGTCTCTGCAATATAAACTGTCTAATTATTTCAATAAAATCTATTAGTTATAAATAATTTATTAAAAATAAACAAGAAAATACTTACTCAACCATTGCAGCTTAAATGTTTGCATACCAAATAAAAATGATGCGCGATTTTGATAGCTGATACTCATTAAAATGAGTCGCCAAACAATTTGGAACATTGGACTTTGCCAGAAAGTTTGCGTATGCGTTTACGAAGTGTATGCATTGTAAATATGCATTGCAACTTGCGTTTAGGAAGTCGGCCTATTTCTTATATATGGGGTTTGACATTTGTGGTTTCGGCCAACATTAATGAATTCGCCATTGCGACAACTAGTTTTAATTCGCCTCGCTAAAATCCAAAAATTTTTAAATTAAATTTTACATAGCAAGACTTGTTGTTATCTTCACACCCATTTTGTATAAATGGAGGCAAGGCAAATTGAATACTAGGTAATCGCATGAGGACAAAAACAAAAATACGCGTGTATTTTGTTTGTGTAAATTTACTTGTACGCGTCAGTAAATGGTGACGAAAAATATAAAAAATAGAGAAGAAAAATAAATTTATTAAACAAATTTTACTTGAATTCATTTTTCCTTGAGTGTCCTTCGGAATATCGAACACAATTCCACTCCCGTACTCGTACTTTTTTTGCAAACCGCACAAATATTTCTTCATAAATATTCAAATATTATTTTATTCATCTACATACATAATTACAAAAATTTCAAACATGTTTTTCAAAAAACGTTTTCTTTTTCATAAATGTTTTTTTTTCTTTTGTTTTATATTTCAACTTCACTTCTTGGGCACACGCACGCTTTTTACTTTTTACACAATGGTTTATCTGCACATTTACTTTTTTATCTATAAATTAATTATTTAAATATATTTTTTCAATTTTAAAATTGAACTATTTTCATTATTTTAAATGGCGCGTCAACAAAATGTAAACAAATTTTGACGTTGGTTAAGAAAAATATGTAAAGCGAATTCGATCACCTGAGCTAATAATTTTACCTAGTATTCAATTTGCCTTGAATAGAGGTAGTAAATAGATTATGCAGTAACTAAAACATAATTTTATTATTTTTAAATTGTTATGGGAAAATCAAAAAAACATGATTCTAAATCCAAGAGCAAGCACAAGGAGAAAAAGAAAAAGTCAAAAAAGAACTTAAAGGAAAAGAAAAGATACAACGAAGTTGAGCGAAAAAAAGAAAAAATTCCAGTTAAAAGTGCTATTTTAAAGGAAGACAAGTCAGTTGAGGATTTTGCCATACCACTGGAACTAATGAACAGTAAATCTCATGCGCCTGAGACCCCTGAGGAATATAAGCAGCGTCAAAATCGCATACGAAGAGAAACTGACCCTGTCACGGGTCGTTCACGATTAATTAAAGGCGACGGTGAAATTATTGAAGAAATTGTTAGTAAAGAACGGCATAAAGCAATAAATAGGATGGCCACAAAGGGGGATGGTGAATTTTTTCAAGGAAATACAGTTGGAAAAAAATACGAAGCTTAACTTGTTTCGTTACGTCCCAATAAAGAACTAAAAAGCAAGTGACTTCATTTTTTGGATTGAATAGAAAGACTTAACCTAATGTGTATATGCTTAAACTGGCTTACATAAATCTTTAAACCTACAAAAACTTGGAAAACAATGCTTGTCAAATTAAAAATATATTTAACTGCAAAATTACAGCTGAAATTACATATAAGCAATATTTTCAAATATGAAGAGTGGATGGACTTTTATTTTTTAAAAACAAAAACTGGTTCGCTTAAATGTAACAGCATTAAAAAATTACTTTATTTACCGAGGCTATTTTTCTGCGCCCCTACAGAACAAGGATATGGCAAATCATTGTGAATATGGCTGACTTCCAAAATGTATTAATACAAAGTTTGTATACAGTTTTGCTTACATCTTATACATATACAGACTTACGAAACAAAGCATTAATTTAGAAACTGTTGCAACATTTCTAATACTTGGAAATCAGCCTATTTGTCTAATTTTAATGGTCAAAGAGCTTCCTATTTTTAACGATGTAGTAAGTGACTTTGGCCATCGTCTTCCTTAAATATGATTTTACATCTGAAAAGATTGTGATAAGTGAATAATTTTGTTTCTCTGAATTCGCACCTAGAATTAAATTTTTCTTTATAATTTAATTATGCAATATTATTTTTACAATATTATTTCATTTTTGAACTTGCAGCGCCCACGAATTCGTCAGCGTGTCATTTTTGTTTTATTTAACTTCAGGAAAATATGTTTTAATAGGTATTTATCGTAAAGTTCTGTGCTTACATATGTTTTAGTGCCATCATACAGACGGCTTACTCTGTATTTCGATTCGAAATAACTGCTAAAAATAATATTCTCTATTTGAGCTGCTAAGGTTCTAAGCGACCACCTCACAAAATTTTATTCAAATCCATCCAGTAGTTTTTACGTGATGCGAACACCGTCAGACAGTAAAAAATTGTGTTTTGTATTCCATATCGATTACTATCTACCTCAAAAAAAAAAAAAAAAAAAAAAAAAAACCATTTCAAGTACAAAAATGATCCCGTTACAGTTTACAGCTCAATTCTAAACATTCCGGACGGGATTTTTTCACTTTTCCCTTTTCTCCTATAATAAATTTTTAATGATTGCAGAAAGTGAAAAAAGACGGGTTAAAAAATTAGGTACATTTTTATTTTCTTGTTCGGAATTCATAATTAAAGGAATCTCTCCAGAAACAATTTTTTTCGTAAAAGAGAAATTCGATTAATCAATTATTCTTTTAAAAACTTATCGGCGCCTCTACCTTAATAGTTCAAAAATATTAAAGGTTAAATAAAGTTGATATCTGTGTAATAATACGGTTGAAACTGAAGCACTAAAATTTTGAAATTATTTGTACAGTTATTATTTTGTATGTTTCATTTATCATACAACTCAAGATTATTTCTGAAACGAGCAAATCAATTCCTGCAAAATGTGTACACATGTACAGTATGTATTTGGTGTTCTTATCAATGAGATCATTGCAAATAAAGTTATAAATTTTGATTTCATACCTATTCGAAATACATATCGAGCCTTTGCTACGAGATAGATATAACTCAAAATTTTAATTTCTGAGCTGAATACGCAGAAATGTTCTTCAGTGATAAGAACCTAAAACTATTCTCAAATGTATGAATTCTACAAGTAGACATGGCTTTAATAGTTTAAACAAAACTTTTTTTCTCTCTTGCAGCAAAGGCTCGACATGTTGTTTGTGATAACAAATAACGTCTTAATTTTTTTTTGTATATTTAAAGCAAATAGAAGGTAGAAGTAAGAAGTATTAAGAATAACTAAGTCCTAACTATGTAATAAAGTAAGTCACAAAAAATAATAATAAGAAAATAATAAAATTATTCAAAGACCAACGAATATAATTTAACAATATTTTCTTAAAAGACTAGAATAATTGGTAGAAATATGTTGTAGCACCGTCTTGCCATGTGGGATCTTCACTTACTTGTGCACGGCACATGGGGCAAGTTTGTTCGCGCTTAAACCAAGTGTTAACACACTCATCGCAAAAGATATGACCACATTCTAGAACAACTGGCGCTGAAAAAGAGTCATGACAAATTGGACAAACAGTGCCTACAGCTTCTAATTCGTCTTTGGTTGGCTTTCGTTCATAGTCCTGTTGTGTGTAAATGAATTGTAAAAACATTTTTTAAATAAATAAACTAAATTGCTTACCATATTACGCACAAAATTAATAAGTGCTTGTTTTAAGGGTCTACCACGTCCAAACAAATCAAATAATTTGGCACCCACATAAAATGATGAAAACAGAACGCCAGAAATCTTAAAGAAAATTAAGTGTCAAACTTAAAATTTTAAAACAATAAGTAATAATTTTGTAGTCTTACTATTTTAAAGTCCGTAGATGAATCAAATAAAAAACTTAGCCATTGTCTAATTGGTACTAGTGCACGATAAAACTGAGAAACATTTTCGATAAGGGCATATAGACGAGCCTAAAATTTTTGTAAAAAGGTAATTTTGTAAAAAGAAAAAAATCTTCTTAAATTTATAAACGTTCTACTTACTCGAGATTTATGATTAATGACTTTAGATGGAAACATAGTTACCATTATTTTAATTAATTGCGTTAACAATTTCAATATTAAGTCATTAACAGCTACGTAATACAGCAAAGTTCCTAATGATATAGTTTTTGTAACTGAAATCGTACTGTTGAAAGAGTTTGTTGCGGCAGACGAAGGGACTTCATAAATCTGATGCTCGGATTTCGCGAAAATATTTATTGGCACGTCTGAAGATGCTTCTTTTATTGTTCCTGCCTTTTGTGTTGATAACAAATCTAAAGTAATAGTTGATCCAGGAGGATTTATGAGAAGACCAAAAGGATCGGGAGTAGAATTGGATAAAATAAAACGATACGTTACAACACATAAAACTAAAATCAAGTCACGCACAAGAATGGTAAACGATTTTTGATTGAGCTTTGCGACTTGTTCTTTTAAGGATTTATTTATTTGATACAAAACACCGTGTAGTATCAAAATATCTAAAATGCTCAGAAGGTGATCAAGAATAAACTTTAAGAAAATAATAAATATAAATGGCAGGTAGCGAATAAAGTCGTTCACAAATTTGACAATTATTTCACCCACAGCGTTTGTATCTACATCGTCTATCATATCAACAGTGGGAGCTGTAGTACTCCCAGCAACGGAATTTTGTCTTTGAAGTATCCTGTTGCTGACTGAACTGGCAGTAATGCTTTGTCTTCTATTGTTGCCACCTATGCCACCGGTACTATCAGTAGATGTATCGACAGCACAAGCCTGAGGTTCAGTTGTGGAAATTTCGTTTAAACTCCTGTCATCTGTTA
The DNA here is from genome assembly GCA_937654795.1 of Cistogaster globosa. NCBI lineage: Eukaryota > Metazoa > Arthropoda > Insecta > Diptera > Tachinidae > Cistogaster > Cistogaster globosa. Next base: position 60,393,234 of record OW569403.1, on the reverse strand, counting down.
AACGAGAATTTTGTCTCGATAATCTCAAAACGGAAGAAGACTGGATTTCCAAACTATTACTATGTTGACTTCTCAAGTTAGATTGAAATTCTCTTTCAGTTTGACTTACGCCGTTGTGATTGAGTATAAAATGAAGTTGATCATCTGAATGTAAAGCATTTGAAGGCAAAGAGTCATACCGAATATTAGCTGAGGATGAAGGTGTAAAAATAGCACGTAAAACACTTGTATGTGCTCGCGGTGATACAGGCGAAGACAAAACCTCATATAAGTTTTCTCTCCAACTACGTGCATGTGTGTTGCTAGAACTGTTTTCTCCACTTGGGGACGGGTGATTATCTCTAAGAGACTGTGATCGATTTAATTGTTGTCTAGCTTCACGTAACATAGCAAATAAATTTGGCATTCGATGTCTATCATCAATGATGGAATTCTCTCCACTGTTTTGAATTTGCCGATTGACACCATTAGTTTCCATATTAATTCTTGTTGAATCAACATCTCTACGGATTTGTTGTAAGTGCTGTTGACTCGTACCTGGTGCCATTTCGTTTTCAATATTAATCGTTGTCATCTGATTGCTTCCTATTACTTGATGTGACGTTTTCGTTGAATTAATAAGCATTTCCATTTCATCATCGTCAGCACCATGCCCAACTTTATTGTAAATAGTATTATGTGTGTTGTTGTTATTACTCATTCTCGTCAACTTATTACTTCTCGCTTTTTTCGTTAATATTAGACCGTCAGGCCAAAAATATTTTCAGTTTTACTACCTGAAATTGTTATCTATTTCTTAATCTAATAATTTTTAAAATATATAACTTTCTTTATTATCGACATTTCACTTAAGTACGTAGGCAAGTGCAGAAAGACGTAAATTAACGCGTAAAGCGCAATCTGTCAAAAGTTCTCATATTTGTGTTAGCGCGGCGTCAAATTTTAGCAATTGTTTAATCCGATTTTGACAGTGCGTTAGGAAGTTAAGACGGCTGCTGCTTAGTTCGTTTTGTTTTTTATTGTTGAAAATTAATGACAATCTAATTATTTTGTGGCAATACAATGTGAATCAATTACTAGGTGGTCGCAATGGCGAATTCGTTAATTTTCGCCGTTTTACAGTACTACGTTGATGTCAAAAATAGCTGACTAAAAAAAAACGAAGCCAAATTCAATTTATCTTTCTATCATCATTTGGTACCTTAAATAAAATTGTACCCAATTAGTTGGCTTTTCTCTTCTGTATATGCAGCAATAATAATTTTATAAACTTTACAATTTTTTCAAATTATTTGAAAATTATTTATATTTGAAATTATATTTAAATTTTAACAACAACAACGTTGAACATAAACAAAAATCATATGGGCTAATAAAAGCATCTGTAAGTTAATTCGCCTTGGGGCCATCTAACCTAATTATTTTTTTATTTCCATACACTGGGTCTTAAAAATAAAATAAGTTAACATTACTGTTTAAGGTATGAAGGTGTGTTTTTTAACCGCAAAAACTATGGGCCGATTGCGCTGCGCTTTACGCCTTAATTTTGATATCGTTAGCAAATATCTGTTTTGTATATGCAAAACAAACAAAAATAGTGACTTAAGAAAACCAGAGATGTTATAAGACATTCACTTGTTTTATTGTAAAAACCATAAATTATGTCTGTGGTAAAAACTAACACTAGCAGTTCCATATGATGCCATTATGAATACAAGTAGCGATTTTTGTAACCAATTAAGTATTGTGCAAAAGCTCAAATCAAAAAAGATGCCTAGTGTGTAAAATGCAATTTTAAAGAAAAAATCTTAAATAACAATTTGGGGTAACACTTAGTTTTGGAGTTATAGATCGTTAAAGATATGGCATTGGCCTTTGAAGGCTTTTATATTACTATTAATTAACAAATAAATAAATAAAAAATAAATAAATAAAGCATTTTATGGCAGAATGGGTCAATATGGGAGTCATTGGAAAGGTAATTAAAAGAGCTAATCAATTAAGGAGAATATAAGTTAAAAGATGATGATTTTAATGATTTTTCATATAAACATAACTATCAATTATTCTAAAATTATTCCTTGCTATTTGACTTATTTCTCCCGAATTTGAATTTTGATAAACAAACTATACAAATACTAAAATTTCTTATTAGCCATACTCACACGTAGAATATTCCTTCTTAGATTAAAATCCGGTACCGATCTTTTTAAAAGTCTTAAAAAATTCTCAATAGTATTTTTGTATTCTTCACAATGTTTGTCAATCAAATAAGCAGAATGATTCACTCTCCAATGAGTTTAGCTTTTATTTTGAATATTTCATTACCTTTCAATAATCGGCAACAATTATAGAGTCGGATAAAATATATCTTTTAATTATAGGTATTAATGTAAGACATTGGAGGACCTCCAATGGACATGTAAATTTTAAAGTTAACGTTAACAACCACCTTCCTGCCGAAGGTGTTCCAGCCCACAGCCGTCTTTAATCTTTCTATTTCAGTCTCTTTCATTATATATTTTCAAATTTTCTAGCTATTAATATGAAAATATTAAAATTTGGCAAATACTTGGATGCATTTTTCCAAAAAAGTCCTTTTTTTTAAATGAAACTTTAGTATCCTACCTAGTATGTTTTTTTTAAATATTTATTTTTTACTTGCCTTTTAATATTATGCACCAATCTACCAATTTTTTTAGGTCTGTAACTCCGAAACTAACGGTTGCTCCCTATTTTTCAGTTTAATTTTTTTGCTGAAAATTGCATTTATGCTACGTTTTAAACTTAAATCAAACGTCCAAAAATATTTTTTAATATAAAAAACAAATATTGAGGTTACACATATTTAAAAAATAAAAGAAAAAAATTAAAAATAAGTTCTATATATACTTTACATAAAGATGTCATCTGTTCTTAATGGGTTAAGCATTTCTAAAATGTTTTAGTATTTCCTGAAAACTCTCTTTAAAAGATTCTAAATTATACTCATATTAATATCTTAAAATTACACAATCGTACTTTTCTATGATAAGTTCAGAGGCCCATAACTCAGAACATATAGGCATGCGTTAATTTCTTTACTTGTTGTTTGATCTTATTTTTCAACTCTCTATCGGCCCATATATTTATTTTTTTTTTAATCGAAATACTTCAATAAACTAGATTAGATGCAAACGTGGAGTTTTGCCCGCTGCCTCGACCTTGTTGATTTTTAATAGCATAGTTTTCGAAATTATGTCTGATCGACTGACGTATTTGAATTTTCTCTAGTTAATCTAATGCCTTGACACGGAATGACAAACCTATATATAACCTTTTTCCACCTGTGGTGAAAGGTATAAAAACAATAAATATTTTGATAGAATTATTCGGCAATTAACATAAAAGCAAGGTACATTTATTTTACTCGGTAGTGTCGTCCGCCCAGCTGGTTTGTAGTTGGAGATGTCAAAAGTTGTTTATATTTTCCTACTTTTGTTTACGAATTTCAAAAAATGCTAACAACAAGCATAAGTAGAACAAAGAGAGCGTTTGTTTTTAGATTAATTCTCTTTTATTTTCATTTTATATTTTTGACACTTCCACTCACAAAGCAGCAATAAAGCTGGATTCACCCATTGTTTCCGAACAAAATTTTTGTTCCGAAACATTTTTTTTATATGTAGTTTGACGTGACTCTCTCTCTCTCTCTCTTTCAAAAAGAAAAACGTCAAACTACATATAAAAAAATTTTCGGAACAAAAATTTTGTTCGGAAACAATGGGTGAATCCAGCTTAAAATGCCATGTTGTTTTTACAAATGTATTTGTTGTAGATCCGCTATCAAGGCGAATTAATAACAGGTATACTCACGGCGAAAATGAATACAACACTGCGAAAGAAATATGTATAATTTGTTTTTGTAAAAACCGTCTTCGGCTGTCAAAAAGAAAGAAGTATAATAGCAAGGTACATTTATTTTACTAGGTAGTGTCGTCCGCCCAGCTGGTTTGTAGTTGGACATGTCAAAAGTTGTTTATATTTTCCTACTTTTGTTTACGAATTTCAAAAAACACTAACAACAAGCATGTGTAAAACAAAGAGAGCGTTTGTTTTTAGACCAATTTTCTTTTATTTTCTCTTTCTATTTTCGACATTTCCACTCACAAAGCAACAATAAAATGCCATGTTGTTTTTACAAATGTTGTATTTGTTGTAGAACCGCTTTTACCTAGTAAAATAAATGTACCTTGTATAATAGGAAAATATAACTTTTGACATTCGAAGAAGGAAAAAACAAAAAGTCACCTGGGCTGTTAAGGCCACCTGTTATTAATTCGCCTTGAGCCGCTATTACCTAGTAAAATAAATGTACCTTACAAAATACAGATATTTTTTTTAAACATATGGCAATGTCGTTAATAGTGAGAGAACAAAAGAGAGAATATTAAAAACCAACAAGAACAAGGCGAATAAATTACCAGGTGGCAGCGTAGGCGAATTCAGTATTTTTTGCTGGTATACACGACTGTCAAACTCCATATATAAAAAATGTACACAAATTTTTTATATATGGAGTTTGACAGTGGTGTACGCCAGCAAAAAATACTGAATTCGCCTATGCTGCCACCTGGTAAATTATTTCGCCATGAACAAGAAAATAAAACGATAATTTATGTATATCAAATATACTTGTTACAACTGCTACCGATGAGTTATAATTTTTTTAAACTTTTGTCAACTGTATTAACACATAGTTTTAAACGGTAATGTCACAACAAAGTTGAAACACAATGTAATTTCAACTTAAAATTTTTTTGTCAGGTTGAGTTGTAATTGATTATACCAAATTTCAAAATTTCAACTAAGGTAGAGTTGAGTTGTAAACCGTAATAGGGGCAATAGTTACCGTCGCACGGTGGTTCAGAATTAATTTTCATTGGCCAAAACCTATATTTTTTGTTGACACAGATTCTTAAAATTTTTATGTCACCAGAAAGAAAACAGATCAAAACTAAGGTAGCCGAAAAATTGGGTCAAAATATTCGCAGTAGTGGGCGTGGCATGCTACTAAAGGCAAAGAATTTATGTTAATTTAAAAATAAAATAAAATTGTAATATTTGATCTCATATTAATTGCGATTTCATAAAAACTGTTATCGATATTGAGCTGCGATTTTTTTTGTTATGTTGGGTGAACTGTTGTTTTTAAGAAATGGTATATGCGCACCCTGTATAATTTGTAAATAGGGTGTTATGTTTAAAATTGGAAACCTCCATATATTCGCAAAGTTTGAAGTTTAGTAGTATATAACTTCTAAAGGACAAAAAAGGACAAAAAACCAAAACCACCCAAAGAAAGGCAAAAGTGTTCTCTTTAAGCCTATATATACTTTTGCACCCGCCCGTAGAACACTTTTTCTATTTTAATGAATATACTTGTGTTAACTTCAGTGATTCAATTTTATTTGACAAAAGTGGGTACTTAAGCTAGGTTATAATTACAGTTTTGTATAAATAAGGATTATTACATAGATGTATATTTTAGTAATAGATTATAGTACAATAAAATATCATAACATCTTTCCTTTCCAAACTTAATCCAGAAATCTTTGAGGTACTTTGGAAACTCTTCCAGATCTGGTTATATAATCTTCTTTTACAATTTCATCCTTAGAACTAGAGCTTTCATTTATATAATCTTCATTAATATTTTCACTTTCATTAATATTAACATTTTCATAATTTCTTCTTTTTCTTATATGCTCTCTGTTCCTCCTATATCTAGAACCATCCTGATCTTGTACAACGTATGACCTTGGCTGTCTACAATCTTCTATTACAGTTCCTGGATACCAAGTAGACACAGGTGTTTTTTGAAACATAATTTTTTCGCCTACTTCAACTGGTTTATTTTTTCCTGACGTTCTGTTGTAATATGCAGTCATTTTTTCATTTTGTTTTTCAATTTCATTCGTTATTTTGTTCGTATCTACTAGCTTTTGCTGAAAATTTTCGGACAAACATGGTAACTTCGTTCTTAAAATTCTACCCATTAATATTTCAGACGGACTTGGATAGTTTTCTTTACGTGTGGTTCTATATTGTAATAGTGCTGTGTAGATGTCGCTAGAATCTTCACGACATTTAAACAACATTTTCTTTACTACTTGTATCATTCGCTCTGCCAATCCATTAGATCTTGGAAGATAGGGACTAGAGGTAGTGTGATCTATTTCCCATGATTTACAAAACTTAGAAAATTCTATTGAAGAAAACGGTGGTCCATTATCTGAAACAAGAATGGCTGGTATTCCGTGCCTGGCAAAAATCGACTTAAGTTTGATTATAACCTGTTTGCTGTTATAAAATTAAGAATATCTACTTCTATATATTTAGAATAATAATCTACCACCAGTATGTAAATTCGTTTATTGAATTCAAATAAATCACACCCAAGTTTGTACCAAGGAATAGTCACAATTTCGTGCGGTAATAAAATTTCTTTCTTATTTGCCTTAGCATACTTTGAGCAAATCTCACAACTTGAAACCATGATATTAATATCGTTATTGATGTTCGGCCAGTAAATTGATTCTTTGGCCAAATTTTGACAGCGTTGAACGCCCATGTGGCCCTCATGTAAATACTCTAACATTTCACTTCGGAGACTTTTGGGGATGATAACACGATTATTCATGAGTAAAATACCGTCTATTTGAGTGATTGCATCACGATTTGAAAAATATGGAAGTATAGCTTCATTCGCTTTTTTCTTCACATTTGGCCAACCATTTTTTATACATTCTAACAAAATTTGTAGCACATAATCCGTTTTGGTTTTCTCTTTTACCTTCTCTATAGCAACATCCAGTAAATTATTCTGAGATACAATCATATTACAATGCAAGTCTATCTCCCGATCCATTTCTAACAAACTATTCTCTTTAAGGGGAGCTCTGGAAAGGGTGTCAGCGATATAAAGGTCTTTACCCGGTTTATAAACGACTTTGACTTTGTATGTTAGCAAACGTAACATAAATCGTTGCAATCTTGCGGGAATATTATGAAGTGGACGATCAAACAAAGATACCAGCGGTTTGTGATCTACTGTTACATCTAATCCGTAAATGTACTGATGGAAACGGGTACAACCGAACAATATCGCAAACAATTCTTTTTCTATTTGTGCGTAGTTCGACTGACAAATAGTTAGTGAGGCGGATGGGTACGCGATTGGGTTACTTTCGTGCATTATCGTTGCTCCAACTGCAAACTTAGATGCATCCACAGACATTTTCAATGATCTTTTTGGATCGAAATATACCATCACTGGTGAGTTTGTAATGGCATTCTTTAAAACTTGAAATTCTTTATTATGTTCTTCATTCCATTTCCACAAGACGTCCTTTTTGAGAAGATCACGCAAGTGCTTTGTCTTTGAAGACAAATTTTCTACGAAAGAACTTAAATAATTGACCATTCCCAAAAATCTTTGGAGCTCTGAAATGTTAGTTGGTATTGGCATATCTAAAATTGCTCTTATCTTATCTTTATCTGGCTTCACACCTTCGCTATTAAACAGATGGCCTATAAATTTTATTTCTTCTTCTAAAATTTTTGATTTCTTTTTATTAAACTTTAACCCAACGGACTTTGCTCTTTCCAAAACTTTTATCAAAATTCTATTGTGTTCATCTAGACTTGAGGCATGGATAAGAAAATCATCCATGTAAATAATAAGGCCTTTTATGTCCCCAAATAGTCTTACCATTTCAGAATGGAATATTTCTGGGGCTGCGTTTATTCCAAATGGTAAACGCAAAAATCTGTATCGACCCATAGGAGTATTGAAAGTGCATAACTTTGATGACTCCTCATCTAATGGTATCATCCAAAATCCTGAATTGGCATCGATGCTACTAAAATATTTCGATCCAGTCAATTGTGATCTACATTCATCAATATTTGGGAAACTAAACCGCGGTCTGACAATTACTTTGTTCAAATTTCTTGGATCGAGACATAGACGGAGACTCCCGTCTGGCTTGCTAACTAGAACGATAGAGTTCACCCATTGAGTTGGATTATCCTCCCTAATGATTACATTTAGATCTTCCATTCTTTTCAACTCACTCTTAAGTGGATCTAACAATGCAATGGGAACTCTACGTGGTGCTTCTATAACAGGCTCACTGCCATCTTTAACGTATAAATGGCATTCCTTCTTTAAACAGCCAAGTCCCTCAAAAACCTCTTTATAATTATCTAGAACCGATTCTAATTTTACTGTGTTAACAGCCTTTACCAAATTTTACTGAATCGCCAAATTAAGACCAATGACGTTATTGCAATGCATTTTTAGCACATAAAATTTAGCTAAATATTTTATGTTATTGTAACAAATATTCAAATTAACTGTGCCTTTAACCGGCAGTTTTTCTCCACTGAAAGTTAATAAACTAGTTTTAATACAGTTGTTAGTATCTAAATTACTTATATTTAAAATACTTGTTGTTGCTTCCGATATAATGTTGGCCTGCGCACCAGTATCAAGTTGAAACGTTAGCACTTTATTTTTGACTCGAGCTTCGATGTTCCACTGCTGTGCAGTACTTTTCTTACTCTGCCTAACACTTCTTATAAATAAGTTATCGTCATCCTCTTCAGCTTCAAGGGCCCTCACGTATTTATTATTAGGCTTGTTGTAAGTCATTTTCGCAAAGCACATCTTTGCAAAATGATTTAGTCTACCACAAGAATGGCATTTCATCCCATTAGCTGGACATTTACTGCGATGAATTAGGCCGCATCTACCACATTTAGTATTTTGGTGTGTATTTGCTTTCCCTTTTTCATCACCATCAGCATTACTGTTGAATCTTCTTAACGCACCAACAGCAACAACGTCGCTGTCTGCCCATTTCTCAATTTCCGATGCATTTACCTTTGCCGCTTCTATACTTTTAGCTATCTGCAATGCTTTTTCCCACTTTATATCCCCTTCACTAAGCAACTTCTCTTTTATATTTAAATAATGTTGAGATAATCCACAAATGAAAATATCTTTTACTAAGCTTTCCCTCAGTTGGCCAAACTCACAAGTCATGCTTAGATTTTGTAGTTCTGTTGCATATTGCGTAATCGACTCATCATGTGCCTGTTTTCTTGTAAATAGTTTATGGCGCTCCATTGCCGTGTTAATTTTTGGTACAAAATACGTTTCCAATTTTGCCCATAACTCATCGTATTTTATTACATCGATATCAATATCGAAAAAGTTAACAACATGCAATGCATTGCAGCCTATATTATGCAAAAGTAAGGCTACTTTCCGGGAATCAGGTTGGTCATCTAATGCTGATGCTCTCAAAAAAATCCTAAATTTTCTGCTCCATTTTTTCCATTCTTGGCACAAATTTGTTGACCTCATGTTAAAAGGAGCCATTGACGTTGAAATGGATATCGGATTTTTAAAATCACCAAGGCTTACAGTACTGTCTTCCATGTTATTACTTTTGGTTTTATTAACTATAACCCCACTTCTGACACCATGTGTTAACTTCAGTGATTCAATTTTATTTGACAAAAGTGGATACTTAAGCTAGGTTATAATTACAGTTTTGTATAAATAAGGATTATTACATAGATGTATATTTTAGTAATAGATTATAGTACAATAAAATATCATAACAATACTCAGCATTTTTACAAACAAATTTCTATCAAAACTGCTAGTAAATTTCCTTTGGAAGTCATTCACTGCCAAAAGTACAAATTGCAGATAGCAAAACGTAAGGGGAAAGAGAGGAATCTAACTAAAAAGTTAATTTTATTCGAAAATTGAGAGTTTTAGTACACAAAACAATTTTTGGTAAAATTTCCTTAAAATCCAGTATAAGTTGTATATGACAAATTTTCCCATAGAAAACTTGTATAAACCGAATCAACTTAGGTAGTTGAACTTAGTTTTTTGTGTTTAGGTAATCTACTTTAGGTTTAACACTTTTATATGTAGTATAAATCACAATAATTTGGAAATAAATTTTATTTCGGTACAAGTATTCGATTTAAAAAGGCAAATTTATTGTACGTTTTCCAAATCAGCTTAGGTAGTTGAACTTGGTTTTTGTCTTAAAAAATTCCATACAAAAGAAAAATACCTGAGCTAGGCTAGGTAATAATAGCTCTAATATTTTTTTGTGTGTACGTAATCTACTTTAAGTTTGACATTTCTTTATTGAGTATATAAGGACAAAAATTTGGAAATAAATTTTACTGTCAGACAAGAATTCGATTTGAAAAGGTTGATAAATTTTTGGAAGTTATTTTTATAGAACTTCAACAAATACATTATTTTCAACACTAAGGCCATTAGAGTTAGAGATAGAGGAACAGGCTATTAAATTGAATTACCAATTAATACTATCTATGATAGACGGAAAAACTGCCCAGGTTTTGACTGATACAAAAGCTTCATCCAGCTGTATTATATGTAAAGCAACATCAAGTCAGTTAAACCAAGAACCGACAAAGTCGGAGGATAGTATTGATGCATTTGAATTTGGATTATAACCGCTACATACGAGGATAAGATTTATGGAACACATACTGAAAATAAGCTATGATTTGGACTTCGGAGCTTCAGGATCAGTAAGAAATAATGATACCAGAAAAGAGATAAGAAAATTGAAAAAGAAACAAGTTCAAGATGCATTTCTCAAGCACGGGTTGATTATAGATCAACCAAAACAAGGATCAGGTAACATAAACGATGGCAACACCGCAAGAAGATTTTTTTGGATCCGAAACTACATCTAATATAACAGGTGTTGATATAGATGTTATTTCAAGATTTAAAACAATTACTGAAGTACTTGCGTGCAATGAACTAATTAATGCTAAAAAATTTGGTGATTACGCCAAGGAAACCGCTGCTATATATACATCCAATTACAAATATAGAAATATGTCAGCAACAGTGCATAAAGTTCTTTATCATGGAGAAGAGGAAGCCCAGGAAAAAAGAAACAAGGATTACAGGTTTTACAGAGAACATAATACCAGAAAAATATCACGAATTTATATAAATGGAGATTTATTTCATATATTATTGGCAACTTCAGATCCCTTCATCTCTAGCATTCGAAGTCAATGGAAATTGAATCATTCGAACTAAATGCCGAAGCTAAGGCACTGCTACAGGACACAGGTAATACAGAGCAGAATATAGAATAGAAATATTCCAGCCAAATGAATAATAATTATAATTTGAATTTAGTATTTGAATAAAATAAAGTATAGACATAAATATTAAATGTTATTTTATTTACCTAGAATCTATTTATAACTATAAATAAATATGTATATAATTAAAGAAAAATTAAATTACACTGTTTTGTTTTAAAATTGACCAAAAACTAGGAAATATGTAAGTATTGTTAGGCATAAAGTTGAAATTTGGACAATCCTAATGAAAATACGGAAAATACCTCAGTGAAAATAGCAAAATATTGTATTGTCATCCAAGATTGACCCGTGGACCAAATTTGAGCCACATTGTTTAAGGAAAAGTGGGTCAAAAATGAGTTGGCACATTTGAAACGGAATTTCAAACAAGAATTAGGAAAAGCAAATCGAAAGTTCAACTTTAGGCTTGAATTTCTCAGCAACCGCTGAACCGATTTTAATAAGGCCCAAACTCGGAAAAAGCTTAAGATCTTTATTAGTTAAAAAGTTACAGAGTTTTGGCCAATGAAAAACGTTTCTGAACCACTGTGCGTCGTCTGGTTTTTCTTTACTAAAGTAAACTTTAAAATTTCGTTTTATTTTCATTTAAATTATGCGACTTATACTATTATTGTGAATTTAAATGCTTACAAAACAGACCTGGGGGTTTCAATTACATTTCAATTACAATTACATGTAATTTGTAATTGAATATTTTCAATTACAAGTTACAAGAAATTGTAATTGAAATCAGGGACTAAAGTCAATTACAATTATCTGTAACAATTAGCTGTAACAAAACAAACAAAATGTCGTTAAATACATGCAATAGCCTAATCCATATTAAATAAAGTTTGAAAAGAGATGATCTGTGTTGTTGTACTTATGAAATACCAGACCAGTTATGTGGAAAAATTAATTCAAATGAAACATACAAAAAATCTCCATATCACATAGAATGCAATTTATGAAATGAAGAGGAGGATGACCAAGAAGTGCAAATCTTATTTAACAATGACTAACTCTAAAAGAATGCAATGTTATTTATACCTGAAGCTAATATTGTACCTTAAATCTATTACATGTAAAATGATCTCAAAATGAATAATATATATTAATAAATTGTTTTGTTTAAATTGTTTTGTTCTGAAAAACAAAAATATTTCACTTTTAGCGCCCTTTTTGCGCTTGTTTAAAAAAATGGAATAATATTGTACTAAAAACATAATTTTTTTATATATAAAATTGGGATTGGGATTCATGAGGATATCGCGAAATATTTATATTAAAAGAAATCAAGCACGATTAAAGTAAACATATATACAAAAAAAAAAGAATAATTAGGTATAGAACGATAACTCCAGGGTATTGATATTTTTACTCGATACAGTATCGATCGAAAAATAACGATACATACTCAATATCGAACAAAAAGTATCGATACCTACTCGTGTCGGTCGACTATTTAATAGAATTAAAGCAAATAAAAACACATATGGCAAGTCTCATGTAGAAAAGCACTAACTTGAATTTTTACGAAATTGAGTTTTTTCAAGATTCCAATACATTTCACAGAAATACCACTCGTCACAAAATTTCATTGCAATTGTATCAATAATAACGGTTATACAAGTACTTTCATTTTAAATATTATATTGTGATAAATACGATTGCTTAATTCACAGAACCTCTTGTATCCGTGTATACTGTGTATTGTTCAATTAAAATACAATAGTGTATGCTTGTTGTTGGAAATTTTCATATAAAATTTCAATACACCAATACACTTTTAATTTGCATGTTTTTGAAAAGTTGTATTGGTAATCGTGTTATCAACTACATGTGAATTCCATATCACTTTGAGAAGAAGAAAATAAACGACATTTGTATTGTTTAGCATATCAAAAGTATACTTTTCGCATAACAAATTTAAAACTTTGCTTTTTTCAGTTCTATTGTCCATTTTACACTGCGTGTTCACAAGCATATAAACAGAAAGTGTATTGAATACAAAACATATCATAAAAGATTTTGTGAATTAAGAAAGTTTCTATTAGTTTTTACCTACTCCTGTAAAATCACGATTATGCGAGTTGGGGCCTTTCTACATGAGACCAGCGACATGCAGTATGTTATTATAGTTAGTGTGTTATAGTTTGTTTTACCTTTTCAGTTTAAAAAAGAAATACCTTTTTGCAAAATAAAGACAATTATGTGTATATAATTTTAATTCAATTTATTTAAAAAAACAATCAACAAAAGATAACAATAAATATTAACATACAAATATAAAAACCGAAGAAAAAATATTTTGTCTTGTTGCACTCTACAAACAAAATAAAAAGTAGTAAAGTGCAATGAAATAATAATTATTTTCTGAAAATTATTTAAATAATTGTGAGTTAAAGCTTGATTAAGAATTACATTTACTTTCAAGATTTAAGAATATTAAGTTATGCACATTTCATAAAGACTGTAAAGGCGTTACGTTTAACATAAACTTCAAGTCAATATACAACGAGTATTTTTGACCGATACGAGTACTTTTTTACCGATACCTACTTGGTACTCGGTGAAAAGGCATTTAATTCTATCTGGCATGATAGTTTGTTGTTTAAACTAAATAGTTTTAATTTTACTATTTATTTACAAAAAGTGGTAAAAGATTTTTTAATAATCGATTATTTGTTGTCTGCCTCGATAGGAATTACGGCAGTCAAAGGCAAATACCAACAGGTTTACCACAAGCATCTGCTCTTTCTCCCGAACAGTATTCGTTTTATACTTATATCTAACATAAATATTCGCAGAAATCAACAACCAGCCCTTTATGTTGATAACGGTCCTTTTAAATGTATGTTGCGGCAAGGTGTCAAATGCAATAGTCAACAGAATGCAAAAGAGTCTAAATTCAAGCCACAAATACTTCAATAATTGGAAAATGAAAGTTAAGGATAATAAAATTCAAGCTATAACATTTCCATACAACAAAGCCCCAAAACGCAATCCTTCACAAAACTTGTATTCTCAAGGAAATATCATTCATATTAGTGAAAATATAAAATACTAGCAGCGCCCACGACTTCGTCCGCATGTCATTTGTAATATTCTTAAAATTTAAATTTAGTAAAATTTGTTTTTAACTATTTATTGTTGAGTTCTGAAAACAGTGTTAAAAATTTCCCATCTACTAAAATAAAATGTACTGACAACTGTTTCAGTACCCTTATATTGATAAAATTGGCCGACTTCAATAACTTATTTTTATTTCTTTAGCGAAAAGTATTGATTTTGGTGTAGAACTAACTCTAAAATTAAAAAAATACTGTTGTCCTACCTTTCGGTGAAGACCGCCGTCACTGGCTGTTTAATTGGTACGTTTGGTGAGCGATTTCGATGTGAGAACATAATTAGCACTTGTAATCAAAACGCAGCTTGAAAATGGTGTTCTCACATCGAAAGCGCTTGCCAAACGTACCAAATAAACAGCCAATAACGACGGTCTTCACAAAAAGATATGGCAACAGTATAATATTTGCTGGCGGAAAAAATCCGATTAAATTTTCAAAAAATATTTCATTTAAAGAAATGACCCCGTTATAGTATGTTTCCACGGCAAAATGAAGCACTTGCTTCGCTCTTCGAATCATGATTGCGAAGCACTCTGTTTACACGACACATGCTACATGCTTCGATTGGAAGTTTGCACAAAAACTGAAATAACTTTCAAATAATTTGTTCAAAAATTTATTTTTTTTTTTAATTTTGTTTGTTTGTAATTTATTACATTTATAATTTTAATGAAATTAATTGTTTTTTATATTACACATATCCACACACCACTTTAAACATTGTTTTTCTCTTTTTGTTTACATTTTATACAGCTAGTTCAGATAAACTTGCGATAAGAATTAGAGAAGACATAAATTTTTCATGCTTCGCAAGTAGATTCAATATGAATCTACCAGCTTCGCTCTCATAATTTTGTATGGCGAAGCAAGTAGATTCGTTCATGATTGGAGTGTAAAGCAAGAATAGAGAGCGAAGCAGGTGCCGTGGAAACATACTATTACTGTCTTATTATATGTATAGATTTTAGAGATGAGCGATATTTCAATACCTATGATCTAATCACTAGTCACTACAGTGACTAAGTTTATCAAGTGCCAGTTCTTCTACATTTGCTCATACATAAAATTAAATTTCTTTTTATTAGTACTTTTGACCCTTTCATTCTTTTATATGTCAAAACGTCTTCATATATGTGTACTTTTTTCTTGCTTCTTCTTATTAACAAGAACTATTCATTTTTCAAACTTCACAAATTCATACATATGTATATAACAAAGAAACAATTTTTTGAGCTTTTTTATTTGAACATTTGGGTTACCGAATTTTATATTACTGGCTAAAATTAATTACAGCTGCTTTGAATGTAGAAACCAAATTACCTTTTCCATTAAGGTGATGTTTGCATAATATACAGGCATGTTCTGAAATCCACACGAAATTTTCACTACATATTTTTCAAAGCATTGTTGGTTAAAATTGTTTTTTACAAAATCAATGCCTTGAAAAATAATAAGTGAAAATTTCGTATGGATTTCAGAATATGTCTGATAATTTTTAATATATGAACTATATACTTTCTATATAACCATGTTAAGCATACGTAAAAAAGTACTGTAAACAGTGATCACGGTGACTATAAAAAAGAACGGTGATTTGAAAATCGGGTCACTGATAACAATATTCCTTAAAAATCACGGGATCACTCATCCCTAATAGATTTAGGTATAATCGTTAAAATTTTTTTTGTTTTAACAAAATGTTAAATAGATTTGCGACAAGTCAAAAAGGTGAGGTTGCACACTGTATCCTTTACTGAACAGGAGTTCAAAACTTAACCTAAAAAAAATATTGTTACGCAAAATGTGTATCAGACCAAAATTGACTTATGGTTGCCAAGTATGGTATGGCAAAACTGCTAAAGCTCATACAAAGAAGCTTTAAATTATCCAGAGTAAAGAGTTAAAAATAATATACAATCTTCCCGTAGATTCCCTACTGACTTACTACATTCATATTTAGAACATAAAATGATTAGTTCATTTGTAAAGGACTTGACGCTGTCACTTAATGAAAAATGCAGATCGTCTAATTTTGAAGCAAAAAGAAATTTACTTAGAAATCACAAAAATTCCTTTATAAAGAAAGAATCTTAATTAATAATTGGTTAAAAAAATATTATAATTTTTTAGTTTGTATACCGTTTTTTGAAATAAGCTTTTCCTCAACGCGGTCTTTTTAAAAGTTTCTTGTGTTTAATTAAGAAGTTGTAATTGTTGTAGTACTTTTATGTTTTAAGTTGATATTCGATATATTTTCATAATAATAATAATTCCCCAATTGCCAAACGAGGTACTTTTTTTAGTTATTATTATTAACGTGTTTCGAGCAAACTCCAATTGCACCGTATGAAAGCGGACATAGGAGCATTCAAACCAGGTCTTAGCTTTGCAATTCTGTATAATTCGTGACAGAAAAAGTTTATTACAAAAAATTTACATATTTCGAAAGTATTTCCAGATTATTTAAAAGCTTTTATTTATTTTTTGTGTTTTGGTTACAACATTTTGAATAACTTACAAAGAATCGACTTTCTTAATTTCTAATTTTGTTGTCGTGTAGCTTTCGATTTAGGATTTAAAAAAATTTGTTATAGCCCACAGTGCATTGTATGTTAACTTTATTTAAGGGAGTTTTCTCATTTGTTTTTTAAACATTAAACCACAATAACTTAAACATTTTATGAAATTGCGTAAAGCAGAGAGAAAAAAGAGTTCAGTACAATTGCGATTGAAGGAAAACCTTATAATTAGTTGAAAAAAAAAACACAAACAATATGTATTAGTTTCGACTGTAAGGATTTTATATGAGTATTTAGTTTAATATGTTCTCTGTAGTGCGTAAAACGTTTAGGCGTTACCATGTAAACAATCCATGAATTTGTACTCACAATTGGCAAAAGAGCATGAATAAAAGAGAGAGGAAGAGAGAAGAATCAAAGGACTAAATTGATTTGGAACCCTACAAAATTAGTCAGAAATAACAACAACCCCTTTTGCTAATGAAAGCAAGACAAGTATTGTTTAGTTGTTACGAAGTTGTTAACTTGTCCATAAGAAAATGTAATAAAACGTGTTAAACTCAATTATAAAAAAGAAAAATATTGTTTTGGGAAAATACTTCATACGTGTGTATGTATGTACATTAATTTTTATTTTCGTATATTTAATGTATTAAATTATTAATAAAAAATATATTTTAACTTATGTTTCAAATAATAATTATAATAATAAAGAAATATTTGTATAAAAATAGATCTTCGAAGGTCGCAAAAATTGTCGAACAGTTATTTATCGAAAAAAAAAAAAAAAACTTAAATGGCAAAAATCAAAACAACATCAGTCTATTATAATCTCTCTCACTCTAGCAATATATATTTTTGGAATATTTTTCACTTTTACACCATCCTATTTTAAAAAGTTCAGTTTAAGCTCTGCAAATTTATAAGTTGGGCTAACGTTAAGTTCAAGCGCGGCTTTAATTTAGTTCACGGATAAATGGCGAGGGGACTTGACTTTTGTTTTGTGTCTTTTCTGCAGAAAAGTTTTCACGGATTCTAATGGCAATTGGAAGTGATAATAAGCACAATATGGCAAAGGATCCCAATAGGTGAATAACGCTTCCCGTTTATCTAAGGCAGCGGTAGCACTTGTTGCCTCAAGAGAACACCATTTAGCAGTAAAGGCGGCTAACGACGAATCTTCTTCATTTGTTGCAGCCAGACTTAAGGGACGCATATGAACACATTTCATAGTGCGACAAAGTATTTGAGCATGTGAACGGTTATAGCAAATGTAGGGCAGGGAAACACCTAAACGTATCCCTAGTGGTAAAAACTGGCCAGTAGCCTGACACTTAATTAAACGAAAGCTGATGTGGCAGTTAATAAGACGCTGAAAACGTACCTTGGCAAAGAAAGCCTTAAGCCAATTATCTATTAAAATTGCATCGGAAGACGTGTTAGCTGCAGTTGAAGTGACGGGTATTAGATTCTTTGTATCCTGTTCAACGCGGCAAGTGACGTTTGCAACAACTTGTGAAGCTTTTACTGTAGTGCAGGTAACATAATGGTCGCCTGGCACATCTCTCACCACCAACCACTGTTGACGTTCGTTTATATCATGAGAAAACCGCAAATCGCGCCTCTGACGCGGCAACATATACTTAAAACGTTCCAATATTCCCTGCATGCCTACAGCCACCAAAATGTTACGAAATTCTCGTAAGAAGTCTTGTTCGTATAATTCCCATAAATCACGAGCCGATGATAAGGTAACGTAAGGAGGAAGTTGAATGTTCTGAGCCGCACAACGTTGATAGAATTGCAGGCAATCGTCTAGTACTAATGTCTCCTGTACACCAGTCATGAAGGTAGCGCAACCTAACAATTCCAAATGAGGTTTGGCCACAGCATCGTAATAGGCAGGACTGGTGGCGCATACTGGTATATAAACTGAAGGCTTTTCTTTGCGAACGATATGACAAAGAGCCGATATGTAATTGTCTACATTGTGTGAGTTAAGTCTGGGCACTGCATAAAACTTATCCACAGCCGTTGAAAAGCGAGCCAAACCAAACAATCCGTCAAATTCAAAAACAACGACACGAGCTCCCGAAGAATAAAAGTTACGTGCCAAATGTAAAGTTTGTATCGTACTGCCACAGCTTATCAAAACAGTGCGCTTTGATACTTTACTTTGTGGGTCCAATTCAGGGTTGGAAAATATACCTGTATTAATAACCCATTTAAATAGTTCAAGCGGTAATCGTGTAAGTTTCCAGAAAATCCATAATAAAGCCGACAACCAAAAACTGGGCGCAGCTATAGACAGTGGTATATAAAACAAATAGCGTAACAGCAAAATGAATAAATTCATTAGAAGGTTTGGCCAGAATAATATTATATTGCAGATGCGTTGTGCAAACGGCTTTGCAGGCGAATTCGATTTGTTAAGTAACTCCTTCTTGATACCGGTGTTGGAGCGGCTTAAAGAAGGTGTCGGTATACTCTCATCATCCGTGTCTTCCTGGCTAGGATTTTCTGGTATTAAATCAAGAGAGTTGATGCGACGAATTTTTGAGCGTGCATAACGTAAATGACGAACATAATCTTGTTTTGTTTGAAAATCTTGAGACATGTTGTTTTGTTTTTTATTTTTTCTTCTTTAATATTAATTGAAGCTGATACACTAATTTCTATTTTAATGTTAGAATATTAATAATTTAATCTTATTACAATTCACGAGTATTGTAATTCCGTTATATTAAAAGATTTCTTTAACATAAATTTAATTTTTTTTTCGTTAAGCACGTTTATCTCGTAACGGTCAGACCTGCAGCACGGTCAGCTTTAAATTGATTATTTAAATCGATTCATACGTGAGGAATCTTTTCCTATTTAAATTGCCTTCGTTGTTTTACACACGAACTCATCTTAAATTCATCTTCATTATCATTTAATATTTCACTAGATCTTCGATTTTACTTATTTGCACATAAAATTATTGCATTATTATTTCAGTATATTTTCAGACAGTATAAACTCAATTTATTATAATGATTAAAAAATACATACATACATACATATATGTATGCGATTAAATTTCATAATAAAAAATAAAATTCTTCTGCTTTCCTGAACCAACCTTTGCAAATTAATTTGCAAAAATTACTTGAAACAATTATCATCTGGAAGGATGGAAAAATTTCAGTTCCTTGGATAATTGAAACAGTATTCCAATTTTTAATTTCACTTGGTTTGAAGCTCAACTAAAGTCCTTTGATTTATTGTTATTGACTATTTTGGTACAATTAAAAACTTATTATGGGAAATATTTCCATTATTTATGTGTCTGCCAAATTATCGCTTTCTGCGAATTCATTTGCTTCTCGATTCCTAGATGTGGCAACTCTGTTTGTTTACATAGCCGTCACGTCCACCGGATGAACGATTGCATTTAATTGCCGAGTCAACTGAACCTTAATGCAAGATTTTTGTGCCAACTTCTCATCATGCTGGTGTTTGAAATGCAGAGCTATCGAGGTCGATGACTAGTCGACGTTCTCAGATTAAGTTGCACATTTAAAGCAACAATTGATGTATTGCTGTCTGAATGCATCCCACGACATGTCACAATGGTTTAAAACGATTTATTTTTGAAAAATTCGGTATCTCATGAACCACTTAGGATATCTTAATGAAATTTTAAAGAGAAGAAAAAATGTCCCAAACAAAAAATTTTTTTTTGTAAAGAGGCCAGCCTTCCTTTATAAATACGGAACGGTCAAATGCTTTTTGGAGTATGAAGCATATAATTGTGGCCTTACATTTTAATAATCGATTCTTACCCTTCGAGGAATTTTACAATAATTTACAAGTGTTGTTTCAAAATGGCCTATTTTTGGATAGGGCTGGAGGGAGAACCGTTATAATATTTTAACCTAATTTTTTTTTAATTGCATTTGCTATAGTTTGTCTTTAAAATGGTGTAAAAAATTTTAGTAGTACCGAAGTAAATTTAAGTTCGGAGGCAAAACAAGAATACCATCTCTTTAGGTAAAATCCTTAAAAAACGGTATATTTTACATTTTCTTAACTTAGGGGCTTGTAACTTTTTAACAAAAAGCGCTTTCAGAATAAAAATTGAAATTGAATTAAGAATATAGATAATGCCTGAGAGTAAAAATCCAATAATTGATAAGTGCTCTACGCCAGAAATACTTTGTTAAGGTCGGCCAAAATTAAAAAAAAAAATTGTCAGCCAATTTACTCTCAAACAAAACAAAAGACATTTTCAAGGTCTAATTAAAATTAAAAAATCTTAACATTTGAGTTAAAAACAAACTAACTAACTTTGGTGGCTTACCCAGTAGCCCCCCCTTCACCCTAGGAAGCTGACTGTTCGCAGATTTACTGAGAAACTCCTGTGTAAAATTTCATGATGATATCTTAAACTGTTCATGATATATCGAATCTTGTTCAAAATAAATAGCTTTTAGACCACTGTGCAACGGAGAATATTGAATGTTGTCCACTAGCAAACCAGTGTCATTCACTTTCTACTCTTACTTGCCTAAATCTCTCGCGGTAGATACTTATTCGATTGTACTCTGTTATACACCGAATTCTAATTGATGCTTTTTTAATAATAATTTTTAGCACCGTGTTAATACATTTGCTAGCAGGCTTATAGATTCTATCTTTGTGTGATATTTTCCAAGGAAATCTTTTATTCTATAACTTTTGGTTTTGTTAGTCCTATCGCCTTTCTAAGAGTTTACATTTGCAATTATTTTTTTAATATCTCGAAGAAAAAATCTAAACAGAAACGTTGCTTCAGCATTGACAGGTGTCAGTCGATAAACACGGAATGAAAATGATTTTTAAATGTTTAATAAATAAATAACTATTTTTGGTGACATTTCTTTCCCTGTGCATTTTCAACATTTACATGCTGGGCAAAATTAGCAATTGAAAGATCTTCGTCTTCTGGCTTTCTTCTTTTCCCGAACAGTGAGGGCTTAGTTAGTTCTTAAACTAATACATATAAAAATTCTCTTCCTCGATTGAAATAAGGTCGGAAAGTTACAAAAGTAGGTGAATTATGTTTTTATAAATTTTCTGAAAATACCCTTCAGAATGCCAAAATCGATAACATCGAAAACTTTTGGTCGACCAGTAAGTTGGGTGTCCAGTCAAGGACACATTTAAGCCTATTTAGAAATAGCACATAAGCTACCTATACACGACATGTTTTTTACATCTGACTTATCAAATTTCCTACTGCAAAACACATAATGGTCGTATGAAAAGTCATCTGACAAAATTTCGTTTAGAACGTGTGCTCTTTTAAGACCAGGATTCACTATCATACACAATCATACGATTTAATCGCACAAAAATCTGACAGAATTCTGTCCTACTTTAACAATCGTTTCAAAATGGCGTCGTAAGTGCCACACTATTATACAAAAAATAGCAAAAAGGAGGTGGTTTTAATATTTTGTTGTTGCCTTCTCCTCATCTTCAAAAAAATCAACTCTGATTGCATAAAAAATATCATTTTTTGAATTATTTTAAAAGATTATAAAATCGTACAGATCTATCAAAAAGTCTGTCACACTCATACACTTTTAATTCACACTATCATACTTTTTGAGCACACATTCAATTTTTGACAGTTCGTACGACTAAGTATGATAGTCAATCCTAGCCTTTAATCTGACAAACCATCTGACATCATCTGTTTTGCAAAAACCTAAGCCGTATGAAACCAATCAACGGCGGTGGATTATTGGCGGTAGTATTAGTCGGCTAAAGGTAATATTTTATATCACAAAAATTTGATATTGCTTTTAACTAGTTAATAACAACTATGTAAATTCTGTATCTTTATTCAATGCAAACTGATCTTCTTCATATTAGGAATAAACAAAAAATAAATAAAATTAAAAAATCTTCAGTAATTCTGTAACGCACACAATAATATTTTAAGACGGCAACAAGCCGTTTTAAAACCGAACGGTTTTTGTATCTGTACAGTGAAAAATGCGAATCAATTAAAAAAGACAATTAAATTTTATGTTTTTGCTTATTTGTTGTTAGTTAAAATAATTGAAATAACACTATACAATTTAATTGTTTTAAATTTTAAATCCATTTTTAATAATAAATTATAACAAATAACAATTTTAATTTAATATGCGAGCAGATCAGCTGTTGTAAACAAATAATAGTTATGTCAGATGTAAATCAAGGCGCATCAAACAGGTGACTGCATCACACCATGTGTTTATCATATGTTTAACTTTTGCGTGTATTTTGTTTTTGTAAAAACTAATTCGAGCTGTCAAAAACGTCTAGTAATGTGTGTATGTGTTTGTGAAAAATAAGAAAGCCACTAAAAATATATTGGAATACATACACACACATACACACGTTTTTGACAGCTCGAATTAATTTTTACAAAAACAAAATACACGTAAAAGGTAATGCATCCACCTGGTATTATTTCGCCATGATGTAAATGTTCATTTGTGTTTGTGACCAAATATTAAAAGTCTTTTGTAAAATACGAATTTCGACCCACATGCAAGATCACATACATATGACTCACACAGTTAAAAAGTCAGATGTAAAAAACATGTCGCGTATTAGTAGCTTAAATAAACCGAAATAATGTAAGTCTTCGAGGCAGATATTTGTAGATTGAAAGTAAAATTTACAAAAATCGCACAACAAATCGTAATTTATTCGGGCCTTTAACAGTTTTTTCTAAGGAATCAGCATTATATCAACTTATTGATTTGCGAAGAAATATTCGCTAATAAATTTTAGATAAGCGTATGCTGCAAGCACTTATGCTCACGATTTGTTAAGTTTTGCCTGCAACAGCAAAGATTGCACTATCAGCATTTTCTGCATCATATCATCAATTAAACTAGTGATATTTTTTACCTCCTGTGGTAAAATCTCGTATGTGGCTTCAAGATGACTTAAAATGAGATTAGGTCCTATTGAGTAGAATAGTCGGAGATGTCGGGTCTTTGCCAACATATAATTTCGAATAATATCTTCCAGACATTTGAAAAAAATTTTTTAAAAGATTTTACGGTCGGTAAAGACATATTGAAATTGTATATTTGATTCTCAATTTTTTACTTGGACAATCGTATTTTAAAATTCGTCCATTTTTCTTAATATCTTCCAACTTTTTACTTTCTAATAATTTTTAACTTTTTTGGTTTTAAACTTTATAAAATCTATTAACTTTGATTTTAAAATAACCCATACGCAAGTCAAAGAATCTCACTTTTGTAGTTTTGTGGAAAAGGAATGATAACAAATTTATTGTAAAGGGGTACCTTTTCCTACGTTCCCATGTTGCCTATTTTCTGCCCGACTATGCATTTACCTTTAAATTATCTCTAATAAAATTTAACGATTATGTTATATATTATGTTACATTAAATTTCTTCTATTCCATTTTAAATGAGAAATTTATTACATGAACTTAATCCTAACTGAAAATAGTTCATTTCGTTTTACTCTAAAATATTTGAACCAATAATTAAGTTAAATTGAAATTAAAGTTTTGTAAAAGTTCTTGTATAACTAGAACAAAAACTTTTCTTGCCTTTTTTGTTGTTGCTGTAGTGTTTGTTCAAAATTTAATCTCTGTTTGGCCCATTGCTCTGTTGAGCGAACTGTCTTATCACGTACTTTGATCCTCCTTTTTTGTTTTTTTCTTATCAAAATTAAAAAAAAATGCATTTTTTTATTTAATATTATATTTTGCTGCTTCGAAAATTGATAAGTATTTGAACCGGCGTCGCGTCGGTGTTTTGGCGTCTCACTTTTATAATTAAATTATTGGTGAAAAAACTATGGATTTAACTA
Organism: Cistogaster globosa; assembly: GCA_937654795.1. Taxonomy (NCBI): domain Eukaryota; kingdom Metazoa; phylum Arthropoda; class Insecta; order Diptera; family Tachinidae; genus Cistogaster; species Cistogaster globosa. Next base: position 60,368,495 of record OW569403.1, on the reverse strand, counting down.
ACAACAAAACTACAATTGCTGTTAAAAAGAAATTTATTTTTACTATTCGAATTTAGTTATGCAATTAGCAAAACTATTTGCTTTTAGTACAAATGAAAAAATTTATGAATAATGATTTTTAGTAATTATTAAAATAAATGTAGACTGTGGACTCTTGGTCACAAGTAAAGGCCTAAACTTACGGAAGAATTATTAAATTGAGAACATTAAATTTTTTTCATTAACGAAAAAGTTATTAAATAAGTTGATTATTTGAATGATATCTTTATACCCTGTACAAAACTCGAGCCTTAAGGCCGGTATGCAGTTTGCTAAAACAAAAGTGTAAAAATCAGATTTGAATTTGAGGGAATTTTTGATATTTCATGTTTATCGTTTTACATTGTCACCAATTTAATTATTTTTTTTAAATTTTTTTGCTTTAAATTTTTTCGCACACCTTAAAACGGTTATTTTTCCTTGTAAATGATAAATCACAAATCTGAAAGTCTGGCAGAGCTGCTAAAACAAAGCAATTCCTTGTGATGCACACTTAGCGATTTTTAACTTGATATATTTTAAGATATTCCAGCTTATGCTTACAGATTGGTTCCGTTTTAAAAACAAATCATCATTTTTAAAATTAAAGTGTGTCCACATACATAAGTGTATTATAAACGGTAAAGGGCACCACTCAAAAATTAAAAAAAAAAAAATCGTATTACTAAACTCCCAGTAGCAAAAAGTAATAGAAAAATAAATCTAAATGTTAAAAGGTGTCCCCATAGTATACGTAGATTGACTCATATCGGCCTATCTGTTGAATTGTTGTAGACAAAAGCTTTGAAATTAAACAAAATGACAAATACTATGACCGTTATAATAACAAGTATAAACTTTTAAAATTATAAATTAAATGGGGCCCCAATAGTTCATTTAATTTGATATATATAGTCATACTTTTGAAAAGTTGTAGACAGATATTTGAAATTTACAAAAAAACTTTTATTGCTAAGACTGCTATAACAACAGGTATACAATTTGGATTGAAATATTAAAGGGTGTCCTAATATTTGATATAATTTGATGTACATATGTGACCAAACTTTTACACTGTTATAGACAGACAGCTAAAATTTGCAAAAGTATAAAATTTGGATTTATAAATTAAAAGGAGTCCCAATGGTTGATTTAATTTGATGTATGTGACTAAACTTTTGAAAATTTACAAGAAACCTTTCTTGTTAATCACGCTATAATAGCAAGCATACAATTTGAATTTAAAAATTAAAGGGTGTTACCATAATTGATGTAATTTGACATATGTGCGCCAATCTTGTGAACAAGTACTTGAAAATTAGAAAAAATTGTCTTCTACTTCGTCTGGTATAATAAGAAGTATAAATATTTAAAATTATAAATTAAAGAGTGTTACATTAGTTGATGTAATATGATTTAAATGGTCAAACTGTACAAAGTTGAAAACAGACGGTTGAAATTTACAAAAATCTGTGTTGCTAAGTCTGCTGTAGCAACATGTATAAAATTTGGATTCGAAAATTAAAGGGTGCCTTAAAAGTTAATGTAATTTAATGCATGTTGCCAAACTTTAACAACTCGAAGTGTTCAAACCATTATTTAGTTGGTTGGCCCAGCTGCTGTAGTTTCTTAACGAATATCGATCGAAATTTCAATAAAAATTAAATGTAAATTTCGATCGATATCGAGTGCCGTAATTTGCCCCTTGATTTTTTCTGAGACGATAATAGAAAAATTAATTTAGATACATATGTATGTCAATGCCGTTCGAATTTTGAAATTAAGGCCTCATTAGTCTTTACTTTCTGTTGCTGTTGCTGTTCTGTGCCGTACCATTCTGCTTTTCAAATTGTTGTAATTAGTTTTTTTGTAACAACAAACCTGCTGTTTATAATAAACAAAGAAAACACAATACACAACACAACAACTACAGTTACAATGATAAAAATGGTTTGTTTACAATTTTGCACTCACACTACCAAACAACTTTCAAGTAACTTAACGTTGAATTGTCTTTTCTACTGATTCGAACGGAACAGAACAGAACGTCAAAGTAATAACAAACCACATATACATATTTTCCATTTAACAGAAATTGATCAGCTGATTCGTCATGGAACGGAAAGTAAACACTAATTCTGCCTTTAAAATTATTACTTTTAGTCCTACTTTTTCTCATTTTGAATGGAACCGGCGGAACCACAATCCTATCAACAATAACAAAAGAAACTTTCCAGGAAACCTTTAACAAAATAAATGTTTCATTATATCTTCATGAAGTATTCATTGCTTCGAAGAAATCATAAACATTCATATATATTTTTTTACAGCTGATTAATGATTTTTATACAAATTTTAAATAGAATTTATAGGCACAAACTGAAGCATTAAAATGAAAATATATTCTCAATTTAAGTTAAAAATATTGCGGTCAAAAAAAGCGATACAAAGGTTCTTTTTTAATTTTTTTGCGTACTATGTATTTTTATGTACGAAGAAAAGTACGTAAAAAAGATAAAGGAAAATATTTGGTCCCAATTCTATTTAGCACTAACATAGAGAGATGTAAAGGAAATATCCAAATAAAGAACATTTTTAAATACGGCAAGCAGTATACTAAACCCTTTGTTTTACGTTCAGAAATATACGATTTGTTAAACGAAATGCCTTAAACTTTGACCCTACCTGTGATTAAGAAATCACATTACAGTGACTGAGTTCATCAAGTAACAGTTGATTTTGCAGGCTTTCAAAGCGGCTTTATTTGTTTGTAGCTCTTTCTTGCCTATAAATAACATCTAGTCTTTTTTCCAAATTTTTCACGTTTGCAACATGCGAACAAGAAATGCGGTGTGCTACAATCAATTTAATTATAGCTTCTTTGAATGTAGAGATCAAAATTTCGTTTCCATTATGATGACGGTTTGCATAAAAAATTATTTAATATACATACAGTTATGTGAAAAATAATAGCGACACCAAAACTTACTTTTTATTTACAACCAAACAAAAAAACAAAAATTCTTTTTTGTTTAAACGATTTTTTCTTAAATGATAGAAAAGGATTATTAACATATTCCTATTCCTATAATATATTTTGTTTTTTTTTTTTTGTAATTTTGTATTAATTTATATAGTTTAACGTGTGAAAAAAAATTAAGACACTTCACACAATTTGCCTAAATAAAACTAAATAGATATTTTTACTAAATATTGTTGTATACAGCCTCACAGGAAATAATCGAGAGGTGCCAAATCACACGACCTTAGAGGCCAATTTACAGGTCCATTTCTCAAAGTCAACTTATCGCCAAATATTGATTTCAATAACTCGATGGTTGCGGTCGCTGTATGGCACGTAGCGCCATTTTGTTGAAACCACGTTTCGTCTGGATAAATGTCATCCGTATTTTTAAACAAAAAAATCATTTATCATGGTGCAGTAACGACCTCCATTGTCCGTTACGTGAGATCTGGCTTCATTTTTTAAGAAATAAGGTCCGATGATGCTACCAGCATGTAAACCACACGAAATGGTGCATTTTTCTCAATGCAATTGGGTCTGTACGGCATGTTGTGTATGGTCTCACTCCATATGCGCCAATTTTGATTATTAACAAACCCGTTGAGCCAAAAATGTGCCTCATCGCTGAACACAGTTTGGCAATAAAATAACGGGTCAGTTACTAACTGCTCTACAGCCCAATTGGCAAAAGAACGACACATTTAATGGTCTGATGGCTTAAATTCCTGCACTAGCTGGATTCTATACGGGTATTAGCCACGATCTTTGAACAAAATGTTCCACGTAGTAGACGGATGTAGCCCAAATTTCTGTGACCGACGACGAATCCATAAATTTTGATCCTCTTCCACACTTTCCTTAACAGCAGCGATATTCTCTTCAGTACGCACGTTCCTTCGAAGTGTTGGAGTTATTGCATCCTTTAGAGAGTATGTGGTACAAAATCTATCCACAGTTTGATGGATGGCTTGCCGGACGGACGATTATGTGCACCATAAATATCACGAAGTCGTCTTTAAGTTGCTCGAATTGATGACGAATTTTCAAAGTAAACTTGGATGGTTTGATAGCGTTGTTTTAGCGACTCTATTCATAATGATTTGCCAGAGTTTACTGAAAATAATAAGAAAATATTTTTCACCAGAATTAAATTTTTGGTGTTATTTTTTTATAATATAAAGTTCTATCGGGCTGAAAAAAAAACACCCGATACTTTGTTGCGGATTCTTTGTTATCCAGAACAGCAGCACAGTTTCTAGACAATGAGTCGGCCAAATTGTGACAAACATGTAGCGGTATTGCGTTCAACGCACCCTATAACAGATTCCAAACCTCGTCGCAATTTTACAGACACTTTTCCTGATTGCCCTTTTAACTTCGTTCCACTTCGTTTTCTATCACAAGTTTTTATTCTTGGGAATCCATTCAATAGCATTTTCGGCTATCGGTTTTGAAATTTTTAGCATTTGTGCAATTTTTCTCTACGAATGCCCGCTTTTACTTAAATTTTTATTATTATTTTGAGTATCGTGGTCATAATGCGGTTTTCTACCCATATTTGCCTAAAAATTTACAAAATTGCTATTGATTTAGCAATTAATGCGAAGCTATTAATTTGTTTTATTCGTTTACTTAAAAAAAGTGTTTTTTATTTTTATTATTATTTATTTTTACCAAAGCGAAAAACTATTCTTATTATTTTTCACAACAGAAAACGCGCAATTTACAAAGAAAATAATTTAATATCAAAACGAAAGAAAAAAACACTCAAATCATATAAAATGTGATTTTAATTAACTTTTAAAGTTTTATCAAAATAAAGCTATAAATCTAAAACTGTACTTTTTTATATTAAAAGCAAAATTTTCTTTGATGAGCTTCATTATTATTAGCTCTTGTCCATTCATTCAATGTATGATATTTGATTTAAGAAAGGTTGTGAAGATCGTTAAACCAAAAGAAATAAAAAATAATTTGTTGATAAGAATTGCAATATTAATTTTGTCATAAGGCAATTAAATAAAAAGTAAAATATTTTTATACACTCTTATTCAGTTGATTAGAGTCTTAATATGATTTGTATTTTTAAATTTTTGGAGAAAACATTATATTTATAAGCAGGAAGTTAGAAGACGAAAACATTGTTTTTCCTAGCATTTTCCTGAAAATTTTTTTATTAAACATTTATACTGTGCAATTATTATATTTTTAAAATTTAAATATGTAATAATTTTTTACCAATGATTGGTAAAAAGGCGAATAGAATTAAATAAATGTGGCAGGATGATTATTTAAAAAGCTTACGCCTTTAAATTTATTAAAAGCTAATTTTTTTGTCTTTAACAAAAATGCTAAATAAATTCTTACTTTCTACAACTAACAAGTATGGTTTATGTATGTGCCAAACAGAATAAGGGTAGAGTTAGCTAGAATTTGTGTGGTTACTTGTTAAATAAAAGATCAGGAGTTCTAACCCCAAAAGAGTTGTGAGTATACGTGATTAGGATTAACGCCAGTACCTAGCCGTGTTGGCCATAACCTGACGGTGGTCGTCACTAAGTGAAATACAAAGCGTCTACTTGCGCCCCCTGCAGGCGTATCCAACAGAGTTTCAATTTCAAGAACATGGCTTGCAGGATCATGTTCTTTTCCTTACTTAAGAATTGGAGACTATCCAAGCCCATACGTTGAATGCAACAGCATATTCGGAACGGCACCACACCTTCCCTGCAAACACCGAAGTTTACTAACAGCCACCACGTGTACCCTGAAAGGACCTCACCATTAATTGGCTACAGAGATGGGCGGCTCTCTATATGGGCTACCAGTTTTCGTGGCTCCAGTCTTTTTAAGAACACTGATCAGTCATTCGACAAATACCACACTTGACTATCCAGATTTGGTGCCTACACACCAAGGGACTGGTTCCCCCTATACCCCGAGAGCAGTTGTGTCTAAGCCTAAGTTAGCTCGACCAGACTTGAAAATTCCCCGGGGGAAAGACCCTTGAGTATAAGGAAATATATTTTTCTTTGGTTTGCTGCAGTGAATTAGTTGTAAAAATGACTGCAATTAAATAACAAACAGAAGCTCAAACCACTGACTTAGTTGTTAAAATCGTCTGCAATAGCATACATTAGATCTCATGAGTTCAAGTCTTTTCAGGACCTTAGAGAAGAAAAAAGAGTGAATAAAAGTTGGTTAAAATACAAATCTGTTCTATTGAATATGTGGTTTTAACCGACTAGGCAGGAGTGTTTTTATATTTACTAAAATGCCAGCAGCACAAACAATTACCTAAAAGACAAACTTGATGTTCTAAACAAAAATAAAATAAAGATAATAACATTAATATTATATAAATTTATATATAACTATTAATTAATGCTTAATATGATAACCTTGTGCCGAAAACCTTCCAAACAATCAGAAAGGTGTACTCGTATGTACACAATTACTACCAAACTTAATTCATACATAATTATTTGCGTTGAAAGAAAATATCCCACTACGGCAAATATTTTTTTTTTGTGTTAGTTAAAGTTAGTGCCCTTGAATTTTTAAACCTCTGCACTGCCCCTAGAATGTGTAGATGTCAATCTCAAATTAATAAATAACAATTATTATGACGAAAATATGAGATAGCAAAAATATTGCCTGTTGAAGTGTTTACGAAAATGTAATTGAATACATTGTAAAAAACTGTTGCAGAACACAAATATGTGTAATAACAGCGATGTTCTTAACAGCATGTAAAACTAATAAATATGTTACTGGTAAAAATGTTATCAAAATGTGTAAGCTTTTAGTAACATTAAATGGAAAATAAAATCAAAGAAGTATTAATGAGTTCTTTAATCTATATATATATGTATAAGAAAACAAGCATTTTCTATCGAAAAAGTCACTACATCATTACTTCATGGCGTCGAAATGTATCGCAAATAATATTGAATTCTGATCTAATTAGTGTCCACAGTCGGGAAGAAACTTACCACTACAGTAACACAATTAATGGGAAACTATTTAGCATCTCTAAAAAAGATTAAAATTGATTATTCTGGTATTGTCGAATATGTGTCTGTTACAAGTGTGAGAAGGGTTTCTTTAACAGTATCGAGTATAACTGCCGATTTCTCTACATGCGAACGAATACTTCTTTCGCATAATTGTATTGAAAACAAAAACAAAACATAAAAAATTGTTTTTGTTTTCAATATAAATATGCGAAAAAAATGTTCGTTCGCATGTAGAGAAACCGGCAGTAAAACTTTTAAAAGTAACGGAGTTCTGCTTTATCAACAGAAAATATAAATTTTAACATAATAGAAAGGTTTATATTTAGAAAGCTAGAGATTAAGAAAATTCTGACATTAAAAATATTATGTGTTTAAATAAATTTACTTACAGCTTCATATATCTTTTAATTTTATATTGTTATAAACAATTTATTTTTTATAATTTTTCTTAACATTTTTCACACACATTTAACGTAACCGAACACTGCACAAGTAAAACTAAATGAAATTAGTGTTTTTGTTTACCTCTTACATTAATTACTTCACTTTTAGTAGAGTCGAAGTTGTGACCTTTAAAAGCTTTTGAAGAGGTCTTTCAGGAAATCCTAGCATTTTTAAAAAATGCTTAACCCATTAGGAGCCAATAAAGTTTTTATGTAAAATTATTTTTATTTTTTTTTTATTATTTTCAATTTTCTGTCACCCTAATATTTGTTTTTTTTTTATGAAAAAAACTAAATTTACATATGTATAAGGTGAAGGCTATATAAGATTCAGCATAGCCGAATATAGCACTCTTACTTGTTATAGTAAACTTTGTTGTTGCAATTATTAGGTTTTTGGGATCTTATGAGGTTTTTTAGTGCCCAGTAGAGCTGCAAATGAATCATTAATTTTTGATTTTAATTCGTTAAGAATTATCTAAATTTGGAATTAATTTTTTTCACAACAAAAAGGAATTGAATGAAATTGAAATCAATTCAAACGAATTAGGCAGAAATGAATTTCAATTCGATTTCAATTCAAATGAATTTGTAAAAAGAATTGCAGTTCATTTCTAGTTCAAATGGATTTTTCCAAGTGAAATGCAATTCATTTTCAATTCACTTAAATTGAATTGATTTTATATTCATTTAGATGAGTTAGGATAAGAAATTGCAATTCAAATGAATGAATTGTAAAATAAGTTCCAACCAATCGAATTCAAGAGCAAATAAAGGGGTAATGAAAACTGGAAATTACTCCCACTAAACTGAAAATATTAATGATAAAAGGTCAAAGAAAACATGGAAATGCTTACTGCGTATTTACTTTTAAAATCAATTTAAATTTTAATCAACGAGTTGGGAAGGGATTGCTAACTGCTTTTTAAAATTTATTTGAGTTAGTTCAAAGTTAATTCAATTCAAATGAACTGGAAATGAATTGCAATTTACTTTAACATTTTCATTTGAATTGGAAACGAACTGCAAATTATTTTTACCAAATTCATTTGAATTGAATAAAATTTCATTTAATTAATTTCTTGGTGTGAAAAGAATTTATTCAAAAATTGCTAATTCAGTGAACGATTTGCGAACTTATTCAAAAATGAATGATTAATTTACAGCTCTGGTGCTCAGTAGTCTGTCAGGTCTATATAAATATCTGCTAAAGCATAAAAACCAAAAGCCCCCTCCTCCTTTCGAAAAGCACACTTTGTATTTTATATTTTTGAGTTCCGTTGGTGTGTCCGGCAATCATATTCTTCAGATAGTAAAATCAAAGTTTTAACCCCTATAAAAAACAAACCAACATTGCCCCTGTGGACCATTTTTTGTTTCTTCGGGGTTCATTGTTTTTTTTTTTTTAGTAGATTGCCTACTAGAAAAGTTCTTAACAAAAATCTTCCTGAAGGCAAAATTATCTTAAAAATCCTATAGAAAATTTCAAAATCAACAAATTATGCTTGACAGATTGTTAGGTATAAATTTTTCGTAGATGTTGTTAGCAGGGGTGCAGGATGATTTTAATAAAAAATCGGTATATTTGCAGAAGAAAATCGGCAAAAAAAATCGCCAAATTTAAAGTATAAAAAAACCCAGAAATAATTTTTATTGCCAAAAAATAATAAAACAGAGCAATTCAGTGTTAAATTGTTTTCGTTATTGGTCGTATAATAGATTCTTATATTTTTGGTCAACAGAGGCACTTAAAGCAGTATTATAAAACATCTAATAAAGTTCATTTTTCTAGAATCTTTTCCATTGGACTTGGAGACAAATTCAACAGCTGTATTTTCTAATGTACTTGTTATTGACTCTTTCGGTGGCATAAAATACTACTGGGGCATACGTTATACGGAAAAATATTTCTTTCGCTGCAGTGTTCAATCCATTCATAAAATTGATAAGGGATGAATAAATAATTCTACCCTTCTCATTTTCATTTCTATTAATTCATTTCATTCTTCATTTCTATTAATTCAATACCCAAAATTTGTGATCTTTTATTTTAATAAAATTCAACGATTTTTAATATCTAAATTCTCAATTTTAAAATTTTCTTAGCTTAAAGCATTTTTATAAATAAATTCTCTTTTTTAATATAATGAAAATCACATTAAATTAATTTTATTCTGCAGGAATTATTGAGCTCAATTATTTATTTTGACTTATATCACTTTTATTCTTATTAAAGTTTTTTTATTATTATTTTTTAATGTAAGAAGTGATGCCCAAAAGTAATTTATTATACTAAAACAAAAAAAGTTACCGTTTTTTAAGAGTTTAACAAAAAAAGCGGGATTTTTGGAGCAAAAAACGGCAAATCGACAGTTTGATAGTTTTGAGGTTAAAATCGGTAAATCTGGCAGGCCTGTTAGTGGGGCCTTCTCTGTGTATAAGAACACAGAACATACATACATATACAAATTATGAGGTGGGAATTGGTTTGGATATAAAACGGAAAATATTTCATATTTAAGAAATTTAATAGAAATTTAATATTCTACTTTACGTTTAAAAATTTCGAAATAAGGTGGAGATTCTTTAAGACAACTTTTGAGTTTTGTTTTTGTTGTTGTTGCTGTTTTCAAGTAAAAAAATAAAACCCCTACGTGGCTAAATATATTTAAGCAATGCGTTGCAACGTTTCTTTAAACAATAAAATTAAACTTTTTTTTTTTAACTTTTAAGATGCAATTTGTTGCTTTATGTTGAAGTCTAAGTAAAAAATATTTTACGTAAATCATAATTTATTTTAATTTCCTTGGTGGTGTCCTTGGATACCAGGAATTTGTTAATTCAATGATCATTGTGGTTTCTAAAACCCCACACCCCAAAAATAAAGTTTAACTTGAATAATAATAAAAAAAACAAAAAATTCATGAGAGTTACAACTAAAAATATTTCAAAGTTTAGTCATTTTTAGTAACAGTTTTGGTTAGTTGACTGGTTTTTGTTCTTTTTTTTTTTTGGGTTCAAAATAAGGAAGTATTTACACAGTTTGTTTATTTCTATTTGCTATTTTTGGTTAAGTTGTAACAAAAGTCATAGAATTCAAAGCAAAAATTAGCATAAAAAAGTTATTTTTTATGTATCTATGCCAACACTATAATTGGAACTCCAAAAAACGAGGCGTTAAGTTAAACAATCAGTTAAGAATTTCCAAGTTCTCATTTTTCGCTTAATCGGTTAACAACGAGTTAGAATCTAGCACGGTTAACTAGAAGCGTAGAAAAACATTTGCAATACATATTCTTTTATTTAAAATAAATATCTTCTCTTGTATTTACGGTTGGTTTAAAAATAAAATAAAAAAATATTAACAAAAGCAAATAAAAGTTAATTAAAACACATAATTTATTTGTTTAAGGAGTACAAATCACAAACTTAAGGATAGTTTGTGTGTCAGTTTATAATAAAAATAAAAGGAAGATTTTATACAAAATGAGAAGAAATATAAAAGTGAAAAAGTACAGTTATTTTCTTTATAAAAAGTTTCTTGAATCAAAAATATTTAAAAATAATTTATATGTATTTTGTTATTGCTAATGAAGGAAGACGGATTTCTAAAAACTTAATATTTGTTATTTTTATTTAAAAAAGAAAGATTGTGATTATCTTTGTAAAACAAGGTGTGAACTTATTAAAAAATTTTAAAATAAAAATAAAAACAATTAATAAAAAGCAAAAGAAGCACACATAATGATACCAGTGAATTAAAGTGAAGTCCTTAGTAATTAAAAATATATTTATCTTTGCAACTTTCATAAAAATCTTTCAATTATGGTCAAAAAACTTGGTGGTATATGGTTTTTTACTTGTACATATTTGCTCGAAATAAGCTAAAAGCCTAACTTGAGTGTTTGGATGTTCCAAGTTTGAAACAAATGTGGCCAGCAGTTTTCAAGTTAACTATCGGCTCCACTGTGCCGGTCCTTTAACAGAAATTTTTTTTTTTTAATACGCATATTTTTAATTCAGTTATGCTTGTTTTTAATCGAATAACGACCTCAAGGGTTAAAAGCTGTGTTAGAAATTCCTTGTATTAACATAAATACGCAATTGTTAGACGTTTCATTCTGATAAATCTCATTGACAACAAACTAACTGATATAAATTTTGGGATTCTAGCTGTATGTTATTTTTTGAGGAGGGCTTACAAGAAATAAAGCTTTTCCAAAGTTTTCCATTCTTTCTGAATTTCTAAAATATGATACAATTTTCCCTTCTTAAAGGGTTACTGTTTAAAAAATGTGGAGGTCTCTTCAGGGGGAATTTTATTGTTTATAAACGAACCTCAACGCTTTTATTTATGTTTTTGAATTAGCAATGAATTAAAAACTTTTGATATTTTTATATTTTTTCCCAACCAGGGATATAAATAAATTAAAATTTTACTTTTTCGGCTTGAGGTTAATTTTTATTTCATTTTTTTTTTTAATTTTTAAACATTTTTAGAAAGGAAAATTATATACAAATGTATGTGGACGATTTCCAAAGAAAAAAGAAAAATTAGATATTAGAAGAATGAAATGCAGCATATTCTGGATCGCTGCAATCTTTATCAGCATTCCTCGCATCTATATGCCTCAATTAAAAATTTCTCTTTTCTTTTCTAAACATAAATCTTAATCAACAATCACTTTTTTATGTTGCATAAATTCTGAAAAATAGCTACACTTAATTTTGACTACCTGGACATTTCAGTTACGATTAAATAATCTTTGGATAACACTGCCTATGAGATTTTATACACACATTTATTATTATTAAGCAACAAAAGTTAACATCACTTATTCCTGCAAGCATTTTCAATCGAAAAAGCCACTACATCGTTACTTCATGGCGTTGAAATGTAGCGCAAATAATATCGAATTCTGATCAAATTAGTATCCCCAGTCGTAAAGAACCATACCACTACAGTTACACAATTAATGGGAAAAAAAAAAATTAAAATTGAGCATTCTGGTCAAGGCGCATCAAACAGGTGACTGCATCAGATCATGTGTTCATCATATGTTTTAGCTTTTTCGTGTATTTTGTTTTTGTAAAAACTAATTCGAGCTGTCAAAAACGTCTAGTAATGTGTGTATGTATTTGTGAAGAATACGAAAGCCACTGAAAATATATTGGAATATATACACACATATTGCCAGACGTCTTTGACAGCTCGAATTAGTTTTTACAAAAACAAAATACACGTAAAAGGTAATGCATTCACCTGGTATTATTGCGCCATGATTCTGGTAGTGTCGAATATGTGTCTGTTAAAAGATAAAAAGGGTTTCTTTAACAGTATCGTGTATAAAACTTTTAAAAGTAACGGAGTTCTGCTTTATCAAAGCAGAAAATGTAAATTTTAACATAATGGAAAGGTTTATATTTAGAAAACTAAAGATTAAGAAAATTTTGACCTTAAAAATATTTTGTGTTTAAATAAATTTACTTACAGCTTCATATATCTTTTTATTTTATTTTGTTATTAACAATTTATTTTTTTTTTAACATTTTTCACACGCATTTAACAATACAAGTAAAACTAAATGACATTGGTGTTTTTGTTTATCTGTTACATTAATTAATTCACTTTTAGTGACCTATAGAGATCAATATTCGATGCCTATGCAATATGCTTTTGTGAATCTTTAAGCAATCCATTAATTATCATCTGGTAGTTGAGACAAAGTTACTCTTAATATAACAAATTTAAGATGAAGTGCTTTTGTGGTAATATAACGGGTCTTTTTGTGCAATTAACTTTTGGTAGAGACGAAAAAGTGATTGTTAGAAGATCTTAATTTCACAATTGTTACGACAATAATGTAAAGTACATTTGTAAAATTGAATTTTTTATCTAAAGAAGTAACGAAGTAGTAAAAAGCTGGCAGGGATTAATTATTTATTAAAAAAAAGTGTAGCATACTCACCGTTACATAAACTTATGGGTGGAATATGTAAATTGTTTTACACTTTTTCTTGCGGCATATTTTTAAAAGAATTTACTTTTGAGATACACTGTAGATTTTTTTTAAGAATAGAAAAATGTACAAAGTGTTAAATATTTTTGACATAAAAGAAACGCCGTAAGCGATAAGCGCTTTAGAACACATTTCAATTGTTGCATTCTGAACTGCAATCGAAAGAATTGATTGTTGTTCAAACCTTTTAAGGACTGTTTTATTACTATTAGTAACGCTCGATATATAATTGTTATTGAAATTAATGTTTTTCATTCAGTGTCATATTTCATTAAAAAAAAAAACTATTTCAAGTTTTGAAATTTTTAAATGGCTAGTCCGTCTAAAGCAGAGGTGGAGTCAAACTTAAGTTTTTAATATGGACATTATTTTGCTTTAGGAGCCAATGCTGCGATGCGCTAGATTAGCTTACCATAGGTGTGTGAAAAATTAAAGCTGCTGTCAGTTATCTTTTATAATTCAGGAGATATTCGTGTTTTATAATAAAATTTTTTTTCCTACCACTATCCCACTTTTAGTTTCTATCAGACCCAGTCCTTCCGATTTTTCGAATCTTAGGGTTCTTCTGTAAGCTAACCCTGAAGGATATTTATAATTTTTATTTATTATTTTTCTGTAGCACAATAATTTGTGCACTGTTTGGTCATTTTTTTCAGGGATATAACGTTACTAGCTGTTTAGAGACTTCTGTACTTTACTTTAACGTTTTGATAAAAAAAAAAAAAAAAAAAAAAAAACAAAACAAAGTTTAACTGTTTATGGTGAACAAATCATATTAAAGGGAAATGAAGAACAAAATTCGAGGAAAAAATCATTCATAAGGAAAATTTTTTTGTTTTCATAAAATATTTGTTACTCAAAGTGTATAACGGCGAATTTTCTACAATTCATTCGATTCAAACTCATTTAGGACGTCAAAATTATTTATAAATAAATTTAAAAATAAATTTTTGTTTACATAACCAGGTATTTGAAACAATAATTCTTGTATTTTGTTTTATTTGATTTTTTTATAAATTATTTATTGTTTTTTTTTTTTTTTTCAATTTTGGCATATAAGTAAAGGATCTTACTAGTGTATGTAAATATATTGTTACCAAACAACATTTATAATAAAAATCAACTGTGTAGCGAAATAAAAACTAAAAAATACAATAAAAAAGTATTAAAATTTCTCATATTTTATTTCTTGTAAATAGTGGTTACATTTAATAACTCTCATGTAGATATGTGCAAAAAATGATGACGAAGGTTGTAACGAACCAGACAAGGCATTTGATGCACACAATCTTAATGAACATAAACACAAATGAAAAAAAATAAAAATATTAATCCATTGAAAAATTTAATCAAACAAGATAAATAAAAAACAAGTAAAAGTATTATATGTAGATCTAATTTAGTTAAGTAACTCCAATCAAAACAACCAAAAAAAAAAAACTAATATTGTGGTGACAGATAATTAAAAAATAAGAAAAAAAATTAAGTACGACATATAATTTTACATAAAAATGACATCAGCTGTTAACGGGTTAAGCATTTTAAAAAATTTTAGCACTTCCAGAAAGATATCTTCAAAAGCTTTCAAACAATACCCATATTGACCATTTGTTAATTCAACTTTATCATGATAATTTCAGAGGCCCATAACTCAGAAGATAACGCCAATCGCCGATTTTTTCACTTGATATATTTTTTCTTATTTTTTAATTCTTTATTACTCCATATATTTGTTTTTTTTTATTGGAGTTATTTCACTTTTTCAAATGGTATTGAAAAAATTAGAGGCAGGTGTGGTTCTTAGCCCACTGGCTCGAGGGACATGAAACAATCTTGCAGACTTTCAATAGCACCTCTTTCGACACTGTGTCTAATCGAGTGGCATATTTACATTTTTTCTATATAATCTACTGCCTTGGGAAAGTTGATTTCACGGACGGACAGATGGACATCGCTCGATCGACTTTGCTATGAATAAGAAGTCAGAATATAAAAACTTTATGGAGTCGGAAATGAACATTGTAGAAATTACAAACGGAATGTCAAACTTAGTTATACCATGTTTTTGTATTATAAATAAGCAAAAAGTTAAAAGAAATATATCACTCTAAAAATATATCACTAAAAAAAAATCGTCGTTCATCGATATAAAAAAATAAAAAAATAACCTATCGCAGATTTCCTTACGCACGACGAATATCGTCGACGCATTGATTGTGTGAATTTTCGACGAACATTTGCAACGATAAATTCGTCGATCGTCCCAAATGTGTTTACAGCATTAATCCCAAAGATGTTCAATGGTATACTTGTCAAACGATTGTGATTGTGTTGATAGAATATATTGTTGAAAGTGTTCATCACTCAATTTTCCTAGACCCTCGTTATTTCAAACAAGGTTTTTCCTAAATGTTTAAATGTATATGTATACACTAGTTATTCCTTGTGTGCTTCACTAGCCCAATGGGAATTATTATACCAAGGCCACACTTCCAATCCAGCTAGGTTTTCTTTGCTTTTGCACACTAATATGGAAGTTATTTGTACGATCCCCAGGTAAACTGCAACAAATTTTTACTTTTATATATATATATATATATATATATATATATATATATATATTGGCGAAATACAAGATAGATTGAGGCAGTTGGCGTGGCACCTCCCATAAAAGTAAAAATTTGTTGCAGTTTACCTGGGGATCGTACAAATAACTTCCATATTATTCCATATTTATTTATTTATAAATAATTTTGACGTCCTAAATGAGTTTGAATCGAATGAATTGTAGAAAATTCGCCGTTATACACTTTGAGTAACAAATATTTTATGAAAACAAAAAAATTTTCCTTATGAATGATTTTTTCCTCGAATTTTGTTCTTCATTTCCCTTTAGTATGATTTGTTCACCATAAACAGTTAAACTTTGTTTTGTTTTTTTTTTTTTTTTTTATCAAAACGTTAAAGTAAAGTACAGAAGTCTCTAAACAGCTAGTAACGTTATATCCCTGAAAAAAATGACCAAACAGTGCACAAATTATTGTGGTACAGAAAAATAATAAATAAAAATTATAAATATCCTTCAGGGTTAGCTTACAGAAGAACCCTAAGATTCGAAAAATCGGAAGGACTGGGTGTGATAGAAACTAAAAGTGGGATAGTGGTAGGAAAAAAAAATTTTATTATAAAACACGAATATCTCCTGAATTATAAAAGATAACTGACAGCAGCTTTAATTTTTCACACACCTATGGTAAGCTAATCTAGCGCATCGCAGCATTGGCTCCTAAAGCAAAATAATGTCCATATTAAAAACTTAAGTTTGACTCCACCTCTGCTTTAGACGGACTAGCCATTTAAAAATTTCAAAACTTGAAATAGTTTTTTTTTTTAATGAAATATGACACTGAATGAAAAACATTAATTTCAATAACAATTATATATCGAGCGTTACTAATGGTAATAAAACAGTCCTTAAAAGGTTTGAACAACAATCAATTCTTTCGATTGCAGTTCAGAATGCAACAATTGAAATGTGTTCTAAAGCGCTTATCGCTTACGGCGTTTCTTTTATGTCAAAAATATTTAACACTTTGTACATTTTTCTATTCTTAAAAAAAAATCTACAGTGTATCTCAAAAGTAAATTCTTTTAAAAATATGCCGCAAGAAAAAGTGTAAAACAAGTTACATATTCCACCCATAAGTTTATGTAACGGTGAGTATGCTACACTTTTTTTTAATAAATAATTAATCCCTGCCAGCTTTTTACTACTTCGTTACTTCTTTAGATAAAAAATTCAATTTTACAAATGTACTTTACATTATTGTCGTAACAATTGTGAAATTAAGATCTTCTAACAATCACTTTTTCGTCTCTACCAAAAGTTAATTGCACAAAAAGACCCGTTATATTAACACAAAAGCACTTCATCTTAAATTTGTTATATTAAGAGTAACTTTGTCTCAACTACCAGATGATAATTAATGGATTGCTTAAAGATTCACAAAAACATATTGCATAGGCATCAAATATTGATCTCTATAGGTCACTAAAGTGTCACTAAAAGTGAATTAATTAATGTAACAGATAAACAAAAACACCAATGTCATTTAGTTTTACTTGTACAGTGTTGATTTATGTTAAATGCGTGTGAAAAATGTTGAAAAAAAATAAATTGTTAATAACAAAATAAAATAAAAAGATATATGAAGCTGTAAGTAAATTTATTTAAACACAAAATATTTTTAAGGTCAAAATTTTCTTATCTTTAGCTTTCTAAATATAAACCTTTCCATTATGTTAAATCTTACATTTTCTGCTTTGATAAAGCAGAACTCCGTTACTTTTAAAAGTTTTATACACGATACTGTTAAAGAAACCCTTTTTATCTTTTAACAGACACATATTCGACACTACCAGAATCATGGCGCAATAATACCAGGTGAATGCATTACCTTTTACGTGTATTTTGTTTTTGTAAAAACAAAATTCCAATGGGAATTATTATACCAAGGCCACACTTCCAATCCAGCTAGGTTTTCTTTGCTTTTGCACACTAATATGGAAGTTATTTGTACGATCCCCAGGTAAACTGCAACAAATTTTTACTTTTATGGGAGGTGCCACGCCAACTGCCTCAATCTATCTTGTATTTCGCCAATATATATATATATATATATATATATATATATATATATATAATGCTATATATATTTCTGGCCTGGCAACACTGAGTGCTCCCAAGTGCAATCTGACATTTCCATTGGAAAGTTTGTCATTTTTAAGTATAATTGTACTCAAAACGTTTTGACGTATGACCATTATTTGTGTTGTTTACAGTGGCTTGAAAAAATTAATATAGAAAAAAATGGAACTAACTCGTGAACATTTTCGTGTCATCATTTTTCACAACTTTCGACGTGGATTATCACGACAAGAGTGCATTGATGAACTTAAATCTTTGTATGGCGATGAAGCACCATCCTATAGCACTGTGAAAAATTGGTATAATGAATTTAATCGTGGCCGAAGCTCGCTCAAAGACGAATTCCGTGAAGGTCGTCCAAAACGGCTGTTGTGCCAGAGAACATTGATTGAGAGATACTGCATGAACACCTGGCCGTAAAAATGGTTTGTTCTCGTTGGATCCCGCACAATTTGAAAGTCGCTCAAAAAAAGGCTCGTGTCGATTGGTGCAAAGAAATGTTGCAAAAATACGATTGCGGTGCTTCAAAAGACGTTTATAAGATCGTCAGAGGTGACGAATAATGGATCTATGCGTATGAGCCCGAAACGAAACAACAATCGACCGTGTGGGTCTTAAAAGATGAGCAAAATCCAACGGAAGTTGTTCGTGGAAGAAGCACTTCGAAGCAAGTGGTCACCTGTTTCTTCGGCAAAACTGGTCATGTGGCGACTGTTCCACTTGAGCAACGTAGGACGATCACTTCTGAGTGTTTGCCAAAAATTCGAAAAACCAACAAGAGAAAACGAATCATTGTTCACCATGACAATGCGAGCTCTCACACATCGGCTCAAACCAGAGCGTTTTTGACCGGCCAAAACCACGAATTAATGGGTCATCCGCCGTACAGCCCTGATTTAGCACCTAATGACTTCTTCTTGTTTCCGCACATTAAGAAAAAAATGCGTGGTCAACGATTTTCGTCGCCAGAAGAAGCTGTTGAAGTATTCAAAAACCATGTTTTAAAGGTGTCTCAATCAGAGTGGAAAAAGTGCTTCGACAACTGGTTTGAGCGCATGCAAAAGTGTATAAACCATGCTGGAGAACACTTTGAAAAACAATAAAACCATTTTTGATTATAAATATTCGCATTTTCACTATTAGACCAGAAATATATAGAGCAGCCCTAGTATAAAGAAGTTTCTAGTACAAAAAATTTGGGTTCTACGATGATAGTTTTTTTTATGTATTGACTACTGTTTTAATTCAAAATTTTTTTTCCTCCAGCTATGCCTACTAATAGCAGAGTTATTTGCGAAAAATTTCAAGACTATACCTATTTCAGTACTCCAGTTCACTTTGTATGCACATTACCCCGCCCAGTCTGTATTTCGCATACTGATGTGGTGGTTGCTATTACAAAATTTCAAGAGTCTACTTATAAAAGCTCTCTCGCAAAACGATAATAATAATTTTTCGCTTAGTCCCAATTCGCACAATGCAAGAAAATAAGACTGCTTATTTTCATTTTCTTCTTTGAACTTTCATTGACGTTCGCACAGTACAAGTCTTATTGCTTAAATTGTTCAGATTTTTGCATGAATGTACACACACACATCTATGTTTTTTGACATTACGAATATGGAAGCAAAGCGAATTGCAAGTACAATCAAGTCTGTACTCATTTAATTTTACCTCACCCCGTTGCCTACAACCTAATCAGCTCAGATTAAATACTTGCATCGTGCGAATTGGGACTTAGTGATGAAATATTTAATGCAATATTCTTTTTTGTCGGTACAAATTTAATAATTGTAATTTAATAATTGTACAATTTTTATGTACAATTATGAACATTATTTATAAACTGTGATGTTTAAAATTATTAAATTTAGATTATTATTGATGTAAAGATTTTTTTTATGATGCGCTTTAACATCATAAACGCTTTTAAAAATTACCAAATAATTAAAAGAAAATGTAAGACAATTTATGTACATATTTTTGCTATCAGTTTTCTGGCTTTTTGCGGTCTACTGTTTTACATATTTTTGCACTCAAGTACACTGACTTTAAAGATCATCATACCGTTTAAGTTTTAAGTGTTAAGGCCGCAACTATTTTTTCTAGTAAAGCGTTAATTTACTTTTTTAGATTTGGGAGATCAATTTTGAAAATTTCTGCTCTATTCTCCCGTTGCTTGTTTTTGCTAGTAAAACTATTTTTTTATTTTTCGAATTTTTCGGAGATCAGCAACAAATATCATAATTTTGTTCTATAATTTATTAAAAAACCACCTCAAAATCATTCTTACTTGTTAAACTTTGTATGTAGAATTAAATGTGAGTGTTTCAATTTGAATTTATCTCACTTTTATAAAGATAATAATTTGTACGCTCCTGTAAAAAAGTTCGTAAAAACTATTATACCTGAAAAAAATATATATAGCTGCCTGTTGCTTCTCACGTTCCAAAACTTTTCATGACCTGTACATGCACATAAATATCTGCGTGAATCCAGTAGAAATCATAATATAATCCCGATCACATTATTTCGGCTATGCCGATTCTTATATATCCTTCGCCAACATGCAAATTTAGATTATTGAAGTGACTACAATCAAAAAACAAATATTCACCCCAATATTGTTTAAGAACTAAAAAATAAGAAAACAAATAATTTACAATATTTAATTTTAAATTTAATTTCAAAAGCTTTAAAAAAATATCTTAAAAAATTGGTGCATAATCGTACTTTTTTGTGAAAAGTTCAGAGGCCCTTAACTCGAAAAATATGGGCAAACGCCATCTTTTACTTGATGTTTTTATCTTGTTATTAAATTCTCTATCGCCCAAACCAACAATTTCTTCAATGCACCGTTCCGTTTAGGTGAAGTTCGGTAAAATGAGACTGAACATAAATTATTCTCATTTGAAGACGAAAATGCCCAAAAGTCGGGAACACAAAAATGAATCTTCTATCCCAAAACAAGATGTAAAACAAAAAAACAAAAGTAAACATAAAAACACAAATAATTTTGAAGTTCTAAAATTCATTTTATTAATATTATTATTTTTTTTATAAAACTTGTAAATGACACTTTTGAAGATATTTGCGTGCGTGAAACATAGAATTTTCAACCAGCTGATTGCTTTCAGTTTCCACAATCTACCGAAAAAAAGTCTGGGCTGTTTCGTGCAGAAAAAAAGAAGAATTTTATTCTCTCAAAATCTCTCTCTTCTATCGAAATTTTCAGTACGGGAACAGTTTTCGGTAACATTTGGATCACGCGGGATACCAAAGTCGAGTACGGGAGCGCACCTTATGTTACAAAAAAATTTTTTTCAGGCGTTTTTTAAACAAATTATTTTGTAAACAAAAGCAAAGCACAGCTGTTTGATTAAATCTTGCTAGCGAGAAATTGAATTTCTTCTCTTTTACATTTTTACGCTTTTTTCACTCTCTCGTTGCTAGTTTGAACACGTTCCAGTATAAATTAGTAACAATTTTTAGTTACTGAACAATTGTTACTTTTGTGTTATTGATAGACATTAATGATTTACAGTTAAAATAATAAATAGGTAAAGAAAAAAAAAAAAACGAAATCGTTACTGTTGTTTTTAAACAGACGTAATTAAAAACCACGTGAAGAAGCATATTTTATGCTCGCAACTGAGTGCAATATGTATGTGCGTATGTACGAAGGAATAACAAAATACATACAAATCTAAAAATATGAAATCAATTTTTATGCTTTTGCTTTCTAAATTCATTGAGGGCTTAAAACGTAGCTATGGAATTTAGTTTAGAATCGGTAACAAAATACACACGTACATAAATATTAAGTTTTTTTTTTTGTTAATAAATAAATAACATAAATGGATTGTTGATATTAAAAATTATAGGAGTTATGCCACAAAAAAAAAAAAAATAAATAAATAAATAAAATAAAATAAATAAAAATAAAAGCATGGAGATATTATATGGTGACAGACCGTGTAATGCGTGTTTAAAAATCATAAACAGGCTGAATATTACAACATAATTGTTTGTATATTTATTTTGCTTAGAATTCAATTTAACCAAATACTTTATAAAATTATTGTTACTGTTATAAAAAATTATTTGGATTAAAAGCTTTAAAACTATGGTGACCGAAAAGTACAGTATATTGGTTGTATGCCTTTGCAATGTGCACGTACTTATGGTTATTAGAAAAATAGGGTTAAATTTATTTAATCAATGTCTGTTTGGTAACTTAACTAGCAAAAACTAGCAACGAGAGAGTAAAACAGAAGATTTCAAAATTATTCTGCTTTAGCAAAGGCCTTGGGAAAGATAGGTATAATGCTTAAAAACTGTACACTATGACCATTTAGTAGTACCATTTTGAAGGTAAATGTACTTGAGTGCAAAAAAGTATGGAACAATAGACCACGAGAGGCCACCAAACTGATAACCACAAGAAAAAGTAAAAAATAACACTTAAAGTAACCAAACAGCAAAATATGTACATACATAAAATGTTTAACATTTTCTTTTAATTATTTGGTCATTTGCAAAAGCGTTTAAAGTGTTTAAGCGCATCATACACTTAGGCAATAAAGTCTGCGTTCACAACACCAACATTTCTTACTAACACAAAATACTACAATAAATATGAGATTAAAACGAATATTTTCTAACGTACTTATTGCTAACAACTTTCAGATAAAAAATCAGAATCAAATCCCAGATTGTTCCCTTCTCTTGTTTTATAACGAGACTTGAGTCTTGCAACGCTTGCGTATAGCAACCAAAAAGTCTAAAGGCCCAACTATAATGTGCATATACTAGCTTATACCAACTTATACAACTGTGCAAATACATATAAATCAAATGTGGTAAACTATAACGTACTTGAGAGAACTTTTCGTCAAGTTTCGTCAAATGTCATTTGCTTATGCAATGTACGAAACTGATCGCACATTCCGTACAGAAACAGCTGATTGCGCTTGGTGTATACATACATAAATCAATAAAGAAAAAATTGCAGTGGAGAGTGACATTGAAAAAGATTTTTTTTAATTAAATAGAAAATGTAGAAAAAAGAAGGGTTTATATGAGTGAAAATAATGCGTTTTTATTATAACAATTCGCTATAATTTTTTTTATTGCTTTCAAATTAAAACAGTGACACCGTTGTATCTTTTGGTACTTTTAGCCAAAAATACATAAAAAACATGCCATTTTTTTGGATTTTGTTAAAAACTAGTAAAAGAAAGTACATTTATTTAAATCAATGTTAATAAATATATATAATATATTTTTTCGATGCCTTTTTCTTTACAAGTTTTATTTATTTAAAAAAATATGTATTTTTGGGAAAGTACGATTTAAACGTGAATGTGCAACTGTGGCAAATTATTTTTTAAATTTATGTAAGTACATTGTAGTCACATAAAAATCTTTAAAGAATTACCTAAGCATTTGACAGGCTTTTCGTTGGGTTTTTGACATAAGCTCAAGCTAGTTTATGCACATTATAGTTGGGCCTTAAGTTCACTTGTTTCGTCTTAACAGTCCCGTTACTTTTTTTAACATATTTTCTTGTTTTTGCTTACTTTCTCTTCTTTTTTGTATCAATTAATCTTTTAATGAGCTGATTTGCACATTATTATTTAAAAGTGAAAGAAATTTTAAAACATAGAAAACAAAAATAAAGAAATTAGTGTTTTAGAGAGAAAAATTATTACTAATTTGTGTAAGGAAGGAAGGAAGGAAAAATCTTTTGAAAAATTGGCCAAACTGTCGGGAGAAAATTTTCGTCTGTTCAGCGGGTGGTCGTCCAAAAATTTTATCAGCACGGGAAGAGTGCAAGGTTATTAATATGGCGAAGGTAAATACTCGAATAACATCTTCGAAAATTGTGGAAAATATAAGCCAGCCATTCCAAAAGAGTATTTGCGCTGAAACTGCGAGAATAATTCTACGAAAATCTGGCTATCATGGCAGAGTTGCAAGACGAAAGCCATTCATATCTATTCTTAACAGAAGGAAGCGCGTTGAATTCGCTAAATAAGCCACCAGAGTTTTGGAGACAGCTTTTATTTTCAGACGATAAGTAAGTACTGCATATTTGGAATGAAAGGTCGTCAAATTGTGTGGCAAACGTCAGGAACCGAACTCGATAAAGAAAATCTGGTTGGTACAGTAAAACACGGTGGTGGTGGAGTTATGGTATGGGATGTATGGCGGCTTCGGGTGTAGGTCAACTTGAATTTATTGAGTCCACCATGGATAAATATGCATACCTAAACATATTAGAAAAATAATTTAAAACAAAGTGCTGAAAAACTTTTGGTTCTAACAAGATAACAACCCAAAACATACCGCGGAGGTCGTTCGACTTTGGCTCCTGTATAATGCTCCAAGACAACTTAAGCCACCCCCAATCGCCAGATCTCATTTTTATTCTGTGGGATTTATTAGAGAAAAAAATTCGCCAGCATGTAATTACGAGTACAAAGACCTTGCGAAATGATATACGGAAAGAGTGGGAGAAAATAATTGCTGAGAAAACAGTCTTTTTTGTACCTACATATATTTTTATATTGTGATAATTATGATGCTTTAGTTTAAAAATGAATTAATTGTTGGTTTATGTTATTTAGTTTTTGTAAGAAAATGGTGTAAATAAGAAATCTGTGAAAAAAAATTTCTATAATTTTAATTCTTAATGTGGGTTTTTATATATTTTCTAAAAGTACATTAGGTGAACGCAGACTTTATTGACTATGTGTACATATATATGTATATTTTTTCTGCAGTTATTTTTAATAAGCATTTTTGATCTGATTTAAATGCAAAAAAACTTTGCACTCAAAATAATCTATACATCATAATTCTTAACTTTACTGTTTATAAATAAAATTATAATTGTACAATTCTTATTAAATTCGTACCGACAAAATAGTACATTGCATTGAATGTTTCATTATTGGCTTGTTTACTTTTAATTCTTAAAACAAAAAAAAAAAAAAAAAAAAAAATACCTACAAAGCTAGAAGATTCTAAACAAAATTTTTGTTGTTTAACTTCTTTGCTGTATACTCTCATATCGAAATTAAAGAAAAAAAAAACAAAGAATATAATTTTTCCCTTTTTTAAAATACTTGCATTTTCTCTAATGTTACAAAATGTTCTTTTGTCGGACATTTTTTAAACAAATTATTTTGTAAGCAAAAGTAAAAACAGCTGTTTGATTAATTTTTGCAAGTAAATACTGTACTAGCCAGAACTTGCAACAAATTTTCCCCTCTAAAATTTTACGCTCTTTTTTCACTCTCTCCTTGCAAGTTTTTTAAGTACGTGAACACGTGTTAGTGAAAATTAGCAACAATTTTTAGTTACTAAACGGGCCTATTGTAATATCCTTAAACTAAAAAAAAATACAGTTATAAAAACCATAACAATAATTTTTTTCACAAAAAATTTAGTTCCTTTCCTAATATGTATGTGGTTTTGGTTAGTCACAAAAAGTTTTGAGTAGGTAATTAATTGCAAGACAAAACTAAGTAATTTTTATATGTTTGTATTTATTTTTCTAGATGCAAGCATATCGCGACAACTTTAAACAAACGCCTTGTCCTTCCAATTTCGAAAATCCACATCCTTTCACTAATAGACTACCATTTTCTAAAGGGCAAAGCAATCGTAACCGCATTATAAATAACGATTCCAATACAAATGGATCAATAGGCGCAACTGGAGGACCTGTAACAGTTACGACTCCCAGAATGTTAAGTCCTTCACCCTCCGAAAATGGTGGCAATCCATCGTCATCAACATCGGCTTTATTAAGGCAAAATCAAGAATTACGGCAACGTTTAGCCGAAGAGGCAAGCAGCTATCGTCGACGCTTAGATACTTACAAGCAGGCTCAACAAAATCAAGCCACGCTTGTCAGTCGTTTGCAGTCTAAAATTCAACAATATCGTCAACGTTGCAGTGATCTTGAGGATCGTATGCAAGAAACAATTAAACCAGCTACACCTTGTCACACACCTAAAATCACCACCGGACCAACATCTAATCAGGTTATGGTAAGTAAATTTATTGATTTATGCCATTAAACTTTTGACATGTAAAACTTAATTTTATTGCTGTTGAATTTTTAAAAAAGAAAATTGGACTTTTAGAAGAGATATCTTGCTTTTGTACTCTTAATCACAGTTGCAAAAGGGTTTATTTAAGTTTGTCGACCCCATAAAGTACTTACTTATATTCTGACTTCTTATGCATAGCAAAGTTGATTAAGCTATGTCCGTCCCTATTCGGGTTAAAATTAACTTTTTTAAGGCACTAGATGAGCTACAAAAAACCTAAATACCCCAATTGATCAGACATAGCTCTGAAAACATCATGCCTGCCTCTAATTTTTCGTTTTGAAACTTTCGTTGTTATTCCTACAGGTGTTAATTTTTATGAAAAAAGGAAAGAAAATTTGGCAGCACTTACTAAGCTGGTTTTAACTGACATTTGTATATCTGCAGGTGGTTGTTGTTTATGATTAAAATGTAATAAAATTAAGTTGAGACCACAACTCTAAGCAAAACTTGAAATTTTTCGAAAAATTATTTTTATTTTTATTATATTTCTAGTGTTCAACTTCATTTACTTTGGGTCACACTAGCCAACCATGTTCATCATCATTGGAAACTCCACCTTCACCACCAACGTGTGGTGGTACTGGTCGAGACTTTATTATACACGAAGATAGCAGTGAATTGTGTCGTAAATTGGAAGAAGAACATAAGAAAGCCGAACAATTATTGGCGCAAAATAATGCACTACGTCAACAGCTTCTAGAATCGAATCGAACGAATGAAGCTTTAACAAATGATTTGCAAAAATTAACAAACGATTGGTCTAATTTACGAGATGAGTTGATGTCAAAAGAGGATGAGTTTAAAGAAGAAGAACAGGTAATTTATTATTTTTGTTTTTCTTTCTCAACATAATCTTAAATTTTCCAAAAGATTTTAATATTATGGGTATTGACCGAAAACAAATACAACTGGAAAATAAAACAAATTTCAATGATTTTCAAATACCGAAATGGGAGTTTTATATTTCATTGTGAAGAAATTCCAAAATTCATTTTTATATCAATTTCATTTTATTTCTTCTAAGATACCTCACAACGAAATAACTCTTAAATGAAATAAAGCCCACCAAACATTTTTTATTACTAAGGCCCTCATTAATTCACAGCTTTTGGTGAGGATTAAAAATTTATTCTTCTTTCTCTTCATGAGTACTTTGCTGACAGATATTAAATAATAGTTTGCTTTCTATTTTCATTCATTTTTAAATTTAATTATTATTTTATATTTTGCCACCAAAATTATTTTATTAAAATAACAGACAACAATTAGAACACAGCAAGAGTTAAAAAGGAAAGTATTTAATGTATGTGAAAAGGTAAAAGTTGACGATTTTTCGTACGTTGCGTTGAGGGACACAAACTGATTGTGACATCGCTCATAAGAAAACATGTAGTTAAACTGACTTGTCAGTTGAATACGTCAAAGTTTAACGGATGACGGATTGCGCTCTTGCCCGATATGAAAGCACTAGAAACTATTGCAATTTTTCTTTTACGTTTTCTTTTATCTTTTCATTTTTCAGTTCAATACAACACATGAGCAACACACGGTTCTTACTAAGAAAACAATTCTGTCAAGTGCTCTGCATCTGAAAAATTATCTGACATATATCTGACCGTGGAGTCTGATTTGAGATAATGTAGGCCCTACTACATCTGACTACACTTTTCTATGATTTTTCAGTATTTTAAAAGCAAAATTTGTAAAACAATAATTAAATGACGTGTCCAATATAAGACACCGCACGCACTTTAAGGACTCTCTGCCTATAAGAAAGTGCTGTGCCAAATATGAATCGGCGAAAAGATTCTTTCCTACTATAAAATTTTTCTGATTAAAAAAAAACTCCTGTTTCAAAAATCCTAAGTTTTGCTTAGGGTTGTAATCCTAATTTAGTAAATGAAAGGCTTGCTGTTTTAGGTAAAAAGCTCACCAATTTTTCTTACCTTTTTCATTAATAACTACTAGAAATTTGAAAAAGAGCGGTTTAGTGAAAAGTAAACGAGACGAATTAGTTTTTTCTTCATTAAATAGTCCTGAACTTATAATTTCAAAGCTGTAAGAAAACACCAAACTAAAAAAAAAACAATGTGAAATTCATGTGCAGTCTAGGGTTAAAAATAAAATTGCATTCGCTTATATTAGACGATTTTTAAATAAATAAATAAAATAAAATTTTACTCCGGAATAGAAGGTTTTCCTCACCTATTCAACCCACAAAATTAAACGCCTAATGAAAACTGTAAATTCTATTTAAAGTTAGAAAAATCATACTTAAAAATAGAAACAAAAAGCATAAATTAAAACAAATATTTATATAAATAAAATTTGCTAAAGAGTTAATTAAATATTTGTAGAATTTAATTTATTGATAAAAATTTATTTATATTTTTTTCATTATTATTTAGGCCTTTAAAGACTACTACAACAGTGAACATAATCGATTGTTAAAAATGTGGCGTGAAGTTGTCGCTATTAAACGGGCCTTCAAAGATATGCAGACGGCAATAAAAAATGAAGTTGCCAAAATGGGCTTAGAAGTTAAAGGTACTGCAAAAGATATTAATACGACTTGTGGCAATGTGACCTTCAATATGCAGCAATCAAAACGTGCATCCGATGAGCAAATAGGACAAACGAATCGTGAAAACGATGAGTTGCAAAATCAGTTGGCCACTCTTAAAGTGCAATATGAGAGTGCACGTCACGAAGTTTTAGAACGCGATCAACGTTTACTCGAACTTGTAAATCAATTGAAAAAGCTCGAAGATAGATGTGCACAAGCTGAATCACAAGCTATGCTGGCTAGTCGCTATAATGATGAAATTGAACGTTTAAATAGTTCAATACGAGAGATAGCTCAAGCTGTAGTATTGGATGCTGAGATAGCAGATCGCGAACAAACAGCTGATGCAGCAGTGTCAAGTGGTGGAGATGCAACTGTGGGAAACGCAATGCAACAAATGCATTTAACGCGTGATACAACATCAACAGCATCTGCTAAATCGCCTAGGCGTCCGTCGGCACGTGCGTCTCAAGCTTTTGCAGAGGGCACAATCTCTGCTGTACAAGCAGCATTACATAAATATCAATTGGCTTTGCATGATATGCACGTTAAATTCCAAAATGCAAATGAAAATCTACGATCGACAAAAACACAACTGGGCACTAGCGAGGGCACCAAAGCTTTATTAACCACAAAAATACAACAGCTAACGGAGAAATTAGATGCCAGCAATTCTAAACTATCAGAGTTATTAAAGGAACGTGATAGTCTTCAAAAAACTTTAGACGAAATAAGAGAACAAAAACAGCAGTCCGATCAGGGAAGAATGGAAATTAATAATGCGGTAAAATTATAAAAAAAAACCTTTTTTATTTCTCAATTTTAAAAGTTATATGTTTTTTAGTTCGAGAACTTGACAATAGATTTTGAAAAGTTGCAGTTTAATTATGGTAAATTGCAAAAGAAAATTGATGCTTTGGAAGATGACAAAAAGGGCGTAGAATTAGAGATGCAAAGAATTTTAAAGGATAAAAATATCACAGAATTAAATTTAAGGTAAAATATTAAAAAACACTTTTAAAAAAATTATATTTCACAAATAAATTGTAGAGCCGAAGAAGACCGTAACAGTCGTTTAAGAGAGGAAACCATATCCCTAAGAGAAGAACTAAATAGAGTCGGTTTAAATCGTGACTTACTTGAACAACAACGAATAGAATCCGATAATATAATTAATTTATTAGAAAAGCAAAAAGCTGATTTGGAATATGATCTTGACAAAATTCTTGTGGAAAAATCTGATCTTCAAGATCGTTTAGAAACAATTTCTAATAACAGCTCTTCTACCACAGATGAGTTAAAAATCTTACAGCAAAACATTACTGAATTTCAAGAGGAGCGTAAAAAACAAACACAACAATTACATGATCTAACCAATGAACTGGCTGATGTTCGTAAGGAGCTAAGTAATTTGGATAAGTTACGCTTGGAATTGGAAACCGACAATTTAGGTTTTAGTGAAAAGGTTAAATGTTTACAAATGGAAAAGGAGAAAATATTACAAGATATGGCATGTCTCACAAGAGATCGCAGTGATATACACAATCAACTCACTGCCTTATGCCGTAAAAAAGAGTCTTTAAATGAGGAATTAATGCGCACTCGCCAAAGATTAGAACAAACAACCGAAACGAATAATCGTCTCAATCGCAACTTAGAAGAGATGGTTAAAGATGTCGAAGAAAAACAAGTGGTAATCGATTTGCATGAAAAAGAAACTCATCGACTGCAGGTAAGGCGTCTAAAATTACTTATGTTTAGTAATTTTATCTTTCTTAAAAGAATTAGTGGTTAAGTTTCGTAAATATTTCACATCACGAGAGTAACAATCACATCTAAGATACAAACAACAAAAAATAGTAAGAAATTAATAGCTTTTTCTAAAACAATAGTTTCATTAAAATATGTTATCCAAAAAAATAATAATTGTGTCGTTTTTTCATTTTACAACACTAAACAAATAAATGCTTTTTTTAACCGAATTAAAAAAAAGAAGGAGGTTATCAATTCGACTAAATGTTGCTTTTTTGTGTTTGTGCCTGCAGAACTCAGTCATTATTGAACCGATTTTGTAATTTGATAGATTATTCTTACAGATAGGTTTCTTTTTAAAAACAGTTCATAATCTTAGAAATTAAAGGGTGTCCCTATACAACATACATGTTTTTCAAGTGTATTATGAACCGTAAAGCACACTTCCTTAAAAAAATGCGTATTACTAAAGCTCCCAATAGCAAAAAGTAATACAAAAATAAATCTAAAAATTAAAGGGTGTCCCTATAATTGACACAATTTGACCTATGTAGGCCTATATTTTATACCATAAAAGAAAAACGCTTGAAAATTAAACAGGATGTCGATCAGGATGTCGATTATCAATCAAAATTATAAATTATAGGGTGTCCCATTAGTTCATGCAATTTGATGTATGTTATAGCCAGATAGTTAAAATTTACAAAGAACCTTAATTGTTAAGTCACTTATAATAACAAAAATTAAATTTGTGTTTGGAAATTAAAGGGTGTGCAAATAGTTGATGTAAGTTAATGTATGTAGCAAACTTTTGGTCCGTTATAGACAAACAGCTGAAATTTACAAGGAACCTGTATTGCTAAATCCGCTATAAAAACAAGCATAAAATTTGAATTTAGAAATTAAACGGTGTTCCCATATATGAAGTAAAGTGACCATTATGGTCCTATCGTTTGAACCGTTATATACAAACACTTGAGACTTAAACAGAATGTTCACTACTTTGTGTGGTATATTAGGAAGTATGGAAATTTTAAATTATAAATTATAGGGTGAAACAATAGTTGCTGGTTTTTGATGTATATGACCAAACTGTTGAACAGTTGTAGACAGTTGATTGAAATTTGCACAGAACCTATATTGTTTATTTCGCTTTAAAAAAAGCAAACTTGAAATTAGAAAATAAAGGGTGTCCCCTATAACTGATGTAATTTCACCTATATGGCACTATCGTTAAAACCGTTGCAGACAAACTCTTGAAAATTAGACATAATGTCAATTACTATATCAAGTACAATAAAAATTATAAATATTTAAAATTAGAAATTAAAGGGTGCCTTAATAGTTGTAATTTTATGTATATGGTGTGTTGAGAAATGTTGTGTTGTTGAAAATTTTATTGAACTTTTTGTTTCAATGATGTAAAAGTAATAAAACTTCTTCTGTAAAAGCAAATTTTTGCAAACATAACTGTTCTTTTCAAAACATTGAAAAAACTCTTAAGCACCGTATTTTATATTAAATTTTTCTCCTTCGTTTAGGAACTTTTGGCATCTTTACGTTCTGAAAAAGAATCGCTTGATGCTGTACTATTTGATACCAACACAAACTTAGAGGCTACCGAAGAAAGAAGAGCCCAGTTAGAAAAAGAACTACAAGAAGCCTTAGTAAGAGAAGAATCATTTAAAAATAGTGTTGCACGCTTACAAAAAGATTTGGAGCAATGCCAACGTAGAGCTCAAGAAACTAAAACCCAACTTATTAATGCTGCCCGTGAAGCAGAAAATGATTTCAACCAAAAGATTGCAAATCTTAAATTGATAGCTGAAGAATCTGCTAAGAAACATTCCGAAGAATTATTGCAATTGCGCAATAGCTTAGAGAAACGTATGCAACAGGCTCTGCAAGCCTTACAAACTGCAAAGGATGATGAAATTGAAAAGCAACAAGAACGCTTAGACACTCTTCAAACTCATATGGAAAGTTTAATACAACAACACGAAGAAGCTTTAATTCGAGCTGAAAATGATAAACAGCAGACCTTACTAATAGGTAAGTGACAGTTAATGAAAAAGTTATGGTAAAAATTTTCTTTTCATATCTTTTTTATAGCTCATCGTGATAAACAAGCAATTCAGGAAAAATTAGAATCAGTTTCCAGAGAATTAAAGAATGAACAGGATGCTTTAGAGCGGGCGAAAAGAGAACATAATGCAAGGGATGAAAAACAAAGAAATGCAATAGCTCAGCTTAAAGATGAAATAGTTGCCATTAGAACTAAAGAGGAAGAACAAAAGTAAGTCCGACTCATAGATCGATCCTTTTGTCATCATCAAATAAATCATCGTTTGTGTGGCAGATATGCATTCTGGCACATCTGAGATTAGTTTTAAAAAATATTAAATTTAGTTCCCATTTACAATTGTGCAGTCAAAATATTGACCAAACTGACTAAACACCAAATAACCTAGATTTTATTTAAAATAATTCAATTTTAATTGTTGAAGATGCTAACAGTAAGATCTATATCATTAACAAAGAAAAAATCGTAGCAGAAAGAATTTTCATTTGCAGATATCCTTCGTTTAATACGGTATTTATACAACGCTTTTTCGATATAAAGGGATTTGAAAAAATAATCGGTTTTAGTACAAAGAGAATTTTCTACTTTTAAAACGAAAAGTTGAAAAAAAAAACACATACACAATTGAAATATTAATTTGTGTGGGTACATATTCATATTTATTATGTAGCGCATACGAAAAGACTTCAGTTTTATTAAAAATATGAAATCTTTCATCTTTTTGTACAAATAATGATCGTTCACTGGGGAGATCCAGAAAAATAATAAGGCAAATAGATATTAATCAAACACCTTCTTATGAAATTGAAAAGGATCTTGAAACAAAAGTAAATATTCATAACTGATTTGGCAATGATAAAACCAGTGAAAGAATCATAAGGTTCTATATTTAGCATGGCGCAATAATACCAGGTGAATGCATTACCTTTGATAGCTCGAATAAGTTTTTACAAAAACAAAATTCTCGCAAAAGCTAGAATATATGATGAACACATGATCTAATGCACTCACCTGTTTAGTGTGCCTTGATAATAGGTTTTTTGTCCAGAAGCGAAAACTATGTAAAAGAAATAACTTCTAATGATTCTATTGCACGCGCAAAACGCTTTTAATTTTGCATTTTAATTTTATAATACATTTGGATACATGGGAGTAATTAATTAGATAATGAATGATATATAATTCTAATGACATTTTTAGCATTATCATTATTTTCACTAATTTTATGCTTTTTAATGAAAAGGAAAAATAAGACATAATGGCAACAAGTTTTTGTACTCGTGTAAGTTATAAGATCTGCTAGCTGGGGTGTTAAATGGCTTAAGATCTCAGGGGTAAAATTTCACACGTATCTCACTTAAAATTGATAAACAATTAAGATATTCAAATATAGATGTACCTACAAGAGTGGTAAGTATTATATACTTTTAAGCATAGTTTTTTTGAGTTTTTGCGAATTAAAATTTGGTTTTATAAAAACAATTATTTTCGATTAAATTGTTATTAATAATTATACGATTTCATTAAAATTTCATTACTATTAGTTAAAACAATTATAATTAAAATAAAATCATTAGGATTAAATGGTACTTAAATTTCTTTCAATGTCATTATTTCAAACAATGGCAATGAAGTTTCAATGGTAATGGCATGTAATTACTTTGTGTTTTTATTTTATAACAAAGTCTGAATTTTAATTTTGAGTTGAGACAAAAGTGCTTTTGTTATTAAGCATGTATTTTGTTTAAAAAACCTATTGGAACATAACTCTCAAATTTACTAGGGTGTCAGACGATCAAGTTTTCATTCAAGTTTTAAAATTTCTCTCATTTCGTAACCAATACACTCACACTTTAAAAACTTGCTGAGAATTTGCTTTCAAGTTTTCGTTCAATTGATGGTTTTCACATTAGACTAATTGTGCTGGCATAAAATCGCAGTTTGTAGGCTTTTTCGGTGAGGAGAGTGGTTTTTGGTTGGCACAATTTTTCAACCAGCTTCAACCCCGCACAAGCAGAACAAAACTAACACATACACACTTATTTAAACACAGGTTCTGCGTTTTTTTTTTTTTTTGCAGAGCGATTTTTAGTGTTTAGTCGTCCATCGACGCGTAAACATGAATACATCAATGATGAATTTTATTATGATTGAATTCAATTTTCTTATAATATTTTATCAAGGGAAATTAAGTTTAAAGTTAATTTAAGTTAATTTTTATATGTATTTTACAGGAAAAAAATTGAAAACGAACTTTTTGTCAAATATGAATAAAATATTAATTGAAATCTTCTTCATCTTCTTTTTATGAATAAAATATTAATTGAAATCTTCAGCTTCTAGGAGTGATGATGCAGCTTGCAAGTTACAGCCACTAGAATTTCCTCCTAAAATTATTGCCAATTCATCATCAATTATTTCAGCCACATTTCCGCATTTTATGTATGTGTTTAACGAACGAAAGGCAAACATGAAATAAACAAAGAAATTAATAACACACACAAAGCTGTGTATACGTGCACAATTTTATGCCAGCATAATTAGTCTTGTGTGAATACGAAAGAACAAAAGTTGTGCGGATTAAAAATTAGTCTAATGTGAAAACCCTCATTGAGTCTTTCAAATTACATTCAAGAAAACAGCTGATTGATGTTTTTCCCTCCAAATTTGCAATAAAAATTCTGCTGTCAGTGTTTTCTTGACATCTTGCTTAAAAACTTGCTTTGAAATTGCGTGCAGCCTACGTCACAGCTTTCAATTTTTGTGAATTTTGAGAAGCAGTATGTGTAAATTTCTTGAAAGAAAATTGAACAAAAACTTGACCGTGTGACTGCACTGTTATATAAAATCTATGACTTATATAACGCAAAATTTCATAACTATCGCGTTAAACGAGGGGTACCTGTACTTCTAAGATGCTAATTGAAAAAAGATTCAAGTTACAGTATCCGGAATCTTACCAATCCATTAAAGGAAAAGAATGGTGTAATTTAAGAGAGTGGCAAACGCAATTGCAAAGCTTGTGGCACTATGCAAGCGCCATACACGGCTATTAATAATATTGTTATTCTAAAAAATAAGCCGGATTTGTTTAAGAAAATTCACAAAACCCCTTGTATCCGTGTAAACTGTGTATCGTTCAATTAAAATACAATAGTGTATGCTTGTTGTTGAAAATTTTCATATAAAATTTCAACACACCAATACAAATTTTTTTTGCATGTTTTTGAAAAGTTGTATTGGTAATCGTGTTATCAACTACATGTGAATTCCATATCACATTGAGAAAAAGAAATTAATCAAAAGAAATTTGTATTGTTGATGTTAAAAATTTGTTAACAAAAAAAAAAAAAAAATTTAAAATTTTGCTTTTTTCAGTCCTATTGTCCATTTTACTTCTGAATACTTATTTTCTTCTTCTTCTTTGCTTTTTGACGTTAAATATACAAAATAAATTGATACAATAATACACTGC
Organism: Cistogaster globosa; assembly: GCA_937654795.1. Lineage (NCBI taxonomy): Eukaryota > Metazoa > Arthropoda > Insecta > Diptera > Tachinidae > Cistogaster > Cistogaster globosa. The sequence goes on along the minus strand of OW569403.1, from coordinate 60,332,257 downwards.
GTGTTCACAAGCATATGTATAAACAGAAAGTTTATTTAATACAAAATACACCATACAAGATTTTGTGAATTAAGGAAATAAGTACGTTTATCAATGTCTGGCGCTGTCATTTAATGAAAAAATCGGATTGGCCAATCCTCTAAATATAAGAAATTTACTAAACCACTAATAATCTTTTGCTAAAAAAAAAAATATGTCCCTAAAATCTGTTATATTAATTATTAGATTTAAATATTGTAGAACTTTGAAGCGAAATCTAAAAATTACACCACTTCAAAAAACAAACATTTCAGAATTAAATTAGAGGATTGTATACGCAAACAGGAAGTACTAATGAATGCTTTGAGAGAGGAAAAGGACAATTTCCAAAGACTTGGAGAGGAACTAAAAATGGAAATCCGCCTTAAGGATGATAAACTGGAATCGATAACTAATGAATTACAAGACACTCTGAGAAAACTGAAAGAAGGTAAAATTCAAATTTTAATCGCGCATTAATGAAATCGTATTTTTCATTTATTTAAATTAGGTGAAAGTTATGTTGAGAGTTTACGTAAAGATCTGACCGATACGAGAAGACAGCTGGCAGATAGCAACATCGAACGAGACAAATATTCCGATAGCAATAAAGAGTTAAGGGATCACGTAAAAAGAGTAGAAAGTTCTAAGCGGGAACAGGCAAGAGCCATAGAGGAAGCATTGCAAAAAATCAGTAGCTTGGAAGAAAGCAAAAATATTTTAGAAAACGAGCGAACACGTCTAACGACAGTGCTCAAAGAGACAGAAAACAATTTGTCGAAAACAAGCCAAGAATTAAATAACACTCGAAATACATTGCAGAAAACCCAAGTCGATTTCGCTCAAAAAGATGAAGGCGGTAAGGAACTGCAAAATAAATTAATAGCCGAGACCGAGCTAAGAGAACGTGCACAGCAGGAATTAAATCAAGTCAAGAAGCAGTTAGCAGATTTAGAAGCAAACCTTTGTGTTACTCGTCAGGAATTGGCTAGAGCTAGATGCCATTCGAACCAGGAAGAACACCGTTTCCACAATAGAGAACAGGAGTTAGTAGCGCGCATCGAAGAGGCTCGTGGCAAAGAAAAACGTTTAGAAGATCAAAAACACAATTTGGAAGTTTGTTTGGCTGATGCTACACAGCAAATACAAGAACTAAAGGCTCGACTGGGTGGAGCAGAAGGCCGCATAAGAGCCTTGGATGAGCAATTGGCTTGTGTTGAGCTACATAAACGTGAAACTGAACATAAACTAAGTTCGGTTGTACATACGCTTAGACGAATTGCTGGTATACAAATTGATGGTACCGTTAATCTCTCTCATCGTCTGGTCAGTCCATCACGTCGATTTTCACCGGTTCGAAGTGTTTCTGGAGGTGTGTCTCAAAGTTGCCATGACTATGAAGCACGAAGTACTTCCCATTGCCCTGAAACACCAGCCTTAGATTGTGATCCTGATCTAATACGCAAAGGTGTTAGATGTCTCATGCATCAAGTAGTTCAAATCGAACGAGAGAAAGATGACTACAAAATGCAACTCCTAACAGCCAAGAAGCAATTGCAAGATGCTAGTGAGCAGCAATTAAGATGCGATTCTAAGGTTTCAAAACTTCAACAAACGATACGTCATCTTCAGCAAGAAAAAAGTAACCTTGAAACAGAACGCAGCATGAAAATATCGGCTATAAGTGCGCTGGAAGAAAAATTACATAAAAAACAGGACGAATGCCAACAAATACGCGAAAAATTAACTCAAACCGAAATGCAATTAAATTTATGCGCAGAAGAAAATTCCCAAAACGAAGATCGCTTAGAGAAATGTAGACAACATGGCGCCAAGTTAGAAAATGAGAAGCGCCATTTGCAAGAAGAGTTGGCAAAATGTGAAAACAAAGCCACCAAGTTAGATTTACAGAGGGTGGCACTAGAAGGTGATCTAACACGTTTACAAATGGCGATGCAAGAAAAAGAATGCAACATAAGACAAGCTCAGGAACGTTTAGACAGTCAAAAGAGAACCATAGTGCAGTTGGAAGATAGGTGTGCTTCTCTTAAGACGTCGCTTGATCAAATGAAAGAAAGATTACAAAAATCTGCTGTTGTAGAGGCTGAATTAAAAGGAGAATTAAAAACTGCTCATAAACAATTAACGGAACAAGGACATAGCTCACAGGCTAACGAGGATAAGCTTAAGTTGCTGCAGAAATCTCTGCAAACCATCGAAAATGAAAAACGCATCATGACTGAGCGCCTTGAAAAAGCTCAGTCAACAATTAATGAACTTAGACGAGGTCAGCAGGCTCAATTGGATATTTCTCAAAGATTGCAGGATCAAATTAACGACTTGGAAGTACAAAAATCATCTTTAGAATCTCAGTTACGAATTGCGAAGTGGAATCAAGAAACAGGGAATATAAACAATGGAACCAATATTCCTAATGACGAACATGAACTAAATCGTCAATTAAAATCGTCACAAAGGGAAAAGACCGAATTGCGTACCAAACTGCAAGTGTTGCAAGACAAGGTTAAGCAATTGGAAAATGAACGCAAAAGTAAATTTTCCGGTGACAGCGTATATGATAGAGCTGAGAAAGTTATTGGAGGTGCAGGTGGTATTGGTCTGACTTCCTCTTCAACATTTTATGATGGCAATTATGACTCTAATCGAATGGAAAACAACAACAACAACGAAAACTTTCACAAAAGCTCAACGGTACCTGGAGTCAGTGGCACTTTTAACTGTGGCTTGGACCACAGTTTAATTGAACATGAAAATCGAGATTTGCGTTTGAAGGTGAGGCGTCTGGAAACACTTTTAGCTGAAAAAGAGTCAGAATTAGCCCGCTGTAAGTCACGTTTACACGATAGTACCAAGTGTATGAATGGCTTAGACTCTGACCGTTACAGAAGTGCGCAAATGCAAGCTGAGAAGCTTTTAGACGCTAGAGAACAAGCTCACAAACAGCAAGTTGTACGACTAGAAAATCAGGTAAAGTTATTTCAAAATAAAATAAAAAGTAAGTTGATTTTAATTATTATTTTTTTTTTTTTTTTCTCTTAAAGATCTCAATGTTACGAGAACAGTTAGCTCAGGAAGCGAAACGACGCCAACAATATATTTTACGCAGCTCCAAGGCCAACCGTGAGATGCAGCACTTAAGAAATACTTTAGGTGACAGTTTACGTCATGTATCTGAACATCCCTTAGATCCAAATCTATTGGAGAGTGAATCAAAAAGGTAGAATTTTTTAAAGAATTTAACCTTTAATGCTCTGCTATAGCATATTTTTTATGAGATCCTATGGCAGATGTACTACAATGTGCGGTTAATTTTGTATTTTAAATATATTTTTTTTCGTATGTGTAATCGTTAGTTGCATGAGAATGTCAATAACGATTTCAAGTTAAAAAAGCTATATAAACAACAGTAACCATTGAGTACCTGTCCTCACCTTGAAACTTTTGTTTTCCAACTCCTGAGTTTGTCGACTGTTTCATATACACCAGAACCCAGATTTGCATCGTTAATGGGAACCAATAAAACGCGGCGCATAGCGAATCGACGCAAATCGAATAACCTTTTTCTATATAAATGCACTGAAGTTTAATTAATTGGGGATAACATTCAAAACAAAGCAAAAAATGTTTATTTTTTACTTTAAAAAATGTTTATAATTATTATAAAGAAATAACAAAACAATACATTAAGAAAAAACATAGGGGTTTCCCCAAGGTACATTTATATTACTATGTAAGAGCGGCTCTACAACAAATACAACATTTGTAAAAACAACATGGCATTTTATTGTTGCTTTGTGAGTGGAAATGTCAAAAATGGAAAAAGAAAATAAAAGAGAATTGGTCTAAAAACAAACGCTTTCCTTGTTCTGCATATGCTTGTTGTTAGTGTTTTTTGAAATTCGTAAACAAAAGTAGGAAAATATAAACAACTTTTGACATGTCCAACTACAAACCAGCTGGGCGGACGACACTACCTAGTAAAATAAATGTACCTTGGGTTTCCTCCTATTTCACGCAATTTGAAAACCTTTTAACGCACAGGTGACGATCAGTGTTGCTAGAAGTTTTAAAAATTCTATAAATCAGAAAAGAAACTAAAGCAGATACTACAAATGCGAAAAATGGTATTCCATAATACTGCAGTAAAAAATTTAACCGTTTTTAGCGATGCAAATCGAAATCAAAACGCCGCAAATCGGAAACAAAACGGCGCAAATCGAAATCAAAAGGATGCAAATCGGATATTTCCACTTTTTAAAAAGCGACGAAAATCAGACCCACAAATCGTTGAGAACCAGTTCAAATACCTTTAATTTATTTTTACAAAAATAAGGACTTTCGCAGCGTTTCCACACAGTAAAAGTTAATATTATTAAAATAAATAATTCTAAGATTAAATTTAATTAAAGAGCACTAGCTTTCAACCCAGTAAGTTTAACGTATTCACAGATTTAACTTCTATTGTTGGGAGATGGATGAGAAGTTTCAGGGCTGGGATGTTTCAAAAAAAAATTTCGTCTTTGATGCTTGAGATCGTTTTTTAAAACGCCATTCATGGGAAAAGGCGGTGTGACCTAATCGCAAGCAAGAGAATATTCATATTTTTTCCTTCCGAGCATCCGTGGGGTAGATTTGATGATGAAGATACGGGTTTATTATGAAATAGTTATAATGAGAGAGTGTGTTCCGATTAATTTTAGTACTGACTTGATAGTGAATATAGACGTATATAATTTTTTTTTATTGTGGGATTTGTGATGATAGGAGCGTAAGACGCCTACTTAGCTGCAATGTCAGCCTTTTCATTACCTACAATGCCAACGTGACTCGAAACCCAAAATAGTTTTATAATATTTAAATTTAATTTTAAAAAATTTTACGAGTAACTTATAGTATTAAAATATTTTACTGTAACAAATGAATAAATTTAATTTTGGCCTAAGTTGAATTCTATTTTAATTTTTATATTTATTTATATGTTTTTTTTTTATTTTGCTTTTTTCAAACATATTTTAAATATTTTTTAAACACATACATAGATTATGTAACAACAAACTGCCTGTTGTTTTTGTGCTGTTGAATTGTTGTATCCATGCGGTCACCTGTGATAATTCGTCTTAATACCAAACAAATACTTCGTTTTTTTTATCCGTTTGCTTTTCTACCCAGCTCGACGATAAACAAAAAAGAAAAAATTTAAGTATAAATGCCGTCATAGAAATAAAGTCTTAAGACACACATACTTACTTTAAAAACTCAAATGTATTTTTTTAACAGTCCAGATATTTAGCATCATAATTTTTTATAATACATTACATAAGACATACATATGTATTTATTTTTACAGATTGGACAATGCGGTGTCAATGAGTTTACCACCAAACGCCTGCAGAGATTTCGAACGAGATTAAATAGATTTTTAAGCCAAATTTAATAAAACATTAGCAATTAGAAACACTGCCGTATTCCTACAAAAAAAATAGAACAACTAATGCATTTATTTTAATATATAAATAAACTTAACATAAATACATTTAAAAACGAATTAAAAAAGAAAACGCACTAAAAAAACACCTTAAATTTTAGTAAAACAAATAAGTAAACATGAAAAATATATTTCAAAATAAATCTTTTGTATAATTTTATTATTTGAACTCATTATGCAATCAATTAAATGAAATAACATTCTGAAAGAAGGCTTATCGTTGTCTGCTTAGAAAGACAATCGAATATAGTGTGTTCAATACAATAGGAAACAAAAGACAAAAAATTAACAACTTTTTTTATTTTATTTATTTTCAAATACTGTTGCTGTTCTCCTGTTTTGAAAAGAGAACAAGGTTTTACAGTCACTTTAATTTAATACACAAATGTTTTATATTGTTTTTGATACCTACATACTTTGCTAAGCACCAAAGAAACTAAATAAAAATTTAGTGTTTAAAAAAAATAAAAAGAATTAAAAACTGAGGTTTTCGTTTTATTTATGCTTAAGCATGTCTTCTAAACATTTAATAGCAATTTTCATATTTGCTCTCTGATCTGATAACTTGGCCACTTCGCCCACTATAGCAAAAAGTGCTTTGGATTTACCACTCTGATATTGTTTAACAGCCTTCGACTGATTTTCAATCGCTTGTCGGCAATATTCTTCAATAGTTTTAATATCCGAAATTTGCATAAGATTATGTGTTTTGATAAGCTAAAAATAAACAACAAAAAATAATATTAGCTCCTCCTTTTTTTATATTTGTTATGTCCAAAATTTATATTATAAACAACATACCTGTTCAATTTCTGTTTGAGAATCATGTACTAACTCAATTAATTTTCTACCCGCTTGTAAATTTATTTCTTCTGCATGTAAAGCTTTTAATATATCCTTCAAATGATTGTAACTCAAATGACTAAAATATAAAAGATAATGCTAATATATATTTTTTTAAGCCCACTTTATATTACCTTTCTTCCAAATCTTTGCCAGTTTTATTGCAATATGTTAGAAAGTCATTAATAAGAAAGTTCGATACAAGTTTTGTTGGTATACCCGGAAGATTTTTAATAATATTTGTAAAGTATTCCAGCAGAATAGGTTCTTTCTAAAAAGATTTTTTAATTTTTGAATATTAAAGATAAATAATATAAAATAAATAAACTTCTTGCATACTAAAAACAAACTTGTTAGAGTTAGAGTTTGAAATGCACTACTGTTTTGGTAACAATTATTTTAGATTTAAAAGGTTGTCTAACGAGAGTTGGTACAGATTCAAACAGAGTTAAAGAACTATTTTTTTTTAATTTTTCCCAATCAGGATTTGAACCGTGAATATGAGTTTTAATTCATTAAAGAAATTTGTAGGGAAATATAAACATAAACCTTTTTAAAGTTAAATCATTGATCCTGCCTGCTGTGCTTTTATTGAGGCCGAGTGACCCAAGCGGGCACAGCTTTCTTTCTAACCTGTGTTTACTTTAGTGTGACAGCTGGTATAGATGTATTTAATTGGGTCAGCTGAGCGTATTTGGCAACTGTAGCTGTAACGGCACTTCTAATTTAATTCAGTATTTTAAAAAACCAAAATTAAAGGAGTATAAATTTTAAGCATGCGTTGTTGAATTAGTCTGAGTAAGTATAAAGAAGCAAAATTTAAAATAAAAGCTATTATAACTATAAATATAAGAGGAAAATAGAAAACAAAATTATTTATGTAAAATAAACGATCAACACATCTAAACAATTTTAATGAAAAGTACTTTTTTTGAGTTATTTCTATGCAAACTTTTTAAACGAGTTGATCTCTTGTATTACATAAACAGCACAGTAATATTAGTTTTGAATCTATCGAAGGAACTAATATTTTTACCACCAAAATAATTGCTGTTTCCTGGTTTAGTTTATAATTTTGTACAAGGCGTTTTCTTGTCTCCTCTGGCAACTCTGGCAAAGTCTTTGCTATGGCCGGTACGGAAACTACTGAAGAAGGAACTGTGCTATCACTACTCTCATCTGTCATATTTAATATTAATGGAGGAAGATTTGGTTCTGGCATAAAACGATAATCTTGCAAGACTTCTTTGTCACGCATTGCTATTGTACAGCGATTTTCTGCATCCCAAGATCTGGTTTCATTTGAAATTTTACCACCTTTTGCTACTACATCAAATTGTCGTTCGACTTCATATGTAATTGCCTGTGAAATGCTACGAACAGATCCAATATTTTTAACTTCGGTGCGAACACCAAAAGGTTCACCCTCTTGATGTATAGAAATGTTGGCATCAACGCGTAGAGCACCTTCTTCCATTTTACAAGAGCAAGTTTGCAGACGCTTTAATGTCAGTATTAATTCTTTAACTAAAGAGGCTGCCTCTTCACCAGTCTCTAAATCGGGAGCAAATACCAATTCCATGAGAGGTATACCAGCACGGTTTAAATCAATTAAACTTCTTTCAAATACCTCATCATGAAGAGACTTTCCACTGTCCTGTTCCAATTGCAATTGCAGCAAACGTACTGTTTTGTAATACATTTTTTTACCTTGTTGTATAACAGGAAATGTTATTTCACCATTATTTGCCAAAGCAGCGCGCTGCTGGGTTATTTGATAACCTGCCTAGAAAAATAAGTTATGCGAAAAACAAATATGTTAACAATTTCAATTTGTGTTTAATTTATAAATTACGGGCGAATCTGCGTAAAAGTAGTGTTTTCTATCAAACATTGAAATTTTGTTAACTTTGCAGGACAAAGCTAATGCCGTTTTAACTCCATACTCAACACATTTTCTATTTAGCACCGGCAAAGTGCCTGGTATAGACGCATCGAAATATGACACTGCTGAATTTAAAGGTAAACCAAATGTTGTCGCGCTACCGGAAAACAGTTTTGATTCGGTAGCTAGTTGGGCATGAACTTCTAAACCAATGACACTTTTCCACTTCCTAAAGCGGTAATTTTAGTTTATACATTTTATTTCTAATTTATCCACAAATTACCCTTTTAAAGCTTTTGCTGACTGAACATTCGTGACATATTTTCTTGTAAAAGATAATTTTTTTAACATATTTTAAGCATTTAATACGAAAACATATAAAGAAGCAGATATTGGCAAAACAAATGTCAGCTGTAGGAAGACACACAATTGTTTTTTCCTTTTTATTTGCAGCTTTTCTGTCAAAGTAAACAAAACAGCTGTGATAATGATGCTACTTCTTTGATAATCGGTTCAATAAATTTTGTTCTAGTTTTTAAGTCCAGATATAAACATAAACCATATTACAACATATGAATTAAATTAAATTTTTTTAAATGTATGTCGTCGTTTTGCAAAGAAAACAGAGAAAGCAGAACTTAATGTGGCATTTTCTGGATCGCATGTTGCGGCAAAGTATCAAACACAGTAGTTATGTTAATGCAACAGAGTGTCAACTCAAACCCAAAATACTGAGTTAAATGAAAAATTAGCAATAATAGAACATAAGCTATCATAATTTCACACAACAAATCTAAATAATTTATTTTTTCATAAAAATTGGACACTCAACGAAATTAATACAAATATTTAGGTATTATACTATATAAAAACTTTTATTCTAACAATATGTTAAATACATATGTGACAACCCAATTAAGTGCTGTATCCTTCACTTAACAGGAGTTCGATGTTCAAACCTAAGCACACAATATTGATAACAAATGTGTATTCGACCGATCTTGAATTATGGATGCCTAGTCAAGTTTCAAATAATCCAGAACAAAAATTTAGAAAGAATACACAAACTTCTCCGTATATCTCCGCATACTTACTTCATTCCAATTTTGAATATAAAATTATAAGTTCATTTGTAAGGAACTTGACGCTGTCATTTAATGGAAAATGCAAATTGTCTTATTATGAAAGTAATAAATAATTTGCTAAGCAACCACTAAGATTCTTTTGGAAATAGAGATTCTAAGTTGGTGATTGTTTAAAAATAGTTTATAATAACTCTTAAGTTTATACAGGATTTTTTGAAATAAACTTTTTCCAAACACTGTCGTTTTAAAAGTTTCATATATTTACTTTAGTACTTTGTACTTGTTTTAATACTTTTAAGTAAAATCTTATGTATAATTAAGCAGATTTTCAGCTGATATTCAATAAACTGAACTGAAATGCATGGAAAGTTTTCTCCTGAAAGTATTATAAGAATTACAGACAAATTTAAGGGAGCTGACTGCAAGAACGGTACATTTTTTGTACAAAAAACGATCTAAAGTAGTAGAATGTTTAATAAGTATATTATTTGATCAGTATTTAAATACTAAAATAAGGTATTATTGTATTGTAGTAGTAAGCAATGCTTACAAAATTTTGTTGATATCTATTAGCACAAATGAAATCTTTTTAACTCAGTTATTTGAAACTGTAATGATGTTAGAAATGCGAATTTGTGTAGTTTAATGACGTATTCCAAATATTCATTTGCAAATTTACAAGTCGATTTCCACCCAACACTGAGAAAACTGAGTATATATTTACAAACTATATGGCATCTCCGCTGTCAAAATATCTTTACACTTTTGTTTTTACTTTTTTCTATTGTTTTACTTATGTCTTTTCTTTGCTACTTCCCCAACCAACTGCTTCTACTCTGGTAATATCGTTCATTTTGGAGGAATGTAAAAGCAAAAATTATAAATTGTACGACTAGGTGCACGATGAAATAATGTAGAATTGTAAAAAAATTTAAAAAGTTTTATTGTTAGAATTTCTGAACGGCAGAAATTTGGAACATCGTGAGGTGGACTAATGATCAAATACAATTCAAGGGAAAAAGGAAATTATTACTAGGATTAACAAAAAAAAAAAAACTTGCATTCAAAAGGAATTAATCCAAGAAAAAAGAAGAAACAACTGTAGGATACGAAGAATTAAACAATGAAACAAGAGAAGGTACGTTTTGGTGAATGGTATGGTCTTCATAATGACTGGATAACGGATAAATTAAATAATAAAATACCGATGTGCTTTCACTGCCTGTTTGACTAATACAAAGTGGAACTCAATATTTGCAATATTTTTGGAGTGGGAAAAAGGTTTTGTGTATTATTTTCTCTGATAATAATTGTATTGTTACTCATTCAAATTAACAATCAGCCAGCTGTTTAATATTATTATTTTTTTGTTTTGTATTGGTCAAACTGTAATAAATCAAAAAGAAAAGGATGTTGGAACTAAATGACTGACGACAGATGGTTGACATAAAATATGACGAAATTACTTTTAAAATTCATAAAAAAATTAGTGTGGTTATTAAGTCTTAGCCCAAAGTGCAATAATATGGTTTTCTTTTTATCCTTTTAATGCAGTTCAGAAGCGGAGCAGAAGCAGAAAAAGACGAAGAAGTAGCAGTTACTACAACAAAATTAGATACGACATCCTATTCCTCCATCACCAAAACTACGTTCCCCATCATTGTTATACCAACACATCGAACAGCAGCAAGTGGCTACCATAGCAAACAACCATTTGGAAAGGTGGTACACTTGAAAAAAATTCTCTACCATCAGAACAACAATAGCCTACGACGTAAAGTTGTGATTTTAACGTAGATTTTATCTTGTAATCAATTTATTCTTATTATGTATTAATGTTATAACACTAAAAAGAGCCGTGCCTAGAAGAAAAAGGATATATAATTTGATTTTTTCCTTTAATTTAAGAATAATTTATTAACACTGTTTTGGTTTGAAAAGACAAAGCAAGAGAAAAACTTGGATTCACTTCAACTTAGTCCATGTTATACGGCAAATTTACATATACTACTAGAACATGGACTTGGAAAAAATTTTTAACGATTTAGAATCGAATCAAAACCATGAGTGTGAAGAAGCTAAAAAGAAATTAGCGGATCAATTTACTTTAAGTTAGTAATTTTTTTTAAGCAATTAAAATCAAAATTCTAATGATTTTTTGCTTTCAGCCAAAGATCAGTGGCTAGTTCATAGTATGATGGAATATTATTTGAAAACTGGTTCATCTCGTATAATTGAAGTCCTGGTTAAAGCTCAGTCACCGCATGATGGTTACCTATTTGATCGCTTGTCTGATTGGTTAAAAACTCCATCCCAACGTATTCATTCTTTAAATTTATTTTGTTTTGTTGTACGTCGCCATCCAACGTGGTTGTTTAAAGTGGAAAAACATCGCTTAATTAAGGATATGTTGCATTGGTTAAAACAGCTAGAGGTGTGTACATTTAAAATTAAGTTCTATAATTTATTAAATACCAATAGTCTTGGTTTTGCTAAACACTTTCCCACACAATTTCAAATGTTTTCTAAAACCATTCGAAATGAAAGTTATAAAAAAATTAAGGTTTAAATCTTGAAACTAAATTACTAAATTTATGCCAATTTAACTAATTTTCCTTTCACTTTCCCTATAACAGAAAAGTGCGATTTTAAATAAAACTGCTAATAATTTAATATATGGGAAAATTTTTTACTGTTTAACTTTTTAATTTTCGGGAATATCTTTGCTGTATGGATAGAAAACAATTTTATTCATCTTCAGTTAGAGCATACAAACATTCGAAAAAGGCTTATAAATCATTGTTATTTTAAATACGCGGCCTGTGGAATCCGTTTTGATGCGAAAATTGAAGCTTCTACACTTTTTTAAACGCAATTTTAACACTGTTATTTATTATTTATTTAAAATATATTTCATAAATCAATTTATAAAACATACAAAGGGGTAACCAGACCATATGTGCACAATCAAAGAACATATTGTTTTTAATAATTATAAAAATTGTTTACAAAATGTAATTAGATTATGAATATTGACTTTGGAGACTAAGCCTTACAAGGGGTAAATACTCGCAAGTGGTGCAGTCTATAATTTCCTTAATTAGATCACCAATACTGGAGATTAGACATTCAGCAAAAATATATATGCTGCGCATAAAACAACATCACAATTAAGAAACGGTTAAAATTATGATGAGTATTGGAGAGAGCCCTGCCAATTACAATTCCACTTAACATTATGCAATTGGATATAGGAAGTTAAGTTATATGTAGGCATTGGCCGTTGTACATGGAATGTCAGTTGTTTTCGTAAGAACTTCAGCACTTTTGGCTACTCTGTCCGCATACTCGTTTCCTTTATTACGAATGTGTAATGGGATCCATAAAACCAATACCTCTTGGTTAACGCTGAGCAAATTAATAATGGAGTTATTAGTCCCCTTAGAGTTTTTTTTTTATATTTTTATAACACTCAGCCTGCCAGTGCAAGTAATTGTTGTGACCTTTTTCTTACTTTCAAAATATATGGCTTTTAACTTTTCATTAAACTTATAAATATATTTTATGTACATGGATTTATATACTCAAATAAAAATTACTCATTTTTTTTATTATTTTGTTTTAAAAATCGCTCAGTTTTCTGGTCATTATTTTATTGCAACATTTTCATTTCGAAAAAAATGTTTCTTTTTTCTAATTCACAAGAAAAGCTTTAATATCATTATAATTATAGATTGAAAAAGAAATCGTGCCTCTGATGAGTGCTTTATTGGCCATAATAACATTGCTACCTATAATACCCAACTTAGTACCGAATTTCCTCAATGATTTATTTGCTGTTTTTGCACACTTGGCATCATGGAACAATCAACATACGGCACGATTATCAGAAGATAAGTTGTTGCACTTACAGTTAGGCTTGCAAATGTTATTTCATCGCTTGTATGGTATGTTTCCATGCAATTTTTTGGCATTCTTAACGGAATTTATACGTAAGGAAAAAGGTGCCATATTCCAACACACGATTAAGCCTCTACTGGAAACAGTACGATTACATCCGATGTTGGTAACAGCGAACGTAGAGACAGAAATGAATTCGGAGAGATGGAAAGATATCCAGCCGCATGATGTTGTATTTGAATGCATGTGTTTATCATTACCTATGAAATATCAGGACATAATCCACTCGGATAGCATTGGAGGTATTTCGGTATCCAAGCCTAATGTAATACTAACAGCAGCCGCTTCAACCACTACAACAACCACAACATTTTATCAACTAACATCTACCTCAACGTTAAGTCGACCACCATACAGAGAATCGCAACAAAGATTAACTGGCAGTGGTGGTCATATGGGAATCTGGAGTCCTTATCATGAAATAATAAATGCAACTCATACGCCCTTGACGCCTACTCCTGCACCATATATGATGCCTTTATCATCGACGTCCGCAGCAACGGCTCATAATCAGGGCGCTTTAGGGGTAAGTGATTGTTCTCCGCCTGAGGCGGCTGTTGAAGCTACGCCTGAAACTACGCCGTTAAAAGATAATCGTGACCTGAAAAGACCTTCATTGATAGGAGGCACTGGCATGGGTAATCCATTGGCTGTAAGAGATTTGTTTGCCTCAAGTCAGCCTTCTTCACCACACAGAAGCAAAGATTCTCTTCAGGGCCATCACTTAAACAACTATCAGCACCAGCAACATTTTAACTTTCCTGATGTTACATCGCCCGTTGCCAGTAGTACAACAACTACTCATACAGAACAAGACAAAAATCCCCGATTGATAAGTAGAGGCAACACCAATTACGATCGCAAGATGCAGCAAATTTTGCAAGACCGTCGTCAAACACAAAGTCCATTTCAAACTATTGAATCCTTGCCAAAAACACCGTGTGATTTGTGTCGTACCCCAGACATCGAACTGACTACCAACTTTGCTGTAATCGGAAGTGGAAGGTACCCTCATGCTAATTCCATTACACCTCATTCTAATTCAGCTTTGACTGCAACACCTACACCGACGTCTACATCAGCTTCCACACCGTTACCCACGCATACAATAAGCACACCTATGGAAATCCCCATAACAAAAGTATGTGATCAATGTAATGAAACCGACCAAACAATGTGCACAGAGGGCGGTTTGCAAATGCCCACAAGCCGTTCGATGCAATTGCTGGCTAAGGGCCTGAAGAGACGCAATCGTATGACCAGCTACTGTTACAATGAAAAGAGTTGTGAAAAGGTTGGTGTTTATGGAAACAATTGTTTTTCAACATCCTCGTACATTGTCCAACATAAAATCAGACGTACGAAATCATTATCATCCCTTTATCGGATCTCTTCAAAGAAATCGCAAGCCTCTGGCGATAATTCCGATTCTAACGAAGAAGACTCAGTTGCAACGTCTAAAAAAAGGCCTTTACAAAAATGCCCCAAAATGTTGGCCATTGCCTCAGTTATAAAGAATTCAAGCCAATCGAAATCGCTGATGGAAGATAAATCAATACAAACTTTAGAAGCGGTTGTTCAACAGAATCATGAACACTATCTACTACAGATGCTAATGGAAAGTAACGACTACCGTTCAGCCTATGCGGCTAGTAGACAAACTCCCAATGAGATCTTAGAACAATTCATTGCTCGCGGATTACGTAATAACGGTATGGATAGATTCGATCAGGAACAATTTCAATTGCTTTGCTTGCAATTGCAATACGAACGTTACAGAAGGGAAATACATGCTGAACGAAACCGCCGTCTAATGGGTAGATCTCGTGACAAAAGAAGCCTAGAAATGGAACGTGATCGTCTAAAGGAACAACTGAAAGACTTTGAAATGAAGAACAAAGAATTGAGTTTGCAACTAGACAAGACCAAAAAATCAACTAATGAAAGAGAATGTCAATATCAAGAAGAATTGGAAGCATTAAAGGAAAAGTATCAAAATGAGTTGGAACTTACGCGTTCTTTGCGCGAGTCAAATGAAAACTTACAAACAAAACTAAAAGAGGAAATAAGTCAACGCAAAGATATAAATTACGAGTTGGAAGCTTTAAGAGGTCAAGTTTTTAGTTTAACCACTGAATTGCAACATGCTCAGCACCAGGCCGATATAGGTTTGCAGTGCCGCCAAGAACTGGGTCGCTTGGAAGCGGATTTCATTGTTATGGGGGAAGTGCAGGTTAAATGTCGTGACAAATTAGCTGAAATGAATAATTATAGAGCCAGAGATGAAGAGCTCCATGTGCTACAGGAAACCTTTAATATTGAGTTGAAAGGTATATTATTCCTATCCTTTATAACGTATTTTCTTTTTTGTTCTCTGTTTACAATTTATTGTTTTATAGATCTAAAACAAAGTTTAGATGATAAATCATCACAATTAGAAAGCGCACGGCATAAAATACAGGAACTTCAATCACAATTGCTTAATAACGAAAAAGTTATAACGGAACAAAAGCGACTTCTAAGGGCGGTAAAAGATGAATATGAGGAGAAATTCAAAGTATGTATTTTACAAATTTTGCAAAATAAGAAATATTTCTGAAATGCATTATTTTAATCACAAATTTAATAAATTGTTTTCAATCCTACATAGTCTTTAAATCGAAAATATGAAGTTCAAAAAACTATTATAATGCAAATGGAGGAGAAATTGATGATGTCCTTACACAAACCTTTATCGGTGGCTCAAGGAAATGCCTGCTATTCACCCGACACTGATAAAACAGGTAAAATAAAAATTACTTTTACAATCTTCCTAAGAAAAATATAAATTTATTTAATCACTAACCTTTTGAATAGATGTTGCCTCCTCCATGGAACGCAATTCACCACTGTCAACATCTTTGGCGTCGAGTGAAAGTCTATCAACTAGTTTGAGATCAACCGAATTGAGAAATCTACAGCAACTGGTTGAGAATCCAACTACCGAAATAGCAACTTCATCAAACAACACAACTACAACGACAATAACTGGTGGCATAAATATAAGTGATGGCCAACGTATAACACCACAAACACTAGATTTAGCTTCTTCGGCAAATACAGCAACAAATGTTTTTAATTTAACAACGGAACAAAAAGAATTAAATTCACCTGATGCTGCCGTCACTTTGCGAGTATCGACGGCAGCAGCCATGAAGTCATTAGTCAGCAGCAGTAGCAGCAGTACAAGTCAAACCATCACTGCTGTTAACAGCAGCAATAATCCGGCTACTACGCACATGCATCCTAAATTACAACCATCCTCCTCAAATCTTCATAATCCAAAAGCAGATTAACTGTCCCAATCTTCCAAAACCGACACTCTAGAGAAAAACCAATTTAATAAAACCAACAAAATATAAAAATAAAGGATGAATACAAAAATTACAATTACATACAGTAATGCTATCAGAAATAGCCCATATTAACAAATATATTGTTAACAAACAGACAGAACACACATAAGTCTAAAAAAAAAATCAAAAATTATAATACAACTCAATTTATACAAACAACTGCAACACTCAACCAACCACCAAACCAATTTATTTCCAGTATGATATAAACTTTTTTAAACTAATCATCTAAAACCAAATTTATATATGAAAAAACAAAAAACAAAAAAATACTTTTGATAAAATAGCATAACTGGAGATAACAACACTACATACATACATATACCCTTATATTATATCTACATATATCACATTATTTGGTCTTGTCCTTTTTTATAATTTAAAGCTTGGCGTTTTATTTTCCCCAAAATTATTAATTTCTTACTGCGCTATTCAAATCAATAAATAACTTGAAATTTACTAAATTACTTTTATACACAAAAACCTACTGCACATATGTACATCCATCCTCTAAATTCTTATTCATACGATTAAATATTCATCATTTACAGAAATTAAAAAATATATATTATTTCTCTATGATTGATTGATTGAAAAAATTTATTAAAAAGATTAAAAAAAAATACAAATAAAAAGGCTATTAAAAAATAAAATGGTTTATATTTGAGCACATATACATACATTTATTTGGGAGGAAAATGTCATAGTTTGCTCATTAAAAATTTCTACAATAATATAACAATGTCCTTCCGGTTAGATGGGTACAATAAGAGAGCAAAAAAATTTATAAACAATTTCAGTAAAAAAAAAAAAAATTGAAAAAATATGGAGATAACGAAAACTGTCTAAAACATAAATGAATATAAAATACATTCCGATCGGAATCGATTTTATTATTACTCATTCCAATGGATTTTGTTTATTACTAAAAGTGAAGAATCTTCACTCTATAACTTGAATTTGGCATTATTGCGCACTGCAAAGTAAACGGCTAAGGGCAAGAGCGCTATATTCGGCTATGCCAAATCTTATATACCCTTCATTATATATGTAAGTCTAGTTTAGTGAAGTAACTCTAATCAAAACCAAAAATATTCAGGTACAGAATTAAAAAAAAAAATATCATCGGCTTTTAATGGGTTAAGTATTTTTAAAAAAATTTAATATTTTCTAATAGATCTCTTTAAAAGCTTTTAAATGATACCCATATTGACATTTAAAAAAATATGATGCACAATCGTAATTTTCTATGAAAATTTCAGAGGCCCATAAGTCGGAAAATATGGGCGAGCGCGAATTTTTTCACTTGATGTTTTTTTCTTACTTTTTAATTCTTTATTTGTTTTTTTTTATTGGGGTTATTTCATTGTTCCAAATGATAGAAAAAAATTAGAGACAGGCGTGGTGTTTTGCCCGCTGCCTCAAAGGACATGGACTGATCTTGCTGATTTTCAATAGCGAAATTTTCGAAAATATGTTTGACCGATTAGCGTATTTAAATTTTCTCTAGCTTATCTAGTGCCTTGGCAAAGTTGATTTCAATACTAACACGAACGGACAGACGGACATCGCTCAATTGACTTCGCTATGAATAAGAAGTCAGAATATATATACTTTATGGGGTCGGTAAGGGATATTGTAGAAAATACAAGCTGAATGACAAACTAAGCAGTACCCTTTTTCCACTTTTGTGTTAAAGGGTATAAAAAATGGCATTTTTATTTATTGAATACAGGCACAATCTACATTTCGACAACCCATACTTGTTACTTTGATAGTTTACATCCATCCCATTTTCGAAAAGTATACAATAACTAAACGCTAGAATGTGGTAATAAAACTAACAAATAAAAGTGCTACATAGTTTTTAATTTTGTAGCTGGCATGTTTTTATTTCATTTTTCATAGATAATTTTCATTGATCATAGAGGTTCTTGCTGTGTTTGTAAAAAAATCTTCTTAAACAAATCAATAGAAAGCCAAGGAACATTATTACTTCAATAACATTAAACAATCTTTACAAAAATATTGTAATTGATTAGTGTTGTCATAACTAGAAACATGTGTCATTTCTTAAAACAAATAAAAGCGAAAAATATAAATTAACACAAAAATACAGTTTAGCAGCAGACGTGAAAAATAAAAACACAGTTAAAGAGATACAATTGAATGTTGCCCAAAAGAATGGTTTAAACAGTTGTATGGTTATGGTACGTCTACCTTAAAAAACTTGAACAAAAAATGAAAAACTAAAATTATATTATAAATCAACTAACTGCTTAAACGAACGTTAGAAAAATTTGCACATAGAAAAAGAGATTATTTACTTTCCATGTACATATGTAAATGGTAGAAAGCCGACCAGAAAGGGAAGAAACTCAACCCAGGCATATTTTTAGGCGCTAGAAAGTGAAACCATGATAACTGTTAATTATTTATTTCTATATTTTGTATTCCCTTTAATTAATTTTTATCACCCATTGACAAACTATTAGGTTATATGTAGATATGTATGCATCAAACTTTATATACATATATAGTTTGTTTTTTTTTTTTTGTATATTGTATATAGTTTTTAGTATTACGCATATTGTTTTAAACAATTAAGATAAAGTAAAAAATTAACAAATTCTTTTGTAAATGTTTAAATACTAAGTCTATTCAAGAATTTTTAGATAATTATGTAGGGATTAACTTTATAGTCATATTTTCCTTTAATATTTTATTTAAACAGAAAATTTATTTTTAGTGCAATCGCATTGATTGATATTTCAATCAAAAATAAACTCTTACAATTTAAGATTTGCTGTCCATTATCTTAAGGAAGGACGAATCATATAGAAAAATTACAATGAAATGAGTAAATAATATTAACATGTGTATAATAATAAAAAAACATATAATTACAATTGCTTCATAATGAGTTTTTAGATCATAACTTAAATAATGAAAACCATGCTGTTCAAAATATTGATTCGACTATTTGGGCTGTTCGGAATCGCTGCAATTGGCAGCAGGCGGTGTTGAACAACCATCTGTTTGAATCTGATGTTGATTTACCAAACGTTGACGTTCCAAATACATTGAAACTTTAATGTTGCGCACTTGATGATTGTTAATCAACTTTAATAGGGCAATAACACCGATACCAACATTTATGGCAAATGCACCCCAAGCACCAAACTTTTTTTATTAAATAAAAACCAAAAACATTATAAATTAAAAATAATGGGTATAAAGGAAAAAAAATTTGAAAAGTACGAATTACCTGTGCTGTACCCATTTCAATATAAAATCCAGAAGTATCGATATTATCCGTATTACCATGTATGATATTTTGACCAGCAGTTATTTCACATGTAGGAAAACGTTCAGTCATGCCATCACACCAAACCATAAAACCTAATGTTATCATTATTGACGATATAATTGACATGGCCAACATCCATATGCTTAAGACTACATCAATAAAAAGAGCTAAGAAACTTTCTTCATCTTTCATGCGGGCATAACGATAAATTTGCACACATGATATTATAAACATAAATATGCCCGTTACTAAAGGAAAGTTGCAAAATCCCGAGGAAGACCATCTGGGATCAAACATTCCATCCTCTTCACGCCATTTACCCGTAGTAAATAATAAACAATGCCCACTACAGAATATTAGAGTATATAAACAAAAACATTATTATTATCAGTAATTTTTTAATGTAAAATAATTGCAATCTATTCTTACCAGAAATCATGTAGATTGATGCCCAATGGTAAAATCATACAAAATGATAAAATCACTATTAAAACATGTCCAGTGATTTGACTTAACATTAAAACATTCGCTAATGCCATTTAATAATTTTTTTTTGTTCTATTTTTACGCAGTTTAAACACCTTTTTATCAATTGTTTTTACATTCAATTAAATACAATAAATATATCTACAAATAAAACACAAACAACAACCTCTGTGTGGAGTGTTCAGTTCGTTAACGAGAAAGATCAATTGAACTAACTGTTTAAATGAACTATGTGGAACCTCATTTTACTGAGCGTTTTGTTAGTTCATTATTATTCATTTTAAAACAAATATAAAATTTTAACTTGATTGAAACGTTAAAACCCCTATTTTGGTAGAAATTAAGCTAACAATTTATTTCTTAATCAGATAATGTATTAATGTAAACCAATATTTTTATACTCTTCACCACCTTATGTGGAAAACAGGTGTATTTAAGTTTGTTATTATGTTTTTAATTTCTTTAATGTCCAATTCCGACCCCATAAAATATGTATATTCTAAGTTTTAAGCATAGCAAAGTCGACTGAGCGATGTCTATTTGCCCGCCCGTGTTAGTGTTAAAATCAACTTGGCTAAGGCAAAGATGAGCTAGAGAAAATTTAAATTTGCCAATCGATCAGACATATTTTCGAAAATTTTGTTATTGAAAATCAGCAAAAATCGGTTTATATACCTCGAGGCAGTGGGCAAAATATCACGCCTTCGTTTAATTTTCCATATCATTTGGAACAACGAAGTAACTCCAATAAAACCAAAAATATGTAGCGATAGAGAATTTTAAAATTTAATTTAAAACTAAATAATGGTTGGCGCTCGCTTCTATCTTCCGAGTTGTGGGTCTTTGAACTTTTCAATGAAAAATACAATTGTGTATCATATTGTTTGCATAATTATTTATTTTTAAATTTGCTGACACCCCAATATGTCCTTTTAATTACTTATATGGTGACGTGTATATAAGACTCGGCATTGCCGAATATAGCACTCTTACTTGCTTTTAATTTCAACGGATTAAAAAAGCAAACAGATTTTTATTTTATTTATTTATTTATTTACAATTATGTCTATGGATATCAAATCCTTACACAATACAATAGTACATAATAAACACAAATAAAATTTTAATTTATTAAATTGACTACAAATTCTTCTAAATGGATCAGCATTCACGTAATTCAATCTGTAGTATTTAATTAAAAGTAATTAAAAGTAATTTAAAGTGACAAGAGTAAGGTGGAAATGCTAATGGGTTCTACTCTTGACCACGAAGGCAAAATAATTAAAAAAAATTTTTACAGATTCAATGAAATTCTTCTGAATCATATATGCTACAAACTTGGTCAGCATTCCTCGTATGTATGTAAAAGGAAGCTATCAACTATAATCATTTCTATTCAAATTACTTTTTTAAAGAAGTAGGAATAAATATTCACTTTTTTCATGTTTATTGCAATATAAATTCATCCCTTATGCTCTTTAAAATAATAGAAAAACAATTTTTACTAAAAGGTTTTATATGAATTTTAAATTGTTAAAAAAAACTAAAAATGCACAGATATTGATATTTTTTATAAAGGCAAATATATAAATCCTGAACGTCTTTTAATTACCGCCAATTCGTTAAAATATTTTATTTAATTTTTATCTCGATGATTTTTTAATTGAAATATATTGGAAATATTGTTTACAACTGAATTATTCTCCATCAATAAGGCTAGAGCTTATTATTAATTGAGATTTATCATAAAAGGTGTTAAGAATTAAAAATCAAGAGAACTATAAATAAAAACAATACCGATGAAAGTTCTAGAAATCGAGAAGATGCTGCTTTGAAATTAATCGCAGTTAATAAAGCACTTTTAGTCTAATAAAGAATAATAATTTATTTATCTTTTTCTTTTAATTATAAATTTCATTCTATTTCTTTCTTTGTTAAGTTGTAAAGTTGTTTAACATTATAAAAAGATTTTTATTCATATATTTTAGACTATTAGTGCATATAAATAAAAAAATATTTATTTATGAATTTTGCTGTATATAAGCAAAATAGACTTATGCAAATGAAACAGGCTGTGCGATAAACTTAACATATGGCATCCTTAGATTCTTTACTTTATGACGTCACAAAACAGCTGGCAGTTTTATTTTGATTTTGAACAGCTGTAAGCGAATGTTTAGGCTTGTGGTTTACGCCTTTAGAGAAAATCAAATAAAAAAATTGAAATATTTTTGTTAACTAAAATCTTATAGAAAATGTTATCTCAATATATGGAAGAATTTGAACAGGTATTTAAAAAGTTGCCTCCTTTACTAAGATATTAGACCAAATGATCTTATTTTACTGTAGGAACCTTTTGAGGTCAGTGAATTTGTGGAAAGATTAACTTGGCGTATCAATAATGAATGCGGCAGTAGCACAAAAAGTGTACCGGAGAATTTAATTGCGGCTGATATAAAAGATTTCAATCCAACAGCTTTGCATGAGACTTTTATACAAACAATACCAGATTTAAAAATACTCCAAGAAAAACAACAGGCCAAGTGTGAACGCTTGGAAGAATCATTAAAGCAAGAAAAAGAAGCACATGCAAAAAATATAGTTAAATTAAAGGAACGTCACCAACTGGCTTCTGATGTATTTTGGCAATTGGATGAAAAAATCAATTCAGTGGCTGGAAAAATCATACACTTAGGAGAACAGCTGGAAAATGTCAACACGCCTCGCAGTCGCACGGTGGAGGCTCAAAAACTACTAAGCTATATGTCAGAATTTCTGATAAGCGGTCCTATTGTAAATGATATTTTTACAGATCCCTTACGTCTCTATGAAGCAGCGGACGTTATACAGAAACTTTATGCCATTGCCCAGGACTTGCCTCTGGAAAATTTTGCAGAATCAAAGAAAAAAATTGAACGAAAATATGACGAAGTGGAAAGAAAACTAATTGAAGAATTTGCCGCTGCTCAAAAAAACGAAGATATTGAAAAAATGAAAAAGTTGGCACAAATATTGTCCCAATTTAAAGGTTATGCCCAATGTATTGATGCTTATATTGAACAGTCTCAGATGACACCCTACGGTGGCAAAGACATCTTCATAGGAATAGTGCCAATGTGTAAACATCATTATGAGATTATAAAGAAAGTATTTGCGAATCCCCAACAGGTCATGACCAAATTCATATTGAATATTTATCAGTTGAAGTTGCATCAATATGCCATGACAAAATTAGACGACAAAAGAGACGAGGAGAAATATTTGAAAACTTTATATGAATTGTATTCCCGGTAATCACAAATAATTAAAAATATTCATATGAACACATTAACTGCTTAAATGATTTTTAGTACCTTAAAACTGTCTTCAGAACTACAACACTACATGTCAGCTATGGACGACGATTTGCTTAACAAATTGACACAACAAATTTTCCAAAAACATTTAGCAAATTACTTGGAAATTGAATCAAAATTCCTGCAAGCAAAATGCTCTAATGAATTAGATAAGTTCTATGCAAGTAAAAATCATCAAAAGAAACCAACTGAGCGTTTCCAGGAATTAAAAAGAGACGTTCAAGTCCTTATAAGAACTAAGGCTAATATTAATATAGCACAGGTTGAAGATTATGGTGGAGAAACATTTTTGTCGGAAGAATTGGCGATCAAAATATTGCAGGAAGGTAATGCTGCTCTTAAGCGTTGTCGCCTACTGTCTAACGAAAACGATTTACCAAGCAACATTGTTAAATTAAATGACATTATTTTAAGATTTCTTATGCACGAACATGCAAATTATGCTTTGGATTTGGGTTTAAATATAATACCTATTGCCGATACCGGCAGAATTTTTCCACAGTTGTATTTTTTTGATGTGGTACAAAAAACCAATATTATAACTCATCTTCTAGAAGATCAATGCAACACTTCTGTTGTGCCTTGTGTAATGTAAGTACTGAACAAAATTGGTTTTTGTTTTAATAGTTATTCCTTTTTTATTAAAGCAATACCTCCAAATATTCCGATTACGTCTTCAAAAAACGTATGATGATGGAGCAAATTGAAAGTAAACTTGATCAAGGTTTAGATCGTACCTTAAATGCAGTAGTTGGCTGGGTTAAATTATATTTGCAAAACGAGCAAAAGAAAACGGATTATAATAAACCAGACACAGATTTTGACACTTTATCATCAGCGGTTAGTTTTTACTTTCCTTTTCTTTCCTAAAAATATTTTTTTTAATTTTCTCTTTTTCAGGCCTGTCTGCATGTTTGTCAAAATATTTCGCCTGTTATACAACAAATAAAAAAATGTATTGATGGTGAAAATCAGAAATTCATATTAAACGAATTCGGAGTACGTTTACATCGTGTTATTTACGATCACTTACAAACTATGCAGTTCAATACGGCTGGAGCAATGTGTGCTATTTGTGATGTCAATGAATATCGCAAATGTATAAGAGAATTAGAAAGCAATTTAATTACACAACTCTTTGATATATTACACGCTTTATGTAATTTGTTATTGGTTAAACCAGAAAATCTTTTAGAAGTGTGTACTGGTGAAACACTAGTAAGTACTAAACATTTTAAGCAAATTTGCTAAAAAAAAGAAAATATTTTATTTCTAGAATTATTTGGACACGTCTGTAGTACGTCAATTTATACAACTACGTGCAGATTTTCGTGATATCAAAAATACAAATAATTTGAAAGGTATTATTGAGTAAACAAAATGAACATTTTAAAAGCTTTATAATAATCTATGTATGTAATATTATTTCCTATTTATTATTCATATAAAATAATTTTTGAAATAAAATTTTAATTGCGATTTCTTAAATTGTATAATCCAATTAAAAAAAAAAAAAACAAAAAGAAAACTTTTTAAATTTTCATTAACGATTTCATATATTACCCAGCTTATTGCGTCCGGCGCTGCCTGGGTCTAATTTTAGGGTTTTTGTTAAGAACTGTAATATGCCATTCGTTCGCCTTTAAGCAAATTAGCAACTAGAGCTGAAAAAGCTACTGCTATTGCAACATTGGAATCATTGAGTATTTCTGGCTTTGTCCTGTACGTCGAATATAAACCTGACTATTTGTCCCTCACAGTTAACTTTCGCTTTTTATTTTTTTCTATTAACTTTAAATATATTTTCTTTGGAAAACGTCCAAAAAATTTTATTATTATTTTTAAAAAAGAAATTCAGAATTTGAAATAGAAACGAACTTAAGCCAAAATTAATTTTAACTTATTTGATAACAAATAGTTTAAAAAATAAATTTGACCAAGTAACATAATTGTTGAAGCAAATGAAATAAATGCTGACTAGCAATCTAATAGCAGGTTGTGAAATAAGCAATTCAGTTTAAAAAAAATGTTATTTCAAAAAATCTTTACACTGCATTATTGCACAACTTTTTGACGTGAATCTACGATATTTATTAATACATAAGACAAAAAAAATTTTTTTTCGAAACCATACAACCGATGTGCTCCAAACTGTCATATTATCAGGTATGTCACACATTCCGATCAGAATGGTTTCAATTCCGTATTAACAATTCCGATCGAGATTGTTTTACCTTCTTCAGATTCCGATCGATTTTGTTTATTCCTGAAAAGTATTGAATCTCCACTATTTAATTTAAATGTGGCAATACTTTGCACACCAAAGTAAACAATAAGGTTAATCTAAGTAGGACACATCATAATAGTAAATTTAATAAACGCAAATAACAAAATTTCAAAGAAACTAAATTCCACTTTGAAATTTGAAAGTGTTTCACTCCGAAGAAATTTTTCGTTTTTAGTTTTCTGAAGAAGCAATTTCCGGAATTGAAACCACTTTCGATCGGAATTTAGTTCTGTGACATGCCTGTATATTTTAAATTTTGTGAAATAGTATGTTTTTAAAAATAGAAACTCGAGGGCAGTTTTGCGGTATTTTCATCCTCTCTGAAACTCTAATAAATTTCAGTGAAGTTTGGAACTTAAATATGTGCATCCTCTTTTTTATGGACTCATTAGTTGCGATAACAAAAAAATAAGACCGATAGGTTTGAACTTGGAAAATTACTGTTTTTCGCACGTCCAATTATACGTCGTTCTCTTCAGAGTTTTAACCCTGCAAAATCTTTACATTTACGCTCGTAACGAAAAAAGTCTTTTCAAAAATATAGCATGCTATTATTGCTATACATTTAGTACACATTTTATAAAAATTAGGGCTGTTTTAATAGATACGATCATCGCGACAAAAAAGTTCGATCTCGGATAACCAAACATTTTAGGAAATCAATAATGCTGTTAAAATGTAAACGAAGTACATTAAGATTAAGAAATTCTTTATAAGACCCGGAAGATTGAATTGAATATATGTCTTTATTATAATAAAAAACCCTCAAATTGTATAAACTCTGTTTACATTTTAATAGCACCATATGCTTTTTGGTTTATCTCAAATTTAATTTTAATACATTTTATTCACAGATTACAGTTGTTTTACGCTTCACTACAAAAAGTGGAAAAAGGGTATAACTAATTTTTTATTCCATTTCTTATATCCACTTTCGACCCGATCAGCTAGAAAAAATTTAAATACGCCAATCGATCAGACATAGTGTCGAATAAGGTGCGATTGGAAATCAGCAAGATCAGTTCAGTTCCTTCGACGCAGCGGATAAAACACCACGCCTATCTCTAAATTTTCTATATCATTTAAAACTATAAAGTAACTCCAATCAAAAAACAAACATATAGGGCTATAGAGAATTAAAAAATAAAGAAACTAGCAAGTGAAAAAATTTGCGCTCGCCCATATTTTCCGACTTATGGACCTCTGAAATTTTTATAAAAAAGTTCGATTGTCAATATGGTTAACATGGGTATCATTTAAAATCTTTTAAATATATCTTTCAGTAAATACAAAATTTCTTTAAAAATGCTTAACCCATTAAGAGCCGATGATATTTTTATGTAAATTTTTTTTTACGTTTTTTAATTCTCTGTCTTTTCAATATTTGTTTTTTGAATGCAATTACTTTACTTAACTAGATTTACATGCATAGTGAAGAGTATATAGGATTTAACATAGACGAATATAGTACTCTTCTCATTAAATCTGCAGGATTTTACTTTAGTCATCAACGGACTTATTTTGTAAATCGCTTAAGCTAAATTTCCATCGCTTAAGCTCCAAAATAATTTATTTTGCGATTTTAAGCAACAAACACTTTTTGCCGTTATTTATTTTAAAATTTTTAGCGATCGAAATCCAGAGTTAGCTACGAGAATTACGGAATAAGACTGCAGGCTAAGTATATCTACATCACGTATGTACATGCAAGAGCTCAGGTGATATTTGTTGTTGATCACCCAATATGTCAAAGTTTGTTTTAACGTGAAAATATGACTCTTTTTCCTTCGAAAAAGCAGATCTTTAAATAAGTTTTAAATAACTCCAAGAAATGTCGTGTGGTAAAAGTATAAAAATAACCTATTCATATCTATTACTACGTTTATATTTGCAAATAAAAATTATTTCTAATTCTATTTAACTCATTCTTTATACGGCAAGAATATTTTTGACATATTAGTGGTACCAGATAGCAATTTAATTTAAATTTAAATGATAAAATGTCGACAGAAAAAATGAGAGGTTTTTGTAATTATACCCGCCAAAATACTTTTCGCTCAATTTTTAATACTAAAAAATATCTCCAACAATTTTTTTTTTTGTTTTTAAACCATATTTTTTTCTCAAAATGTAACTTTTTAAAACCTGTGCAAGGCCTAATAGGCAAAAAAACAAGAACACAAGAAATGTGGCAGCATTTAATACCTTATTACAAATAGTGCCGCTAATCAGGAATTGCTTTTGTGAAGAAGCTATTCACAAGATTTTTATTTGCGAATAAAGGTGCGTATAAACGTTACTTTAGTTACCAAACCAGTTTTGATTTTTAAATTTTGCTACAAATTCTGTTTAAATCAATTTACTTTAATAGTTCGCATCTTAGAATTTAATAATTTCATGCCAGTATTACCATTTCAGCGTTTTTTTTACAAGTGATTATAAGTATTTAATACGATTAACCATAAAATTACACTGGCCAACAAAAAATATTTTTGTAATGTTTCCTTCACTTCATGACCCAAATTTCACTAATTTTGGGTTAAAAAAAAGTAAAAAAATCATTTGAAAAAGTTTTATTAGCTCTAGTTACTGCGATACACCATTGTTCAAAGTGTGTATGCGTTAATAAATTAAGGCAAAAGCATTTTAAACTTTCTCTTTCTTTCCCTCCAAAACTCTGTTAAATGCAGGATCCTTCACAAGCTTCCCAATTTTTGGCCCAACAAAAACCTCTTTCTTATCTTTTGCATCATTAAAGAAAGCAAATTTTCCCTTACATATCTAAAGGCCTCCAATTCTTGTTCATGCCTTTTTATGTGTAGAGTTGGAATGAATATATCTTTCGGATCCTTGAGAGGCAGGGCAACAAATTTTTTTTCACTAGGGCCAAGATTTCTTGCATGCTATATTGTGTAAATGTAATGTGATTTCCTATCGCTACTGTTCCACAATATAAAAAGCAGAAGTATTAAGTTGCATTCCTTAAAGTATAGCGATGACCTTTAGATCACTACAGATTTTCCACATGTGTTCAGCATATTTGATTCAAAAAGAAATAGCTGTCATTAATAGGGTTTGTGGGCTTTTTTTATTTTTAAGCCATTCTCTTAAAGTAACTGAACAAGATTTGAAACATAAATGTATGTGGAGTCCACGACTAATCCTGCGGTCTTAACAAAAGGGGTACGATTACGTTTGTGTGGCGAAAATGTTCATCACAAATATAAACAAAGTTATTTATTGAGTTCACACAACTTCATGGCATTTTGGTTTCGTAAATTCAAATATCATGTAAAAAGTGACATGTTACCGTATCTTCAAAACAATAGCTAGTTGGTCATTTTCGAGGTGATTTTTAAATGCAGGGGTTAAAAATATATGATAATTGAGTATTTTTAAGCCGGAAACGTATTCATTGTTGGTGAGTGTTATAAAAGTCTATAGTGCGACCTTTCTGTTAGCATGTTTAATGTAAGCGCAAACAGAAGCTCCATCTGTTTTGCATATAGAAAAAATATCAACCACTTCATAGAGATTAAAAGCAGCTTAAAGTTTGAACTCAAACAAAATAAAATTATTACTGTAAATGGTTCTGGCCCACTATTTAAAATATAAATGCCCAATTTTACCATCAGGACAAATATCTACCCGTGTCTCAAATTTCATTAAAATCGGGTTTGTCGTTTAGCCGTGATTGAGGAACGCACAAACAAACAAATTAGCAAACAAACTTACAAAGAGACTTATGATTGTATACATATATGTTTAAAATTACCATTGCAGAAAAATTTAGTTCAAAATCAAATAAATTTGCCCTGCTATCGCCACAATATATCAGTTACGATTGTACAAGTCCATAAAAAATAATCGTGCAACAGTTAACTCTTTAAAAAATCGTCAAAGTGGCTCAGAAAAGCATATTAATTTAGGAACAACATATTTATTTTCTTGTAGAGTCGTCTAGACGATTGAAAAAAAAAATTCTTTTTGAAATTTAAGCTAGCATTTGAATCGTTAAACACTCTTCCACGATCGGAGCAGGCGATAAAATTAATCGCCTGCGATGTGGTATTCTGATCGCGCAAGTTCAGTTCAACGGGAGAAACTTTGTCTTGAAAGCGACTCTTCTGTAAAAGTTGTCTACGATGCTCTAAAAACAATCGTGTAAGACTCTTTAATTCAGTGTTACAAGGGAAAGACAGGGAAAAGTTACGCTTCTCCTTCAAAAAAGTTAGATTTTTTTATTAAAAGTTAAATTCAATTCTTTAAAGTGTAATTTAATGTAATTTATATACCTAAGAAGTAAGAAGTTTTATTCCATCCTTCAGGGAAAATACCAATGCAACTAATTCATTTACTGAACAAAAACAAAACGAAAATTAAAAAAATTTCATACCAATGATACTCATTAGGATTTAAATTAGGACTCAATACTAATATTTCGGAATAGAAAAGTAAATGCTTTCTCCATTTAAAAAAAAATTAGTAAAAGTAGGATTTTTTTTAAAAAAACCTTTTTACCCTTTTCTTTGAAAGATTGAGCTTCGATAGTATTTCTTCTAATATTAGTACGGTTGTCAAGTTTTCAAGCGAAATAACTGAAGTTGCCAACAATTCAACTGAAGAAGATTTGTTGCCAGAAACATTTCGCTGTTTATAAACATTAAGCAGAAACATTTCGTAATTTCTCACGAATTGAACAGAGTAAAATTTCAGCAATGTTATTTTTTGTTTATTTCAAACTAATTTTTTAAATGGAAATTTAATCGCATTTTCAGATAATGAAAAATTTTTCAAATAATGAAAAAACTACTCTTCCCATGATATTAATTTATTTCGTGTCTGTACCAAAAGTTACAAAAATTTGGCCAAATATAACAAAATTAAACATGTTACGTTGAGCCTTCAAAAGTTTCAAAATATTTTAAAAAAATGTAACCAAACGGCAACACTGCTTTAATTCATATTTCAAGCGAGTCCTGAAATAATCGCCTTTATAATGAGCTCATTATGAGTCCCAAAAGTATGCTACAAAATAAAAGTAATTTTTGAGAGTCTTATACATACTATTATAATTTTGTCTTTGTTGTAATATTTAAATTAAGTTCACAATAATTATAAATTCAATTAAAAAATGAAAGGATCTTGAAGAGAAAAAATTTCAAAATTACTTGCCGGTTACTCTACATGCGAACGAACATTTCTTTTATATATTTATATTAAAAAAAAAAAAACAAAACATAAAAAATTGTTTTTGTTTTCAATATATGAAAGAAATGTTCGTTCGCATGTAGAGAAACCGGCAGTAAAATTAGGTTTTAGCCGTCACCTTTGTAGCTCTGTCTCCCTTTTTAAGTTTTTTTTTATCAACAGCGTCGTCAATTTCAGAGAATTTTAAATGAAACTTTTCTATAAAACACACTTTTTTTGAAATAATTTTGCCTAACTATCGCCAGAAAGATTAAGTTACGATTGTGGAATTCTATGAAAAATAATCGTGTAACATTCACTAAAATTACTCGTTAAAGCTTTATTAATAAGAGTCAAATGCGATCTTTGACTACTTGCAATCTTGCAGCGCCACTCAAAATGTGTATTAGACGATTTGATCTTCGAAAAATCGCCAAAGTGGCTCGCAAAAATTTGGAACAACAAATACAAATTTAATTGTACAATCGCCTGGAACAATGAAGAAAAGAATCGTAAAATTATCGCGCTCTTCAAGCAAACTTCCCAATGCCAGCTTGGATGATCGCCCTCGTCAAACAAACTTCTTAATGCCAGCTGGTTTATTATACAATTTTGACCATATGTATGGAAAAATTTTTTATCGCATGCTATTTTATTTTATTTTATCAGGCTGAAATTTGTAATTTTAAAACAAATCATTAGAAATCACTTAAGATTGATTTTATTTAAAGTAACCTGCACAAGCGCGACCCTAATAAATAAATAGTAAATAAAATTTTATTAACTCAAAAATACCAACACTTCAGTTTTAACTTTTATTTTAATTCAATCAGTGGGTTTTTAACTTTATTGCAACAAATAATACAGATAACAATTTATTTAAATCCAAATATTCCGATTTGATAAGAAATTGAAATGGTGACGTTTAAGACCATTACTTTACATTCGTATAAATTAAATAAAAATTAATAAAAAATAAAATTAATAAAATTAATAAATGGTATTAAATCAAAATTGTTTAATCATAAAAAAGAGTCCATATAAAATTTATAAACCCATTAAACAAACAATATTTTGAAAGAGAAAAAGTAGTGAGGTGTTGCAACAACCGAAAAAAAGTGAATAGTATCTGCACTTAAAAAAAACACGAACAAAAATTATTAGTTCGTTATAAAAAGTAAAACTTACAATTATCAAGTGATAGAACTTCAGTTATCTTTAAATCACATTAGGAGTGATTATTTTATTTTAAAAAATTGTGTACTTTTATGGACGTTATTGTACCTAAATGGTACAAAATAATTTATAAGTGCGAAACACTAATATGTTATTGAGTTTTATAATAAACAATAAAGACAAAAGGAAAAGCCTTCAGAACACTGGTTGGAACGCCATTCTGGCTGTTTTTTTATACGTTCTTTATTACCTGACTTCAAAACAAGAAGGAGGTTATCAATTCGACTGAATGTTGCTTTTTTATGTTTGTGCCTGCAGAACTCAGTCACTTCTGTACTGATTTCGAAATTTTTTTTGTAATTAAATAGAATATGCTTACAGATTGGTCTTGTTTTAAAAACAGTTCAACTTCTTAAAAATTAAAGGGTGTCCGCATACAACATACATGTTTTTTTAGTGTATTATGAACCGTAAAGCGCACTTCTTTAAAAAATGCGTATTAATAAAGCTGCCAATGGCAAAAAGTAATACAAAAATAAATCTAAAAATTAAAGAGTGTCCCCATTGGTGACGTAAATTGACTTATGTATATGCGCCTATCTTTTGAACCATATAACGCTTGAAAATTAAACATAATGTCGATAACTATGACCATTATAATAACAAGTATAAATTAAAGGGTGTCCCAATAGCTTATGTAATTTGATGTAAGTGGCCAAACTTTTGACCTGTTATAAACAGATAGTTGAAATTTACAAAGAACCTGTGTTGCTAAGTCCGCTAAGTTGTTATACATGTAGAAAATTTGAATTTAGAAATTACAGGGTGTTCCTATATTTTAAGTAAATTGACCTACATATTTGGCTCTATCATTTGAACTGTTATATATAAACACTAAAAAATAAAACAGAATGTCCACAAGTATATAAAAAGTATAAATATATAATATTAGAAATTAAAGGGTGCCCTAATGGTTGTAATTTGATGTATATGGCCAATCTTTTAAACAGCTATAGACTAACGCTTGGAATTAAAAAAATTTTTGTTTTACTGTCTCAGCAATAAAACGTGTAAAAAATAAAGGGTGACCACATAACTGCTAAATCTTTTAATCTGCATTCATATTTTGTCTTACGACTTATAAAAAAATACTGACACAATCTTCTTCGAATATATTAGAATAAAATTAAAGTGTAATTGCCGTCCTAAGGAAATATGATTTTAAGTTTGTCTGCTTTGAAGTCGTTTTTTTCCTAGAATTATTCGAAATATTCAGCCGTGTCACACATTCCGATCGGAATGGTCCTAATTCCGTTTTAACAATTCCGATCAAATTAAGTTTACCTTCTTTAGATTCCGATAGATTTTGTTTATTTATAAAAAACGCTTTTTAATATTAATATGGCAACATTGTTCACACCAAAACAACAAAAAGACTAATGAAATAAGAACATAAAATAAAAGTAATATTTATAACTATAAAAAGCATTATTAAAAAGAATATCAATTGCACTTTAAAATTTCATAGTGGTTTCATTTCGAAAAAAATTTCGTTTTTCGTTTTCTGAAGAACCAACTTGCGGAATTAAAACCACTTTCGATCGGAATTATGCTCTGTGACATGCCTGATTAATGTAATTTGAGCCCGAAAACTTTTTATTTGCAAAGTTTAGGGCAGTTAAGTGGTTTGTATTCTTGTATTAATTTTTCTAAACCACATGACCGTTTGGCTGGAATACTGAATGGCTTCCGGCTCAGGCCTAAATATTCGTGGTGTTAAATCAGGTTTAAATAAAATTAATAAACGTATTTCAACGTGCGCCTAAAACAAAGGGATGAGTATATTGTCCAAACCTACCAATTACTTTCTATATCAGATAACTTTCTATACTTACGAGGGGTGATATAAAGGATATACCGAGAATTTTTTTATTTTGTTTTTACATACTTTTCATCATCCATAAAAAAAAATTCTCTAATTTTGAATATTATTTCATTGCATTTTTTTCAGTCAAAAATAAAAGGAATCTAAAAAGTAAAATTCAATATTCGCAATTTAAAAAAAAAATTGGTAAGTTTTTTTTTCAAATGAGTTAAAATTTATTTTTTTTTTCTTTTTTTCGACTAAGGTTCAGTTTTTAATTTTTAATTTTTATTATTTATTATTTTAATTTAGAAATTTTTAAAAAGAAAAATTATTAACAAAAGTATGCGAACGTTTTTCAAAGAAAACAAGAAAACTTAGACGCGAGCAGAATGAAATGCAGCATCTCCTGGACCGCTACATCCTTCATAAGCATTTTTAGCATCTATTTATCTACCTTAGATTTTTTACATTGTAAAGATCATCTATTAACCCAACTAATTTGTTTAGGCGAAGCATTTCTTCGTTGTTTTTTGTACCAACCATCGGTATGGCAAAAAATGCAATTTTTATTTTAATTCATTCATACTTGTTACGTCACAACATTATAGATGGTGTTCCATTATCATTAGTATGTATGTATGTACATGCGCTGTGTCTTACGTATTTTTTTGTTTAATTTTTTCCCAGTCAGGATTTGAACCGTAGATATTATAAATGAATTAAAATTTACTTTTTTCGGCTGAGGTTTAGTTTTTTAATTATTTTCAAAATCTCCCAAGAACAATTTAAGATCATTTTTAAAGCGCATAATAAAATCAGTAAAAATTTTTTTCAACGTTTTCTTCATGCAGATATTTTAAAGCAAAAAAATTGGGCATGAGAAATCTTGCGCTACTTGTAATGCGCGCTTAATTGTGAAAATCAGAGATTTACCTTATGTTTATTCATTTCGATGAAATTTAAATAAGACAAGGATTTGCCACAATAGATTTTTGATGGATATTTTATAACAACTTGCAGAGCGGCTGTTAAGCACAGCATTGTCATCTGACTGCCGACAGCTAATAATTATCATTTTTTTTAATTTTGCTGTTGTTGTCCGTTAAAGATATTAAATTGTGTGTGTTTGTGTGTGACTTCACCACTAAAAAGTGTGGTGTATATGAATAGAAAATAAACAATTGTTTTGTATATTCATTAGATGAGTTAATGAAGGTGAAGGTATTAAAAAACAGTAGATGGTTCAGTTAAGGCTACGAGGAAATAATGGTCCGAAACATCGACATAGCCTTGGTTAGAGAAGAAATGAATAACATAACAAACGTATGTGGCAGTTGTGGCTAAATTGGTTGGAGGGTGTGATTGATAAAACAAAACATTGTGTCACATATTTTATTCTGGCTAGCCGTGCTAGTTGAGACGCATTTTTAATAATAAAAACATTAAATAATTTCGCCAGAGTCACAGAGCGTTGTGTGGAAGTCTGGGTACATAAAAATCTAGCCAAGGACACGGAAAACGGAAAGTACGAAAAACAAGATAGGAAATAGAAGAAAAAAATAAAATAAAAAAATTAGCGCGGTAAAATAACAAGTAAAATAATTAGATTTTTAGCATAAACTAAACGAAAAGCCAGCTACTGGGAAATTCTTTGGAACTGATTGTTCTGGAGAAATTAGTTTATTTTAACTGTTTCTTAGTATTCGTACATCCACCACTACAAAGTGCGATAGTTGAAGAATGCCATTTACGCCATGCATCACATTGACTTAAAAACTTAGAAATCTATATTGATTCAAACTTATGATTTGGAACTCTTCTATCCTTTTGAAGTTTTTACTTCGTTTCAGTGTTGTTTTTTTTTTTTTTTTCGAAAAAAAAACCATGATAATGTTTTATTAGCACTCGAAATAATGTTTCTTTTTTCTTTTCCTTTTTCTTGATAATAAAATGAAAATTCTTAACTACAGCCACACGATAAAGATTTACTTTTAAGTTTTTTAAACGTTTTGCTTGCTAAATGTTATTTAAATTGACAGCTGTGACGTAGACTGCACACAACTTGAAACTAATTTTATTTTCAAGATGGCATCATTGAGAAAATAACAAGTGTTGGAACAAATTAATAATTTTTCTAGTTATATCATTATACTCACAACTTTTATGCAGAAATACATATTATTAACTCTATCACCTTTAAAATTGTGACAGAATGTGAATAAAAAGGAAAAAACAAAAACTTATGGCGGCAGAATGTAAAAATAATTAAAAAATTTTAATAAGCTGTTAAAAGTAAATTGAAACACTTGACTTGAAAGAAAAATTTAAAGCAAGTTTGTTTCGATCTTTAAAAGTGTGAGTCTAGTGGTAAATAATTCCTGCATTAAAAAACTGTCTTTAAAACAGACAAACTTAAAATCATAATTTCTTACGAAGGTAATTGTACATTAATTATATTCTAATATATTCGAAGAAGATTGCGTAAGGATTTTTTATATGTTGTAGAACAAGATTAAACAAGAAAATTCAGCAGTTGTGTGGTCACCCTTTATTTTTTACACATTTTATTGCTGACACAGTAAAACAAAATTTGCTTAAATTCCAAACGTTAGTCTATAGCTGTTCAAAGGATTGGCCATATATAACAAATTACAACCATTAGTGCACCCTTTAGTTTCTAATTTTAAATATTTATACTTGTTATTATGCTTGATAAAGTAATGGAAATTCTGTCTAATTTTCAAGAGTTTGTTTGTAACGGTTTCAATGATAGGTCCATATAGATTAAATTACATTAGTTATAGGGGCACCCTTTAATTTCTAATTTCAAGTTTGCTATTTGTTATAGCAAACTTAGCAATAAATGTTCTGTGTAAATTTCAATCATCTGTCTACAACTGTTCAACAGTTTGGTCATACACATCAAATGACACTAACTATTGTAACACCCTATAATTTATAATTTTAAATATTTATACTTCTTAATATACCAGACAAAGTAGTGGATATTCTGTTTAATTTTCAAGTGTATTATATAACTGTTCAAACGATAGGTCAATTTACTTTAAATATGGGAACACCCTTTAAATTCTAAATTCATATTTTATACTTGTTGTTATAGGGGTCTAATCAATATAGGCTCTTAATAAATTTCAGCTGTCTGTCTATAACGGTTCAAAAGTTTTGCCACATACATTAAATTACAATATCTATTGGAACACCCTTTAATATATAATTTTTTTATTTTTATTATAACAGTGATAGTAATCGATATACTGTCCAAATTTCAAGCGTTTTTCTGCAGCGGTTCAAAAGATTGACGTATATAAGTCAATTTATGGGGACACCCTTTAATTTTTAGATTTATTATTTTATAACCTTTTGCCATTGGGAGCCATAGTAATACCAAGTTTTTAAATTTTAAAGAAGTTCGCCTATCAGTTTATTATACACTCAAGAGACATTCATGTTGTATGGGGACACCCTTTAATTTGAAAGATTATGAACTGATCTTAAAACGGGACCAATCTGTAAGCAAAACTATCTAATTATAAAAAATTTTCAAATTCGGTTCAGAAATGACAGTTCTGCAGGCTCAAACATAAAAAAGCAACATTCAGTCGAATTGATAACCTCCTTATTTTTTTGAAGTCGGTTAAAAAATGTGAACGTCTTAAAACTCGAAAAAACCTCGTACTATTGCTGTACTTAAAAAGTCTAAACTGTACAAAACGAATACAATTGTACCGCCCTGTACTGTGTATTTATCAGAACTGAATTAGATTAAGTTCTGTTATTCTAATGATAATAGTTACTAAAAAAAATACAAGACAGTTGCTTCGTGAATGTCTTGAGAAAAATATAATGAAAATTCTCCTTAAAAATCGTTAGTATAAAAATATCTATTTCTTTTTATTTCAAATTGTATTTTTTTTTATTAAATATTAAATATGATAAGAATAAAAAAAATGCATGACAGTATGCAATAAAAAAAAAGCGCCTAATTGACGTATGAGAGTGACAGTGATTTTTGGAGAGGCAAATCAATATTAAAATATAACAAACAAAAAAAAAAAAAAAAAATACATTGATAAATCAAAATAGTTGTTGTATTATTTATTTTTATGTATAAATAATTTTAACACCTTTAAACTTAAAGGAATTCTTAATAAAGCTATTGGGTTGTATAGAATATTATGGGACACATTTGTTATTTGAAAATTGTATTTTTCTCTATATATTTATCGATAATTGGATTTGTAGTGCACGGAGCTAGCACAGGCAAATATTCAAATAATACTTCGAGAAGAGCAGTTTTAATGTCAAAATCGTTACCATTTGAAGATTGTGGTGAGTAGAATATTAATTAATTTTTTATAAGATTTTTTTATTTTGTTAGTGTTTTTGTTAATCTCCTCATGTATTTCTACGAAAAAAATATTAGAATGTTCTTCATCCGCTTAGGAATAAAGCTAGAGCTTAATGTTGTTCACTGAAGCGATTTAATAATTAAATGACATTACCTCCCTCATTCAAAAAAAAAAAAAAATAATAAATAACGAAGAAAACACGAACTATTAATGGAAATAGTATTAATGAACAATTAAAAATAATTTGAGATGCAATTTTTGCACCAGTGGGTTATAAAAAATTTAGCCAAAATCAAGAAAATAGTTTTAGACACTTGAATTTTTTTCTTCAGTCCAGTATTAACAAAACAAAATATGTCGTTACTTCATAAATGCAAAAATATGTACATGGTTTTGTAATTAACAGCAAACAGTTAAAAAAACACATATTCAAATAACAAATAACAAGCAGGAATGTAAATCTAGTGTAGTGAAGTAACTCCAATCAAAAAAGTAAATATTGGGAAGACAGAGAATTAAAAAATAAGAAAATAAATCTTAAGTACTAAAGATATATAATTTTACATAAAAATTTTATCGGCTCTTAATGGGTTAAGCATTTAAAAAAAAATTAGTATTTCCTTAAAGATCTCTTCAAAAGCCTTAAAATGATACCCATATTGATATTTTACAAATTTTGAAAATTTTAGCGGCCCGTAACTCGGAAAATATGGGCGAGCGCTAATTTTTTCACTTGATGTTTTTTTTTTCTTATTTTTTGTTTTTCTGTTGCCTCATATGTTTGTTTTTTTTTTTTTTTTTGATTGGAGTCATTTATTGTTCCAAAAGAAATGGAAAAATTAGAGGCAGACATAGTCTTTAGCCCACTGCCTCGAGGAACATAGAATGATCTTGCTAATTTTTAGTAGCACTTTTTTCAACACTATGTCTGATCGATTGGCGTATTTAAAATTTCTCTAGCTTATACTAGTGTCCTGGCAAAGTTGATTTTAACACTAACGCGGACGGACATCGCTCAATGGACTTCCCTATGCATAAGAAGTCAGATTATAAATACTTTATGAAGTTGGAAATGGGTATTGTAGAAATTACAAACGCGATAAGAAATTTTTTTTACCTTTTGTGGTGAAGGGTATAAAAAAGGGATAATAATATCGCTCGTACTTTTTAATATTTAGGAAATATTAGTGAATTACATGGTTCGATTTTATTAGAAAAAAAGTATTAGGAGAATTATGAATTGGAATATCATTTAGACGCTTGTAAAAATGATTGGAATTTATAGTTATTAAAATTACATAGTTCTTTAGACAGTAGCATATTCCATTCATTTCGCAACAAGCCGAGAAAATTGGGGCTGTTTAAAGTCCCACGAGTGATGCTCTCAATCGTGATTTTAACAATCTCTGAATGGGAGTCTTGCAAACAGAGTTCAATTAAACTCTCGAAAATAACAGTGCTGTGTACTAGAGATGAGCAATATCTTAGTATCTGTGATTAAATCACTGTGATTAAAAAATCACTGGTCACTACAGTTCCAGTAGGTTTCACACAAACTCAAATTTGATTTTATTTCGTGCATAGAAATATTAGTAATTCATTCTTTCAAAAGACAAAGCGGCTTTCTTACTGTGTAGCTTTTTCTTATTAACAACAGCTTTTCTTTTTTTTCTTTTTTTTTCAAACTTCATACACATGTAAAAACGTATTGTGCTTTCTTGTATTTGAACCTGTAATCAATCAGTGTTACCAAATTTTTTATTTCTGACCAAATTTAATTACAGCTGCTTTGTATATAGAAATCAAAATACCTTTTCCATTATGATGATGACTGTTTGCATGAAATATTATTGAATAAATGTACTTTATACTTCCTGTATAAAAATGAACTCCAAACAGTGATCACGATAACTATTTAAAGTTGGTGATTTTAAAATCACGTTAACTGGTAACAACTACAGTGTGTTTGCGCACAGGTATACGCCTGAATGTGCTACCTAATCAGTAATTACAGATGATGTAGATATTAAGGATTCAGAAGCTGTCGATGTTCTGTGGAATAAGCATAATTGTTCACGTCTAAAACGGTGCAAGAGATACTTCACTCCATATAATTTTCTTACTATTTATGCCATCTTTATCACACCAAAAATAGATTACAACTCTCATGTGATTTCGGTGCTTCAAAGACTATTTCGGAGTTACTCGGAGTTATTGGCTTATTGGAGCAATGTGGGATGCGTTTTATTGTTTTATCGATAGTGCAACGGAATATGTTCTGATGAAATCAGGTTACTAGCTCTAAATACTGTAATTTCCTACGTGTAGCAGGATCTTCATTAGGAGTGCATCTCTTGGTCGTTGACTGGCCAATGAATCGTACTACGCATTAAATAATTACGGAATAAATTTCCTGGAGAGGTATTTGCTGTAATTTTTCAGTGTTCAAAGATTCAAATTAAATGTCCACAAACATTATTTCTTCTATATTCCTTTCCAAAACCTAAATTCCTAGTTTTGGCACAATGCGTTGCTTGAGTGAAGGTGCCATTAAAAAAATCAATCATTTGGCTGTAATCAATTGTGGTCTTAAAAATGGCAAAGTATGTCTTGATGTTCTTACATCGAAAGTGCCTAAAGGTATGACAGCAGTCCTTTATCTATTGGCGGAACTAATTCCATTAACTGTTTGTTTTGTTTCTTTCCTATTGTAAAAGGGAGAGTGAAAGTAAAAGCTAAGTGTAAAAAGCCATGGCACGCTATGTTGGCCTAAATCTCTAAAAAAAAAATTTAGCTTAAAAGCCTAAAAATTCTGGAGAACTTTTTGCAAATATAAAAATAAATCGACAAAATGCATACGAGTTAAAAAGATTATTGTATGGACCTGATATTGTGGATGTGTGAAGAATGTTTAGTAATTCTACATGTCTGGACAAGGATGACAATTTTTACGCCACCTCCCTAAATAAAAAACGTCCGCTAGAGAAAATTTCATGCTGATATATATAAAAGCGATCAAATTAGGAAAATCTATTTCGTTTTTCTAATTTAACAGATTATTTTTAAAGTTGGAGATTGAATTTCTTCGCAATCATTCGGTTTTTTATTTTCAATCCATTTAAGAATTTTTCTAAACGTATGTTTTATTATAAACTCGAAAACTAAACATTTACTAGCAAAAACTTAAAGAACCAGACATAATAATTATTTTATGTTAAAAAAACAACAACAAAAAAAAAACATTTTGTATCGATCATATAAACAAAACATTAAATTAAGTTATTGATATTTTAGTCCAATTTAAATTGAGCAGCAATTATTTATTTGTGTCGTAAATCATGCACAAAATACATAAAAAAATTTTTTGTTTTGCTTATTTCGCATTTTTATTTCCCCCCTCAGAATGGCACGTACATATACATAAATACTAAAATAATTATTATCAAACCATGCCAGCATTTTACAAAGCATTTTTAGTTAGAAGTTTCTTCTTCGCTACTTCTTTTGATTAAAAACTTAATTTTACATAAACAAAGTACATTATTGTTGTAATTATTGTCGAATTAAGATCTTCTAACATTAACTATTTCGCGTCTACAAAAAGTACACTGGACAAAAAAGACCCGTTATATTAATACAAAAACACTTTCCCTTAAAATTGTTATATTAAGAGTAACTTTTTCTTAAGTACCAGATGATAATAAGTTAATTGCTCAAAAATTAACACAAACCGCTCTGCTAAGAGTGAATTAATTAATGTAACAGATAAACAAAAACAATAATGTTATTTAGTTTGACTTGTACAGTGTTTGGTTATGTTAAATGCGTGTGAAAAATGTTAAGAAAAATTACAAAAAAAAAAAAAAAATAAATAAATAAAAATAAATAAATAAATAAATTGATAAAAAATTAAGAGATATACACACATGATCAAAATAATAAGTACAGCCTAAAATATTTTTTTTACAGCGTCGTTGTCAAAAATTTGTTTTAATTAAGAAAAAAAAAAACAAATACTATTTTCTTTTGTTATAACATTAGAAATAAAATTAATAAAAATCAAAAGTTAAATTCAGTCTTATTTAAAAAGTAATTATTTAATAAAAAAAAAACATTGGACAAAATAATAAGTACATTTAGTTAAAATAAGCAAAACAATTAAAAAATAAAATTAAAATTAAAGTTTTTTGTACTAAATTGAGTAATTTTAGCTGAGTTTTGTTAAAAGCCGTTATATCCCCATTATTTTCAATTATTTTGTTTACTCTTTCTTGGCATGCTGGAAATAAGCTTCCTACAGGTCTTTATTGGTACTTAATACCAAGTTTTTTTAACAAAATTCCATAGCTGAACCTTATTTTTAAAACCCTTCTTCCCAATTCTTCATTTTAACTCTCCCCAAAGACTTTCAATAGGGCTTAAGTCCGGTGATCGACTTGACCAATCAAGAGGGGACACATGATTGTCTTAGTCCCTTAGTTACTTAAAAGTATATTTTGGATCGTTATTCTGCTAGAATGTCCATCTAAGAGGCATACTTTCCTCAGCGTAGGTCAACATCGTTTTTCTTCAAGATATCTTTGTATTGAAATCTGGTCATTGTGTCAGTATTTCGATGTATAGGACCGACAACATACCACGAGAAACAACTTTAGACTATAATATTGCCGCTTCCGTGTTTAACCGTTTTCTTTGTAAAGCGAACATGGAATTCTTTCTTTGCTTTCAGAACGTCGAACATTTCAGGCACAGTCATTTCCAAATAAATTAATTTTAGTTTAATTGCTTCACAAAACGTTTCGCCATTTTTTTTACCGTTTACTCCGGACCGATTGGAATGACTTCGTGCAAACGCCAACTAAGCCTTTAATATTTTTTATTTTTTTTGTAAACAAAGGGACTCTTCTGGCTATCCTTCCTGGTTAATGTGCTTTTTGTAGTCTACGATGAACCGCTCATGATGGAATTACGATTCCGATATCTGCTGAAATCGCTCTTGAAGACACATGTGAGTCTTTCTTTGCAAGAATAACAATTCGAATATCTGTTGTTTTTGAAGTCTTTTTGCGTCTTCTGCGAGTTTCGACCGGATTTTTGGGCTTTAAAGCATTTTGTACAAAAAGTAGCAACCTTTTCATAGATTCTGCTATAAAACGAAGACTGTGGCCACTTTCTCTTAGTCTTGAAACAATTCTTCATTCCTCCGGAGAATAATAACTTTTTCGAACCATCGCTGATTTTTTACAATATTTTTCGTTATGAATAAAGATAAATTACAGTAAAACAACTAGGTTTTTCAAAGACTAGAGCAGATTGCTAGAATATTAAAGAATTCAGCAATGTATTTATTATTTTGAC
Organism: Cistogaster globosa; assembly: GCA_937654795.1. Classification (NCBI taxonomy): domain Eukaryota; kingdom Metazoa; phylum Arthropoda; class Insecta; order Diptera; family Tachinidae; genus Cistogaster; species Cistogaster globosa. Next base: position 60,288,165 of record OW569403.1, on the reverse strand, counting down.
CAAGTACTAAAATTCAGTTGTACAGAATTAACATTTAATGAACACAAAGGGAAGCCCTAGTTTTGTTTTTACTTTTAGAGGCATTGTCATATTAAAGTTATTTAAATAAAAAAAAATTGCCACGTGTACTTCCCGCTAAGCTTGCCTTTCTGTTATGTTAAAATTTACATTTTCCGTTTTGATAAAGCAGAAATCCGATGCTTTTAAAAGTTATTTATTCGATACTGTTAAAGACACCCTTTTTACACTTCTAACAGACACATATTTGACACTACCAGAATACTCAATTTTAATACTTTTGATAGAGGCTAAATAGTTTCCCATTAGTTGTAACACTGTAGTTGTACATTCCTTCTGAACTGGGGATACTACTTACATCAGAATTAAATATTATTTGCCACAAATTGCAACGCCAATGCTAATGCTTGCAGGGTATGTATGTATGTATGAATGTGTACGTATTTCTGTGTGTGTGTTTAATTGATTTTTAGTCATTTTTATGTTTTACAAAAATTTTTTAAGAATGAAATATGAGCTGCAATTCAAAAATAAATTACATGTTTGTTTCTTTAACTTAAAGAAAGTTTATTTGATATAAAGAATTTAAAGGGCTGCATTCGACTGTTCCAACTTTTACAAACAAAGTGGCCCTTAAACAAGCATGAGTTTTTTTGTTTCATATTTAAAATAACTTAAAATTTTTTTTCCAAGAATAATTAATTTTTTTTCATTGATTTTTAAGAATGATATCAATGTCATGGGCATGTCAGTTTTTTATAAGAACTTTCGATAGTAAATTTTCCCATTCCTCTCGGATATTCTTCGAAATATGAAAATCTCTGTCTAGTTTATTATGCCATTTGCCGTAAATCACATGTTGCAATCCATTACTTGCGCCGTTATCTTTGAAGATGGTTTTGAGAAGCTTTTGAGTCGCAGTGACCTTGTTACCCATAGCGACTTAAAAAAATCTTTCAATAAATCTTTCGCAGCGGCCACGCGTTTTCTAATGTTTTCTTAAATAGTGCCATAATGTTTTAAAGACTTTCTTATAATTTATGAGGTAACAATTGAAAGTTGCAAGTTAGTACGAGCATGTTATGGTTTTCATCCGCTAGGAAAATCCCATTAATTGTTGATTAAAAAGGTTCATGAAATGTATGACAATTGACTCTCAAAAAAGTCGATTGTCGAAACAAATGCTGATTCATACAGCTCGTATAAGACGTCTGAGCAATGATGTTCGCCATCAAATATGACTTTTAGTATGATTTCTCTATTTCGAATTAACGCCATCTATTAATCAACAATGCGAACACTTTCTTTCTTATTAAAAAAATTGAAAAAAATTCTGACGACAAAGAGAAAATTATGCTCCAACAGAACATGAATATCGACACGTTTTCGCCACATACAAGAGCATAAACAAATTACTACCGCCGGCGTTATGTGCGCGTCTTGTTCAATTTGATGACTAGTGGAGAGACGTGGGGTAATGAAAAGCGTAGGCAAGTATTTTTCCCTTCTCAGAGGCTTTTTAGAATTAAATTATTAATTGTTGCGTTTGTGCTATAGAACTACTGGGACGGTAAAAGGATCCTACGAGGCGGCTGACTGACTCAAAGGGGTTTGCTTCTGAACTCTAAAGCGAGCCAATAGAACTTAAGGTATGTTAAGAGGACAAAAAGAAGGCAGACAACAGGTGCGAAAAAACGGTTACCTATCTAATGAGAAGTTGGGTCGTTTTCACTTTCAGGTTGTTATACCTTCCATTTGCTTTTATAGGTAAAACTATTAGAGGAGGTATAAAAGTTCTAGAAAATATGTAATATACCTCGGAGCGGGAAATAGATCTTTTCGATAGGAAAAGTTATTTCAGGGAAAACAAAAGAACTCTGGGTAAGTAGATCTTAGGCCAAGCAATTAACTTTAATGTGGGCAAAAGAAATCCAAGATGGACCCTTACGATAGGCAACAAACACACGAATGGGCGAATAACCCTATGGCGAGAAATAGGCCCATATTTCGAATGGTAGTTAGCTATGGCTCTCATTGAAAACCTGAGGCTATAATGGACCCCGAAAAGTTTTACAGACTATATTAGGACTATTCTCTGGTTAAAACAGCGCCAAAATCGACATTTTATCAAAGAAATATTCAGTCATTAATATAATTTTTGAAAATTTAGATAATTTCTTTTTTATTTCTAATGCTATCGATTTTCAAGCTAAAAAACTCTTTCGCGCACGCTTAAAAATAAATTTCAATGAACTTATATCTCCAAATTTCACACTGCTGCTCTGCTTCGGCACTTTGCTGCAATAAAATATTTCTGAAAAAAATCTATTATCTTCTTTAAAAATCAATCGTTTTTCACTATCGTTTTACAATGAAAGTCGTAAATTCTCGTCAAATAAAAAGAGCTCTGGAAAAATAATGTCTATAGAGCAACAGCTTGCCAATTCTTTAGTAGCTTGTTAGCGAATGATTAAGACTCGTTCACTTTATTTTCCTTGATAATTTGGCACAACTTCTTTATTGTATTACAGGCGCAGTCGTAATTAGTTTTTTATTTGTAATAACGATCGATATGTAAACTTATTTTTTTTTTTTTTTGTAAAGAAAAGTAGCACTTCAGGCATTATTACCTAATTGGTTATTTTTTCAAAAAAGACAGGTGGTGAAAGGAGAAAGAGAGTTAGTTATTTTACTTCGCCGGTTAATATGTTATGAAGAAGTACCGATGAAGGAGCTGCACGTTTTAATGTTAATTCTGAATATGTATTTATACCATTTAACAAAAAAACACATTATTATTTTTTGATTGCCGCAGGGGTTGAACCCTGGCCAACCAGGTTTGTAGTCAACATGTCTACCGCTTTGACTACAGAAAAATTATTAGGACACAAACCTGGTGCAAGGAACAAGTTTAAAATGGCAAAAGATGTTTAGCAGTTTGTTTTTATCAATTTTTGGAAAAGCAAAATAAACAATAACGTGTATTTATAGTTATGTTACGAAGTGTATGTGTATGATTTCAAGTTACAAAGATTATTAAAAAGCTTAAAGCTTGATAAACTTTTAGATATAAGTTTTAATAATTTTAATTGAGGCCACAATAAATAAATAGGAATAAATGTGTTTTTAAAAATCCCTTATAAATATTCGAATCAAGTTAAAATTTAATTTTTTATATTATTATTTTCGTAAGTTTCTTTCAATATCTAAAATTAAAAGCATAGATAAATTTTAATCGATAGACTGAATCTATTTTAAAAAGACGGATCCAGACGCAAGAAAAGCAGCTAACCTAGCAAGTTAGTAGACGGCTAAGGCGATTCTACTTGACTTGGAACACATAACCTCAAACCTACATACTATTCACTTTTTAATATCTTTTTGTGTGACATATAGTTCGAATTTCTTATGTTGGTTATTTGTTCAACTTAAGAAAAGCATTATAATACTCAATAATTATTAAAATTTCATATATTAAAAAATGAAAATAATAAACCGACTATTAGAAAAGTGTAAAAAAGTTTGGAGACAAATTTCTAAATAAACGTCCAACGAAGCAAGGGATTTTTGAATAAAACTTAAATTTTCAATATGGTCGCCAAATGCTTTAAATCAAGTCAAAATAAGAAATCGTATACAATTAATTTTGTTAATGCAATTTAACGTTCGGTGTATTTAATTATTAGCCAGACCAGAATATCTACGACAAATGCAGTGTATAATACTTAATTACAGGAGTACGTTTTAATAAAATATCGCACATCTCTAGTTTCACTACGATCAGTATAAAAATTTTCATCTTTGGCTGCACTATCTTCATCGACTTATAAACTAGAGTTTCGTATACAAGGTGTAACAACGCAACGCTATGGTTTTCGTCACAATACTTGTCCGTCGGTGCATCCGTCCTTATATCCGTCTGCTAGTCTTCTGCCTCTGAAATTAAAATAGGTAGACTCTTTAAAGTTTCACAGAAGATTTATTATTGTAGCCGCTATAACAGCAAATACGGAAAATTAAATATTTCTTTACTGTGATACGCAGACATGTCTAATTTACTAGTAAGGTTATGTGCGCTATGGCAATCAATTTTAAATAAAGAGTGTCCCAATATTAACGGGATTTTCCACAGACATTTATAAATAGCACAGATTATGTACAAATATGTTCGCTATAAAAACAAATTGTAAATAGTAAATTTAAAAATTAAAGGGTGGTTTCAAAAGGCCGGGAATCTAACGAATATGTCTTATTTTTTATACTTTTAAGGCAGACGCTTGAAGTCTGTGTAGAGGACAATGTCTGTTATAACAAGTTTAAAAAATTAAAATTTAAAGGAGAACCCTTACATGGCACGGTGCCCTTTGCGTGTGAGTCAAATTCACACTTGGTGGATTTATTTCTTTTTCCTTGCTTTCATTCTACATGAGTCTGTATTTGTTTTGTATTTTTGATCCTACTTTGTAACAATGTTTGATACAGGAGCAAAAAAAATCGTTATTAGCCTATGGTTGGCTTGAGGCAATAAGATATTTATGTGAAGAAGATGAAAAAAAGGTGAATTTTGTTCGTTCTTTTCTGTATTTTAAATTGGCTAGTTAAATAGATAATGCTACAGCATACTCTCTACCTAAGGGAGATAGATGACTTAGCAAATATTTCCTAGTTTCTTGAAAAAAATAACCCATTATATGAAAATAATTTTCTTTACTAAGAAAATTACAAATAAAAAATGAACTTAAGCCGGATTACAAATTTATGACTTGATTAATTAATAAACAATAAGAAGAAATTAGTTGTTTCTTTAATTAAACCCATTTTAAATTTCCCTTTACCATGAACATTTCATTAGATAACATTGACAATATATGTACCTGAACTTCATTCGGATTAAAATTGTTCATTTAGTAAAAACACTAAAATAATTCGTCTAATTCGATACTTCAAAAAAATAAAAATATGTAACGTACAAATTTTTGACAAAACCTATTTTTTTAAGTTTTGAAACATTTTTCTCAATTAAAAAACATAATTTTCTAGCTTTATTGTGCGCTATTATTGATTTTGAATAACACTGTTTTTCTTCTATGATTTATTACTTTGTAAGACATCGTTGAATTTCGCACAGCACTACGAATTTGTCATCAAAAAATCTTTTTTACTTAAAACTTAATTAAGACCACAAAATTATTTATAAATTAATTTTAAAATATATTTTTGTTTACATGTAATGTTTGCTAGAGTGGCCATGTGTTTAAAAAAAATTATATATTTTGTATAAATGAGTATTTTTAAGCGACTTTAAAAAGACAAGGAGGTTATCAATTCGAGTGAATGTTACTTTTTTATGCTTGTGCCTGCAGAACTCAGTCATTTCTAAACCGATTTTGAAAATTTTTTTTAACCTGATATTTTATGCTTAAAAATAGGTCCCGTTACAAAACAGTTCATATTCTTAAAAATTAAAGGGTGTCTCCAAACAACATACATGTTTTTTAAGTGTACTATGAACCGTAAAGCGCACTTCTTTTATATATGAACAAAAATGCGTATTACTATAGCTCCCAATAGCAAAAAGTAATACAAAAATAAATCTAAAAATTAAAGGGTGTCCCAATAGGTGCCGTAAATTGACTTATATGCGCCTATCTTTTGAACCGTTATAGACAAACGCTTGAAAATTGATCAGGATGTCGACTGATATGACCCTTATAATAACAAGTACAAACATTTAAGATTCTACATTAAAGGGTGTCCCAATAGCGTATGTAGTTTGATGTATGTGACTAAACTTTTGAACAGTTATAGACAGATAGCTGAAATTTACAATGAACCTGAATTGCCAAGTCCGCTATAATAAAAAGTATAAAATTTGAATTTTGAAATTAAAGGGTGTTACCATATTTGAAGTAAATTGATCGATATTGGCCTATCGTTTGAACCGTGATATACAATCACTTGCAAATTAACCAGAATGTCCACTATTTTGTGTGGTATATTAGGAAGTATAAACATTTAAAATCATAAATTATAGGGTGTTACAATAGTTGCTGTTATTTGATGTAAATAACCAAACTATTGAACAGTTGTATACAGTTTATTGAAATTTGCACAGAACCTTTATTGCTAAGTCCGCTATAAAATGTAGCAAACTTGAAATTAGAAATTAAAGGGTGTCCCCATAGCTGATGTATTTAAACTTATATGGCCCTATCTTTGAAACCGTTATAGACAAACTCTTGAAAATTAGACAGAATTTTCATTACTATATCAAGTTTAAAAACATGTATAAAGGGTGCCTTAATAGTTGTAATTTGGTGTTTATGACCAATCAGTTATAGACTGACGCTTATAATTTAAACAAATTTTGTTTTACTATGTCAGCAATAAAAAGTATAAAAAATAAAGGGTGACCACATAACTGCTGAATTGTCTTGTCTAATCGAACTGAAGCCAGAATTGAAATAATAATAATAAAAAGTGCACAATTTTTTTAGTTACGCTTAATTCACAAACTGTTAGGACATTTTTTGATGTGTGATCATTAAATAAAAATTATACGGTTCTATAAATCAAAATAACTAATTTGAAATATAATTAAAGATTTTTATACTGTTTATAATTTCTAGACAAAGTAATGAAATATGATTTCCAACAATAAAAGGTTGATATTGAGAGTGTTTATTCGCTTATATCTTTATCAAACAATTTCGATGTGTCTTGAATTCGTCAAGAGCGGTAAGCGGATTCAACTGCCTTAACAGAGAAGTTAATTAATTTTATTATTATTTATTTTTTTACTGTTTTTTTATTCCCAACAATGTTTTTTGTTTTGATTGTTTTATATTATTTGTGATAGTTATATCTTTCTTTTTACTATCGCCACTTAAGCATTTAATTTAAATAAATCAGAGTATTTGAATTTATAAAAAAAAAAAATACAAATAAAACAATAAAATTAAAATTGATAAATATTTTTTTTTCTATGATTATAAAAAAGTATAATAAAAAATAATTAGAAATCTTACATTTATTGCGAAAAACATATTTACTAAAACTTTTTATTCAGGGCTTAAAAGTACAATCAAACTCTTTTGGGGTGCACAATAGTATGAAATGCAGCTTAACAAAAGAAAATCTTTAAACCGGTGAAAACTAACAAGAGAGAATTTTATTAAGCTTACAGTAGGCCTGTTCGTTATCATGTGCATAAGATGTAATTAATAACTAATGTTTAAAATACTCATATTAATGGTTGAATAACAGGCACATGTGTATAAAAAAAGTTACAAAATTTAAATGAAAAAGTAATTAAAATATAAAGTAATTATAATTTTTTATATTTGAATTTTATAAAATGCAAATAATTTTCAATACGCCGGTGACAAACGCGATTCATAGTCGAGTGCTAGTTAGTGCTATTTTCATTCAGGTCCAGCTATTATGAGGACTGGTTATAGAATGTCTGAGTTATAAAGGTCTCACAATTTGAAAACAGTATTAAGAAATAAGTAAGAAAGCTATGTATGTCTATGTCGAATCTTAGATACCCTTCACCATCTATGTAAATCTAGTTTATTAAAGTAATTCCAATCAAGAAAGCAAATGTTGGGATGCTAGAGAATTAAAAAAATAAGATAAAACAAAGTTAATTTTTGCTCATAATTTTACATTAAAATATCAACGGCTCTTAATGGGTTAACGATCTTGCTGATTTTCAATAGCAGCTCTTTAGAAATTATGTCTGATCGATTGGCGTATTTAGATTTTCTTTGGCTGATCTAGTGTCTCGGCAAACTTCATTTCAATACTAACACTGACAGCCACACGGACATCGCTCAATCGAGTTCGCTATGAATAAGAAGTCAGAATATGGGGTCGGAATTGGATGTTGTAGAAATCACAAATGGTGTGGCAAACTTTAATATGAAGATGAAGTCCCCGAAAACCCAAATTTCTAAACAAAAGTCCCCTACCTTGTACAAAAAAAAAAAAAAAATTGGAACTGAATAGAAATAAATATAAATAAAAATAAAAATATACAGGCATGTCACACAATCCGATCCGAATGATTTTAATTTCGTATACAAATTCCGATCGATTTTGTTGTACCTTCTTCAGATTCCGATCGATTTTGTTTATTCCTGAAAAGTATCGGATCTTCAATATTTAATTTAAATGTGGCAATATTTTGCACACTAAAGTAAACAGCAAGTCTAATTTAAGTACGACACATCATAATAGTAAAGTCAAGAAACGCAAATAACAAAATTTCAAAGAAACCTAATTTCACTTTAAAATTTGAAAGTGGTTACGTTCCGAAAAAATTTTTTGTTTTTAGTTTTTTGAAGAAACAATTTACGGAATTGAAACATTTTTGTAGGGAATTGAGTTCTGTGACATATTTGATAAAATATATATTTTATACTTTGTCAAATTAAAAATCGTGCATCCAAAATTCAAAAGTATATCGTAAGCTTAACTGAAAACTTAAAAATTAAATTAAATTAAAAAATTGTTTTTTTTTACTGCAGGAATAAGCATCTTCGTTTAAAGGCAGAATTAGTTTTTCTTTTCCGTTCCGTGACGAATCAGCTGATCAGTTTCTGTTAAATGGAAAATATGCATTTGTGGTTTGTTATTACTTTGACGTTTTGTTCTGTTCCGTTCGAATCAGTAGAAAATAGAATTCAACGTTAAGTTACTTGGAAATTGTTTGGTATTGTAAACAAACCATTTTTGTCATTGTAATTGTGGTATATTTTTTGTTTTATTGTGTATTGTGTTCTCTTTGTTTATTATAAACAGCTGATATGTTGCTACAGAAAAAGTAATTATAATAATTTAAAAAGCAGAACGGCACGGAACAGAACAACAACAGAAAGTAAAGACTAATGAGGCCTTAAAACATGAAATTCAATAGAAAAACAAATTTTCAATATTTTATTAGTTACACGAGTTTTCGTTTAAGCTGGCGACATGTTGGTATACCACAAGACTATATACATAAGTATATAAACATCTTTTCGATTTACATAAAAATTATTAAATAAATAAAGTAAAATTAATTACATAAACCGACAAATGCGTTAATCATAATTTAATACTTTAAGAAATATTTTTTTTCAATTCGCTTTTTATAATGGTTTTTCAGAAATAGAATTTAAGGTTAAGAAAGTATATTTGGTATTATAAAAATATACATGTCACGTCAAAAATTTAAGATTTTTAAGGCGTTAAGTTCTTCGTAAACTTCTTCAATACGTTTGTACATATTTCCAGATTTAAAACTTTCTATCATTGCTTCAGGAACTTCAAACTTATAACAGCAGATTTTATTCTTATTAATGATTCCAAAAATTCAAACCGTAGCTGATTCCTCAGTTTGGTTTTCGTAGTGTCCATGTACAAAGATATCCTTTTTACAACAACACAGGGGCAGTGATTTCACGAAACAAACAATTTCCAGCATTTTCTTTCTATAAACTATTGTTCAAAAGCCAAGAATGGCATTTTTTAGAACTTATGCCAATAAACATGTGCAGTTTTGTTCCACCGGCTTTCAGTAAGTAAATGCATTAATCCTTTAATGTCTTTTAAATTCTTTTTCAAAAAATCAAATTTATTCTTGTTTCCGATATTTTTTAATTGTAAATTTTTAAAGGGCTTGTAGTTTATTATATTTTCGAGAAATCTTTTAAGTTTTTTACATACGGTTAAGTATTCTAAAATATTTTAAAATCGATTTGGTCCGAAAGTAGTAATAATTACAATTCTTTACAACATTCTATGCCAAAACCTATGTCGGTGATATTCAAATAATTGTTTGCTTTATAATAATTGAATTTAGTGCAGAGTGCGAGAAGTAGTTATACAATTCCTTAACAGGAAATTCGACAGAGTTGGAGATTGATTTAACTGTTTTCGAGCTGCATAAATTTAGTTAGTGGCAAAGGCATTTAACTTATTTAATTAAACAGTTTTTCGCTTTTAAGCAAAACATAAAGAGACTTTTTGGCCCCACACATATTGCTTTCACTTTCTGTTCTAATAACAGTTGAATTATTTAGACATTAAACCAAAACCTGATTAAGTCTCAGCTGTTATCTCTGCTACAACAAAAATGCCTAAAAATTTTGTCTCTTTTTCGTTAAAATACCGAGTGCAAGCTGCTACCCATTTAACTCGATAGATCCGTTTACTCATCAATCAGTGAGAATTATTTAATTTTAATTTATTTACTTATTTTAATTTTCTTAATTTCAATTTTTTTAAATTATTTAATTTAATTTTAATATGCCGTACAAAAATATTTTATTTAATATTTGTTTTAGTGTTCCTTTCAATATGTTAACTCGATTAGACTCGTTTAGGTAGTAAAAAATTTCAAAATGTGTGCTACTAATAAAAAACCTAACCACGAATTTCTGTCCCCACGAACTTCTGTCACCAAACTTATGTGGAAATCCCCAATTCGGGGAGAATTCCCCTTATCTGGCTACACTGTATGCAACTATTATTCAGTGTGAAAAACGAAGTTAAATCGCCATCTTAAGCTTTTTTCTCTGCTTTCCTCATTAATCATCGCTTAGTTAAGCCACATTAAAGTTGATTATTTGTTTTTAATACTAAAATAATTTTAAAACAAAAAAGTTGTTGATATACATACATCCACACATGTTAAAATTTTTTTTTGAAAATAATCAAATAAAAATTGTCAGGGTGTTGGTATCACCGCTAGAGATAAAACTAGTTTTAAAATAATAATTAATTTAAATCTATTAATTAATAATTAAATTTGTTATATTGCATAAGTTTGATCAATCAATTACCTGGTTATGCAGTTTGAAATGGCTATGAAATCGTTTCACCCTTTTGGAAGTTGCAGATTGATTTCAATCTTTTGGTGCAATTGAATTTTCTTTGCAATTGTTATGCGTAACGTATGATTAATGGCGTTTATTATACGTTAATCTTGTATCTGTAGATGTTTAAAAATGTTGCTTAAGATGTACCTAAGTGACTTAAATATTTTTGTACGGCAAATTAAAATTACATACTCTATCAATTGATAATATCAATTGATCTTTGTGATTTATTTTCAAAAGGATGCTAAAAAACATCCGACAAAATGGTAGGCAATAATAAAATTTATTATAGCGCCAGCTTTATAAAAACAGACAATACTGAATGTTAATGTGGAATATCGGTAAATACTCCTAACTGATTGATGAGTAAGTGGATCTATCGAGTTAAATAGGTAGCAGTTTGCATTTGGTATTTTAACGAAAAGGAGTTGAAAATAATGACAGAGTTTTTGGGAATTTTAGTTGTAGTAGAGATAACTGCAGAGACTTTATTGGGTTTTTTTTTTTAGTTTGGGTTTATGTTCTAAAAAGACTCTTTATGTTTTGCTTTAAAAGGGAAAACAGCTCAATAAAATAAATTAAATGCCTTTGCCACTAATTAAATTTATGCAGCTCGGAAGCGGTTTAATTAATTTCCAACTCTGTCGAAGAATTGAGCAGTACTTCTCGCACTCTGCATTAAAATTCGATTTTGATAAAGCAAACAATTATTTGAATATCACCGACATAGATGTTGGCATAGAATGTTGTGAAGAATTGGAATTGTTACTACTTTTGGATCAAATCGATTAATAAATTAATTAGAATACTTAACCATACAAAAAAAAAAAAAAAAAATAAAAAAAAACTTAAGGGTCCTCGAAAATATAATAAACTACTTTTTAAAAATTTACAATTTAAAAATATTGAAAACAAGAATAAATTTGATTTCATGCAAAGAATTTTAAAAACATCAAATGTTTAATTCAACTACATACAAAAGCCAGTAAAACAAAACTGCACATGTTAATTGGCTTTTGGGCAATAGTTTATACCAAGATAATGCTGGAAATTATTTTTTTTTCGTGAAATCACTGCCTCTGTGTTGTTGTAACAAGAATATTTTTGTACATGAATACTACGAAAACCAAACTGAGGAAAAAGCTGCGTCTTGAATTTTTGGAATCACTAATAAGAATAAAATCTGCTGTTATAAGTTTGAAGTTCTTGAAGCAATGATAGAAACTTTTAAATCTAGAAATATGTACAAACGAATTACTTCTTCAATTACGAAGAACTTGACGACTTTAAAATCTTAAGTTTTTGACGTGACATGTATATTTATAAAACACCACATATACTTTCTTAACCTTAAATTCTATTTCAGAAAAACCATTATAAAAAGCGAATTGAAAAAAATGTTTTTTTAAAGTTTTAAATTCTGATTAATTCATTTGTCGGTTTATGTATTTAATTTTACTTTATTTATTTAATTATTTTTAGGTAAATCGAAAAGATGTTTATGTACTTATGTCGTTATGTCGTCAACTAAAATGAAAACTCATGTTACTAACAAAATATTCGAAATTTGTTCTTCTATTGAATTTCAGGCTTTAAACGAAAATTTATATTACTGCAATAAAAAAAAAAAAAAAACAAAACAATTTTTAATTTTTGGTTAGTTACATGAGTTTTCATTTTAGCTTACGGTATTCTTTTGGCTTTTGGATGCAAGATTTTTATTTATTTAAAAATTAAATATTTATTTCTGTATTATATAGTTTCTTATATAAATCAGTTCAAAATATTACAATTCCTTACATTTTGTATATACAAAATGAAAAAGTTTATTTTAATTTTTATAAAAATGCGTATTTTAAATTGTTTTCTTTTGGGGATGACAGTGGGGATTTTCGTTTAGAAATGAGGATGTTTGGGGATATCAGTATTCAAATTGAGAACAAGAGCCAACAATGATTGGAATCCACATACACTACGCAAACCATCTTACGATATTGCTAAGCAAGCTATAGCCTGGAATCCGCAAAGCAGTCAACAGATTAAAAGATCATCACATACCCGGAAACAGCAATTTAAAAACGAGCTATCTTGTTCAAACCTGCGTTAAGGTGAAGTAAAGCATCGTGAATGAAATCAAAAATAGTAAAATAACCTTGTGGCGGCTCTATGCTCCTTACAGGAGTATAAGGATTAAATATTTATAATAAAAGTATTACGAATTTGTGTAATCTATAAATAGATACAGAAATTATGACAAGAGTATTATGATTTTATAACCCACGAACGGTCAAACCAAATTCAATTATATTTTTAGGGTTTGTTCATACGGTCTATCTAAAGTTAACCCAGGCAACTCTGGGTAGTGAATTATAACAGTTGTTTAAGATAAAGTGATTGGAGTTTATGAATTCAATGTAATTCGTTATCATGCAGGACGGAGCACGATGCTTAACCTTTAAAAAATGTACAAACTTTTTAAACAGGTAGGCATTGCTCCTAAACTTTATTCAATTTAAAATTGTCGGTTAAACTTGAAATCAAAACAAATACACTTCAGTCAAAATATTAAAAACAAAAAAAAAAAAAAAAAAATAAACATATGCAGAAAGTATAGAACAATGACAGTGTATTAAAGAAAACAATAAAACGTTGTACTGCAGCACGCTACTAATTTCAGTTTTATTAGGGTGTTCCATATGAGACGTTTTTTTTAATAATTCTCATTTAGTTAAAGAAATTAAAGGTATGAGTAATTTTTGTTTACAAATTTTCAAAAGACTCTGCAAAAGGTTCCTAATATCGTTAGCAAAAAAAAAAAAACTAAATAAAATAAATAAATATTTGCTTTTCGATTTATTATAAAGATTATTAAATAACCATTATATTTACTTATCTCTATTTTTCAAATATATTTCTCAGGCTCTGAATATTCGATTTTATACTTGGATGTATCCAGTTGCACTTCGATACCATGTGTCATGAATCGAGGTTCTTATGTTGAGGTGAAATTATTATTTGACGATGACAGTAAGTACATAAAATAAAAAAATAAAAATCATTAAAAATATTTTTGGAAAATATAATTTAAGGTTTACACAACTCAAATTTATATAATTGGATTAGAGTTAAAGCAATTTACATTTACACAACTTCAAAACGGTAAATTATCATTGATTTTTAAACATTAATACAATTTCTTAACATTCTATCTATTTCTAGACAGAATCGTTTGTTTAGTGTAAAAATCTGCTCTTGTTTTGTACTTCAGGTTTTAGTTTATTAATTTGTAAGCAACTAGCAAAATTTGCAATATAAAATATGCATGAAAGATTGTGTTAAAATTTCCTGCGTTGGTGCAGGGAAAGCATATTCATTCATATGACCATTTCGCTACTGCTTATTTAGCCCATCACTGGATTTTACTCAAATTTCGTATAGAAAATTTAAGTCTTATATCTCAAGCAAAATTGATTATATGAGAACTACATTAAATCAACAAAGCAAAAAAGTTAAAAAAAAAAACACTATAACCATTCAGTAACTATTTTAAGTTTTTTTCTGAAGTATTTTGCATAAGAGTTGCAATTGAAAATCATTCATATGTATTTGAAAGATTTCATAAAAAGAAATAAAAACTGCTTATTTGTTAATTTGTTTTATTTTTTCATTAAATCTTTCAAAAACTAATGAATGGTTTCCAGTTGGCAACACTTATGTAGAAAAATGAAAAGCAAAATAAAAATAGTTAGTTTAACCATGAATGTAGTTCTCATTTAATCGACTTGGCTTGAGATATAAAATATATGTAAAATCCAGTGTTTTAACATAAAAAAGATTCCAAATAATAATTTTTTATATTTTAATTTATTCTAATATCTTTGCTCTGTAGTGAAATCTTCTATTATCAGCTTTTTTAGTTACTCAAGCTTTGGGATAAAATAATCTTTAAATAAAATTTGTAAATATTCTTTTTATTTTTCTATATTTCGATAGCCTTCGAATATCATCTTCAGGGATTTTTTTATTGAATCTTTACATTACCGTTTACTCAAACATATTAAAAATGTATGTAATGACAATTCTTCATTTATTATTGCAATAAGAAGATGATATTCGAAGAATATCGAAATATAGGAAAATAAAAAGAAGATTTACACAACAAAACATTGTCATATAGCTTGAAAAATTATTTTATTATTTTGTTAATAACAAAAAGATCGAATATAATTTAGAATATTAAATACAATATTACATATAGTAATATATAAGTTATTTAAAACGCTTTTATTTGCTTAACAGTTTCTTAATTATTACGGAATTTGTTGAAGCAAAAAATTTTTTTGGTGTTCGTTTTTTAAATGATTTATAAAAAATTAAAAATGCCGAGAAATAAGAAAAAAAAGAATACAATTTTTGCACAACAACGGTTTTATTTGTTTTCAGATTAAAATATTATTAAATTTTTAATTTTCTCAATTACATATTTAACTGAAAAATTAATACAAAATCTTCTAATTAAATTAATAATTGCATCAATTATAGATTAAATTAAAAAATAAGATAAGAACGTTCTTATTAAAACAATAATTAAATCAATTAATATTTTTTTTAAAATTATATCTTAAAAAAAGAATAAAACCTAAACAGGCGCAAAAACTTGATTTCAGTTTTTTATCTTTTACTTACATGTTTTTTAAAGGGCGTGGCAAATAAAAAAGGGTTCTCATCAAAGAATTTCACAACTCGAAAATGGTTTGAATAATTGAAATACCAGAACATGTTTGATAAATAGCCTTTAAGGTATTTCAATCAGCTTAACAGCTTCTAAATTAATAAAAAAAAGAAAAAAAAAATAGGGACAAAAAATCACAAAATTAAAAATGGTAAAAATTACCCAAACTTTTATGTTTAAGATAATAAAACATAAATAAAAAAATTTATCAAAATTTATGTTCAAACTTGATTTTATTCAGAGTGCAGTCAAATTAACTGACTTCAATAAAAATTAATATACTTATGCATCGGCACAAAAAAAAAGAAAATCACATTACCTAGAAGTTGTTTGTTATCATAAGAGATAAGAAATAAAATCATGAATAGTGATAAATTTTAATTTTATGGTAAGCAGAACCCGATTCAAAAAAGTTTTTTAAAAACTTAAATGACACATAAAACCACTGTTGCAGGTATGTAAATCAAACTTCACATTCGCCCGAATTCGCTTTAAGGACATTTTTCCTAAAATATAATTAACATCATGGCGAAATCATGTACCAGGTATTGGCAGTGGCGAAATTTCACTCATTTTTGCCGTTGCATAAAAATCAAACTCCATACATAAAAAACCAGCTAAAGTTTTTTATATAAAGTTTGACATTTTCTGCAACGGCGAAAATGAGTGAAATTTGCCACTGCCGTTCACTGGTACATGATTTCGCCATGATTAACAAGAATATAACAGTCCGTTACTAACACATTGTTATTCAAAAGGTGTTTTAAAAAGTGAGTCAATGAGGTATGAATTAAAACTTTGAATACGAAAGACGGGTTTAACTGCAGTAAAAAAAGTTTTATCTAAAGAACTTTTGTTTAAAAAGAAAATATTTTCTTCCACACCTCTATATAAAACTCGGTACTAAGGATTTTTGTTAAATACCTTTTAATCTCTTAAAAGTTTATACCCCTGCATCAGTAATGCAAAGCTGAAAGCAGAAATCTTTGTCGGTGTCAAAGTTTTCGGAAAACAAAACATGCAGAGCACCTCCAGCAAATCGTTAGAGTACTTTTTTCTGCATATAAAGTTACGAATAATGTTGGTGTAGTATTACATGAAGATGGTGAATGAATGGCTTCATCTAGACATGGTGTAAAAAAGCGACACATTAAAAACTCATCAGAAAGGAATGCTTGCAGACTTCGAACGACATCTTGAAGAAAAATTAAAAACAAATTATTTTTTTGGTAGCAATATTTGCGATTTCACTTTTTAGTTTTAGTTTACTTTCGTTTTTATATTAACGTATGTATGCATACGAGTGTCCACTAAATCGGATTTTAATTTTATTCGAATATAAAATTAATCAGCTTTAGGATTTTACAGCCTGTTTACAGAACACAATTTGCTTTTTAGATGCACAAAAACGTTAACGTTTTTCATTTTTGGGTTTTTGAAACACGAATGTCATATTTTTTTATAAAAACGTAACAAATGAAAATTTTTTGTGGTTTATGTATCCCGCATTGTAATGTCATAAACGTCAAGGCTGTGCGAAGAAAAAATACCATTCGTTTAAAAAATTTAATTTATATTTATTTTGTGACCCCAAATTTTTTTTTAAATAATAAAAATAAATAAATTACAATCAGTGATTAATGAGTTGGCATTGTAGGACATCATAACACTTTCATGAATGAACACATCTATGTATACATCAAATATATTTGAATTATACATACATATAAAATGTACACTCACACTTTAATAATTTTTAAGAAACTATTGTTTTAATTTGTTATTTGTACCAATTTTTATTTAACAGATACAATATTATACTTTGCTCGTATTACAATTTTCATGGCGAATTAATTTTATCAAGTGGTATCAAGGCGAATAAATATACTCCATATATAAAAAATCGGGTTACTATTTTTTTGTATGTAGTTTGACATTCCAGCTAAGAGCGAAAATTAACGAGTTCGTCATCGCTCCCACCGTATATTTGTTCGCCTTGGGTGGTATCGCTGCGGCAGCTCTATTTTTTTGCTAAATTTCGTTAAGTGTAGAGTAGCTGTCAAAAGTGCATTATTTTATATTACAAAAGTTCTTTTTTTAATATTCTTTAAATTATATTTTAGCAAGAGTTTTAAATCAATTTAAAAAAGAAAGCTTACTCAAAACATTAATTAAAAGGGTGAGAAAAAATTGCAGTTATTAAATGTGTTTGAAGCTTATCTATACTTAAGTGCCAGTTGTTCTTCTTATTGTTGTAGCGGCGCTCCCCTTATATGAATTCCTCTTCACAATTTTGTTTTGTTTATTAAACTGAGCTGTTACCTTTAAGGCGCCAAAGCAGAGCTGTCACTAAATATGGCAAAAACAAAAAATGTTTATGAAAAAAGTAAATAAAAAATATTAATTAATACGTTGGTAACACTTTGATTTGACACAACAAAAATTCAAACGAAACACAACGTAAGTTAAACGAAAAAACCGGAACGTGTTACACGGACGCTAATTATTCCTTATTCGTCCATATATCATTCGGTTTCGTTTCGCTCTTAACGTGTTCTATAAACAGGCTGTTAATCTTGGTCCATTAATTGATTAAGTGTTTTCAATTATCGAATAACTCGAATTAATCGTACAACTTCAAAAAATTTAAATTTTATATCCAGTAAGAAATGATAGCCTGTTAAATGCCTTTTTTTTATTAATAACAAAACTTTAACAGAACCACAAATTATTCATTTTAAGCTTTTTTAAAACATTTAAGCAAACTTTATTAGATCTTTTCTTATTTCATTTTTCATCATGTCTGTTAAAATAATCTTTTAAAAATAAAGTTGAATTAAGATAATGAGCTTTTAACCGATTTTTTTGGGTTTTTTTGTGAATCCCGACGATGAAAAAACTCTTTCACATAAAGCGGATGATCTGCTTTAACATCATAAAGACACTTAAAAATTAACCAGTAATTAAAAACATGCAAAATATTTTATGTAACATTTTTTGTGTTTGATTACTTGGAATATTATTTTCCATTTTTCCTTGTGGTTGACATCGGTTGGCTGGCTTGACATCTCGTTGCTAGTTTTTGCTAGTAAAGTTACTAAACAGACCTATAGTTCGATAGCAATTTCTTTTGTTTCAGCTTTAAAACTTTATTATAAAATGTGATAATTTTTGAAAAGGTCGCTAAGTTATAAAATTAATGTGTTAATTAATTTGTTTCGTATTTCAGTTACACTAGACTTTAAACAAACAGTTAAATTTTTTAAAAAGAAGTAATTTGCCTTTTCTAAATTTTTAAATAAAAACTTAATTATGTCTTTATAATCAATTAATGTTGCGGAATCTTTACTTAGCTCTTTAACTGCCACAACAAGGGGTCGTAAAGTACTAATTTCTCCTGACACTGCACTTATTTCGATTTCTGTAAAAACTGGTAGTCCAAATCTGATAGCGCATGATTTACGCATTTAAAAACGAGCAAGCAAGAAGTTAGAAGTAGATCGTTATTTAAAATCTTAAACGAAGTAATTTGTTCAAGTTATTTTTTAATCGAAATTAGCAATTTTTCTTACTCGAACATTTAATCGACTTAAAATTCTCCGATTAATCGATCGATTGTTTGCATACAAAAGTAAAGTAAGTAAATTTAAGTTTTCTACATCATTTTAAACAAAATGTGATTAATTTTGTTCACTAGTTTTAAGAATGATGGAACCGAAAGGTTTTTGTCATTTTCAATTTTTATTTAATTTTTACCCAAATTTTTTTAGATTTTCTAAATATTTAGTTTTTCGTCACTAATTTCTTAATAATTCAGAAACTTTTGAGCTAATCTAAAAATTGTAATTAAGCATTCACATCAGATGGATAACACGAAATTAAAATTTTAAAATATATGAAACTTTTTTTTTCTCATGTCTTTTTATAAAAACTAACAAACATAACTTGTCTTTACTCGACTTCACTTTAAATAAATTTTATTTACTGTAAAATAAATGTTACATTTTTTTAATAATGACCAGGCCACAGCAAAAGCTGATTACTTTTGACTACTTAGCATTGAACGCGGTGATAAGGCCTCGTTAAAAAAAGTAAGAAAAAATAAGAAAAATTAACATGTGTTTCGCGAACGAATTCCTGGCGAGAATTTAGTTTTGCCACAAACCCCAAAATAATTTAATTGATTACAAAGCCGTTTGCCCACTTTTTAACGCCTAGGAATTATTTAAATAGCCTCCTGTTTGTTTGTGCAAAACCTTGTCATGTGATTTCTATTTTACTGTATGATTTGAACTTAAAAATTTTATTTTGTTTTGTTACGGTAAAAATATGGCATCTACAATTAAATAAAAATTTTTTTATATTAAAAGTTAAAGGCAGGAATACCTTATTAGAGTAGAAATACAATCTTACGGTTGTGGAGCCGGATTCTGCATTTCAGAGAAAAAACAAATGAAATGATGTTCGATGACGGATACTACTTTTTTGTTTGTTTTTATGGAAAAAATTGTGAATTAATTAAAATATTTATTTTTTATTTTTTATTTTTTTCCTACTAATTCGCAAGAAATATTAGCACAAATGATTTTTTTTTGTAAAAAAAAAAAAAGTAAAACTGTGGCAACATGCTGAAAGAGAAAAAATTTTAAATTGAAAGAATGAGAGGAAACGCAACGAAATCAATTTTTTGTGAATTGGTAGAGCATTTTATATAGTGAAAACTTTATATATAAAAAACGAACCATAATTTGATCCATCAAATGAAAACCACTGATGGTAGAAACAGAGTTTCTATCAAATTCTTAATGGAAAAATATGTAAAAATTTGTATACGTGTGATGTCTGTAGCAAACAGCGTTGCCAGTAACTTTTTTTACAAAAAATATAATGAAAATTTTCTTGATCTTTGGAACAGATTTTGTTGTAAAACTTTTTATAAGCATTTGAAACTCTGCTAATAAAGTTTGTATAAACACAAGTTAAAACTTAGATTAAATTAACACAACAAAAAAAAAAAAAAACATAATAATAATAATTTAAATTTAATACAAAAAGCCGTGCAGCGGCAACACCGTTTTAGTACAAAATTATTACAAATTTGTTAGAAGATAATTGTGCATGTATAAGTTTCCCTCACTTCTAGCTGGATACCTATTACACTATTGAATTTTAATAAAAAATTACAGCCGATCTGAATTTAACAGTTTTAATTTTCTTTACGTCGAGCACGATTCCTCAAACATTTTCTTTTTTTTACCAATTAACATCTTGTAATTCTTACAAAACATCCATAATTAGAAAATGAAATTATATCCATATGATCATAATACTACTGGTTTTGCTATTGATCAGAAGATTTTGACTCAAATTTGATTATCAATTCAAGCTATTTAAGTTTTTCAGTCGCTTAAAAAGAAAAAACCTACTTTTTTTTCTAAATGACTTTTGAAAACAAAATATAAAATAATTTATTGTATTTGTTTAAATCATTACTAGATAATAATACCATTTATTTGAAACATCATGTACGTTGGATTTTTAATGCCATTAAGACTGAGGCTTATATAACACCCGATTACTGTGATGGTGTTCATAATTGTTTCTCTAAAGATGACGAAGGAAAACTCTATTGGGCCATAGTTGTAGTTAATAATTCATTGCCAGCGGTAAGTTTTATCAAAATGGTTTGAATATAAAACAATAAAAATGATAAAGGTGAAGATCAATTCGTACATCAAATAGTGCAACCTTTCTGTTTGTTATAAAAAGTTATTTATTTTGCTAGGATAATAGATTTAATACCTGCACACAAATTAATCAATGCTAGCTATCGTACAATTATAAAAAAATTAAAGTTGCTATATATTTTCATTTTAAAAGAATTTTGACGTTTTAACTCGCCTATAAGAGAAATAGCTGTAGGGAGCTCTATGGCAGCATTAAGCACACCATTTTTTATTTTAAAAATAAAATTTTTAAGGGCTAAAGGTTACATTAGACGTGCCATACCATAAAGCCATAGCCGTAACCATGGCCATAACCATAATCATATTTGCTGCCAGCGAATAGTGGTGCCATAGCCATTAGCAACTCGTATTTGTTTTGCCGTTTGTTAAGGAAGCAGCATAATGAAAATATCCATTAAAACTCGCCAACACAATGCAGCGAACATGAAAAAAAAGGACAAAATAAAAAAAAGCAAACAGTTAATACCTAAATTCAATTGTCTACCATAAATGGTTATGGTAAAAATCAAAATTTAATTTATATCTATGGTTACGGTTATAACTATGGCATTATGGCATGTCACCAATAATCAAATATAGTGTTTCCCATAAGGTTGGTTTAAACAGCTGTTTTATATGGTTATGGTTATGGCACGTCTAATTGAACCTTAAACCTTGTAAACAAAATAGATACAGTTCTAGCATGTCTATGGGTTGCTCATTTAAAAAATTGATTAAATTTTAACCACTTAAAATTGGAAAAAACTGCATAGTAATACAAAAAATGTTAAGTTCGATTATTTAAGCTTGTAGAATTTACATGCTTTTAAATTTAGTTTCTTATATAAAACAGAAAAGTAGGAATTTTTCTTTATACATCTTTCTTCTTGCTTTATTAAAATGATATATTAATTATGCTAAATAAAAAAATATATTTTTTTAATAAATAAATAATTATTTATTTGTATTTTTCAGATTTCCGGTACCATGTTATGGGAAACGGTGAATGAATTTAATCGGGAAGTTCTTTGCTTTAAAATACCAGTTGTTGTTGTTACTAAGTAAATAATTGATGTTCTTTTTACCGATTATTATTTGTTTTAAGTTAAATGCTTTATTAATTTTTTTTAATTAAAGACTGAAAGTTAGTCTCGTTCTGAATAAAAATTGTTTAAAAAATAAAAATATATAAAATTGTTATAATAATAATGAAAGAAAATATTTCCTTCTTGTTTTAAGCATTACGCTAATGGACTCAAGAGATGGCCTGTGGTTCGTGAAGCAGTATTTTTTCTTCCAAGAATTTATAATGTATGATATTGTTAAGAGCATTTTTTTGTATTAGAATCCATAGCATCTAATTTAGGAATTATCATCATCTAGAATTTAATGAAGAGTAATACAAGCGCAGTATATAAAATATAAATCAAAGACATGCTTAAGAATTTTTGAAATTATGACTTAGTGAAAAATGAAATATCTGATATCTTCACTGTAAAATCCAAGCTCTTTTATTTATGTATGAAGAAAAAAAACAAAAACAAAAATTAAAAATTTTTTATTTAATCTTAAAAGTTAATATTCTAATAAAACAATAAATGAAGAACTTTTAAGTAGACTGAAGTTCTTTTTTAACCGAAGTCAAAACTAGAAGGAGGTTATCAATTCGACTGAATGTTGCTTTTTTATGTTCATGCTTGCAGAACATTCTGAACCGGTCATTTCTGAACCGATTTTGAACATTTTTTGTTATTTGATAGATTTTACTTACAGATTATTCGCGTTCATTATACAGTTCATAATCTTAAAAATTAAAGGGTGTCCCCATACCAATTACATGTTTTTTAAGAAGCGTACTTCCTTGAAATTAAAAAAATGCGTTTTTCAAGAGTCCCAATACCAAAAATTAATAAATCTAAAAATTAAAAGGTGTCCCCATATATCACGCCAATTGACTTATATGCGCGTATGTTTTGATTTGTCGATTACTATGTCCGTAATAATAACAAGTAAAAACATTTAAAATTATAAATTAAAGGGTGCCCTAATAGTTAATGTAATTTGATGTATGTGGCCAAACTTTTGAACCGTTATAGATAGATAGTTGAAATTAACAAAGAACCTGTATTGCTAAAGGCCAGGATTCACTATCATACACAATCGTCCTACTTTAAAAATCGTTTCAAATGGCGTCGTAGGTGCCACACTATTTTACACACAAGATGCAAAAAACAGATGCTTTTAATATTTTGTTGTTTTTTTCTACTCATCTTCAAAAAAATCAACTCTGATCGCTTAGAAAAAATCATTTTATGAAATATTTCAAAAGATTATAAAATCGTACAGATCTGTCAAAAAGTCTGTCGCACACATACACTTTTAATCCACACTATCATTTTTTTGAGAATACCTGCAACTTTCGACAGATCGTACGACTGAGTATGATAGTGAATCCTGGCCTTAAGTGCGCTATAAAAAACATTTTTAAAATTTGAATTTAGAAATTAAAGGGTCTTCCCATATTTGAAGTAAATTAACCTTTATGGCCCTATCATTTGATCCGTTATCTACAAATACTGGAAAATTAGACAGAATATCCATTACTATAATGAGTATGAATATCTAAAATTAGAAATTAAAGGGTGCCTTAATAGTTGTGATTTGATGTATATAGCCAATCCTTTAAACAGTTATAGACTAACGCTTGGAATTTGAATAAATTTTTTTACTGTGTCAGCAATTAAAAGTGTAAAAAATAAAGAGTGACCATATAACTGCTGAATTTTCTTGTTTAATCTCTATTCATATCTTGTTCTACGACATATAAAAAATCCTGACGCAATCTTCTTCGAATATTTTAGAATATAATTAGTGTATAATTACCTTCCTAAAGAATTATGATTTTAAGTTTGTTTGTTTTGAAATCGGTTTTTTTGCAAGAATTATTTCAAATTATTTTCTTCAACATTTTTCTCTTTCAGGTATTGTATTCTGTCAATATAATCTACACAACCAAATAATTTAATATAAAAAACAAAAATGAGAAAGTGCTCGTTATAATCCACGATCAATTGGTTAGTACCAAGTTCACACATCATCTAAAGTTTTCTTTACTACTTTCTTTATTTATCTTGGCAAGCATTTTATGCGCTTATGTTTCTGCCAAGCTTCGCACAGTGGGGTAAAATACAAAAAAATGGAGTATAAGTCTGAAATTTCTAAACTATTTACCCGAAATTTTTTTGAAACAAACTGCGATTTATAGAGGAGGAGATTAGCTTTTCGTCTACAACATTTGGATACACCCTGCTTCAGTACAATGTAGTACCACAGCACGTCAAAGTAGGCACCATCGAATTAAAAAAAAAAAACGTTTCAGAGCTTAAAACCGTTTTCAATTTTTTTAATTTTAGTAATTTACACAGATAGATAAAGAAAAAAGATACTGGCAATTTGCATGGTATCTTTTATACTTTTAGGGAAATTTTACTTTTAAATTTAAAATACAATATTTTTACCTTCTCATTTTTTGGTTTTTCATCTATAGTTTTTTGAAAATACAAGATTTAGAAAGCTATAACTATAAGAAATAACTTGTTATATATATTTTTTTTTTTACTTTATTAGGTTAATACTAATAATTTATTTAATTTGAAATATAAAAAAATAAAAGTTTAAAGTAAATCCGTTAAAACGGAAAAAAAATAAATAAAAAAATAAAACATTGCTTACTTAATCGTCATTAGCTTCATGTTGATGGTTTAGTCATTCAAAATAGCATGAATAAAAATAGCAGCAGCTATTTAACATTTATGTAAGTTAACAGTATGCTAACTTTAACAACATAATCTGCTGCTACTGCTGGTCGCCGTTTGCCGGTTGCCGGCTGCACACAACAAACAATCGATGTTTAATTGCACACACACAGCAGTGGCAGAGAAGCGCACTGTTGGTGACAGCAGACGCAGTTGTTTTTGAAATTGCGATCGATCAGTTGGCTTTCGCAGGAGCAACAAATTGGTTGTTCAAACGGGTTAAACTAATAAATAAATCGAAAGGCAACAAACAAATAAATAAAAAAAAATTAACAAAAAGTGTTTAAAAAACCATCCACAAGACGATCTAATTAGAAGTTGAATGAAAAAAAGTGTAATAAATAAAATGTATTAGAAATAAACGGATATAGCTTTCACACAAACACACACACACACACACACGCATGTGTGCGTATTTCAAACAAATTGCTTATAAATAATAACATTAAAGAATTAAATTAACAAAAAATAAATTTTAGAAAATTGAGAGTGTGCATGCATGAATATGTATGTTTGTGCTTATGTGTGGGAATGTGTTTGTTGTCTTCTGTTTTAAATTGCATGTAATTAAATTAAACGCAATTTATCGATTTTTTTTGTTTTGTTTTCTGTTGTTATAGAAGAGTGCAAGTGTAACAAAAACAACGACAACAAGAAAAACATTACAAGGAAAAAAGAAAGAAAATGACAACAACAATACAACAAAAGCTTTCACATTATGTGTAACGACAATCCTTTTGTATTTCTGCTGTTTGTTTTTTTCAGTGAAATTTTAATTTAAAATAAAAATACAAATAAGGAAAAAATACGACAAAAACATAACGAAGAAGACGAAGAGAATTAAATATTTGAAATATTTAAATGTTTTATCACCATTGAATTGTAACGACAACAATTAGTAATGCAACAACAATAGCAACAAACATAAATGCGTTAACATTCTAAATGATTGTGTGCGTTTTGTTGTTGGTGTTGTTATTGTTGTAATTACTGTTGGCTTTCTTTGACTTATGGGTGGTTTTTGGTGGTGTTGGTGGTGTTGGTGGTGGTCTGGTCGAGTCTAGTCTGTAAGTGTTTGTTTACAAGATCAAAAAGAAAGAGGTCGGTCTGTCAGTTGGATGGCGTCACGGACTGGGATAAAACTTTTATAGACTGAAAAAAATACATTTATTTATTTCCAATTGAACAATATTAATATTTTTAGAGCTGTTATCAAATTATAGAATTTATTATTAATTTATGTTTGAAACGCATCAACTTTTAAATTTCAATTAAACATATGCCGTTATTTTTTTGTATTTTAGAAAGAGAAAAAAGTTAAAGAAATGTGTGATGTCCACATTGTCTTTATAATATTAAAAATTTATTCTTAAGAAGTTACAGTAGTGTAAATTACAAAAGCAACAACAACATAAATAATTTTTTTGTGTTATTTAAATTCCATTCAAATTAATTAAAAAAAAAGAACTATCGCCTGTAAGCACTGCATGTCTGAAAAATAAATATAAATTAATTTATTTTTTTTAAAGAATTTTGAGCAACAATCTTTCTTTGAATTACGTTTATTTGGTTTTTAATATCAAGAGCAAACTAAGAGCCAATTTGCACTTTGAAATTTTTCATGAAACTAACAATAAATTTTTGTTCGATGGTGAAGCAAAAGAGGAAGGCAATGTGTCATGGCTTGAATTTTGAGGGGATGTTATTGTTGCTTATGTTTTGTTTTAAAGAACGCATACCAAACAAAAAAAAAAAAAAATTGCATCAAACATTTTTTAACATTTTTTAATGAGAAAACCTACAGTGGCAACAGAAAGGAGTAGTGAAATAAATTTATATTTTTAATTTTAATGCATAGATATAACTTAAATATATATATTGTTCAAACATCTTTTAATATTAATATTTAAGTAAATTACTTGTCATTAAGTGTCTACAGTTGCTGTCTGTCACCGTAACATATTTGTCTGCATAACATTTTCTTAGCTTATTTATGTGATTCAAATCAGAAATTGATTGTGTTGATTGTTTTCAATTGTAGAAAAAGATTTTTTTAATTTTGTGATTGATGTCAAATATTCTTCATAATTTAATATATAAGCTGTTTTCGTTGAAAGTGGACTAAGTCCATTTTTACTTTATACAGATATTTAAGGGTTTAAAAAATATTGGCTTATAAGCGTTTTCCATGAATAAATAAAAACTTCTAAATTAAATGAATTAAAAATGAAATACATAAAATGTGGTACCCTTTGAATAAACATAACGTCCTTAATATATTTCGGTTGCTGCTCTATATTTGCAAAATTTCTTATTTGCCATTTAAATGCCCAAATAATTTTATACCTTTCACCACAAAAAGTGCAAAAAGGGTATATTTAAGTTTGTCATTCCGTTTGTAATTTTTAATAAAACATTTCTGATTACATAATATTCTAACTTCTGATTAAGCGATGTCCGTCCGTCCGGCCGTGTTTGTGATGAAATCAACTTTGGTGCCTTGACAAAGATAAGCTAGAAAAAATTTAAAAACGCTTATCGATCAGACATAATGTCAAAAGAAGTGCTAATGAAAATCAGCAAGATCGGTACTTTTTCTTCGACGCAGCGGGCGAAACACCACGCCTACTCCTAATTTTCCAATATCATTTGGAACAATGAAGTAACTTCAATAAAAAAACAGATATATGGGGCGATAGGGAATTAAAAAACAATAAAAAAAACATCAAGTGAAAAATTGGCGCTCGCCCATATTTTCCGAGTTACGGGCCTCTGAAACTTTCAAATTTTTTTAAAATATCAATACGGGTATCATTTTATAGCTTTTAAAGAGATCTTTAACAAAGTAATAAAATTTAAAAAATTGCTTAACCCATTAAGAGCCGGTGGCATTTTTCTGTACTTTTTTTAATTTTTAAATTCAATTTCACCCCAATATTTGAGTTACTTTACTAAACTAGATTTAGATAAATAGTGAAGGGTATATAAAATTTGGCAAGGCCGAATATAGCACTCTTACTTGTTTTTTTTTTTTTTTTTGACTTAATTTATTATTATTATTATTTTTTTTTGCAACGTTCTTGTTTTGTAAAGGCCGAGGTACATAAAATCCGTCATACTTTGTACTTTAACCTATTCAACTGAAGTCAAATTAACGACGTATGGGTTTGGCACAACAGGGATTACTTTGCTGACAGATGTTAAATTAAAATTTGCTCTCTATTTTTATTCACTTTTAAATTAAATTTGTTTTTTTATTCACTCTTATTTTATTTTTTGCCACCAAAATTATTTTATTAAAATTACAGAATAGAATTAAAATACAGTAAGAGTTATAAGAAGAAGAAGCAGTTGATAGCTGTCAAAGTATTCAACGCACGTCAAAAGTTAAAACTTCCGTACTTTGCGTTGACGGACACGCGTTGATTGTGACATCGATCATAAGAAAACATGCATTTTAACTGACTTGTCAGTTGAATACGTCAAAGTTTAACGTATGGCGGATTCTTTGTGCCCCGGCCTTAACGCTGATCAGAAAAGTCACTGAAGACGAAATTCATACATTGATTAGGGTAAAGGCCCAACTATAATGTGCATATACAAGCTTATGCCAACTTATACAACTGTGCAAATGCATATAAATCAAATGTGGTAAACTATAATGTACTTGAGAGAACTTTTCGTCAAGTTTCGTCAAATGTCAGTTGCTTAAGCAATGTACAAAGCTGATCGTACATTCCGTACAGAAACAGCTGATTGCGCTTGGTGTATACATACATAAATCAATAAAGAAAAAATTGCAGTGGAGAGCGACATTGGAAAAGAATTTTTTTTAATTTAATAGAAAATGTAAAAAAAGAGGGGTTTATATGAGAGAAAATGATGCGTTTTTATTATAACAATTCGCTGTAATTTTTTTAATTGCTTTCAAATTAAATCAGTGACACCGTTGCATCTTTTGGTACTTTTGACCAAAAATACATAAAAAACATGCCATTTTTTATCGAATTTAATAGAAAACTAGTAAAAGAAAGTACATTTATTTAAATCAATGTTATTAAATATATATAATATATTTTTTCGATGCCTTTTTCTTTACAAGTTTTATTTATTTAAAAATATATATATTTTTGGGAAAGTACGATTTAAACATGAATGTGCAACTGTGACAAATTATTTTCTTAATTTATGTAAGTACATTGTAGCCACATAAAAATCTTTAAAGAATTACCTAAGCATTTGACAGGCTTTTCGTTGGGTTTTTGACATAAGCTCAAGCTAGCTTATGCACATTATAGTTGGGCCTTGACTCGGTAAAATTGTGCCATGTATTAAAATGGCTAAGACATCCCAGACAGGCGTATTTTTATTAAAGATTAAAAAAAAATATTTGTTTACATATTTGTTTAGATAAACTTATTAAAATTTTATTAATTACAACTTTTTGTAAATATTTTCAATTTTGAATTTTTAATTATGAAAAATGTTTCAATTAGCTGTGTCACGCCAGAACGCCATAGCCGTTACCATATCTACGGTTACCGTTATATCTATTGCGTTAAAGTATGTCACCACCATTCGAATACCGTGTTTCAAATAAGGTTGGCTATTTTATATGGCTGCAGTTATGGCAGGTTTAATTGAACCTTAAGTTTTTAAATGTAATATGAAAATTTATTATTCAATATCTTTTTTATATTAATTTACTTTAATGATGCTTGATCCCTTCAAATATAAATATTTCATGATATTCTCATGAAATATTTATTATTTTAAACTACAAAATGAAATGTATTACTGTAAGGGAAAGCATATCCATATGACCATTTCACTACTGCTCATATAGTTCATCAGTGGATGTTACCCAAATTTTGTTTTCAAAACTAGAAAGTCTTGCATCTATTGCCAAGTTGATTAAATGAGAACTATATTGAATCAACAAAGCAAAAAAACAATAAAAACTCAACAGGTTCTATATACAAAAAACCCAGCAAACATATATATATATATATATATATATATATATATATATATATATATATATATATATATATATATATATATATATATATATATATATATATATAATTTCTTATATATAGATATGCTTTCGCCGCAATAATACATTTCATTTTGTACTTTTAAATAATAAATGTTTCCCGATGGGCTGCCAATTCTTTTTAATGTTGCCTGCAAGAAAGATTGGCAGATGTGGAAAACAAAAATTCTAGGACAGTTAAAGATAACAAACGACAGATTAGATTAGGATACAAATAGAATGAAGGATAAAACGTACAGTGTTTTAAATGCAAGAAAAACTTGCAAGCATGCTATCATAGACTGTGGGAATGAGAGAAGTTCGAGTCATCGATGACTAAAATAAGTGCACATTCAAACCGTAATATTCGAGAGAAATCAGCAGTAAACCAATTCCTAAGTCCTGGAAAAGAATTAATCCTGCTTAATTTATAAATATATCAGACGTATCGAAACTTTTAAGTCTCAAAGAGCGAAGAGGAAGATACTCCCAAACAAAGCAGAGGCAGAAGAGACGTGTGATCATTTTAACCTCTTCATAATAGTAGGTTATGAATAAGTAAGCAGTCAGCCACAGTGCCTCATTCTAGTCTGTGCTGACCTTGTAAGGCACCGTTATTTCACTGTCCAGAAGTACAGTTACTCTCTTTGCCGGATCAAGGGCAACTTATTTTCATATATGAACCCGTATCCCTTCGATAAAAAAAGATTTACTTTTTTTAATTGAAAACAAGGAAATTCTTATAATTTTTATAATTAGGATCTCAGAACTATTTTTTTCTTTTTGGTTTTTTAATGAAATGTTTGGGAAACAAAATTTATTTACAAAAAAAAAAAATATTACCAAACGCATAATTTATTTATTAACTTTTGAACTTAAAGTTTTAAAGCAAAGATATACTTTGGTTGAGTGGCGAAATCACCCCTGCAAAAGGCTAATTTTGAGCATTTGATAAAATAAAAATTAGAGAATCTCTTGATGAAGGGTATAGTGGTTTTGAATAACAATTATTACTTTAACATTTTTTTTTTGTTTTTGTAAAACACATTTATTTTTTTTTGTAGGCAGGTTGACAAAAAATATATTGAAAATAAATGTATCGCCCTAATGATATTTGCTTCTCAATAAAAATAAATAAATATAAGAAAAAAAAACTAATTGTTTAATGCTACATATGTCAACCAAATAATTTACCATATTAAACATGTTTATATTTTTAACCCAATTTATTTATTATTAATATTAAAAAGTTTAATTTGCAATTTATCAACTGAAGTAAGCACGTGCTGTTGAAAAATAAATTTAACGTTTTTACGTGCCATCCACAAAGCAAATAAATAAACAAAAACAAATCAAGACTGCTGATTTGTGATTTTTTATTAAGGAATATTTTTTGGTAGAATATGAACTCAATGAACTCTAAGAAAACAATAAATATACAGTTAGCAGCACGCAGCCAAAGTAAAAAATTTACTTTTTTTTACAAATTGAAAAAATTATGCAATTTTACTTTTTCATAAACTTGTAACAAATATCAAATTGAAAAAAATATTAAATTAATTAAACAAATAATATAAAAATTCTTTAATATAAACTTTCGAAAAAAATCTTTGTTTTTATTATTATTTTTTTTTTTTTTGTTGTATTTGGAAACCCACTTCAAATACTCATTAAAGAAAAGATGTGCCCTCGGTTTTCTTAACTTATTTTTTAAAACATCAAATATTTTCTTAGCCAATCGATTGCTTAAAGACATTGTTAACTAGCAATACATTTCTAACTTTGTATAAACATACTGAACTATCCTCGTATTACAGAATTATGGCGAGCAATAAAAAAATCATGTAAAACACAGGAGTACTTAATAAAACAACAAAATAGAAGAGAAAAAGAAAGTAATTAAAACAAGTTAGAGTGCTATACTCGGCTATGCCGGATCTAATATACCCTTCCCTATGTATGTAAATCTAGTTTAGTGAAGTAGCTCCTATCAAAAAAAAAAAAAAAATAAATAAATAAATATTGCGGTGACAGAGAACTAAAAAATAAAAAAAAATTACCTATAAATAATTTTAAATAAAAAGGAAATGGGGTAATCATATTTAAAAATTAATAATTAATTAATAATTATTAATTATTAATTAATAATAATTAAAAAAATGATACCCGTATTGAAAATTGAATATTTTTATACAAATTTCAGAGGCCCATAACTCAGAAAATATGGGCGAGCGCCAATTTTTTCACTTGATATTTCTTTCTTACTTTTTTATTCTCTATCATTCTATAATTCTTTTTTCTTTTACTGGAGTTACTTTATTGTTCTAAATGATATGGAAAAACAAGAGGCAGGCGTGGTGTTTAGCTCACTGCCTCGAGGAACATGGACCGATCTTCAATAGCAACTCTTTTGAAACTATGTCTGATCGATTGGCGTATTTGAATTTTTTCTATCTCATCTAGTGCTTTGGCAAATTTAGTTTTAACACTAACATGGACGTACAGACAGACATCGCTTAATCGATTTCATTATGCATAAGAAGTCAGAATATATATACTTTACAGGGTCGGATATCAAAACTTATTGCTTTTTGGTGTCGGTAATAGCTTCACTCGACTTATATCGAGCATTATCAGGGATCGCACTATGCAAGCTGTTATAGATGGGATCTCATCAAACGAGTTCAAGGTAAATTCAGGGGTACCTCAAGGTTCCGTTCTTTCCTCTTCCCTATTACTTATTTTTCTTAATGACCTTCTACGTCAGACTTCCAACCCTATCTATTCTTTTGCAGATGACAGTAGCATATGCCATACATTTTCGTTTCGCAATAGACCAAGCCTTCGGGAAATTGGGGCTATTAGAAAGCAAATGGACGATACCCTTAATCGCGAGCTTTTGATAATTTCCGAATGGGGTTGGCGAACAGGGTTCAGTTAAACGCTCATAAAACCCAGCGTTGTGTATTTTCGCACAGGCGTACTGCTGCAAATGCTACCACATCTGTAATTATGGTTGATATGTATATTAAGGAATCAGAATTTTCGATGGAACAAGCATATTTTTCATGTTGCAAAGGAGGCATTCAAGTGCCTTAGTTTTCTGAAGCGTTGTAAGAAATACTTCACTCCATCTGATCTTCTTGCTATCTATGTCACCTTTATTAGACCGACAATGGAATACAACTCTCATGTATAGGCCGGTGCTTCAAAGTCTATTTTGGAGTAACTCGACCGCGTACAGGAGAGAGCGAAGAAGCTCATTGTTGACAGTAGGGTATCCAGCTCTATTGACTCACTGGAGCATCGGCGCAATGTGGGGTGTGTTTTGCTGTTTTATCGTTACTACAACGGTATATGCTCTTATGAAATCAGGAAACTATATCCTGAAAACCGTAATTTCATACGCGCAACGCGCTCTGCACCAAGAGCGCATTCCTTTGTGGTCGATTGGCCAGTGAATCGCACAACGCATTACAGAGAAAATTCGTTTTTTAGCCGAACAGTTCGTATGTGGAATAAACTCCCTGCAGAGGTCTTTCCTGCCACTTTCAATGTGCAAAGATTCAAATCAAATGTCCACAAGTACTATTCCCTCTATTCCCGTTCCCAGAACCTAATTTCCTAGTTCTGGCACAATGCATTGCATAAGTAGGGGTCATCCCCTGAGTGCTGGTACTAATTAAAAAAAATGGATATTGAAGAAATTACAAACGAAATGTCAAACTTAAATATACCCTTTTTCCACTTTTTGTAGTGAAAGGTATAAAAATTAAAAATTTGTACACGATGTCGCTAGACGTCCTACAGAAATCTTTTTATGTTGATTTAATATCAGAAAAAAAAAATTATTTTTTTTGTGTATTTTCCTCTTTTATGGAATTTTATTGTCTTAAAACAATTTGAATCTTTAATTAAATCTAAATATTACGGTAAACATTCGATTTTTTATATTTGAAACATATTTTTTTTCGAAAAATTTTATAAAATTATATTATTTCCCATTACTTATTCCTAATTTTTTGACGAAAACATTTATTTATTTTCCATAATATTCAGATATTTAAATAAAAAATCGTGTTTTCAGTAAAATAATTGTTGTAGAAAAACCCCGACTTTAAAACAGATTTCATCTGTCTGTCCATAACGGTAAAAAACTATGACCACATATATCAAATTACATTAACTGATGGGACATCCTTATATTCCATCTCCAAACTTTATACTTGTTATAAGTGGATTTGGCACAACAGCTTCTTGTTAATTTTAACCGCCTAACTATAACATTTCAAGAGTTTAGCCATATACATCAAATTACATCAACTACTGTAACACTCTTTAATTTGTAATTTAAAATATTTATACTTTTTCTTATACCTGGCGAAGTTGTGGACATTCTATCTAATTTTCAAGTGCTTGTTTATAACGGTTCAAAAGATATAGCCCTATAGATCAAATTACATTAATTTTGGCAACACCCTTTAATTACTAAATTCGAATTGTATACTTGTTTTAACAGGGGGCTTAGCAGCACAGATCACAGATGTAAGTTTCAGCTTCCTTTCTACAACTGTTCAAAGGCTTGGCCACATACATCAAATTACACTAACTAACGACATACCCTTTAATTTTTAGATCCAAATTTTATACCTGTTATTTAAGCGGAGTTAGCGATACAGGTTCTTTTCAAACTTCAACAGTCTGTCTACAACAGTTCAAAGCATGGCCACATACATCATTAATTCTTGGGCCACCCTTTAATTTATAAAATTGAATATTTGTACTTGTTGTTATAACATAGCAATCGAAATTCTGTATAATTTTAAATCGTTTGTCTGTAACGATTCAAAAGATAAGTCAATTTACCTCACCTATGGGGACACCCTTTAATTTTTATATTTATTTTCGTACTTTCTTTCTACCATTAGGAGCTATAACGATACCCAGTTTTTTTTTAATTTTAAAGTGGGGATGCAACGATACGCTATTTCTCCGATCCGATACCGATACCGATACTAAATAATAAATATCGCCGATACCGATTCCGATACGCATATTTAAATAGAGCTCAAGAAAAAATTAACAAAACTCAAGTAGAGTAATTCTTCTATTATACAAAATAAATGTGTTTATGAATGAGCCATTCAAATCATCAAAATTTTTAATACATTTCAGTTTCTAAAATTCAAATTTTCAAACTACAAAACGTCTGCAATATTTATGATTTTACAAAATAAACGATCGCATTCAGTAAAGATTTGGTCAAGATTTCAAATTAATATTAATAAGATTTAAAAGACAACGAATTGAATTTGAGATCATGTTAAAATTAAATTAAAATTATAAAACAACATTGCAAAGGATTAATATTTTAAATTGATATTAATAAGTTTTTTGTTTAAAAAACAAAGTGTTCTCAAATTTTGCAAAGATAGACGATTTCTCAAATCCGTTTGAAGCAGACCTGCAGTAGAAAATAGTCTCTCAGATGCGACAGAACGCATTTGAATTTTATGTTCTGCTTTTATGATGTTATTTCTCATAGTAGTCATGCAAAAAAGAGTTGAAAATTAAATATTTTGGTTAAGAAGCTCTTAAGAAAAATATAAGAAGTATCGCCGATATCGACAGTAAGATATCGCCGGTATCGATATATCGGAAAACCAAAAGTATCGCCTAAATATTGACCAGTCTGTGAGCATCACCTTGCAAATAGAGGAAAAATTTTCAAAATCCGTTTAGAAATGACTGAGTTTTGCGGGCACAAGCAAAATTCAGACGAATTGATAACCTTCTTCTTTTTTCAAGTCGGTAAATAAGATTCTTCTGTTGATACTTCGGTATTTGCTTCAGCCTGCATTTGTTAAAAAATTTTTGCTTTTTGGTAAAATTGAGTTTTAAGTTTTTTAGCCACCAACATTATATTTATGGTTTGGTAAAAAAAAATTAAGAAACTATAATGCAAGACATATAGTTTACAAATAGAAAAATATATTATTTGAATTAAAAGATTTGAAGAAACTTTAACATTTATTTGCGTGTTTTAACTTTAATGAAGAGAAAAGAAGAAAAAGAGCTTGTAGTTATCAGTGTACAAGGTACAAAAAAATTGTTTTTATGACCAATGTTGAGAGAGAAGCTTTGGAGTTCAAACTACTCGAAATATTTCTGAAGTTTAAGATATTATTGACGACTCAGTACACAAAATTGATCTTTTATATATTCAAGATTCGAGGGCCAATATCTAAACATACAAAGGGGCACTGACAAATGATCTAACTTTTAACGCTCAATTAATATTTACAAGACGTTATTGCTAAGTAAAAAACACGCCACACCAGAATGAAATAATACTTATTAAAATAAAATATCCATAGTGAAATTAACATTGTTACACATACTTTTTGTTATTAAAACCAATTTTTTGTGTTGATGTAAATGGAATTTTAAATAGACACTCAATGTCTTAGATAAATTTACTGACATTTTTTACCGTACCCTTTGGTATCCGTTCAATAAAGATTTCGTTATAATAAAATTTAATACATAATTTAAAAAACCATAATGCAAAACATATAATTCAAATATAAAAATAAAATATTATTCGAATAAAGAGTTATTCGGATAAATTTTTAGTCGAATAAAAAATAAAATTTATTTACTTGTTTTAGTTTCAATTAATTAAAACAGAAAAAAACAACGTTAATTTTTTTTTTAACTTCGCATTTTTCAGAAATCACTTAATGTCTCGGTCAGGGATTCTTAAAGTATCCATGGAATATTTATATGTATTCATACTTTAAGAGGACTTCAGAATATATAATAACAACTACAAGGCAAGAAAAATGTTACTTAATTAATTTTTTTTGCAAATAAAAGTAATAGTCGGGTGTTATTTAATTAAAAAAAATTATTCGAAATCGAACAAAAAACTTTAACTGATATTAAAAAAAGAGAGATATTTTCACATTTCAATTTTGGCGTTTCGATTTAGCTAATGAAATATTATTAATTCCAAAAAAAAAAATCTAAAAAGCTTAAGTATTGTATACAGATCTTTTCAATGTGCGAGTGTGTTCCTACTGCACGTGCAGACATTCTTGCTTATGTGCTAAAAGCAATGAAGAAGAAATTTAAATATAAAAAAATTTATTCAAAATTTTTTCACATTCTATAACAAAATAATTTCCTTAAAACTTTTAAGTTTTATTTAAAGCAACAAAAATAGAAATAAAATGAACTAATATTAATGAAAATGATTTTAATTATTTATTTTCAAATATATATTTGTGTTATATATTATTCCTTTCAAAAAACAAAAAAGAAAAAAAAATTCAACAAAAAAATCATTGTTCTCCATTAAATTGGGTTATTATTTTAGCGAAACTTAATCTTATTCTATAAGATTTTGTTTGATTGCTTTATTTTTCTGTGCTATTTTTCACTTAATCGTTAGTGCATGTGCAAATATTCCACTTAAGTGTGTTATTAAACGTGTTTATTCCACAAAAAAGTTGATATTCTTACAAAGCTATCTGTAGGAAATATTTTGAGAAAACGAGGGAATGTGTAACATATTGCGGATACTAAAACAAAATGCAAATCTTAAATATAAGATCCTTAATTTGTTCGTTTCAAGTCATATTTTTTTGAAAAACATTCTGTTTTAGTTTAAATTACGTAATGCGAATCATTCTATATTTAGTAAAAATAAAAAAACGAAATTAAAATGTCAAAAATGATATGAAAATTAATAATTTAACACAAGGTGAATTAATAAACAAGTGGTCTTAATTAGGGTTGCAACCAATACCGATATATCAGCGATACTTCTGGATTTCCGCTATATCGATATCGGCGATATTTTACTGTCGATACTCTGATACTTTTTAAATTTTTCTTTAGAGTTTTTTGAACAAATTATTTCATTTTCAACTCTTTTTTTTTTTTTGCATGACAACTATGAGAAATAACATCATAAAAGCAGAACATAAAATAAAAACAGAATACATAATGAAATTGTTTCTTCTATTTTGCCCTGCACCATAGTAATGAAATATTCTCTCAATGCTAAATCTTGTATGTGTAGATAGAACTTAAAGCCGACGAATGGATAATAATGGAAGAGGTGGTGAACATTTTGACTTACTTTGAAGAGGCTACAAAATCCATAAGCAAACCCACTGCTACATTGTCTGAGGCTATTCCGCTAGTTAACAGTCCTCGAACGTTATTCAAAAACGTAATACATGAATCAACGGAGATGAAGAGTAGTTCGCGACTAACTTAGCATCAGCTCTGAATGAAAGAATTGAGAGTTTGAAGAATAATAAAAGCTATATTTTTTATCTACAATTCTTGACCCTAGATACAAATTTCTAATATTTCAAAGACAATCGACTTCAATCCTATCGAAAAAATGTCTTACTGAGCTGCTTAACATGACTCTACAATCCGAAAGTGTTGAAGACACAGTCCTCCCTACACCTCGCAAAAGATCTGATAAGTCTACGAGAATTATCGCGTATGTGAAAAATTATAAGTGAATCCGAGGAGGATGAGCCTCTATCTATCCTAATCTGTGGTTCTGCTAACGAAGAAGTTGAGAGATACCTTAGACTTCCAATATTCCTAGAGACGCAGACCCTCTTGCTTACTGGCGCAATGACATATCCTACCCAAACTTAAAGAAAATGGCGCAGAAATACTTAAGTTTTCAAATAAGTTCAGTCGCATCTGGGAGACTATTTTCCACTGCAGGTTTGCTTCATACGGATTTGAGAAATCGTCTATCTCCGCAAAATTTGAGAATACTTTGTTTTTTAAACAAAATTCTTATTAATATCAATTTAAAATATTAATCCTTTGCAATGTTGTTTTTATAATTTTAATTTAATTTTAACATGATCTCAAATTCAATTCGTTATCTTTTAAATCTTATTAATATTAATTTTAAATCTTGAGCCAATCTAAACTGAATGCCATGGCGTATTTTGTAAAATCATAAATATTGCACACGTTTTGTAGTTTGAAAATTTGAATTTTAGAAACTGAAATGTATTGAAAATTTTGATAATTTGAATGGCTCATTCATAAACACTGTTATTTTGTATAATAGAAGAATAACTCTACTTGAGTTTTGTTAATTTTTACTTGAGCTTAATTTCAATATGCGTATCGTTATCCGTATCGGAATCGGTATTGGCGATATTTATTTTTGAGTATCGGTATCTGATCGGCGAAATGGCGTATCGATACATCCCTAGTCTTAATAGCCCAGCTAAGCTTTGTTTATGATAACAAGGTTGAACATAAACTTTAAGTCAAGGCGAATCAATTGAATTCGCCATCGCTCCTACCATGGCGAAATAATATACGGTGGAAGCAATGGCGAATTCATTGATATTCGCCGGTAGCCTAACTGTCAAACTCCATATATAAAAAAATCTGTATACTATTTTTTTATATGTAATTTGACATTCGGTCTAACGGACTAACTAAAATTAACGAATTCGCCATCACTCCCACCGTATATTTATTCCTACCTTTCAATTTATTCGCTTTGCTTTAAGTTCAACTTTGTCGTCAAAATTTGAAAATAAAAATTTAAAATAAAACCTTTTCAAACAATTTAAAAAATTAAAAAATTTTATAAGATTAAATTTCCAAAACAAAAAATTAAACATGAGTTATTGCTGTATACGCAGGAGGAAGAAACCAACAGATAAATCTTCATTTAAAGTACCAAATGATAATAGAAAGATAAGTAAAGTTAGTTATTTTTGACATTAACGTGGTACTCTGCGACAACATAATTTTATAAAATTTTTTGTTGTAGCCGTGCGGCCACCTAATATTTAATTCGTCTTTTATTATATACTTGTTTATACTTGTTGTTATAACGGTTATAGTAATTGAAATCCTGTTTATAACGGCTCAAAAGATAGGCCCATATAAATCAATTTACGTTACCTATGGGGACACCCTTTAATTTTTAGATATATTTTTGTATTACTTTTTGTTATTGGGAGCTATAGTAATACGCTTTTTTTTTAATTTTAAAGAAGTTCGCCTTACAGTTTATAACACACTTAAAAAACATGTATTTTGTATGGGGACAACCTTTAATTTTTAAGATAATGAATGGTTTTTAAAACGGGACCAATCTGTAAGCTTACAAATTACAAAAAACTTTCATAATCGGTTTAGAAAAGTCTGAGTTCTGCAGGCACAAACATAAAAAACAACATTTAGTCGAATTGATAACCTTCTTTTTTTCTTTTTTTTTTGCTGATGTCGGTTAAAAAGCTCGCACATATTTAATACCGAAATTATTTTTTTAAGACAGTTATAACTTCGAAGAAAATTACACTTATGATCAAAGAGATAAATTCAAATCACCTAGAGATGAATTTCGTGAATTTTTTTTTTATTTTTTTGAATCATGTCCTAATGAAATTAATTTATATAAGAAATTTGAAAAATTGAATACAATTCAGATTGGACCGGAATTATTAAAAAAAAATAGTAATCACCCTGTCTGTTCTGATCTTTTGCAATTAATCAATCTTTTTATTTAAGAAGGAAGTCCTCGAGTCCTCGGATTTCATACAACCTTTATCAAATTCTTGGAATGATTTTAAGTACCTATTTGGTTTAGGAGCACTTGAGTGTGAACCGTCTTACTTCTATTTTTCACGTACGATTAGGTATATCTAACATCCAATATAATAATATTTATTCACAACAAATCTGATATCAAAATAATCTTTAGCAGTTTTATCGATTACTCTAAATTATCCTCTGGCAATTTAGTTCTAATGCTTCAAAAATTTATTTAAATTGTTACGAAAAAAAATAAAACATTTTTTAGCTTAAACAAGCAGAACGGTTCAAGCTCATACGTATAAAAATACAAATATAAAGAAAACAACTAGAACAAGCTACCAAACCTTTTTACATTAAATAAATACAGACGATTTAACTCGTCTATAATAAAAAACGCAGTTGAGGGCGGTATGGTGGTATTTAATAAAACGTTAAGCAGTATTTTTGCTTCTGTGTATCAAACAAAGCAATTTTTCTTGGCACGTTTTATTGACCAATTAAAATATTGCAACGAAAAAATAAAAACATACATAGTAATACTAATCAATTACCATTAGGCTAGTCTCTACATTGTTGAAAGGCTATTTAAATTTACCCCCACAATATTTACTATTCTTTTAATTTATTTTTTGACGTGAATTTCTTTACAATAGAACCCTGATCTTGAAAGATTCCCCTCTTTAGAACCAATAAGAGCTCAATATGCGATATACTTCAACATTACCAGAGTCGGAGAGGTTATCAAAATCAGGTGCTCCAATAGTACTCCTTCGTTTTCGCTTTTATCTAGAACATTGGCTTAGATAAATGATTAGATCTTCGTCCTGTGTCTGTGACCTGGAGCTTTAATTGTTGCAATGTTTAACTTCTTATTTAGAGATCTGTTTTCGTCCTCAAGAAGACAAGTTTCCAAGGTTCGGGTGCCATGTTTAAGGCGATTACTGAATTGGCATCCTCTTTAATCAAACATTTAATCTATTTTATCTCTAGAAACTCAGAGGGTTTACCAAATTACAAATTTTTTTACTATCAATTTCCTACACTCTAAATATTTTTTAATACATATTTGGCAACAGGACTTGCTATGCATTGTTTTATCCGTGCATAAGCTTATCCTATGGCATTTGCCTTTCAAAGGTTGGCTACGAAGAACCACTTATACTTTCGATAAAAGAATCTTTGCATCATATTGATTAGTTATACGATATAAGGATATCCTAATTTGTGAGGAAACTGTTTACTTTCTGCAAGGCTTAAGATTCCTTGAATTTTTCCCACATTTAAATTTTTTTTAATTTCCAAAAATTGAATTTTTTCGTAATTTTTTTGCTAAATCTTTTTTTGTTTGATAGGAAATTGTGTCATCCATATTCACATAAAATAACATAGAGGTCTTCCTTTTCGATCTCAGCTTTGGCATTTTAGAACACAGGGTAAATATCTCAAAAGAGATGTAGTGTTCAAATTTTTTCCAAAATATTTTTAATTTTGGTCGTTAATTACGATAAGAAATAAAAAAATACTTGCTAAAAGTTGAACCAAATATTAAAAAAAAAAATTGGAACAGGACAACGTAAAAAAATGCCACGCATTTTAAAAATTTTTAGGTACTAGGTACCCATTCGTGGAGAGTGGGTGATACCCAGTTTCAATACTTAGCCTCAAATGCAATGCTCATTTTAGATTAATCGGGCTAGCCGTTTACAAATGGCTGAGGTTTTTCCAAAATTTTTTGATTCTGCCCCTGTGTGCAGTGGTGTGTGTGTGTAGAATAATACGACAATTAGTTAACATCAGTTGAGCAATTCCAATGGTGTATTTGGTGTAAAACATAAAAAGGCAAACTTCATAAGATCGAGTCTAACGTTGGACATGCGTGTAAAATTAATAATTGCAGAGTAAAAGCAATTAATAGGAAATAGCAGTACAAGCCCCCCGAAAAGAAATGCAATTATTCTTAAAGGCCATATGTCAGATAAATCTGCTGAGGGCAGAAAAGTTCAAGAAGCCTCGAAAAAAAAAGAAAGAGCTCTTACTGTTTGCGTACGGACGTTGCAGTAAAACCACAGTGTATGGCAGATTGGATAAAAAAGGATGGGGACGAACTTAAAAGTAGCGTGAAACAAGGAGTTGGATCGTTGCTGGGGTAGCAATATTGTTTAGTTTACTAAAACAGGCAATTCTCATGTATGGGCCAGTGCTACCAAGTCTATTTTGGAGTTATTAGACCGCGTGCAGGAAAGAACGAAGCTCATCGGTGACAGTAGGGTATCCAGCTCTACTGATTCACTGGAGCATATACACAATGTGGGGTGTGTTTCACTGTTATATCGTTACTACAACGGAATATGCTCTTATGAAATCAGGGAACTTGTTCCTGAAAACTGTAAATTCGTATGCGCAACGCGCTCTGCATCAAGAGCGTATTTCTCTGTGGTCGATTGGCCAGTGAATCGCACTACGCAATACAGAGAAAATCCGTAATTTAGCCAAACAGTTCGTATGTGGAATAAACTCCATGCAGAGGTCTTTCCTGTCACTTTCAATGTGCAAAAATTCAAATCAAATGTCCACAAGCACTACTTCCTTTTTCCTTCTTCCCTTCTTGTTGTGGCACAATGCATAGCATAAGTAGGGGTCATCCCCGGAGTAGTGGTACTAATAAAAAATGCCTGCGTTTAGAATAGCGTACAGCTTAGTAAGCAACAAACCAAACTCTATGGTCAAGAAGTATAGCCAGTTACACAGTAAGAAAAAGAAAATTTATAATGTGCCACAGCAGAGTAAAATAAGAAATTCGTGCTGATATTTTCATTCAAATGAAACCCTTCGCACGTTTGTAAAAAGAAATAAACGTAACAATATTTTAATATATTTTTAATATTTTTATTTAGCAGAAATTTACAAATTAAAAAATTGTGAAAGTTTTTACTGTTGCAAGCAGCAACAAATATACATACATACATTTTCTTCCGCGTCCCATCTTTGTTCCGATTTGTGCATAAAAGTTTTGTACGTTTATATGCAAATGTAACAAAGTAAGCATGCGTACGTATGGATGCGTGAGTGGGTGTTCCAATTTCCCAAAGTGTTTAATTTAGTTTTAGTACATTTCTTGCAAGAAATACAAACGATAAGTTTGTATGAATCATATTTATGCAAATATATTTTAAATAAATTCGTTCCTATAACACAGATAAAATTCAGTCATACTAATGTACTCAAATGTGTACAGAGGAACATACACCCAGCAAACACAAAGTGAAGCATAAAAAGGAAAAGATATTTTTTATACCCTTCACCACAAAAAAAGGAAATAGGGTACAACTTATTTTGTCATTCCATTTGTAATTTCTACAATATCCATTTTCAACCCCATAAAGAATATATATATTCTGACTTCTCATGCATAGCGAAGTCGATTGAGCGATGTCTGTCTGTCCGTCCTTGTTAGTGTTGAAATCAAGTTTGCCGACGCACCAGCTCAGGGAGGGAATTAATTAGACATGGTGTCGAAAGAGGTGCTATTGGAAATCAGCAAGATCGGTCCATGTCCCTTGACGCAGCGGGCAAAACACCACGCCTACCTCTACTTTTTTTATATCAATTTTAACTATGAAGTAACTTCAATCGAAAAAACAAATATATAGAGCGATAGAGAATTAAAAAATAACAAAAAACCATTAAGTGATAAAATTGGCGCTCGCTCATATTTTCCGAGTTA
Organism: Cistogaster globosa; assembly: GCA_937654795.1. Lineage (NCBI taxonomy): Eukaryota > Metazoa > Arthropoda > Insecta > Diptera > Tachinidae > Cistogaster > Cistogaster globosa. The sequence goes on along the minus strand of OW569403.1, from coordinate 60,243,636 downwards.
CAGGCCTCTGAAATTTTCAAAATTTTTCAAATATCAATATGGGTATCATTTTAAAGCTTTTGAAAAGATCTTTAAGGCACTATTAAATTTTTAAAAAATGCTTAACCCTTTAAGAGCCGTTGGCATTTTTATGTGAAATTATATGTTTGTATTTTTTAATTCTCTGTCATCCCAACATTTGCTTTTTTGATTGGAGTTACCTCACTAAACTAGGTTTACATATTTGATTCAGTATAGCCGAATAAGCACTCTTTCTTGTTTGATTTATGTTTAATAATAACACAAGTCTACAATGTGTTTAACTAGCAGTCTTATTCTGTAAATCGCTAAAGCTTAGTCTCCATCGCTAAAATTCCAAATAAATATATTTAACGATTTTTGGCCACAATTGCTATTCTGTTACACTTTTTGCCGTAATTTATTTTTAGCTTTTTAGCGATCGACATTTAGGGCGAACTAAATTACTTAAATAGGGATTTACCTTCCTTAATTTGAATTTTAACACCTTCAGACTTCGTGCCAGTAAATGCTTCTGGCACCTGGCTTTTACTAGAGTCGTGAGAAAACGTTACGCCAATATTTTATTCTTAAATTATATTCAATTGATTAAGTTGAATAATCAAATACGTAAAATACCAAAATGAGCCGCTAGTGTACTGCAACAATATTTCTGATTTAATTTAAAAACTAGGAAATGTGTCGTATGCAAAATACGAAGGATTTCTTGGGAACTGTAAGGACGAAAACTACAAAAATATTGATCAAAATATGGGTTCGAAAATAATTTCCTATTTTCACACTTGAACTATTTTCCTGAAGATCTTGACGCATTTAGCGAAGAACAGGGAGAAGAGTCTCACCAAGGATTGAGGGGATGTAACTAAGATGTAAAAACACAAAGCCGAATGTCCGGCTTTCAAACAAAAAGATAAAGATTTCGCTTTACATATACTCAATATTTCACTTTTCCACCTTTTCACTCAATCAGCAAAAAAATATTGTTAGAAAAAAATCAGGGGGCAAATTACGGCATTCGATATCGATCGAAATTTATATTTAAATTCTATAAAAATTTCGATCGAAATCGAATGCCGTAATTTGCCCTCAGTTTTCAAAATAAAAACGTCTTTAAAAAAGTTTAATTTAGTAGTCCTGTGTATAATTGCAATATTTTTCTGGAACAATATTTTACGTATGGAGTCCACCCTCCAGGAGTGTTACTGGAAAGAAAAAAAATGAATAATTAACTTAAATAACGTTTTTAAATGTGTTGTTTTTGTTTTTGTGAACACGAATATATGAAACGCGAAATTCGTCCTTCGACCACGTTTTATTAAAATAAATATGAAACAAACATATTTCTTAAACTGAGAAAAAAAATTATTTATTCTGTTGAAAAAAAAAATTTTTCTAGTTAATATCGATTGAAAACATTGATTATTTGAAACAGAGATAGATTTCGAATTTCACTGAACTTGATAATTATTTTTTATTATTTTAATTCTCTACCCCCTCGTAAATTTTTTTTGATTGATAAATTTATGTGTTTGCTGGGTGCATGTGTACATTCATCATGTAATTGTAACTCTTCTATATTAACATTATTACACTCTCTCATGTGTGTACGTGTGTATGTGTGCGTTTGTGTATGAATAAATGTGTGCGAATTTGCGTTGCGTGTCATTTAAAATTTGCATGTTTAATTGAAATATTTTTGTTCTTTCTTTTTCATCTCCTTTATTTTACATGTACAAAAACATGCCTACATACACACATACACAAATGTGCTTTTAAAGAATTTTGTGTAAAATCTTTGCCTTTATTTGTTAATGATTTTTGTTGTTCTTTTCTTTTTTGTGTTTGTTGTTTTTATTGAGTTGCATTTCTTTCTTCTTTTTTTCAGAAAGATCTTTTTAACAATTTCCAATTTTAAATTTCCCGCAATCTTCATTAACATCATAATAATTGTCATCATTATTCATATGATAAATATATTTATCTGTCTGTATATTTATGAATACAATTGTTATGTATGAATGCATACACATGACTACAATAATAAAGAAAGAAAGAAAAAAACTGTGTTCACAAGAATATTTAGTTCGTGGTCGTGATCGTGACCCGCATTAAAAGACGCGTGCACGCAATTTTATAACTTGTGGTGTTATTGCATTTCCATCTACAACAACTACCGACCGATCCTCTCATATGTATTTTTTTTGCGCCTTTTTTGTTGGATTTTGTTTAGCAAGTAGGAGTGAGTGTTAAGATCATTTTAATAGGAAAAAACGCCAACACCCTACACACATAACATTTTTAATGCACGATTCATAATTAAAAGGTAATTTTTTTAAAGCATCTCTAAGAAGAAAACTAATTATAATATTAAAAAAAATTTTTTTTTAACTTATAAAATTATCTTTCCTTTCTCACGTTCATAAAAAGTATATTTAAAAAAAAATATTTCAAAAATATTAAATTTATTTCATTTTAAAAAGCATTTCCTTTAATTAATAAAAAGTGTAGTTTTAATTTACTCCTTTTAAAAGAGGAAAAATTGTACATTTAAAAATATTTTCATCGAAACTGGGCGCAAAAAAAAAAATCGGGTAGTATCGAACCTTTACAGACTTCTTGACATTCAAGAGGTGGTATTTTCTTAAGTTGTTTTGTCTTTATTTTTAAAAACAATTGGCCATTATTCTTGATACAGTCGCGGGCTTTGCTTAACTTAGAAATTGTTATATAAATTAAATTCATTGCAAATAAGATTTACGGAAAATAAATTATTTTCTTTTTCCTATCGAAAGTTATAATCCGCTTCGAAGGTTAATACTTGGTTAAATGACACATGGGTCAAGCAAAAAATCAAATTAAAAAAGTGAATATTTCACCAAGAATCAAAAAAGCAAAGTTTCACTTCAAATGTAAATTTCACCAAATTTAAAAAAATACAATTACATACCCAGAAATTTAAAAAAATAGACAAAAGAGCCGAAAACTACCATAAATAAATTTAAATTATACAAAAATAAGGAACGAATTGAAGCGAAAAGCAAATAAAGAAATAGAGCATATAAGTTTCCAAAAAAATTTTAAATTCACCGATAACCCGTAAGTTGAACCAAAATCGATAATTAACACAAAAACAAAAAATCACCAAAATATTAACCGTTGAAACAAAAACAGCCAAATAGAAATTAAAATTCCCGAAAAAATATAGTTTTCACAAAACTCAAAATCGACAGGGAAAGTTATTTTAGAAAATCTGGCAACTAATTCAAGGCCGTTTAATTATAACAAAAGCAAATAAAGAAAAGAAATTTTACAAATTGATTTGGAATAAACAAAAACATGAAAATTTGCAAAGTTAACTACAAAATCAAAAACTCGTTGAGATTTAAGAAATAGTTTTTTCTAGTTATCTAATATTGTTAATAAATTTTATTTAGTTATTTTTATATAAAACTACCCATTTTCATTACGCTTCGCTACCCCAATGAGAATAATTGTATCACGACCACTCTTTTTAGTCAGTTTTTAATTTAAATTTGGACATTAATATGGAAATTACAACAGAATTTCCTCTGCATATTGGACCTTTCAAATTAGGACTTATCTTTATTTCAAATAAAATCGCTTTTCCTCCCACTTGGTACTTGTAAATAAATATCTATTTATGTTTTAAATTTTATTAAAATCTATGCAGTCAATAATGCCCGTTTTCCTCTCATCTGGACCCCAGCTTTGGAAACAGACATAGACTTTATACTTAAGGACTTATCTATTTTTCGAATTTCATTAATTGGATCGGACAACTAAAAAACAAACGAACAAAGCGATTTTATATATGAGATCATTTAAAAAAGTTGAAAAAACCAGCATAAGGTGAAATTTAAAATTACCATAGTGAAGACCACGGTTAAATATAAGAGGGCATATGGATACCGCAGCTGCTCATGACGAAGCGCATACTGGACATTAAATTTTGAGTCACTTTTTCAAGTACTGCTGGCCGTATGTCACGAATAACACGAACAATGGTGACCTCTAAAGCATCAATTGTTGCTAATTTAACAGCATTAATCAGTGACATTACCTGGCCCCACAGGAAATAATCGACAGGTGTCAAATCGCATGACCTTGGAGGCCAATTGACAGGTCCATTTCTCGAAATCAATTTATCGCCAAATTTTAATTTCAATAACTCGACGGTTGCGGTCGCCGTATATCATGTAGCGCCATTTTGTTGAAACCACAATTCGTCCGAATTAATGGGTGACATATTTTCAAACAAAAAATGATTAATCATGGTGCGATAACGATCTCCATTAACCGTAACGTGAGATCCGGCTTTATTTTTTAAGAAATAAGGTCTGATGATGCCACCAGCATGTAAACCACACCAAATACATTTTACTTGATGCAATGGAGTCTGTAGGGTATGTTGTGGATTGGTCTCACTCCATATTCGGAAATTTTTTTATTAACAAACCCGTTAAGCCTCAAAAATGAGCCTCATCGCTGAACACAATATGGTGATAAAACAACGGGTCAATTACTAACTGCTCTAGAGCCCAATAGAAAAAATACCGACACATATAATGGTCTGGAGGTATTAGTTCCTGCACTAGATGGATGTCATACGGGTTTAGGCCAAGATCTTTGCACAAAATTTTCCATGTAGTTAACGGACAGAGCCACAATTCCTGCGACCCATGACGAATCGATAAATTTTGATCTTCTTCTACATTTTTATTTACAGCAGCGTTATTCTCTTCAGTACGTTCAGTGGTGTTATTGCATCCTATAGAGAGTCTGTGGTACGAAATCTATCCACAATTCGACGGATGGCTTGCTCGGACGATTATGTGCACCATTAAAATCAGGAAGTCTTGTTTAAATTGCTCGAATTAATGACTGATTTTTAAAGTAAACTTTTGGCGTTATTCAAACGTAAGCCTATTCGTAATGATTTAGCAGAGTTTACTGAAAATAATAAGAGAACATTTTTCATGTAAATTAAATTTTTAGTGTTAATTTTTTAATTTTTTTTCTATTGGGCTTAAAAAAACACCCGATATAAATTTTAATTTTTTATTTTTTGGAACACGATTTTTGACATGGAAAATCGATGTCTGAATTATTTTTAAAGTTAACAGGAAGTAAATAGCTTGCAAATTATTTTTTTGTGATACCAATCATCATCATAAAAATGTCTCCCGAGAATTTATTTAAAAAAAAGGCACTAGAGCGCAATAAACCCCGTCAAATGAACATTTGGTAGGGTCACTTCAAAACGGACATTAGCAAAAATAATCATATTTTATTTAACTCAAGTAGTACAAGCGTAAAATCATCATTTATTTCATCACCAACAGCAGCAGCAGCAGCATAGTCGTCATCGATGTCATCATCATCATCATTTTTATTGTGGCCAACATTATCTGAAACAACACTTTTCACATCATCAACGTAATCGTGGTCATCATTGCCATCAACTGTGTTAAAATGAGGCATTAAGATCTCACATTATTTTGATGTTATTTGGTTTTTGTTTTAGTATTGTTTTTTTAAATATTTGTATTTTTGTTGGCATCGCATCAGTCAGTTAGTTAGTCAGTCATTTTGGTTGCCGTTGCTTTTGTGCTGAAGTGTTAATCGATTCGCATACATTTGTGTAAAAAGACAGATTATTGTAACAACGAACAAAAGCAGCAATAAAAATAAAACTGAAAAACGCAACAACATTTAAACAAAAGCAAACAACAAGTAACAACCACATACACACATGTGGATATCCCAATGTGCTCCAAACACATACAGTAACACAAACAATGATGTTTTATATTATCGGTTGCATTGGATGGCGCACACAAAAAAACATGACGTTTATTACAATTTATATGGACGAGGCTTTAAATTCACGCAAAGGAGGGCAGTACATATTAAAATTATAGAACAACCTGGTGCAGTCTATCTTAAATGACTCGATAACAATTATCGACAGAGTTAAAATTTTGATTTGACTCAAACACAAATGGATGAAGAAAGACGTGTAAAATTTATGTTTTTAAAAAATTTTAGCATATGCCATTCATTTTTCGCAGTAGACCAAGCCTTCGGGAAATTGGGGCTATGAGAAAGCACATGGACGATACGAATGGGGCCTGGCGAACAGGGTTCAGTTTAACGCTCATAAAACCCAGTGCTGTGTGCTTTTGCATAGTCGTACTGCTGAACATGCTACTTCATCTGTAATTATGGCTGATACATATACTAAGGAATCAGAAGCTCTCGATGTTCTTTGCATGAAAATTCAATGCGATGTTCGTTGGAACAAGCATATTTTTCATGTTGCAGAAAAAGCATTCAAGTGCCTTGGTTTTCTGAAACGGTGTAAAAAATACTTCACTCCATCTGATCTCCTTACTATCCTTTATCAACAACTCTCATGTATGGGCCGGTGCTTTAAAGTCTATTTTGGAGTTATTCGACCGCATACAGAAGAGAGTGAAGAAGCTCAAGATGACAGTGGGGCATCCAGCTCTATTGACTCACTGGAGCATCGACGCAATGTGGGGTGTGTTTCACTGTTTTATCGTTACTACAACAGAATGTTCTGTTATGAAATCAGGGAACTTGTTCCTGAAAACCGTAATTTCATACACGCAACGCGCTTTGCATCAAGAGCGCTTTCCTTTATGGTCGATTGGCCAGTTAATCACACTACGCATTACAGAGAAAATTCTTTTTTTAGCCGAACAGTTCGTAAGTGGAATAAACTCCCTGCAGAGGTTTTTCCTGCCAGTTTCAATGTGGAAAGATTCAAATCAAATGTCCACAAGCACTACTCCCTCTATCCTCCCTCCCACAACCTAATTTTCTAGTTTTATCACAATGTATTGCATAAGTAGGGGTCATCCCCTGAGTGCTGGTCCTAATTAAAAAAAATATATCCTGTAACACCTCTTCAAAAGCTTTTAAATGATAACCATTAGAGTTAGTCGATTAACTGTTCGAGTAAGAAAAATTGCAAATTTCGAATAAAAAATAACTCGAACAAATTATGTCGGTTAATCGACTAAAATTAATTAATATAACGATCCACTTTTAACTTTTTACTTGTTCGTTCAAAAATAATTAATAAATGCGAAAATCATGCACTATCAGATTTTGGACTACCAGTTTTTACAGAAATCGAAATGAGTGCATTGTCAGGAGGAAGTAGTACTTAACGACCGCTTGTTGTTACAGTTAAAGAGCTAAGTAAGGTTTTCTCTAACAATTTAGAAAAGGCAAATTACTCGTTTTCAAAAAATGTTACTGCTGGTTTAAAGTCTAGTATAACTGAGAGACGAAACAAATTAATTAACACATTAATTTTATACCTTAAATTAGTGATCTTTCCCAATAATGATCATATTTTATAATACAGTTTTAAAGCTGAAACAAAAGAAATTGCTCTCGAACTACAGGTCTGTTCATTAACTTTATTAGCAAAAACTAGCAACGAGAAAGTAAAACAAAAATTTTCAAAAATATTTTTCAAAATGTAAAAAAATAAATTAACGTTTTACTAGCAAAAAATATTGTTGTGGTTTTGGAAATAATACGTAGGACCTAAAAATTGGACGGTATAAGTAAAAAATAGACCAATATAAGCTAACAAACCGATGTCAACCATAAGCAAAAATTAAAAATAATACGAGGGCTGCTATATATATTTCTGGCCTGGCAACACTGAGTGTTGCCAAGTGCAATCTGACATTTCCATTGGAAAGTTTGTCACCATCCTATAGCACTGTGAAAAATAAGAATAATGAATTTAATCGTGGCCGAAGCTCGCTCAAAGACGAATTCCGTAAAGGTCGTCCAAAAACGGCTGTTGTGCCAGAGAACATTGATGCCGTGCGTGAACTCATAATGCGAGATCGACATGCGACATACCGAGAGATAGAGACATCCTTGGACATTTCTTCCACCTGCATACATTCGATACTGCATGAACACCTGGCCGTAAAAAAGGTTTGTTCCCGTTGGATCCCGCACAATTTGAAAGTCGCTCAAAAAAGAGGCTCGTGTCGATTGGTGCAAAGAAATGTTGCAAAAGTACGACTGCGGTGCTTCAAAAGACGTTTATAAGATCGTCACAGGTAACGAATCATGGATCTATGCGTATGAGCCCGAAACGAAACAACAATCGACCGTGTGGGTCTTCAAAGACGAGCAAAATCCAAAGTTGTTCGTGGAAGAAGCACTTCGAAGCAAATGGTCGCCTGTTTCTTCGGCAAAACTAGTCATGTGGTGACTGTTCCGCTTGAGCAACGTAGGACGGCCACTTCTGAGTGATACACTACAATTTGTTTGCCTGAAGTCATCGGAGAAATTCGAAAAACCAACAAGAGAAGACGAATCATTGTTCACCATGACAATGCGAGCTCTCACACATCGGCTCAAACCAGAGCGTTTTTGACCGGCCAAAACGTCGAATTAATGGGTCATCCGCCGTACAGCCCTGAGTTGGCACCTTATGACTTCTTCTTGTTTCCGCAGATCAAGAACAAAATGCGGGGTCAACGATTTTCGTCGCCAGAAGAAGCTGTTGAAGTGTTCAAAAACCATGTTTTAGAGGTGTCTCAATCGGAGTGGAAAAAGTGCTTCGACAACAGGTTTGAGCGCATGCAAAGGTGTATAAATCATGCTGGAGAATACTTTGAAAAACAATAAAACCATTTTTGATTATAAATATTCGAATTTTCACTATTAGGCCAGAAATATATAGAGCAGCCCTCGTATTCTAAGTAATCAAACAGGAAAAATATTTTATAAAATTTTTTATATGTTTTTATTTACTGGGTTATTTTCAAGTGTTTTTTGTGATATTTAAGCGGATCCTCCACTTTATGTGAAAGAGTTTTTTTTTATTGTCGAGATTCACAAAAATAAATTAAAGTCATCGGTTAAAAGCTCTATATCTTAATTCAACTTTATTTTTAAAAGAATATTTTAACAGACATGATGAAAAATGAAATAAGAAAAGATCATATAAAGTTTGCTTAAATGTTTCAAAAAAGCTTAAAATGAATAATTTGTGAATGTGTTTAAGTTTGTTATTAATAAAATATTTCCTAAGTCATTTTACATGGCTGTCATTTCTTATTGGATATGAAATTTAAATTTTTTGAAGTTGTACGATTAATTCGAGTTATTCGAGTAATTTAAAACACTTAATCGGGTAATCGACCAAGATTAAAATTCTAAAAGTGATTAATTGCTTACTCGAATAAAATTAAAATCCGATTAAATGAGTACTCTAATACCCATATTGATATCCTAAAAATATGGTCCAAAATCGTATTTTTCTATGAAAAGCTCAGATGCCCATAACTCGAAAAATATGGGCGAGCACCAAATTTTTTCACTTAATGTTTTTTTCTTATTATTTAGTTCTCTATCGCCAAAGTATATTTATTTTTTAATTGGAGTTACTTCATTGTCCCAAATGATGTGAAAATACTTAAGGCAGAAGTTGTGTTTTGCCGCTGCCTGGAAGGACGTTGACCGATTATTTTCAATAGAAAAGTTTTGGAAACTATATCTGATCGATTGACGTATTTAAATTTTCTCCAGCTCATCCAGTGTTGAGTTCAGAAGTTGAGTTCAACCGGAACACGGACGGTTATTTTGAACCGTTATAGATACACAGCGCGATCAGATTAGTCAAACATTTAACCAAAGAAGCGTAAACAATATTTTTGCAATTACGATTTATAATATAATAAATGTGATATCTCACCTTTCATATTTAGTAGGATCTTATATTCTTATTTAAGAAGGACAAACGTTTTTTTTTCCCATAATTTAATGGTTACTTTTTTTGGTCCAATATTTGACTAATCTGACCGGCCCTTAAGACTTTTTTTGCAACTTAAAAATTCAACGTTTTGTAAAAAAAATTTAACTAGTTTGTTTCGCTTTATTGTTAATTTATTTATTTTAAGTAATATTTAAATTTTTTCTGATATTAATTTCGGTTTTAGAAAAAAACTGTGTTCAAAAATTTAATACTTTTTTTTCTGAAATTTTAAACTATGAGTTTTTTATGATCTGGCTTTAATTACCTAAAATTGTACCCTTACAAACTAATACTTCCTTGGGTAATTTCTAGCACTACTGCACAAAAAGCGTTAAAAATAATTTTAGCCTGAATTCAATTGCTTTGTTTGAGCAGCGTATAAAGAGTCAAAATTTCAATACAAAACGACTTTATAGCTATTTAACAAAGTGTTTTATAAATTTTTGTAAGTGTTTAGTAAGAAACTTTTTATATTTCTTTGAAAATGCTGCATTAGTGCGCGGCTTTTTTTTACTTTTTTTCCTGCTTTGTATAAATTCTCTTTGTTAGGCTCAGAGGCGGGTTCTGTAAAGCCAAAAAAAAATATTTTTACAAGGAAAAAAAATTAAGCAACACAAAGAAATTATTTTTATTAGTCACTTAGAGAACCTTATCAATAAATACCATTTTAGTTAAAGAAAATTATTTGTGAATTCCATTGCGTTCCGCCAAAATCATGAAAAGCTTTAACTTGGATAAATATCACACATGACATTTTCATTTAACATTTCATTTTAACATTTTAAAAACTTTTTTTTCGTAATCTTGTTAAATGAGAAGTTTTTGAAATGTCTCAAATGGAAATTAGGGAAAGTACAAGCGGCGTTTAATTGTAACACTTCGTTATTCGTTCCTTGTGCATTGCTTTCTTAAAAGGAGGAGGGGTAGGGAAGCAGACACTAAAGAAGACTGTTTTTTTTAAATCCTTTAATTCCTCAATAATAAGGAAAAAAATGTCATTTGTTCTAGAATATTTATCCTGGTTATTACTTATAATTGTCAACTTTATTTTCAACTAGCAGTGCCAACGATTTTGCCCGCGCAACATTTCTAATTTTCTTAAAATTAAAATTTAGAAAAATTTGTTTTTAAACATTTATTGTAGAGGTCTGTAAACACTGTTTAAAATTTTCCATCTACAAAAATTAAATGTACTGATAACTGTTCTAGTACCATTATACCGATAAAATTGTGTGCCTTCACATTTGTATCTCTATTTTCTCTACAAAATGGCATATTTTTATTAAAGAAAAAATTATTCTAACCAAGATTCTAAAGAACTTCCCTACAAAATTTAACTGCAATCCCTCCAGCAGTTTTTACGTGATGCGAACACAGACAGATAGATAAAAATTTCAAAAATAGGTGTTTTGTATTCCATATCGATTACTATTTACACCAACATCAAAATTTTCAAAAAAATGTTTTATGTACAGTAATGACCTCGTTAGTATTATATTCACTTCACAGAGGAGCTATGACCACCATTCTCTCAGACATAGTTTCAAAAGAGCTGTTACTAAAATTAAGTATCATCAGACCAACAATGGTGGAGATATGCAAGCATGTTTTGAATTCCACACGGAATTTTCACTCCGTATTTTTCAAGGCATTGTTTTTGTAAAAAATAATGCAACAATGCTTTCGAAATGTTAAAAAAACAAGCGCCTTTTTTTTCTTTGTTCTTCAGATTTAATTGTGCTTTTTTATGTTGGTTATTGTTGTTTTTTTTTTTTTTTTTTGCTTTGTTGTATTAAAAATCGAAATTTTAAAAGAATAAATTAAAGTACAAAATATCACATTTTCACAAATATTTCGCTAAGAAATTGTTTTTGCAATAAAAATTTCATAATGTCCTAAAATACCGCTCAGCAAAAACAAAAAAATCTAGATTTTTCAAAAAATTAAATTTTCACTTAGAGATTAAATTAATTAATTATTAAGATAAGAGATTATATGTGTGTAGAAAGTACTTACTGTACTTTAGTTCTCTGTCACCGCAACATTTGTTTTTTTGATAGGAGCTACTTCACTAAACTAGATTTACATAGATGGTGAAGGGTATTTAAGATTCGGCAAAGCAAAATATATATCTCTTTCTTGTTAATATAGCTTTTCTTCTAAAAATGCATTTCATAATTTCTATTATTTGTAGTTTTCTGCGATTTTTTCCAAAGCTTAATAATTTACACTATTGAGTCACTCTTTATACCCTTAAGCACAGGTCGAAAAAGTTTGCCATTCTGTTTGTAATTTCTACAATATCCATTTCCGACCCCATTAAGTTTACATATTCTGACTTCTTTTGCATAGCAAAGTCGATTGAGCGATGTCCGTCTGTCCGTACGTGTTAGTGCTGAAATCGACTTTGCCAAGGCACTAGATGATCTAGAGAAAATTTAAATACGCCAATCAATCAGACATAGTTTCGAAAATTTTGCTACTGAAGAAAAAAATAAATAATTGGGGCAATAGATAACTAAAAAATAAGAAAAGAAATCACGTGAAAAAATTTGCTTAACCCATTAAGAGCCAACATTTTTTTGTAAGATTATAAACAGTACTTATTTTTTTATTATTTTTTAATTCTTTGTCATCCTTATATTTGTTTTTTGATTATATTTACTTCACTAAACTAGATTTACATATATGGTGAAGGGTATATAAGATTCGGCATGGCCCAATATATTGCACTCTTACTTGCAAGCTAACGAATTCCTAACAAACCACTTGTTTCCTTACAAGCATACAAACATATTTATTTGTATATAATTAAATCTATTTGGATCACATATCAATTATGTTATCTAGACCAAGAAAAAACGACAAAATCATTTCATTAGTATTTTTATTGGCGCAAATTGATCAAAAAATAAAAAAGCAATCAAAAGAAGGAAACTTTTTGTTGTGTTACTCTTAAACAAACACTCATCTGAAATCTCTAAACGCTGTACACGGTTTCATTATAAATCAAACTTAATCGATCACTATTTATATTTCATTTATTTATCATTCACTTTATTCCTTAACCTGGTCTCATGTAGAAAGACGATATGATTTCTAATTTCTATACACATCATTTACTAAATGTTTTTTTTTTATATTTCTCTCGTCTTTTACTAAATGACTTTTTCTGAAAGGCGCAGAATGAATCACTATTTTGAAATCTTTTACGAACCATAAAATAGATGAGCGTGCCGTTGCCACACACTCAGTGGAAATCATACAGATCGAAATAAATCCATATAAAATGACTAAAGCAGGATTGGCAGTTCGACACCGAAAAGTGAAATCATAACAGATTTTTGACATTCCTTAGGTGAAGGAAATTTCACGTGCTTTTTAGCTAGCAAAACTCGAAAGCTCCAAAACTGTTTAGTGATATTTTATTATTTAATTGGGGCTTGTGTTATTTCTGTTTGGATTTTTTGTCACAGTATTCCCATTCGAACAAGCTGTTTAACGGCTTTGTTTCATCTAATGCTGCCGTCAATAGTCAGACGATTTAAGGATGCATTAAACGTAACATGACAAACCCAATAATCTAGCTTCTTTGACGAAAGCAAACATAATTTAGTATGCTTTTTAATCCTTGTTGTAGGTTCGCGCATCGTTCTGGCTTGGGTTGGATTGCAGATTACTTGCAGGCTAAAATGAAATTCTTGACCAGCGGCCCTTACCTTACCATGGTTTCTAGATATTTAACATTCCTCAGTTCTTTTTGCGTTAACAACACCGTTCCATTTAAATTACATGCTGTTTTTTTTTTTTAATTGGAAAATAAAATATCCCAATTCTTGCTCTTTGATGTCAACGTATTTACTAAGCTCTATATAAACTATTCAACACACACCTTACAATTATGTAAACGAATTATTTTCAAAGTCTTTTTTGAATTATCACACCGCTTGTAACTACCATTTCTATTTATAGGCGAGTTAAAACGTTAAGATTGTCTTACCATAAAAAGATCTGGCAGCTTGTTAAAGTTATTTCCATTATGCATGCACCTATTAGTGTGCTACAACAACATTTAAGATAATTTAATTGCGGTGCTGATTATAGGTTTTTGCGTATGTAATTCGCGAACAGAATTTTAGAATATTTTTTGTGTCGTTGTAACATTATAAACGTTTTACGAGTAAAAAAAGTTTCGGAAATATGTATTTAATGCTTCTAGTGCTTTTTAAATTGTATTAAGTTCTTCCATACAATTTTTAAAAAACAAAATCACATTTTAAAAGTCGTTTTCAACAACATTAAAATTCGCTTACCATCCCTGAACAACAATATAATTTTCGCTCATTCACTTGCTTAGTGTTGAAGAATCTTGCTATGTGCGTGTTTGCATAAGATTCACACACACACAAACACATTAACGCGTTCACACATTTTTAATCTGAAAACGAAAAAAATATCAATTTAAAGAAGTAAAACAAAAAACACCATCAACAGTGAAATTAAGAAAACATTTCAATTAAAAAAAGCAACAAAAAAACAGCGATAAAATTAAAGTCATGTTACACACTCACCACTCACATATCGTTCATTGTAAATGGACTGCTGGAAGCTGGCAAAGAATAGGTTTAAAAAGTCATAAAAACTTGAAACTAATGTCCCTTATTTCGCTCGAATGATGGCATTTGGCTTCTTGCACAAGGCGTAGGAGATGAAATGATAAAAGGAACAAAATGAATTTAAGTATCGCTGCCACATTAACATGTAGCGTCTCTCAGTCTGATGAATATACTCGCACATGTACTTTTTTTCTTATACAGGGACCGTATTTTGTTTAGTAATAATGGAGCCAATGCAGCCAGTATTAATTTTTAAAACGTTTTGTGACTAAAAATTTTTTATTACAAACTTTAAAAATTTTATCGTTCCATTTGTTTAAAAGCAGGCTGTATCTATCTACCGATCTTTTTACAAAAGACATAATTTATGTTTTCGACGACCTACTTACAAGAAGCATTCTGTTTTCATTAGCTCTTTTTCAAAGCATTTTAAGTTTGGTGTTAATTTAGCTCCAGAATTTAATAATTGACAAATAAAATAAGAAAAATTTGCAAACAAAATAATTTTTGTTATATAAAAAGACATCCTGTGCAGTGATTTTTATATTTAGCGTATCAAAACTTTTTGAGGAATTATTAACAAATCGAAAAACCATGAACTTTTAACAGTCCCAAGGCACACATGTACACACATTTTTTATATATGCAGTTTAACACTCGTGTATACCAGCAAAAACACTGAACAGTCTATTAGGATTTGTGAGAACCGAACATAGAATAGACAAGATATAGTAGAAAAGACTTTGAAAAGGCAAAATATGGCTTTGAGCTTTTCACGGAATCAAGTATTATTATTCAAGTTAAGGCCGGGGCACATAGAATCCGTCATACGTTAAACTTTGACAAATTCAACAGACAAGTAAGTTAAAATACATGTTTTCTTATGAGCGTTGTCACAATCAATACGTGTCCGTCAACGCAAAGTACGAAAGTTGGTCAACCTTTAGCTTTTGAATACTTTGACAACTATCAACTGCTTCTTCTTCTCTGTTTTCTTTTAACTCTTGCTGTGTTTCAATTGTGTTTTGTGATTTTAATAAAACAATTTTGGTGGCAAACAATAAAATACAAATTTAAGTAATTTAAAAAGTGAATAAAATACAAATTAAATTTGAAAGTGAATAAAAAATAGAGAGCAAGCTTTGGTTTAACATCCGTCAGCAAAGTATTTATTGTGCCAACCTCATTCGTCGTTACTTTGACTTTAGTTGAATCTGTCAAAGTTTAACGTATGACGGATTCTATGTACCACGGCCTTTAAAGTAAAACTTGCATTAAAACTTCTTCTGAATTTAATCCTAAACAAAAAGATATATTCAAATTTGCCTTAGTCAGTTAATAGGTCTGTTTTTTTACTTTTTGCGTAAAGTTTGTAAACATGACATCAAGCATAAAGTTCTTTCATAGACAAAAGCTATAAAAAGGTATGGAAATACGAAAATTAATTTTATAAAATAAATCATTTTTTAATAACGGAACAATCGTTACATATTTGTTGTCCTCCAGAAATCACCAAAAATAGCCAGCTAAGTGTTTGGTGGTAAGCGTTTATCAGCTGGTAAAGAAGTATATCTGGAACTTTAAATATAAGTCCCTCGATATGCAAAAGCGAATTATCCCTCTGTTTGAAAAGGAACAACTTTATTCAAATATATTGTACTGGCATTTCTTTTTGGCATTTAAAAATTTTAAAAAGATCCAACGTTAGTGATTAATTAGGGTATCGTTATCATCACTAGAATCATTTGAGCTGACCACTAAATCTTAAGTAATAATTATTACTTCGTCTTCATTTGCCATTAGAAATTGTCGTTTACATTATTATAACTATTTTACTCTTGTTAACCGACTTCAAAGAAAGAAGGAGGTTATCAATTCGACTGAATGTTGCTTTTTTTTGTGCCTGCAGAACTCAGTCATTTATGAACAGATTTTGATAATTTTTTGTAATTTTATAGACTATGCTTACAGATTGGCCCCGCTTTAAAAAACAGTTCATAATCTTAAAAATTAAAGGGTGTCCCCATACAAAGTACATGTTTTTTTAAAGTGTATTATGAACCGTAAAGCACAATTCCTTAAAATGAAAAAAGTGTGTATTACTATAGCTCACAATAACAAAAAGTTATGCAAAAATAAATCTAAAAATTAAAGGGTATCCGCACAGGTGACGTAAATTTACTTATATGCGCCTATCTTTTGAACTGTTATAGACAAACGGTTGATAATTGCACAGGATGTTGATTACTCTGACCGTTATAATAACAAGTATAAACATTCAAAATTTTAAATTAAAGGGTGTCCCAATAGCTAATGTAATTTAATGTATGTGGCTAAACTTGTGAACCGTTATAGACAGACAGCTGAAATTTACTAAGAGCCTATATTGATTAGACCCCTATAACAACAAGTATAAAATTGAATTTAGAAACTAAAGGGTGTTCCCATACATGAAGTAAATTGACCTATATGGCCCTAACGTTTGAACAGTCATATACAAGCACTTGAAAATTAACCAGAATTTCCACTACTTTGTGTGGTATTTTAAGAAGCATAAATATTTTAAATTATAAATTATAGGGTGCTACAAAAGTTGCTGTTATTTGATGTCTATGACCAAACTGTTGAACAGCTGTAGACAGTTGATTGAAATTTGCACAAAAACTTTATTGCTAAGTCCGCTATAACAAGTAGTAAGCTCGAAAAAAGAAATTAAAGGGTATCCCTATAGCTGATGTAATTTCACCTATGTGGTTCTATTTTTGGAACTATAACAGACAAATTCTTAAAAATTAGACAGAATGTCCATTATTACGTATATCAAGTTTAATAACAAGTATAAATATTTAAAATTAGAAATCAAAGGGTGTCCCAAAAGTTGTGATTTAATGTATATGAGCAATCTTTTGAACAGCTATAGACTAAAGGTACGGTCAGATTAGTCAAATATTTGACCAAAAAGACGTAACCACTAAATTATGGGAAAAAAAATGTGTCCTTCTCAAATACTTTTCAAGAAATATAAGGTCCTACTCAATATAAAAGATAAGATATCACATTTATTATATTATAGGTCGTAATTCGTAATGATACGTGTAAGAAAAGATTAAATAAATATTACACTTTTTTGGTCAAATATTTGACTAATGTGACCGCACCTTAACCCATTAAATTTAAACAAATTTTGTTTCACTGTGTCAGCAGTAAAAACTGTAAAAAAGTAAAAAATGAAGGGTGACCACATAACTGCTAAATTTTCTTGTTTAATCTGCATTCATATCTTGTTCTACGACATATAAAAAATCCTGACGCAATCTTTCTCGAATGTAACAGAATATAATTAATGTATAATTATCGTTCTAAGGAAATATGATTTTAAGTTTGTCTGCTTTGAAGTCGGTTTTTTTATATTTATTTTTTATTTTTTTTTTAATGTTTCACAAATATTAATAACTTGCACGCAGAAAAATTGTGGGCTGTTTCATCAAAAAAAAACTTTACTCTCTCAAAACCTCTCTCATTTACCCAATTTTAAAGTATGAAATGCTATTTATAATTTAGATCCCTTCGAATAGAGTAAATAACAGTCCTAGTGTCAGAGTTTGCTTAGTTTCGTTGGATCGATCTTAATACTTTTGTATGGCCACTCATTATGCAAATAAATTGAATTATTGCCAAAAATTCTGCAAACTTCTACTTTATAATAAAAATAGTGTTACAGAATGCAGTTGTGGAATACTGCCTCTGCTTCAAGTGTAGAATAACAAATTAAAAGGCGCCAAATTAAAAATTCACTAATGATCACAACAGCTGCCTGCTATAAAGATCTAATTCTGATGGAAAGACACTTATTTCTTACTTTTTTTCCCATGTATTCAACTTACTTTCAAGGATTGCTGTCTAGAGTAATGCCAATTTTGTTTAAAGAAGAAACACAGTTTAAATCAATTAACTTTTTTTAAAGTTGGTGCTTATAGATCGATCAAACGGACTTTTTAAATTTGTGATCATTTAAAAAAAAATTGACACAAGTAGAATTTAATGCTTTAAAGGATGCCGTTAACTCACGTTATTCTTACTTATCTCATGAAGCTTAATGGTCAGATTTTAAGTCAGATTTAAGTGCTTGTATTACATTGGCTTTAAAAACAAAAAATTAATTATAAAAAATTCAGCCAAATAAGAGTTGGACTCATACGCAAAGGCATCCATATCATGTATGAGCCACCTATTTTACCCTTTTATTATTTGTTGTTTAATCCTACTTTTTAAAAAGTAAGACAATGAAGTACGTCAAAATTATGTTACTATGGGAAACCCATTGATTTAGTTTTATTTTAATTCTATAGCACTTTTCAATGTTAATACTTATTCTCTATCTGGCTTTATTTTTATGTCATAATAGACGGACATGCAAAATTTATATAAGGTGTTAATTACTTTATCCGCTAGAAAAACAACAACAATTAAAAATTATATTTTGTATCGTAATAGGTAGAATGCTGCTACAGCTTCCACTATAAAATTTAAAGGGTGCCTAATGCAATACCAAGATTTTATTTTTTTATTTTTAACCGTAAAAAAAGACACTTTAAATTTACAAAGAATTTTTAATACTAAAATCGCTATAAAAATAAAGCAAAATCAAAGGGTGGTCTTAGCAGACAAACACTTAAAATTAACAGAAAAAAGTAAGAGTTCCATTTTCGTTTATTGAAGTAACTCTAGTCAAAAATCAAAAATTGGGTTAAGCAATTTTTAAAAATTTTAGAATTTTCTAAAAGATCTCTAGAAAAGCTTTTGAATGATATCCATATTGATATCTTAAAAAATATGGTGCACAATCGTACTGTTGTAATGAAAATTCAGTGGGCCATAGCTCGGTAAATATGTGCGAGCGTCAATTTTTTTTACTTAATGTTTTTCTTTCTAATTTCTAAATCTCTATCGCCGCATATATTTATTTTTTGTTATTGGATTTAGTACACTTAACTAGATTTGTTCCACATAATATGGAAAATTTAGAAAGGCCGGGAAGGCGAGATGATATGGAAAAATTAGAAAGGCGTGGTGTTTTGCCCGATGTATCGAAGGACATGTACCGATCTTGCTTATTTTGAATAGAAAAATTTTCAAAATTATGTCTAATCGATTGGCGTTTATAAATTTTCTCTAGCTCATCTAATGCCCTGGCAAAGTTTATTTCAACACGAACACGGACGATCAAACAAACATCGCTCAATCGATTTCACTTTACATAAAGAGACAGAATACATATACTTTATGGATATTGTGGAAATTACAAACGGAATGACAAATTTAGATATATGTACCCATTTTCCACCTGTGGAGAGGGGTATACTAATAATAAAAATTAATGAGCTTTCCTAAGGCGAATTCACATAAGGTGGCAGCACCGCTACAACAATAAAAAGAAAAAAAGGCACATAAGTGTATGGTAAACTTTAGAACACAATTAATTACTGCACTTTTTTCTTACCCTTTTTAATAACGTTTTTACTAAGATTCGTTATTTAAATTGTTTAAGACTCTTGTTACAATTCTTTTTTAAAGAATAATAAAAATAGAAAGAAAAAATGATTCACTTTTGACAGCTATTCTACAAAATTAAGCCAAAAATTATCAGCTCCCGCAACGATGCCACCTGGTAAAATTAATTCGCTTTGAGTTTTCCTATACAAAACGTATTAATGACGTACATATATGGCCCTTTCTTTTGTATCGTTATAGACAGACACATGATTTTTAAAGAGGCGATTTATTATGGCTGCTACAGCTTCCAGTATAAAATTTAATGGTTGCCTCATACAAGACGAAGATTTAAGGTAACTGGACACAGTTCTTATTACGAAATTCTCTGTAAAAAGTATAGCTAAATAAAAGGGTGGTCCTTAAGAGACATAAAAAAATTAAACAGAATCTATAAAACTGTAGTCGTCACTACAAAAAAGAGCTAAAAAATGTCACCATTTTTAAACTAAATATGTAGATAATTATAAAATAAAAGGGTGTCCCCAGAGAAGAAGTGATTCGACGCTATGCTACATATTAGTCCTCGCCTGTCTACGTGTTTTAAAATCTGTTTTCGTTTACAAGATTTAATATTCTTTATTTATTATTCTTTCTTTATTATTCTTTCTTATAGTCTTTCTTATAGTTTCAACAGCCTTTGCGTTCTGTTGCCGTTCTATAAAGCTCCTTTCTGTTGCTTTATCGAGATAGTTACTTTTTCCGTAAAAACAAAGTTTAATTTGTTATGCAAAATACTTTTCTGCATTAAATTAAGGTGCTGATCATTGTCGAAATTTTTTCCTTTTTTTATTATTAAAAGTCCAGATTTACACTATGCAATTTTTTGCGTCGTTTTCTTTGTTCAATTTATTTACGTTGCAGCGATATGCGTTGTTTAAAAATAAACATAAGCAACAGTTACACCCTTCTTAAGTTCAAGCAATACCATATTGCTTACACCTCTTGCTTCACCAGCGAACATAAGTTTCATGAAAAATTGCATAGTGTAAATGCCGCATTAGAGAAACAATTTAAAGTTCTTACTATTCAATAGCAATGTTTCTATGTTTTTAAAAATTTATTTTTTTACAAAGTAAAACAACTACAAAATTATATTTTCAATTAAACATAATCAAATCAGCTGATTCGTTACGGAACTTAAATTCAAGATTAATACGCCTTTAATTCAACAATTCAAAAAATTTTCTTAACTAAAAACTTGAATTCTTACTAAATATTAAAATTTATTTTTACTTTTAGTTAGTTAAAAAACTTCTCATTCCTTCTTAATAATTCATTTGAAATTATTATTTCTAGTTTTAAATAACAAACTATTAAAATACCCTGTACTTAACATTAAATATTGGCTTTTGCTCATGTTGTGTATGATGGCAGTTGGTTGGTGTGATGATTATTTGTTATATGAGAATTGTTGTGGATGCTGCACAGCAATTAAATGCTTTTAAAAAATGTTTAAATTAAAAAACCAAGAAAAAACCAAGCAAATTGTATTAAATGAATATCACAACAACAACAACAATAAATAACTAAACCACAAAAAAATTTACTGCATTTCGCCTTAACGTTTTTATATATTGAACAGTTTTGCTGTGTGTTAACTTTATTATCAAAGCCACAACAGAGTTTGAAAATGTGTGTACCATTATGGTTTGTATTGCTGATGAGAAAGAGAATATGCGTGTGTTAACAAAAAAAAAAAATATCAAGAGAAAACAACCAGGTGCGTAGAGGGTGTTTGCCATAAGATGTCATTTCAAAGAAGCCATTCAATAACTTTATGTGCGTGTTTTTTTTTTTTTTTTTTTTTTTTTTAACGTGATCTAATTTATACCACTAAAGAATAATATAAATTTATTTTAACAAAAACAAAATGTAACAATAAGTTTTAAAACAAATTTCCGTACTAAGGTTGATACGAGGGCTGCTCTATATATTTCTGGCCTTATAGTGAAAATGCGAATATTTATAATCAAAAATGGTTTTATTGTTTTTCAAAGTATTCTCCAGCATGATTTATACACTTTTGCATGCGCTCAAACCAGTTGTCGAAGCACTTTTTCCACTCCGATTGAGACACCTCTAAAACATGGTTTTTGAACACTTCAACCGTTTCTTCTGGCGACGAAAATCGTTGGCCACGCATATTTTTCTTGATGTGCGGAAACAAGAAGAAGTCATTAGGTGCCAACTCAGGGCTGTACGGCGGATGACCCATTAATTCGACGTTTTGGCCGGTCAAAAACGCTCTGGTTTGAGCCGATGTGTGAGAGCTCGCATTGTCATGGTGAACAATGATTCGTCTTCTCTTGTTGGTTTTTCGAATTACTCCGATGACTTCAGGCAAACAAATTGTAGTGTACCACTCAGAAGTGACCGTCCTACGTTGCTCAAGCAGAACAGTCGCCACATGGCCAGTTTTGCCCAAAAAACAGGCGACCATTTGCTTCGAAGTGCTTCTTCCATGAACAACTTTCGTTGGATTTTGCTCGTATTTGAAGACCCACACGGTCGATTGTTGTTTCGTTTCGGGCTCATACGCATAGATCCATGATTCGTCACCTGTGACGATCTTATAAACGTCTTTTGAAGAACCGCAATCGTATTTTTGCAACATTTCTTTGCACCAATCGACACGAGCTTTTTTTGAGCGACTTTCAAATTGTGCGGGATCCAACGAGAACAAACCTTTTTTACGGCCAGGTGTTCATGCAGTATCGAATGCATGCTGGTGGAAGAAATGTCCAAGGATTTCTCTATCTCTCGATTTGTCGCATGTCGATCTTGCATTATGAGTTCACGCACGGCATCAATGTTCTCTGGTACAACAGCCGGTTTTGGACGACCTTCACCGAATTCGTCTTTGAGCGAGCTTCGGCCACGATTAAATTCATTATACCAATTTTTTACAGTGCTATAGGATGGTGCTTCATCGCCATACAAAGATTTAAGTTCATCAATGCACTCTTGTCGTGATAATCCACGTCGAAAGTTGTGAAAAATGATGGCATGAAAATGTTCATGAGTTAATTCCATTTTTTTTTCTATATTAATTTTTTCAATTCACTGTAAACAACACAAATAATGGTCGTACGTCAAAACGTTTTGAGTACGATTATGCTTAAAAATGACAAACTTTCCAATGGAAATGTCAGATTGCACTTGGCAGCACTCAGTGTTGCTAGGCCAGAAATATATATAGCAGCCCTCGTACATAGTAAATTTCGTACTTATTTTTATTTTTTTAATATTATTTTTTTTTTTGTTGTTTTATGACACTGAAATTGGTATATAAATTCTTTATTCCAAGTAAAGAATATTGTAAAACTTGCGAAGGATTGTTTAGCAAAGTGTTGCCGACACACGTTTTCGTTATTAAAGGCCATGATTCACTGACATACTCAGTCGTACGATCAGTCAAAAATTGAATGCTGCTTAAAAAGAATGATAGTGTAAATTAAAATTTTGTGTACAGTGAAGGACTAAAGTATAAGGCAACCGCATATTTTCTTGTACGCTAAAAAATATTTATTTTATGGAAAAATGAATGACCCACTTATTTTTAAGAATTACATTTATTTATAAAAACACAAAAGATAATTAAATTAATTTTCCCTATAATGAAAAAATCCACAAAATAACCAAAGGTCTACATACAGCTCAGTCTCAACAAAATGTAACCAATAATATTAAAATACATAAGGTTTTGGTTATTTTTAATATTTGGTTGATCCACCACCTTTATCTGTCACAGCACGCAGGTGTAGTGGCATTAATGAAACCAAATTTGTTATTTCTTCCGGGTCACTTTGCTCCATGTGTCTGTCAAGGCTTTCTTTAATGATTTGGCTTTATCGAACTCAGCGCTCCAAAAGCTCCAGAAATGTCTATAGAATTCAAATCCGGACTTTGTGGAGGAGTATTAAGTAGCCTCTGCGCATAATAGGGAAGCCATTCCTTAACATTCAATGCAGTATGCTTGGGGTCATTGTCGTGTTGGAAAATCCAAGCATTCAACACTTGGCTTTAAGTTTTGTTCCAAATTACTTTCGTACTTATGTTTATCGATCCATAATGCCTTCAACAAAATCCATATTTTCAACGCCAGACGCTGCTATAGCACCCCAAACCATAACGCTCCCACCGCTTGCTTTACAGTTGGTATCAAATTTTCGAGCTACATAGCCGCATTTCTTTTTCTCCATATTTAAGCTCAACCATCACTTCCAAATATGTAGTACTTTGATTCGTCAATAATAAATAAAACTTTAGACCAGAAATCCATCCTTGTATCAATATGCGCACCTGCAAACTCGAGTCAAAGAAGGCGGTTTTTTTTTCTGATGTATGAGGCTTTTTACGCGGTGTGTCCCGCTAAGGAATCCACTGTCATTAAGAGCCCTCTTAATAGAGATACTTTATCACTGATTCATTTGTTTGTTTGCGCTGTAGGTAGACTTTTGTCATATCGATTTTTTTTAATTTAAAATTTCTTCTTTATGAAGCGAATTCTGTCAGATTTTTGTGTGATACAATCGTACGATTGTGTATGATAGTAAGTCCAGGTCTTAAGCAATGATTCATTAACATAATTCAAATTGCGTTGTGACCAACAAAACGACTGAACAGATTTAAATATTTTTTAATTAATATTTTAAATCACGGGAATATTTATTAATTTAACTTTAAACTTTAAAAAAATCGTGCTGTTTGCCCGACCGAAGGTTAAAGCACGTTTCGATGGCCATTTCGCTATCGCTCACTTAGCTCTTCAGGAAACTTCTCACTTACATTTTAAATAAACTAAAGTCAGCGATAGCGAAATCGCCATCGAAACGTGCTTTTACCTTCAATAGTCAATATCGATGATTTTAACAATTCGGTCGGGATAATGAGCACAATTTTTTAAAGTTTGAAGTTAAATTAATCATTTTTTTAATTCCATATGAATCCATCATAAGAAAGAAAGATTGAGTGGGTGTAATGCCTTCCGTACAAAAGAAAAGGTTATTATTTTTCTAGAAAAAAAATTAAAGCTGTGTAAATCAAATTTCCCCTCGATTAATTCATTGAGATAAAAAAAGATGGAAAAGAAATAATGAGTGGCACTGACAAACAATAGCCAATAATTTATTTACTGCAAAGATCGTAGTCTAAATAACTTGATAGATTTGACCTGAAAGGTGGCACTGTTCCCGAGACCTTAAATGTTTTATATCCGAAGTTATTCCACCAATTTAAAGATTTGTTTCTGTCGTTTTTTCAATGTAGCCATGGACCGTAAATGTATACCCAAGCAATGCTTCTTTATAATAATGGTTTGGCTGCAATAGTTGGTAAATTTAAAAGAAAATATGATCAGAATATTTGCTTAACTTTGTCAATTGTGAAGAGAATAATTGGTAAAATCGAGGGCACGAAAAATTCTTAAATTAAAAATGCAGAGCTCGAATCCATATAAAAGCATCGAGGTAGGAGATCCTGCTCCTGGAAAACTATAATACTAAAAACTCCTCTAAGAAAAAAACAAAGTATCTTTTCTATCAAGTTTGAAAGTAGAGAAGGTGGGAATTTATCGAGAAAGACAATGTTGTTTCTCAAAATTTTGTTAAAGGAAGACGAGAACTTTCCGTATAAAGTTATTACTAGTTATCTTTTATCTAGAGGACTATTCATGTGAGACTCTAAAGTTAGTTTAGATTATTTTGAGAATAAAAAGTATTTACAAGCAAAAGTCTGATGTTGTGGGTTGAGGAAGGCGGACAACCCCAAAAATAGTAAATATTAAATCTCCTTTATTTAGAAAATAATAACTTTGAGACCTATTGAAGTTGGTGCAGACTACTCTGAGAAGAAAGCGTAATTAAAAAAACCCTCATTGTATAAGAGAAAGGAGTCGTAAAGCTCACCTAAGACGGTATTTACGTACTATTCTATATCTGAAGAACTCCTATAGAGATATTCTCTATATTTTATGTAGATTGATTTGACGTTAGAAGAAGGAATGAAAATTTATTTCATACAAATTTGTTGTAATTCATTAAATGACTCCCTGGCCAATCGACTACTGAATTAAGGGCTCTTAATGGCGAACTTAACGCACGCCAAAACCAATTCCAATTTCATTACAGCACACTCCATTAAAGAACAGTAAAATAGTTAAGCACATTCCACTTTGAGAGAGGATTTCTTTCTTTCATGAGCAAATGGGCATGGGTATCTTTGTTCTTAACTACGACAGCAGTCATAATTCCACACAAAATCACGTATTTAACGTTTTAAATGATCAATGCAATTAATAAATCCTAAACGCAAGGAAATTTTACGCTTGATGCCGGTATTATTGGGTAACTGGATGAGGGAAAAACATACCAGTGGACTCAGGCTTTCTAAAAATATTCATTCTCACAACAGTAGAGTAATGAAAAAACGAAACTGATTGTGAATACCCCGCCCTTAATATCATGACGTATAAATTTCCTTGCAAATATTCGATGTTCGATATCTAGTTGATTTAGTATACCAATTATTAGTATCTAGGGACTGATCAAAGATGTCTGACCATTTAAAATAGAGGCAATAAGACTCTTTTTGACTCCGAATATATTGCACTGGCGATCGGCAAGCAACAAACAGGGTTCGAGACTGTAGTATACTTCGCTGTTATCAGAATACTTATAAATTTGAAGCGGTTCACTTAACCTGAGGCTTGCCTTATAAAGTCTTCTTCTCATATCAGCGGATGTAATAAACTATAATGCATTTATATGATAAATCAACAGTTCTTCTGTGCCCCCGGGGGTACTACAAGACTGATCGAGCTAAAATAGGCTTTGACAAAGGTACTTTTAGAGTATAGGAAAACTAGTCCCCTGGTGTGCAGCACCAAATCTGGATAGATAGGTTGGGTACTTGTCGAGGGGCTGACTAGTGCCCTTAAAGAGCCCGGAGCCAGGCGAACCGGTAGCCCATATAGAGAGCCGCCCATCTCTGTAGCCGATTTTTGGCAAGGAAATACGTGTTTGCTGTTGGTCAGATCGGTGTCCGCAGGGAAGATGTGGTGCAGATTAAGTGTTCTGTTCCACTCTCAACAGACGGGATTAGATAGTCTAACCCCAAGCAAGGAAAGAACTTGGTCTTGCAAGCCATGTTATTGAAATTGCAACTCTGTTGGCTACGCCTGCAGGGAGTGCTAGTCGACGCTTTGTATTTCACTCAGAGGTAAGACCACCGTCAGGTAATGGCTACACGGCTAGGTACTGACGTTAATCTTGATCACGTACGTAGTCTTACTGTGTATTGGCGCAAGTACTGACTAAATTTTTAATCACGTTCCGTCTCGGATTTAAATGCAAAGTTTTTGCGTTTTTTCTTGCTATCAAAAATAAATAAACTTTTAGCAGGGAAATTTTTAAATTAAAAAAACAAATCTGTAAGTGTAAGTCACTACTAAGATCCCCAAGTATATGTAGAGTTTGTCAACCTGTGATTTGCAGTCTTATGTCACTCCCAACGTATGCGTGAATATGAGGTATCATAGAGCAAATGTCAAAATTTTATGTAAATGGTTACTTTTTTCATCTCCTCTCCATTTTTTTTTAATCCACAAAAGACGATTTTAATAAACCCAGATCCCTGACCTACTTGCTTTCAGGACGTCGATTGCATTGTATTTGATCAAAGTGTTGTGTTTCCGAATGCCGCAGTAAAAAACATTGACAACATATACTATTTAAAAACGCCGTTGACAAATATTAGCAACGCAGGTAAAAAGCAATCGAAGCATCACTTTTATAGTTGACGTTTTGTATCGCTTCTTTGCACACATGATTGAAATATAATAGCGCAATGATATACAAACTTTATATTGATACGTTTTGACAGTCAGCCTCAAATAGCGGTACCTAAACATTTCAATTGTTGAACTTCTCTTCATTATTTACAAGGGCAAATCGACAGTTCCGAGATGTTTTCTTCGGGAAAGAAAAATTTTTATCTATAGTCTTCTTTAAGCAAGAAAAATTTTGTCCATTATGTTTCCAATTTCTCAAGACCCTAAAAAGGGCGTTCGTTTCAATAATAACCACTTCATTTTTAGCCAGAGAATAAGTTAAAAGAAAAGGCTAGTAGTTCGTAACCAAATCATGAAGAAACTCCAATTGCAATACCAATTGCCTAAACAATTTTTTCATATACAAAATGTGAATGCCTTGAGATGCCTACAGCATTAGTCACCTCAATTTCATTTTGCGATCTTCTGATATCATTTAATGCATTTTAACGTCTATTTTTACGTGGCAATCTCTTTTATATGATTGGAATTATTGCTTGAGGTGATATTTTTTTAACCTCAAATTAAAGTTTAACCAGGGTACTAGAAAATAAAGTCCACTGGAACGTTTTTTTTTTACTTCAGGTAAAACGTGTTCCTAACAAGTAACAGCGCGAAGTTAAGTCCTTGGAAAATAAAAGTCTCTGCGTATAATTTTTGTGTTGTTTTTTAATTTGTTACTCTAATTTGGGATTCCGTGGGATCCCAATTTGCACGAAAAGCGTACTTAAAAATTGGGCAAATAAGAGCGGCCTTGAGAGAATAAAGTTCTTCTTCTTCTAGCACGAAACAGCCCAAAGTTTTTCTTCGTGCAAGTTATTTATATTTGTGAAACAGCTGTAAAACATAAACAAAATAAAAATAAATAAAAAAATCGTTAGCAATATATAAAAATGTGTAAAGGTGCGGTCAGATTAGTCAAATATTTCACCAAAAAAGCGTAACCACTATTTTTACATTTGTTTAATTAACCCTTACTGATGCGTATCATGACGAATGACGATTT
Source organism: Cistogaster globosa (assembly GCA_937654795.1). Taxonomy (NCBI): domain Eukaryota; kingdom Metazoa; phylum Arthropoda; class Insecta; order Diptera; family Tachinidae; genus Cistogaster; species Cistogaster globosa. Next base: position 60,214,774 of record OW569403.1, on the reverse strand, counting down.
AAAATATAATAAATGTAATAACTTATCTTTTGTATCGAGTAGGATCTTATATATCTTGATAGGTATTTGAAAAGAACAAAAAATTGTTTCCATAATTTGGTGGTTACGTCTTTTTGGTCAAATATTTCACTAATCTGACCTTATCTTAAGATAGATAGTTTAATATAAAAGATAATTTATAATGGCAAATGAAAACGAGTTAAAAAACATTGTTGTAGATTTGGTAGAGAGTTCAAGTGATTCTTGTGATTGTGGCGACATCCTAGACCTTATTGAACATGATCCCGACTTAAAAGAGTCATTTTTGTTGGATCTTTTTGAAATTTTTGAACGCCAAAAGAGGAACAGCATTCCAAATATTTTTTGCCAGTGTTTAATTTTTCTTGTTTTCTTTGGAAAACGTCCGCATAAATTTGAAAAGAAATTTTTCTTTGTAAAAATTTTATTAAAAAATAAACCAAAGCCGAAAAAGTAAATTTTAATTGATTTATGAAAATCCACGGTTCAACCCTGGCTGGGAAAAAAATTAAAAATTAATTTAAATCAAATTGTTCCATCATATAAGGACAAAGATTTCAAACAACACTTCCGCAAATCGAGAGAATTTCATTTAAATTTAAACACAAAATTTGCAGAAAGCCACATACGCTTCTTTGCGTGCTGATCAACGTAATAAATTTGTAACGACTTTCCTCTTTAGTTTTTTTTACAATTTTTGGAATTGATTTTTTTAATTGAAACAGTTAAAACACCTTGACTTTTTATTTTGTGTTTAAAATTTAAATTTTATGTTTCCATACTTTTATACAATTTTGTGTCTTTATGGGAGAAAATAATACTTCTCATTTTCACGAACCTTACCCAAAAAATGAAGAAATAGATCTATTATGTTTATTTTCATGAAAAAACAAATTATATTGAGTCAAAAAATCAACGGTTCTAAATCTAGCCCATGTTACTCGAGCCAAAAAGAACGTGGATGTGCTGTCATTTACGTGGATCGAAAGTACAACAAGAAAATAATATTATCTCCACATGCATTTTTAAGAAAAATTTGTTTTAAGTCTTAGCGTAAATGGTAAATAGGACTAAAATTGTCAATGAAATCTGTGGAATAGCCTAGTTAGCAGGTATTTGGAGTCAGAGTGAAAATATATGCGTTTATTTAAAGTAACGCAGATAGTAAACGATATGGAATACAAAACACCTATTTTTGGATTTTTTGTCTGTCTGCCTGATGTCTGTGTTTGCATCACGTAAAAACGGCTAAATGGATTTAAATAAATTTTTGTGACGAGGTTTCTTAAAACTCTTTTTTTTTTCATAAAAATATGTCATTTTGTAGGAAAACTGAAATACAAATGTGAAAGCGCTCGATTTTACCGGTATAATGATACTAGAACAGTTATCAGTACTAAATGTACTGATTTTTGGAGATGGAAAATTTTAAACAGTCTTTACATAACTCTACAATAAATGTTTAAAAACACATGTTGCTAAATTTTAATATCAAGAAATTTAGAAATGATACGCAGACGAAGTCGTGGGCATTGCTAGTTATTTAAATAAATTGTTGTTCAACATAATAATAATAATAATAATTGTTAAAAACTACAACAGCTTTGATTATAAAAGAACAAATTGAACAATATGACAACTATTAATTAATTCATCTAAAGTTCATTTTAGTTTCTTATTTTTTATTAAGAATGTTAACTGTTTTAAAAACTTTTGCAAACGTTTTCTAAAGAAAACGAGACTTCCTCTAACCAAAAAAAATTTTGTAAAATAACACAAAAGGTATTCTACTCACAAAATATATTCAAATCACGTGATTTTACAACAGTCAACTAATTAGTTGACGATTTAAAAACCATCTGCTTTCTTTCGTTCAAAAATTATTACAAATGCTATTTTATACAGATTTAAAATAAAACGTCTTTTATTTACTTTTGTAAAAAAAAAATTATAGTTTTAAACACATGAAAAGATAAATATTTATAAATTTGTCAAGACGCTACTTAATTTGCTTTATTCATCAATGTTCGTAAATTACTTTTACTCTTTAGCAGTCTGAATTTGCCGCAGTTAATTTGCTTTTATTAATTCTCAATGTTGACAATGAAAAAATAAGCAAAAACCAATTTATTAATTAGTGTCTCATTCTATTCATGGCTTAACTTTAGATTAAAGTCTAGGCGCTAGGTACTTTTCCGCGGGCCAATTCTGCCTGCTTTCCATTTGACACTCTTTAATATATGACTAATAATAATAACAAGCTTATAAATCAATTAAAATTTACTTTTTCGGCTTTGGTCCATTTGGTATTCCAATGGTAAATTTTGATTGATTTATGAAGATCACAGGTTCAACCCCTGGCTGGGACTAAAATTAAAAAATTATAAAAAGCTTAGCAAAAAAATTTTTTACACTAAAGACTAGAGCCATGTAGCAGCTACTATTTTAGCAGCTACTTTTTTAGCAGCTGCTTTCATGGTTGATTGTGATCTAGTAAAGAGAGATTAGCAAAGATTAAAAGGCTTTACTTTTAATGTGATCATTACGTGATTTTATACCCTTGATCACAGATCAACATACACATTTTCGACCCCATAAAGTACAAATTTTCTGAGTTCTTATGCTTACCGAAATCGATTGAGCAATGTCCGTCTGTGGTCGTGTTGAAATCAACTTTGCCAAGGCACTGGATAAGCTAGAGAAAATTTAAATACGCTAGTCGATCAGACATAGTTTCGAAAATTTTACTATTGGAAATCAGCAAGATCGGTCCATGTTATTCGAGATAGCAGGCAAAACACCACACCAATAACAAAAACTAATATTTAGAGCGATAGGGAATTAAGAAATAAGAAAAAAAAAATCAAGTGAAAAAATTGGCGCTCGCCCATATTTTCCAAGTTATGGGCCTCTGAATTTTTCATAGAAAAGTACGATTGTGTACCATAATTTTTAAAGATAAAAATATGGGTGTCATTTAAAAGCTTTTGAAAAAACTTTTAGGAAATACACAAATTTTTTTTAAAATGCTTAACCCTTTAAGAGCCAATAACATTTTTAAGTAAATTATTTATAGTTCTTTGTTTTTAATTTTATTCTCTGTCACTTCCATATTTGTTTTTTTTTTTAATGGATTTACTTTTCTAAACTAGATTTACATATAGGAAGGGTATATAAGATTCGGCATAGCCGAATATAGCACTCTCTTTAGTTTTTTTTTTTTATTGTTGCTCGCTGAAATTTGATCACTTTTAAAATTCAATTTAAGATACTAAAGTTTGTTTAATAGACTGATTAGTGAATGTGAATATGGATGATACAACTTAGCGCTGCAACTGCACATACTTTACTTTTAATGGACACTTTTTGCATCTTCTTGTCCCGATTAGAAAACCCATTACCAAACTATTTTTTAAAAACAAATTAACGTGATACCTTCACACAAGCCGTTTAGGAATCTCTTTAAATTGCTAATTGGAAACGAAAAACTTTGGCATTGAAAAGGTCAAAGACTTTATGCTAAAAAAAGTATAAATATAAAAAATACTTGAAATTTAAGAAGAACTGATAAAGACCAACAACATAAGTTAAAGAAAAAGCAGCATGAATATCATAAATCGAACAACATGTTGGACCCTTAGCAATTAAAATGCATTAAAAATATGTTTAGGAACTACAATCACAACCACTAACAACAACAGCATCACCACCACCACCACCACAACAAACAACATTAGAATAACTAAAATATTGTGTGAGAAAAAAGAAATAATGAAACGAAAAGATTCAAATCAATACTTGTAGTTTGTTAAATGCATTAAAAAAATATAAAAGCAAAAAAATTAAATAAGAAAAAAAATGAAATAAATGGCTTCTAAACGAAACATGCCTATCGTACATGCTCTGTTCCAGCTAATATGCAGCCTGTTATAGGCCGGCCGATGGTTAACTACCATCCGTTCATTTGTGTGTAAAATGTGAATTATATGTTCGTTTCTTAAGTCGTTTGTCCGTTCGTTCATTCCTTCAAGTTCATCATCAGTTTGGGAAATTTCATCACATCAAACTTTAATATACTTAATAGCCATGATGATGTTTGCATTCCATTTGTAATCAGTTTTTTCTCTTTTTTAACTTTTTTATTTTATTTTTCTCTTTTCACATTTAGCTGTCCATTTTAAATCAGCTATTAATCCTTAAAGAAGGTTCTTGTATATTTGTATTTGTATTTGTTGTATTATCTTAGCATTTTGAAATGTCTAAAACTTATTGAGAGGTTCTTCTACAACCGGTTAAAGCTATTTTAATTTCTTATTATTTTTTTTTTTTTAATACAAAAGTTTTTTTTACAATTTATATATCTAAAGGGAGTCCAAAATATTAACAGAAAATTTTAATTGGCAGCCATTTGTGTGAAGTAAAGAAATGGCAACAACTCAAATAAAAATCATTTGTCAGCTTATTTAAGAGGAGCCAAAATCGTTCATTACAATGTATTTCCAGTTTTGCAGGCTTAGAAGCTGAATTTCGAGCAAAATCATTCTGCGTGTTGGAGCTTATCTTTACTTTAATCGTTATAATTCCCGATTTTGGGTTCAGTGAGGCCACTCAGGGGCGGGAGCCATCAATTTTATTAATGCTTTAAAGATTTTTAGAGTTCAGAGAACTAACAAATATCAGAAGAGTTCATTAATCCAAAAGTCTTCGCAAATCAGGCCGGTTTTTGATACAACTATTCTATCTTGTTTGAAGTTCAGGCAGCCGAGATGTGACCGAATAGTTACTGAACCATATATCTTAAGAAAGCAGATTGTTTACACGATTACTGTTACAATTGCTCGATATAACGGCATAATTACAAAGTCCTGCCTAAACTAGATGACATATTGTTTCAAAACGGCACATAAAATAATTGAACTGCTGCACGAGAAATTTGCGTTAAATAGAATTGGATCGCTAAGTCATGTGATTTAACACCAGAGGACTTCTTATTATAAGTTTATTTGAAGACTAATCAGCTGAGTATTAAAAAAGGAAAATACAACACTGTATCAACAACATTTAGATAACTTTAAATAAAATGGACTTAAAAACTTTTCACAAGACAACCAAGAACCTTTAAACTTTTAAATTTTTAATTAGTTTAAATCTTGCTTAAATTTTGACACACTCTTTAAACATATAAACTTACATACATATATGTATGTATGTATATTTGTATACATATCTTTTAAGTAACTACCAATCATCTAAACAATATAAAAATTTGCCGCCAATGACTATAAAAAGCTGCATGTTTCCATCATTACCACCGCTGCGTAGTGCGTCCAATATTAAATGACATGCAATAAAAATGCCAATAAACACATTTCATTTCATTTCATTTCTATTTTTTATGTTTTTCTTTTTATGCGTTACAGTATTAAAATTTTTAATCATTTAAGTTTCTTACTACATTTCCAAAGAGGTTTTGTTTCGTATAGAAATTTTGATGGAATCCGGTTTAGATTTCTTTAAAATTACAACTGTCGTTTTTTGCAACAAATTAAAAAGGAATTCATTTTATTTATAAGTGAACTGATTAAGAAAGAATTTACTATCATTAAGTCTTAAGTCTTTACAGTTGTTGAATGATATTCTTTTGTCCTTAAAACTTAACTTAAAAATTCTTTGATTTATTTTCTTTTAATGTTTGATGGCCTTGTCATGTGGGCTTTAGCTAAAAGCAATCTTTAGATAATCATTTCAATAAATTAATTTTAATTTATTAAGAATCTATCAGAAATATTATGTAGAATTTATTTGAAAATTATGAATTAAAATATGTGTGCAATTTTTATGTTCGGGAAGTTTTTCCACTAGTCAGCGGCCTGTCTATACCGCCATCGACCTCGAAACGTTCTTCAACTACGAATTATAAATTGCATAGTTCATTCACTTTACAAACAGGCCATCTAGCTTTATTTTCGGTCATTTAAGGAAAGTGGATATAGATGTGAACAGATTTGCCGCATTATAAACAAATTGCGTTTTTTTTGCAGACGTTTAAAACTTTAAGTTGGCAACACTTTTTTAAATAGTGGCAATTTTTTAACTGTCAAGTGAGATATATTAAATTTGGTTTGAAATTCCAATTTGAACAGACGCTTCCCAGATCAAGATTACCATTAAATCTAAATTTTCAAAGGCGAATTGTATTTAGCGAAGCAGCTCACTTTCAGTTAAATTGATATGACTTTAAACAAAACTGACGTATTGGAATTGATGATAATCCTCAATTGTATGTTGAGACACATTTACATCCAGAAAAACTTACTGTCTTTAATGAACTTGATGAAGATGATTCAAATTTTTATTCCATTTCGGAAAAAAAAAGTCCGGCAATTACGAATAAAAAATGATGTCTGCCAAATGTCCAATACGATCACGCTGAAATATGTCGATTCTTTCATTAAAGTTTTTAATCACGTTACCGCATATCCAGCCTCATCTTTGAAAAAAAAACGGGCCCTATGAAGCCTCTAGACTTCAAAGCGAACCATACAGTTACACGTTTTTTTTTTATTTATTTAAAGAGAAGTAGCACTTCAGGCAATACTGCCTATTTAGTTATTTTCGTAACCGTGCTACACTCTTTAGGAAAGGGATAGATGAGAGATAAGACAGGTGGTGAAAAGAGAAAGATAGATATATAGCCATTTTATTAGTTATTTTGCTTCGCCGGTGAATATGCTATTAAGAAGTACCGACGAAGGAGGCTGCATGTTTAATGTTGATTCTGAATATATATTTATACCATTAAACAAAAAAAAAACATTTTTTATTTTTGGTTGCCGCAGGGGTTGAACCCTGGTCAACCAGGTTGTAGCCAACGTGTTTAAGCTCTGAACACTTAGAGCACAGCAGGCTACACGACTTCACGACTACAAATGGCGTTGGCAACAATTGTCGCCGTGTAGCCAGCTACTTAATTATTTTGAATACGGCAGCAACATTGTCAGCAGCTGATATTAAAGTTTGACATTTTGTTACATGTTAAAATTATCATTATTGGTGTTGCTTAAATGATGGCTGAAGAAAATTTAGCCAATTTGGTAGCATCCATTGCTAAAATAGCTCGTATTACAGCTGAAGTATATGAAGCCTACAAGCTACGTAAAAAAAGAAACCGGAGGTGGTGGATTCGCCCGGTGAATCTAACCCGCGGTGAAGAAGGATTCTATAAAACGTGCGTACAGCAATTAATGGAGAAGGATGAAGAGCATTTTTTTAAAGCAACTCGTATGAGCGTACATAATTTTAATTTGTTGTTGACCCTTTTAAACGAAAAGATGAAGCGATATTCCAATAGAAAAGCCATAGGTGCAGAGACGCGCTTGGCCGTAACAATAATGTAAGCCGACCGTAAGAGTAATCAGTATTTTATACTAAAAAAAATAAACAATTTCAGGTACTTGGCCCAAGGATGTAATATCCAAACTCTTGCTTGGGCTTACAAGCTGGGAATTTCCACTGTTCGGAAAGTTATATATGAAACGTGTGATGCAATTTGGGAAGAGCTGCATTCTGTGTACTTATCACCTCCTAACGTAAGTGAACTCAAAACAATATCCGAAAAGTTTTATGTGAAAACTGGAATGCCAAATTGCTTAGGAGCAATTGATGGGAAACATATACGTGTAGTTTGTCCAAAGGAAAGCGGTTCTTTGTATTTTAATTACAAAAAAACGTTTAGCATCGTATTAATGGCAGCATGTGATGCTAACTACGTTTTCACATACATAGATGTCGGAGCTTTAGGTAGTCAGAGTGATGGTGGCGTACTTGCTCGAAGTGATTTTGGTAGAAAATTGTTGAACGGTACTTTGGAAGTTCCTCACCCTGCTAACTTACCAGAAACTAATACAATTTTCCCCTATTATTTTGTCGGTGATAGCGCATTCCCTTTAAAAAATAATTTAATGCGACCATTTCCCGGACATAACTTACCGCAAGATAAAGACAAATTTAATACAATGTTGTCTAAAGCTCGAGTGCATATCGAAAATGCCTTTGGGATTTTGGCCAACAGATGGAGGGTATTACATACAACGATAAATATGTCTTCGAAAAATGCAGACAAAATTGTCTTAGCCACAGTACTACTTCATAACTTTTTAATGCTGCAAAATGATAGGAACTATTTCACTATCGAGCTTGTTGACCACTCAATTGATAACCGAGAAATTCAGGGTCAGTGGAGGGAACAAATTCATCCCTTACCATCATACCATCCTAGATCAGCTAACCGTTCATCCACAACAGCATTTCAACTTCGCGATATCCTAAAACATTTCCTAGCAAATAATTCTGTGTAATAAAACCCATATTTTGTTTTTTGTACTTAAATCAGTTTATTGGTTAATAAAAGTAAAATAAAAAGCATTGTAAAAATTGTTATTTCATTTAAAAACAAGCAACAAACAAAATATTTTTCAAAAAAATTCAAAACTAGAAAAACATACATGTATACGAAACTAAACGCAAATAATACTTATAACTAAAAATCAAAACATAAATATTTTTTTAGAAGCAATAAAAAACTTAATTTTTTAAAGCAAAAGATATTAATTACATAACAAAAATAAAAAATAAATATATCGTAAAAAAAAGCATTTTCAAATTCAAAAAACAAAAATAAAAAATATATATATCATAAAAAAAGCATTTTCAAATTAAAAAAAAAAATTAACTCCAAATATTATCCTACAATAATTAAAAAATTAAAAGAATATCAGTCTTCCATAAAAAAATCAAAATTAAAAAGAGTTAAAAGCAATGAATTGATCTCAATTACAAAGAGCTAGATTATTATTTAGTTATTGAAATTCGATAAATCAAAGCTGAATATTAATTTAGTTCTTCGCAATGAGGTTAACTCTATAGCAATTAATTACTTTGACTATTTTTGAAAAAGTTTTCAATTTCATTGAAAACTAAATTGGATACCTTTGTTTCAATTTTATTTATTATACTTGGTGGCATGCCGGCTTCTTTTATTTTCGCAGCTAGGCTCGCGAAATGCATTGCTGTGGAATCCACGTCCTGCTTTTTTGCTTCAACTAACCCACCAATGTCAGCAATACTTGACGCAGCCAAATTAAGAAATTCTTCAAATTTTTGGCTGTCATCTTTCTAAAAACAAATTTAAAAACTTTTACAATGGCAAAAATAGCAACTGTCACTTACATACCTTTTTTTGCCGTAAACCGCTGGATTTGTGCGAATCAGGTGACAGTACTACCTCAGTATCCAAATCGGCCTCTTCGACGGGATCTTCTTCTATATATACGTTTCCAATTGTGCTGGAAGGTACACGATATGATATAAAAAATGTTTGTGCATATTTACACATATATGTATACTTTGTTATTGGCGGAATAAAACTTACCGTCGTGAGCTTGTGACATCATCTAAAAATGACATCATATCAAAATACCTCCACTTTTTTCTAACGGATGCAGCTCCACTTCCAGAGGCGATTTGTTGCAATCGTTTGCATCTTTTATAGGAGTCTCTGAGACCCTTCCACCTTTTCTTGCACTCCAGCTCTGCAACACAAATGCAATGAAAATTTTATGCAAATGATTATACAATATGACTTACCACTTAATTTCAAGATAGCAGACACTTCCCTCCAGGCCTGCTCTTTTCTTCTAACATTTTTATAGTCCGCCTGGCCGAGGTCATATAAAATTGCGCGGCTGCGCACTTCTTCTATTATTCTTTCATCAATATCCATGTTTTACCTGAAATTTGGAAATAATATAAAAATGCAACAAAAATTGAAAATTAAATACTTACAAAGCACAATTAAACTAATAGGCGTCCACAATTGAAATAAATTTTTGAGCAAATGAACAGCTGTTTCTTTCTTTATTTCAGTGGTGACACTTAAATTTTTTTTCAGCGCTTTTTAAATAAACCAAGTGCTTGTAAAGAGTTATAAAAACCTGAATTCACAAAACAAACGATTAAGAGATTAAAATAATTTGTTAAACGGCCACTCCTTTTTTGGGCGGACAATTCGTCCGTCTGTAAAATAATTTAAGTCGTTTTCGCAATAATCTACAGCAGTGTGTTGCACTGCCATGATAATTAATATTTATAAAACTCGGCTCTCCAACTTTAATTACAAAGAGTTTTTGAATTTAAAATTTTATTAAAAACAATATAATTTCGAATTTGGAAAAGAAGCAATTGCGAGCAACATAAAAACTATCCGAGATTTCTAAAATTTAACCTAAGCTTGCCTTGTATGAATTTACATTACAATTAAAAATGGATTTAAGTTTAATAATAAAACCTACAGCGTTGATTCCATTTATTATTTTTTGCCTTTAATACGGCAAGAATTTTCAATATTTTGTAGTTTATATTCAACTTATGGTGATTTTATCTTCTTTCTAACAAATCACTCATTTATGTCATATTCCTTGATGTGTTGACATCACTAAATTATGTTTTGTAGCCAACAAAAATAGAAATAAATCTAAGTTGGCGACAGCCACATCGGTGTTCGTGTAGTCGTGTAGCTGTGCTGTCGCCAAAATAATCATTTTCAAAGGAACGCGTGCATTTTAATTTTGACAGATTGTAGTCGGTAGCTTGCTGTGTTCTAAGTGTTCAGAGCTTTACCCCTTCGACTACAGCAGCCTCTAACAGTTACACGTTGAGCATGCCAAGGTTTCTCAATTATCTCTCTGGGATTTTCAGAAGCCTAAATCCAGAAATTTTGCTTGTTGACATACATATGTATGTACCCTGACAAGTGCAATTGGGCTTCGTCTGCAAAAATGATTTTTCCAGAAAATCCAGCGTTTTATTTCTCAATAATTTTTTAATACTGATTTTTAATTATTTTAATGTGATTTTCAAGCGAAATTAAAAAAAAAACACAGTATCATACTTGCCTTTAGCATAAATAGATTTTTCCTCGAAACCACTTAATCAATTTGTGTAAAATTTCTTTAAGAATATTTAAACATTGTATACATTACTGTTAGTTTCAAAGAAACCATTTGATAAATTTTTCACAAAATACATTAGCTGCGTTCGTGTACCCAAAAGTTTTTACTATTTTTTACTGAATTTTACTGGATCGCGTTCGTTTACCCAAAATCCAGTAAATAAGAACACAGATTGACAGAGTAAACTGAAAGTTGTTGACTAAATATTTACAAGTTTTTACTGGACAAATTTTTGCCAGTAACAAACAAAAATAAGTAAAAAAGTTTACAATTTTGGATAAAATTATTTAAAAGAAGAAAATTTGAATTAAAATTGTCACAAAAATAGAAACCAGATTATTAATAATAAATTTTTTTTTCTTTTATACAATTTGTATGTGGTATTAAAAGAAGAAAACTAAAAGTGAAGAAATTGTAAGGAACAAAAAATAATTAACACGGATGAAGTAAGTTTGTTAAAAATAATCGTGAATTAACATGTATTTTGTAATTTATTTTTTTTAATTTATTTTTGAACATATAAAAAGTTTTCCAATGAAAATAAGTTTGCTTCTCAAACAACTGACTCAACATCTGCCTGTGAGGAAATGTCACTGCTTGAGCAAGGCATTGGTACATATGGCCAACTTCCATTTATGATTTGTCTAACAGAAATTAATTTTTATTAATTTTAGGTGCAAGTGTTCATAGTAATGAGAAATGATGAAGACGTTAATCACAATCATATGCTTTGTAAAAACGAAAGAGTGCCTCCTAATTGTATAAAAAACTACTTTCATGAGATAGTGCCAGCATAAACAGAATCACAAGATCTTTTAATGTAAACTTAAGTAAAAGATTTCTGCAATCGGATTTTTATAATAATTTTTACCCTGATAAAAGATTGTCGGAAAGTTTACATATTTTTATGTTCTTGTGGTTCGCTGTTCATGAGGCCTGTAGTTTCAGTGATCTATCAGATCGTTTTAACTTATCTTGGTCGACTATATGTGTCATCATAAAGAGGGTAACATTATTCATAAGTTAACTGAGTAAAGAGACTATAAACTGGCCGAATGAAATGGAGAAAACAGAGTCCAGCAACTATTTTTAAAACAAATGTTTGTTTTCAAGGCTATAGGTGTACACATATGTAATTATTATATTGTATAAGTTAGATGTAAAATAATATAGAGTAGCTAAAAATATAAATATTTCTTATCACTATAATTATTTGCAATCAGCTGTTTCGTTAGTCTTACTAATTTTTGAAATTTTTCCTTTCGCGTTCTTTTTTGGGCAAGAGCAAGTTTTGAGAGTAAGTTTTTAAAATTACTCAGCAATTATTCAGTTACTGGATTTTACTAGAAAATTAAACAAACTTGTTGCTTGCAAAGCTGATTTATTCTACAAAAAGTGCCGTTTATTATTTTAAAAGCAAAGGTTAATACACTATTAAAACAATGAAGAAACTATCACATGCCGTGGAAAATTCCATTGTAAAAATAACAATGGATGGCTTTTCATCACGTATGATAGCTAAAGAACTTAATTTAAGTCAATCAGTGATTATCAGAGTGCTCAAACGGCGAAATGTGACCCGGTCAGGGCACCCTAGAACTCGCCGAAAACTATTAACTGATGCAGACGCACGCCTGATGATGAGAAAGATGAAAGCGGATACGTCTTTAACACCAAAGCAAGCTGCCCTAGCAATAAATAAAAATGTTAGCCGATGGACAGCAAGAAGAGTTTTACACGAAATTGGATACTTCGCAGCTGTGAAGAAACCTAAGCCTGCATTGTCAAATAAAAATGTTTCGGCACGGTTAAAATTCGCCAGGGAACACAAAGATTGGACTATTGATGACTGGAAGCGCGTTATATGGTCAGATGAGTCCAAATTCAACCGATATCAGTCAGTTTTCAAAATCAATCTGCTCGTAATCGAAGCAGCAACAAGTCTCTAGAATATAATTGAAAAGCACTGATACTCCTTTGAAAAGAGTGTAAAGTCATAAAACCCAATTTTTATATAAATTGAGAGGGTGCAAAGATTTTTCAAACCCAAATTCTTTTAATTTACCGTCTTCAGTATTTACAATTTATTATTTATTTATTTATTATTTTTTGTTATTTTTTTACAGTTTATTCTAGTTACATATGTTAGTTTACAATTTAAGTTTCAGGTGCCAGTCAGTGTTACCGTTGCGATATAAAACTATCATTTTGACTCTTAACATTCCTTTTGACCTTTTTTTTAATTATCCCTTGTATAACCTTAAACGAAATCTTTTTATTTCTTTTGGAAAAATAATACATACAAATCCAAAAATTATACTTGCAACTCGTATTTCTACACAAATTTTATATGTGCAAAAATTTGAATAAAACTATTCAATTCTTGTTTCGAATAAATTTTCCCTTCTTATTTCTCAATTTTTTGATTCTTAAAAAATGTGCCGTGATGGTAAAGTTAGCGGGCATCAGCACATTATAAAAAAAAAGAAGCTCATGTTCTATTATTTAAAAAAGAATTATAAAGTTGGTAATAAAAAATTAAGGATACAAGAAACGCTTTTAATTTAATTTCAACGCAGTCGGGAAAATCATTTGAAAATCGTGTGGGTTTGTCTGCAAGTGATAGAAATAATAAAAATAACATTTTAAAATAAAAATGCAATTTATTTGTTGGTTGTAAAAGCATTTCGCCGGTTGCTTAAGTCAAATAAATATTAAAAATAAATCCCAAAATAAATATACAAAAACAATTTTTAAGCTGTATTAACCCATTGTTTCGGAGCAAAATTTTTGTTCTGAAACATTTTTTTTATATGTAGTTTGACGTGTTTCTCTCTCTCTCTCTCAAAAAGTAACACGTCAAACTACATATAAAAAAATTGGTGAATCAATCCAGCTTTATAGGTTTGTTCAAGGTGAATCCACACTAGGTGGTCGCAATGGCGAATTCAATAGTTTTCGCCAAAAGCTCAAATGTCAAACTCCATATATAAAAAATGTATATGACTTTTTTACATATATTATGTTTGACACTTAAGGCTTCGGCGAATTCGCTATCGAGACCACCTAGTTTATTATCACCATGGTTTTGTTCGTCAGTATGAATTTCAGTAAAAGTAAGCTTTCAACATTATCTTAAAATTAATGTGTTAATGTAACTTTTAAGAAATTTTGCCTTAAAAATTATTAATGTTTTTTTTTTACTTTTATAATTTTTCTATTTTATTAAACACAAGGTCAGTTTTATAGAACAAGAATGTTATTTTTCATATTTTCACAATTTCGCCACACTGTTTGGTGGCATCTTCAGAAAACAGGAAACAAAATTTATTAACAATTATGTGCAGTTTATGTTTTGCAAGCGATTGACTCGTCATGAAAAATGGTATAGAAATCACTCAAAAAATTAAATGTTTTTCATATGTATAAATTTCCTTAATGAGTCACTCGCTAGTAATACAAAAACAGCACATTAGTTTTTTCTTAACACAACATAAAATTAAATTTCAAAACCAATGAATGAAATGTGAGGTATTCCTAAATATACAGGAGAAAGAAACTAAGTGGGTACAACTTTATTTAAAGTACGAAATGATGATAGAAGTATAAATTTAATTCGGCTTCCTTTTGTTTAGTGAGCTGTTTTTGATATCAACGTAAAGCTCTAAAAAGACGTAAATTAACGAATTCGCCATTGTGATCTTTTATAAAATTAAATTTTAAAAACAAAAAATGAAATGTGAGGCATTGCTGCATATGCAGGAGAAAGAAACCAATACGTACAACTTTATTTAAGGCACCAAAAGATAAAAAAGAATAAATTGAATTCGGCTTCCTTTTGTTAAGTCAGCTATTTTTTACATCAACGTGGTGCTCTGCAACAACAAAATTACACAAAATGTATTTCGCCTTAAACATAATAAACAAGAAACATACATGCTGTTTCTATATTACCGACGATTAACTCGTTTTAAATATATATCAAAACCACTTTGACAAAATCATTAAATACAACAGCAACCGTAATATATTTTTTTTTTGTATTACTATAATCTTTTTTATTAGGCATTAATATTTTATTGATTTTCTACAGAAAAAACAACTAATTGTGTGGATGCTGATTTCGACATCTTTGGTGAATTTTAAAGATGTTTTTAAAATTGTAATCAGCTAAATACGAGTTACGACAACAAAAACAAACTTCCACACCACAATCGTTCATATTGTTAGATATGGCAACACAGCCACCAAGCCAATGTTCGTTAACAGAATCTTCTGCTTTTTTTGTAAATTGTTTGCGGTCCAAAGTTGTAGGGCACCGGTTGACGCATTGTTTCAGATGAGATTTTAAGAACGGTTTCAGCTAAAAGAATGTTATTATACTTTTGTTTTCTGCGTTTTATAATTTGTTGATTATAAATATCGACAGGCGTTTGAGGATCTTCACACATATTTTCAAAAGCTTCAACTAACTCGCGATGCGTTACTTGAGTTGCAATACTGTGCATTTTCTTTTTGACACTTTTCTTGCACGGTTTTCTTTTTATGGGTGGCATAAACTATAATTACAATAGAAAAAACTATAAATTTTGTTTTAAAATTTTATTTATTATTTATTTTATTTTTTTATTTTTTCATTTTATTGACAATGAAACTTGTATTTCAATCAATTAAAATTGCCTGCTCGAGTTGCTTTATTACCAGAGTTAAATATGGAGAAAGAAGCCAAGGTGTATGCAAGGCGAATTCATGGTTTCTTGACCATGGTGGTGAATTTATTAATTTTGCCATTGCTACAAATTTTAAACTTCATACAAAAAAAAATTTACGCAAATTTTTTATGTGTGCAGTTTTACATCTGCAACACTGGTGAAAGTTAATGAATTCTTTATTGATACCATCTTTATTTTAATATGATTTTTGCATAAACTTTTCCTAATCGGCCTCATGATTTTTCTTAAAAAAAAATATTTTTTGCAATTTCGATTATATGATTTTAACATAACTGAACCAACAGCATCTAAAAATAAAATAAAAAGAAAACCGTGAGTTCTGAGTCAGACAGACTCATTTATTGTTGTTGTGTTTTATCCTTAATGTATTAAATAGTTAAAAACTGCTTCTTTACTTTAAAAAGCTTAAAACATGAAAAATTCACAATAGGTAACGTGTTCTCTCCGTTTTACATGCGATCAACTCCCCTGAAAAGTTTTTATGAAAAGCTCTCAATTTTTTAAGGAAATAATTTTATTAAAAACAATAAACTCAGGAAGAGTAATAACTTAAAACCAAAAAAAAAATGATTTTGCAAAAAAAAAAAAAAAAAAAAAACAAAATGCTCGTTAACTTAAGAGTACAGTTAATAAGACTCCATTTAGACAGAATGTAAATCAGATTACTGTGGGTACCTGCCCGAAGTGCTCTAAACACCGGGTGAATACAGGCGTCCACCAACGCTCCATGCCTACACATGGAAACCAATTTAAAACTATGCATTTGAACATAGTTTTCTCCTTGGGGACGAGCGGAGCCTTTTTAAGACTCCTTCCGTTCTATGGGTCACAGCACCCGGTTAGCTTGCGCTCTTCCCGCGATGTGGGTTTCAACCACAGCCACTACGAGCCTCCCGAAGAGCCTCACCAACTGCCAGGCTGGAACCGAAGTGCCAGGGGCACCTGACACCTGTGGTACCAGATTATAGTCTCCGGTCGGACTTCGCAGTCATGAAAAACCACTTCCAGTTGAACTCCAAAAAGTTCGGGACAGGCGGCCCAACCCCCAGACAACTAACACAACAACCTATCAACTATCACCCCCAGCACGTCTTCTCCTGAAGACCTCTCGAGCGAACTCACTAGCAAGCGCTTCAGATGTAGAAATGCGTTGAGGGAACCATGCTCTGTCAGCAGAAATCCTAAACTAAGCCCGAAGCCAAAGTCAGCACATTCATAGACAAAATCAGCTCTACGAATAAATTCATAAGTTACCATACCATTATTCGACTCAGCCCATCTTTCTCTCCACCTCTCAAGAAGACGATCAAAAAGTAACTTTTTCACCTGCAAAGTGCTAAGACCAGACACCTCAATACTAGTCACCCAGTGCAAGCCGCCAAGTGGCAACCCCCTCTTGATTTTAAAGGCGATACCACATCGTATCACCTCAAGATTAAGTGGTGGTGCGCCCAGCAGAACTTGAAGTGCATCTGTGGAGACCGTTCGACAAACTGGCATACAAGCCAGCATTATGGTTCTCTGACAAGACAGCACCTCAGCCCTACCAAACCTCATAACATATTCATACCATACTGACGAACCAAACGCCGCACATACAACAAAGAGGCCGTTATATATGGTACGAACTGCACGCCTACTCAAACCCCAAGCATTTCTTAAAATACGCCTAACTTGACCAACAATAGGAGCACTCCATTTAGACAGGCAGATTTTACTTTGCAAAGTTTTGATTTTATATGTGAGAGAGGGAGAAAGCATGATGGGCAGTACAGACTTTGATGTATTCGCAAAGTTTGCTTTTTTATTATTTTATTTTATCGTAAAGAGAAGTAGCGCTTCAGGCATTAAAACCTATTTAGTTATTTTTCGTAACCATGATACATTCTTTTAGGAAAGGGATAGATGAGAGATAAGATAGGTGGTGAAAGGAGAAAGATAGATAGTTATTTTACTTCGCCGACGAATATGCTATGAAGAAGTACCGACGAAGGAGGCTGCACGTTTTTAATGTTCATTCTGAATTTGTATGTATACCATTTAACAGAAAAAACATTTTTTGTATTTTGATTGCCGCAGGGGTTGAACCCTGGACAACCAGGTTTGTAGTCAACGTGTTTACCACTTTGACTACAGCAGCCTTTGTTTCTCTTCATTGCTTTTACACAGTTGCATATATATTTTCGTGTTTGAAGCACCAAATGCAAAACGTCTAAAAATCAAGAACGATGAAACAAAAGAAAACAAAATTTGTAAAAAAAAAAAAAAAACTTTTTATGTCTGAACACTAAATAAAATTTAAAAGAAATTTAACAAAACTATGTCAAAGAAAAATTTGCGTGCTAAATGCGTCATAACTATACCCAACCAAAAAATTGAAAGTTTACAATTTTAAAAGGCGAAACCGATAAAATTTGCAATTTGAACTGGAAGGGATCTAGATCCCTTCTCCTGTTGCAAATATTAATATCGTATTCTTTGTTTTATAAAAAGCCGGAAATTTTCAAGTTTATAAAAATCGTCAAAAACTGAAAAAGTAATGTAAAAAACCTTAATTTAAATAAATAAATTTACTAAAAATCCTCAATTAAATAAAAAATATCATTGTGTAAAAATTATATTCTTACAAAAAAAAAAATCAAATTATAAAAAATAAATAAGAACGAAATAAAATATTTTTAAATTCATTTTCCAGTAATAAATAAAATATGAACATGTAGTGCTACATACATCATATTTCTTGTGAAAACCATCGCCAGAAAATAAAAAATGATCAATAATATATTGAAAGTTTTAATTGTCACATTATGGTTACTCCAGTTACCTTTGAAAGTTCAATGCCGCCATCACAGTCGATCTGGAGGAGGCAGCTTTTTACAAATTGGCGGCGGCAGATATCGTTTATTACAAACACATCAACTTTCAAATATCGATGTACGTGATAAAATACTCGAACTGCAGTGTTATGCAAGGTGTCATGAAACCTTAAGGGGCAATAATAATAATAATAAAAATGACTATGAGCCCTGCTTAACAAAATGTCTTATTGATATGGTTAAAGCACCGAGAAGGGGTTACTGTCCAGCCATGCAAAATGCCATTTTTCAAAATATCAACGTACAACCGTTACAAAAACTATCGTGTCTTGACAATTGTAGCTATGATTTCGATTGTCCCGAAGTGCAAAAATGTTGCAGTTCCGCCTGTGGTCCTGTTTGTATGCAACCAATTGGTGTACGTGACGATAGTTTGTTACCTCCCATACCAAAGATATTAAAGTGTAGCCTTATACCGCGTGAACAAAAAGTTGAAATAACTTTACAATCAAACTCATCATATTATTTTCATGTTGAAGTGCGTTATCATATTGGTTCGCTATATTCGCCACGAAAACTGGGCACATGGCAATATCAAGCTGTGCAAAAATTAGCAGAAATTTTAGATTTGAATATATTGTTGTAAGTAAAAGAAAAATTACTTGAAACGTTTTTATTGCATAAAAAAAATTATGTGATCTATAATTTTACATAACTATTTGATTAATAATTGTTTTTTTTTTTTGTATTTTAAAGAACTACTGTAGCATTTTATTTAAGACCTGGACGTTGGTATCAAGTGAGAGTGGCGGCTATTAATGCTTATGGTTTTAGAGGTTACTCGGAACCTTCGCAGACATTTACTTTACCTAATCGTGAGTACAGCTACAAAAAAAAATATTTTATAATATAAAAATTTACAAGAGTTAAAGCCATATTTGACCAAAAAAGCGTAACCACTATTTTTACAAAAGTTTATTCAAGTTTTCCTGACACGTATCATTACAAATGACAGTTTATAATATAATAAAAGTGATATCTTTCCTTTTATATTGAGAAAGATCCTATATTTGTTAAGAAGTATTTAAGAAGGGCAATTTTTTTTTCAATAATTTAGTGGTTACGTCTTTTTGGTCAAATATTTTACTAATCTGACAGTAGCTTTACTTAATTTTTACGAGCTATTTATTTTTGAGCCATTTGTTTAGGTCTATGCCTTAACAGCGTTGCCAGAAATTTTGTTTTCACAACGATTTACTAGTCAGTTTGTTAGTCCCCGTCGAGACATGCAATTTTTTTTAAATTTTTCTTATAAAATTGCATTCGTCTCCACACATTCAGCTTTTGTTTTTGTATTCTTAGACGAATGAGAAAACAAAAAAGAATTGCAAGTACATGAAACAGTGTACCCGTTTCTACTCCTCTTTTCTTTTTTGCCTACAAACTCAAGATTTGCGCAACAAAAGTTGCAGGGTGTAAATGATCGTTTTAAAGAACGTTATATATTTCTCAACCACACAAATGCCGTATTATCTGCATAATAGAACATAAACAAGGAACATATCAATTGATCGTTAAGACGTGTTCTCTCCACGAGTCTCAATTAGAATTTAGTAAATTTGCGAATGGAAAATATTCACTGATTTACTGTTTTTTTTTTTTTTTTTTGTAGAAGAAAGATTAAGTTTTTTTTGGCTTAATGAGCACCTATTTTTGTTTCTTCGCTTTTATGTACACAGTACAGGCAAAAATATATATATATATATATATATATAAATTTCAACAAGAGCTAAGAATTTATTCTAGCCGAACGGCTAAACAGACACTTACAATTTCCTGGATTCAGTCTGTGGAAGTCTCCCTCTTTGATTGAATAAAATTTTAAATCACGCACGTTCACGTTTTTTTTTTTTTTTTTGTCACAGACATAAAAAATTTTTCAGAAACCCTCACGCACTCCTCACGTGATAATTTTAAAACTTCTCTATTTGTTTGTACCCAAACAAAAAAAAAATGTTGCTTTAAGCAGGGGGGTTATTATGTATTTCGATTCGAAAGAAATTTCCGAATCGAAAGTAAAATGGTATTATGTAATTCGTTCGAATGTCATACAAAGTTATATTAAGAAACAAATTAAAAAGAGGAGTAGAACCCGGTGCTGCCAAGTTCAGCAAAGCCAAAAACTTTGGCGTCACTTGTATTTGAATTGTAAAATTTTTGTGAAAAATAAAACAAAGTAAAAATATATTAAATTTGTAGCAAAAAAATGGATTGTGTTTCTTTGTGGACAAGTGATAGTGAGGATAAAAATGGCATTACTCCAGAGAAAATACAACGAAAAATTATTCGCGATTCATCGAACATAATGAAGCTCAGTGACAAAAAGTAAAATAAATTTAAATCATTTAATTGAAGATATTTATTGATAAGAAATTTATTGTTTTGTTAGAAACTTTAGACTCAACAAGGAATCTTTTATGTATGTCTTAAAAACGTAAAGGACGACTTAAAGCCAACAGAAAGATCAACCGCAATCTCACCATTCTTGAAGTTGGCTGCTACTCTTAAATTTTTGGCTCAAGGAGGATACCAACATCAAATTGGACAGGATCGTTTGTAGGGATTACAATTTTAAACGTATGCTGTGCATTACACAACATATATGTGCAATTTAATGTTGATCTTCCTCCAGTAGATTTAAATGAAACAACAAGTTATTCCACTAACAGCAATGCCGAAACAGAAACTAATTTCTCTTTTCGCAAAAAATATTAGAAATGAAATAAAAAACAATATGCTAAGGAATTCATAAAAGAAACCATATTTAACCCTGCATAGATAAGTTACGTCTATCAGACGTATGCCTTTTTAATTTTGTACTCTATCTCTGTGGTTTGTAGTGAGAGAAAATTTATATACTCAGATTCTATTATTATTTTTTTAATTTTTTGTTATCAAAGAGAAAATTCAATAAATAAATAATGACAAAAAAAACTACTATGCCAATTTTTATTTTTTTTAAGCCTTTGAAAGGATGTTAAAAACCATACGTCTTTCAGAAGTAACGTTATCTTTAGCTTACGAAAAAATAACGTTATCTTTCTAGGGTTAATTACATAGTAATAACAAAAAAACAAAACAATTCATGAAAAAAGCTTATAAAATAAAAAACGGATACGTACTTATACATACATATGTATTTTTAAACTATTCTGCGGGTTTATATTTATTTGATTTTATATTCTTTTTTGATTTCCAACTGCTTCATTTTCTATTTGCACTTTTTTTGTGGTAGACTCCTAGTTGGTTCAAAAATTTTCAGTTATACAATGAAAAAAATATAAAAATTTTATTTATATCTGGTGCATGATTTCCCCACGTTTTCGACATTCAAATTGTCAACTAAAATTAAAAAAAAACACGTTCAAAATGCTACAATTCTTTACTTTTCATTTGCCTTCATAACAAATTTAATATTTATCCATTATGATTTGAACTACTTCATTTTCTTAAGAAAAAACTTTGTCCAAGCCACAACCGAATCAGAATCATAAAAGCCAAAGAACTTTTTATTTTTTGAAGTTGACAATTTGCTTTTGAGACTTCTGCCACTACAGTAACAAATTCTTGCAGGAATTTTTGACGCTAAATTTTAACCCAATCAAATTGACAGCCGGTTAACAACGAGTTTTCGTTTTGTTTACCCAAAACCAAATTACACGATTTCTTTTTAAATAATTTGTTCTCTACTGAATACAAGTAAAAAAATCTTTTTGCCAGGAAAATGGTCCGAATTACGTACCATGCCAAGGTTCGAACTCCCAGGCATATTACCCTTTAACTTCTACGCCAGTTTACTCACTTCCAGAGTTTATTCCGCTTTTTCAAAGTTGCCTCAAGGAGTAGAGGTCGACCTCATATCCTGGAGCACACGGCTCTCTTTGTCTTTGCTTATCGATCTTATGTGCACTCAGTGGCAATTTTAAGTCCATTTCTTTCGTTCAAACAGATTTGTTTGCTCCCAACACTCTAGCATTTCTCTTGGCCGCTTTAATGTCGGCTATGGACCTCTCGTTACCAATACTTGTTGAGACCTCGATGGTATTTTTTTCTGAGAACTTAGTAAATTGAGTTTTTAAAAACAAAGGTCCAACTGCACAGAACTCCAATAAACATTTAAGTCTATACTTCACCTGGAGGTAGACAGATATCCAGAGTCCACTTACTAGAGACCAAGCTCCCTCCTAACGCCAGCATTATTAATCTACAACCTCTACTAGCAACATAACTTAAAGGAGTCAGTAATCGGTTGTCATCACCAACTAACAGTTATCGTTTGTTAGAACTTGAAATTTTTTAAAAACCTTTGTTGTTTTAAATTTCTTGACAGTGACTGCAGCTCACCAACAAGTGGTGATGTATTCAAATGAAAAATCAAGTTTAATTATCTTTACAGATCCCAAACCACCAAAGGCTCCTGTGGACTTAAAAGTCGTTTCTTCACATTTTGATGGCAAATTTGTAAACATAAAAATTGTTTGGTGTGCTTCCAAATCGAATCTTCCAATTGAAAAGTATAAAATTATTTGGTCTTTGTATGTAAATAATGTACGCGATGAATCGATAATATCAAATGAAGCCTTCGTTAAGGATGTAAGAATAAAAAAAATCATAAAATTACAACAAAAATACATTTTGAATAGCGATTTTATTTTATTATGTTTTTTTATTTATTTTATTTTAGCGCCATCAATTTGAAATTTCGAATTTATTACCAGACTCTAGTTATTATATTCAAGTGCAGGCCATGTCCATAAATGGTAGAAGACGCTTAAAATCTGATAAACACTCGATACTTTTTAATACAACCATTTCACCAACTCAAGCGTTTGGGGTATTAAAATGTGGCAAAGATCATCAACTTTTAAAAGATGGTCTTAGTAATGCATTTGATAATGAGAGATATTATTTTAAAAATAATTTATACAATGAAGGTGGTTCTCTAACATTGTCATCAGCCTCATTATCAACCCTGCCTTCTTCCAGTTCCATTCCTAGTTCTACTAATTTAAATACAAACAATAGTACTTATAAATCAGAGAAGTTCGATGTAAGATATCGGCCAAATCGCAAGCTGGGCATGTTGGTGATTATAACCGGTTTCCAACCAAGAAATGAAAAGTAAGTTAAAGTTATAAATTTTATAATTTTGTATATGATTTTTCTTTTTAATTTAATATCCATGCAAATGCGGATCCAGACGAAGAGGAAATGAAAGAAATTAGAAACATTTTAAATGCTGTTTTAGCATGTATAACCGTTTTGAAAGTTTAAGTCCGAATTAACTTCAAGGGGAGATAAATTTAACTTCTTTTGATTTTTATTTTTCAAAATAAATTTTTTGTAATTCCTGCCATCTGGATCCGCTTTATGAGCATTACTCGGCCACCCTTAAAATGTTAGCAAACAGAGACCGCTGGAGCAGAAAAGGCAAATGATTTTTAAATCTTAAAAATTAATATTTTTTACCGAATTTCCTAATAAGGAAAGGATTACTGTTTTTGGTCCATTTACTTTTGTTGCTTTTTCACTCGACGAATATCGACTCAAAAATGTTGCCATATTTATCACTTTTTTAAGGCTTGTAAAACGCAATAGAACTTTGTAAGTTTTGGACCGAATTTAAAACTATTTTCGCTATTTAAAAGATTGTTTTTACAAATTTCTTGGCAATGATTAAAAACTGTTCCCTAACTTAAAAGGTTCCCTACATAACACAATATAAGTAATTGCTAAGCACTACAGCAAATAAAAAAAAATTAAGCGTGTACCCATGGGACGTAATGTTAACGTATACATAAACAAACATAAGAAATTGGAAAAAAAATTAGACAAAAGTATTTCTTATTTTTTTACCAGAATTCGGCGTTGATGCATTATGCAAGAAATACACGTTGCGACCTGTTGTACAACTTTAGAAGGTTGTAAAACAGATTGCAATGTTTGTGGTGTAATTGTATAAAGTTGCGTGTTGGTTGTACGAAAGGTCTAAAAGTTTTGATTTTTTTGCAAGTTGTACAACTCAGTCGCAACGTTATTGGACATATCGCACAACATTATTCTATTTTACTTTTCATTTTCGCAGTGACAACATAGCAAAACACAGCGCAAAAGTATTCTATACATTTAAAGAAAATTAATCTGGAGTTTGACAGTCGTGTATACTAGCAAAAAATACTGAATTGGCCTACGCTGCCACCTAGTAAATTGATTCGCCTTGGTATATA
Source organism: Cistogaster globosa (assembly GCA_937654795.1). Lineage (NCBI taxonomy): Eukaryota > Metazoa > Arthropoda > Insecta > Diptera > Tachinidae > Cistogaster > Cistogaster globosa. The sequence goes on along the minus strand of OW569403.1, from coordinate 60,189,911 downwards.
GCTGATGAGCTTTTTCGCCCGTGCGTTCGCCATGAGGTGCCTCAATATTTTTAAACAATAACGGACCGATACTTCATATTTTTACCATGACATTTTGTGGGTTTATACGCACGTTTTTTTCGCAAATAAAAATTTTGCCGCATAAACGGTGAATTAATGTGTTTTTTTTTTTTTTGCAAATATCTTACTCACACAAACAATTCCTTATTAACTACATTATTTAAAAATAAGGCTTTAAATGTTGCCAAATTTTAATTTTTTTGCTGTTCAAGTGTTCCTGCTTATTATGGTACAGTCAGATAAGTAAAATATTTGACCAAAAAGACGTAACCACTAATTTATGTTAACAATTTTTGAACACATATTAAGAAACAGAAGATCCTTATCAACTTAAATTATAAAATATCACATTCGTAATCCTTCGTAATTATGTCTAAAAAGATTAAGTACATATTAAAAAAAATAGTGGTTACGTGTTTTTTGGTCAAATATTTTACTAATCTGCTCGTACCTTTAGATTTTATAAAAATTTTAAAAAGTCAAATATTGAAGTAAAAAATTGTGCATAAATAATTTTTGAACAAAGAAAATTGAAGAAAAGTATTTTTGTAGGCAAAATTATAAAATGTTTAAATGTTTTCTGTCGAAATTGCCATCCGGTATCACTAAAATGTCGAAAACTTGCCGTACAAACAGTGATCTACATAATTAGAAATAATTTTTATTTGCAAATAGGGTGCGTAAAATATTGACGTTAAACCCCAACAAGAAATAAAAACACAAAAAACAGTTTTAAGGGAAACCGTAACAAGCAGAATATCGCCTAAAAAGCATAGAGAAAAAATTTAAAATAAAAGGGTGTTTCCCTATATGGCTACTACAAAAAAGCAATAATAGTATAAAAATGAAATTTAATGGGTGGACCAAAAATATAAGATTTTTACGCCTATGAACTTGCATTTTAAACCGTATATTTCGAAAAGGCGTTTTTCGCAACAACTACTTTCAATACAGGGATTAGAAATTGTTTGGCTAAATTCGCGGGAAACGCGTTAACATTTAAAAATTTTCACATATCTCATTTTGTGTGAGTTCTAATTACTTGTTACTTATTTGTTTGAAAAGGCGATTGAGTTATTCAAAGCCACTAACATTCGAACAACGAACATGAATATTCTTTATAACACATTGTTGACAACAAAACCTACCTCAGTAGAAAATGAAAGGGTTTCTGAAATTGCTGGTAATTTTAAAACGAAAACAATAAACAGAATGTCTATTGAATTGTTAAAAATAATTGATAAAATACTTTTTCAATATTTTTATCTTTGTTATCTCTCATTTTATATTAGAAACGTGCATATGTATGTCTTGTCACCTGAATTGTTTTTTAGTTTTATAAACTGTTAAACCTTTTATTTAATAATTTATCTTGTAGTTTGTTTATGTTTTAATAAAACTATGAATTTTTAAATATTATTTCGTTTAATAAACAAGTTTTCTTTATAATTTTCTTTTCTCCCGGGAATGCGATAATTTTCTTACTGTTTCCTGAAAAATTAAATATTCCGGGAAATCCCAAACTCTATTCCAATAACAAAAAAATTTTTAAATTTTAATTGTTTTATAAACACAAATATTACATAAATTACAATAAAGTCATTTCATAATCTTTAATAAGCTGCTTAAAGATTTGATAATCTTTTTGTTCAGTTTTGACAGCAGAACAAGCCAGCATTTATAAAGTGATTTCTTTAATATGATAAAAAATGTATGGCCTTGTTAAGAACTTTTAAGGAGGCCCTGCAGATCATCATTAAGCAATAAGAAAAGTTAAAGTTCAAATATAAAAAAAAAATTCTAAACAGCAAGTTGTCTACGATTTTCGATAGAGCAAGGGACATCTTTAGTAAATTGAATATACTGACACATACAAATCTGACATAAAACAAATTTTAAAAGCACCGTGAAAATATTAAATCTATAATTTTACTACATTATCCATATTATGTCTAAGGAAATTCAGTTTTGAGGCCATAATAGCAACAAATATAAAAACGGTTTAGAATTAAAAGTGTTCCCATTAAAAAGTTTTTTACACGCATGTAGCCGTTAAGACACAGTAAATTTATTTCCTCTATTAATAGGAGTGGTAAAATAAAAAAGTAAAAATTAACGGGTTTCCCTTAAGAAACTTGAGTTTTACGTAAATAGACAGAGAGTGTGTGAACGGTGGGTGTTCCTATAAAAATGTCTTCAAAAAAGTAAGAGATTATCAATTTGACTGATTTTTTTGTGTTTTTATTTTTTATGTTTGTGCCTGAAATTTTTTGTAATTTGATAGATTATGCTTACAGATTGATCCTGTTTTACAAACACATCATAATTTTAAAAATTAAAGGGTGTCCCCATACAACATATATGTTTTTTAAGTGTATTATGAACCGTAAAGCGCACTTCTTTAAAGTTTAAAAAATAGATATTACTATAGTTGGCAATGGCAAAAAGTAATAAAAATTAAATCTTAAAATTAAAGGGTGTCCCCATAGGAGATGTAAATTGACTTATATGCGCTTATCTTTTGAACCGTTATAGACAAACGCTTGAAAATTGCACAGGATGTCGATTATTATGTCCGTAATAATAACAAGTATAAACATTTAAAATTATAAATTAAAGGGTTTCCCAATAGTTAATGTGGCAAACTTTTGAATTTATAAAGAACCTGTGTTGCTAAGACCGCTATAAGTATAAAATTTGAATTTAGAAATTAATGGGTGTTCCCATATTTGAAGTAAATTGACCTATATGGCCCTATCATTTGAACAGTCATATGCAAACATAAACAGAATTTCTACAACTTTATCTGGTATATTAAGAAGTATAAATATTTAAAATTATAAATTATAGAGTGTTACAGTAATTGCTGTTATCATATGTATATGACCAAACTGTTGAACAGTTGTAGGCAGATGATCAAGACTGGCACAGAAGTAGCAAATTTGAAATTGGAAATTAAAGGGTGTCTCTAAAAAAAAATAAAACAAATATTTAAAATTAGAATTTAAACAAACTTTGTTTACTGTTTCAATAATAAAAAGTGTAAAAAATAAAGGGTGACCACATAACTGCTAAATTTTCTTGTTTAATCTGAATTCATATTTTGTCCTACGACATATAAAATTTCCTGACGGAATCTTTCTGGAATATAACATTATTAAAGTATAATTACCGTCCTATTTAAAACAAGAAATAATCTAAAATTAAAAAAAATTTATAGTCTAGCATTAACTTGTTACAGAACCTTCATGTGTGAGTCTAACTCGCACTTGGTGGATTTATATCCTTAGGTGTAGAAGGGTTCTCGACCAGTGGTTAAATGCTTTCTAATTTATTTGTTAATAATTTTAGTCTTTTATTGCAGAATATTAAAATGTATATGTATGGTTTATTTACTTACAAAAGAAGCTACTTATTGTGTTGTTGTTGTTGTTTTTTTTATTTATTTATTTATTTTTTTTTTACTGTAATGGAGTATTTACGTTTTTAAAATTCAGAGCATAACACATGTAATACGTTGAAAACGAATTAGTTTTGCAAAATAATATTTAATGTTCTCATGCCAAATCAATCACTCATACATAACTTTTTTAGTTGTTTTTGTTTTATACATATTTCATGTGTGTAAATAAATAATTTTTTAATATTTGAAAGAAACTAAAAATATTGCAATCAATTTTTTATTAGGAATAAACAGGCATAATCTTTTTATATTTTTACGAGTGAAGTAATCAATCACACATCAGATTTTTTATTAAAAAAATACATAAATTCTATTAAATTTATTATTATTATTATTTACACTGATCATCATCTAACATCTAGCATCAATTTGCGAAGATGAAAACGTTTTCCCATAACAAATACACAAGGCTTAAAATCAATATTTTTTAACATCTTTAAAAGATGTTCCTATCTCATTTTGTTCCATCTTACATCTTTTAATAATTTTAGTGTCATCACTAGAAGAAAAACAATATTTTCGATATTCTGGTAGCATCACTGATAAAATGTCGTTGAAAATATAAATAAATATTTTTAAGCAGAAATGATCGGCACACATAAGTTTTCGTTTTTAAAGTTAAATATAAATTTTGATACATTTTAATGTATTGAAAAAACAAAAACAACAAAAGAAATATTTATTATTTGGTGATCTTGATCTTGGAAAAATTTCCCATTTTTATTTAATAAAAACGGTAAATTAAAAATCAAATAATAAAAAAAATGTTTTTATTTTGACCATCTTTCTTTCAAAATGCTTCATAGCGGCTTTTAAAAATATAAGTATTTATTGAAATAAATGTTCATGATCCAGTTTATTTCCACCTAAAAACAGTATTATGTCCACTAAAAACTTTCTTTTAATATATCCTCGAAATCAATTTTTTAAATCTTATTAAAAACTATGCGTCGTTTAATTATATGTTTTTAACAGTTGAGTTAATGGTAAATGTTAGATGTTGTCAATGTAAACGAATAGATCACATTTCCTACATCCTCCATGCGTTTCGCCGAGATGTTAGTCAGTGTAAAAAAAAAAATGAATTTTTTCTTAAATACAAATTTTTGATTTTAATTACAGTTTAAGCAAATGAAGCAGTTTTGAAGATGATTAAATTGACTAAAAAAATTTTACATTTTCTATAATAAATCTGACTCGGCAGAGCGGCCACTGGTTTTTTTATGCTAGTTTAAGGGTGTCCTCATAGAATTCAGCACGTGTTCTTAAATACAAATGGAAGAAAAATTTCAAAAACATCTAATGGAGTCTAAAAACTCTTGCACACCGAGACATTATTGTGTGTGTTTAAAAAAATTAATTAATTATTTAATTGGCGCTAACAATTTTTATGGAAACAGTAATAAAGCTCCTTCAGCTGCTTAACAATTAGACCACCCACATCTTAAATGAGGCAACATGTTTTGTCTCCGTATTCTGTGCGTAAGCATAGAGCATTCGATTCCTGCAGTGTTTTAATAATAATTCATAAATCTGAGCCAAATAGCCCAGGTGCATTTAAATAGTTTTATTAAATTTACTACATATACATACATACATATATGAGATCATGAGATATGTTCTGTACGATCAGAGTTGCATTTTGAGTTCCAACTTTCTTGTGTGATGCAATTTTTTTATATGTTATAGCCTTAGTTATTCATTTAATTTAGTAATTATTTCTGTGAAAAAATTGGCGAACGCCCATATTTTTCGAATTATGGGCCTCTGAACTTTTCATAGAAAAGTACGATTGTGGCCCATATTTTTTAAGATAATAATATGAGTATCATTTGAAAGCTTTTAAAGAGATCGCTCAGGAAATACTGATTTAAAAAAAGCTTAACCCATTAAGAGCCAGTGACATTTTTAAATTTGTTTTCACTAAATGATGTATTTACCGTCATAAAGCATTAATCGACTAAAAAATCAATTTTTATTTTTTTGTTGCTTAACTTGTTTTAAAAATAAGGTATTCAATTATACTTGCTGACAACAACCCTAAACAAAACTTTAATTTTTGACGCTTTTTTAAAATTCGGCATAGCCGAAAATAGCGCTCTTACATGTTTGCTTTCTTTAATTCCATTTACTTTGCGATTTTTAAGGAATGCGTTTGTTAATGCTAACTTAAAGAAAGCGGTAAAAAAAGTAAGGTTGCCATATATTTTGCTTTTATTTTAGGACCATTGCAACTCATTAGATCTTCACCGTACATGTAGGCACTCTAACCACGAATAATTAGAGAAAAATTGAATTTCTAAAATGTGTTAATACCAACACATTATTAACAATTTTTAGGGTCCTTCCAAAAAACTGTGGTGATGTCGATCCCATAAACCAACCCCTAGAATACCGCTGAAAAACATCGTTGTGTTTTTTAGTATCCTTTTTTTCTTAGTTATTGTATGATTATAGGAATCCGTTTTGATCTAATAATGCTGAGGCATTCGATCAGTTAAATAGCCTTCCAATAGCCATCGCTATTAATCTGATTGTGAAGTTCTACAAGCTCTTCTAGGTATCGCCTTACAGATAACATTTTCTAATTCCTTTAGCCGCCTTTCTACACTCGTTAATCTTTTTTTTTTAGGTTAAGAAGGCCTGTTTATTAGATATGTTTAGACTATGAATATTATTTCAATTAAAAGACGATTGATACCTACAGAATAAATTTTATTTAACGTTAAACATCATCTTTAAATTTGAAACTTGCTGCTCCTAACTGGACGATACATAGGATATTACATTATTTTACGTGAGTCAAACTCTCACTTGACTTTTATATTTTAAATTAAAATCGTTTTTTATTAAAAAAAAAGGTTTATTATTATTAATTCTTATTAAATATGTATGAAAAGACTATAACTTTACCCATTTCTGATGTTAATTAAAAATAAAGTAACCCAACCTATAAAAGTATTTGTCTTCGTCCTTACACCATAACGTGGCATACGCGTTACTCGTTTTTATTCACATGGAAAACATATTAAAACTTAAGCTTTGTTTTTTAGCATAAAAGGGTGGCATAAGCTCTTAATTACGTGTAAGTAGATTGAAAATTCTCACTTGTCAATTGTTTTCTGTTTCTTTTATTTTACTGCAGAATTTATGAACTTTGTCCCATTGAAACGAACTGCGGAGAAGGTGAATACAACGCAATACGTGTAAATGTAAGTAATTTAAATTTTACTTGTTCTAATTGTAAAATTTTATGTTAAAGTAATATGAGTAGTGTCGCATTTAAGTTTTTATTTTTTATTTTTTATTTTTTCTTACTTACTTTTAATTGTTTTAGTATCACGTTTTTTATTTTCACCCGATGGCATACGCAGTCTTCTTTGACATTATTATCAAAAGGGAAAATAAAAATGATATTTTTGCGAGGGGATTATGCTTTGCTTTTGTTAGTTTAAAAAAATTTTCTCTTCAGTATTTCATATGTAAATAAATACATACGAGTATAAAAATTATAAATCAATAATTAAACACGTTTTAATATAAAATAATATTTAATTTTTATAGCTTTTAATTTTTCAAATTTGTTTAAAATGCAAAAACAGTGTTTCGTTATTTGTGTTATTAATAGTCAGGATTCATTTAATTTTTTAATTTAAATAAATTGCGTAAATTACATGTTTTTCGACACACAATAATGCAAAAAGATAAATTTATCTTTAAAGCGTTGCAAACAAAAATTGGAAATCTACAAAAGATTTTGCCTTAAATTATTTTTAAATTTTTTTCCCAGGGGTTGAACCAGTGATTTTTAAAAATCAATTAAAACTTACTTTTTCGGCTTTGGTTCATTTTTTAATTTCACTTTTTTTAAGAAAAATTATTTTTCAAATGTACGTGGACGTTTTCCAAAAAAAAAAAATAAATAAATAAAAACAAGAAAAATTAGATTATGGAAAAATTTAATGTCGCATTTTCAGGGCCGCCAAATCCATCATCAGCATTTTTTTCTTGTTTTCTTTGGAAAGCGTCCGCGGCGTACATTTTAAAAATAATTTTTCTTAATAAAAGTTAAATTAAAAAATGAAACAAAGCATGAATGAAAAAAAGTAAATTTTAATTGATTTTTCTTAAGATATACCCCGTTCACACACGTCAAGTTTTCTTGCAGCAATTCTGAATTTTGTAGGTGAGAAAACAAGAAATAAAATTATTCTGCACCCCTTTCTCTTCCACAAAATTCAGAATTGCTGCCAAAACACTTGACGTGTGTGAACTGGGTGATAGAAAACATTTCAATGCAAGGCAATAATAAAAAATAATTTAAAATACAAAAAATAAAATATTTATTATAAATTTTAGTGTAAAAGGAAATATCAATAACCATTTGTTATGTCATGTAGAGGGTATCCTAAAATTTAAGCTAGATTTTAATTAAACAGACAAACACGGTACGTGATTTCAACAGGCCACGTTATTATCATACAGCCCATAAACAGTGTAGCCAGATAGAGGGATTTCTTCCCAAATTGGGGATTTGAGGATTTTTCATTTTTAGCTTTTTTCTTTATTGACACTTGTTTGATTAACAGGTATTAAATTTTTTATTTTTTAATGTTTTTTCTACCTGTACTATTGTCTAGTTTAGTAAAAATTTTAAAAGCATCACAATATAAACTTATATGTAAAAACACTTGATAGTAATTCAAATATTTTTCTACTCAAATTAAAATTACACATTCAAGTATAATACCAACTAATCATCCTTGTGAATTTTTTTCAAAAAGTGTGCAAAGTAATAACAATGCCATAACGCTAAAAATGCATAGAACAAAATATTAGACAATAATGAAATTTTTATAGCGCCTGTTTTATTAAAACAGTTAATATTTAATGTTAATGGAATGCCTGTAGTTAATGAGTCATCGGATATATCGAGTTAAATGGATGGCAGTTTGCATTCGGTATATTAACGAAAAATAGATGAAAATAAGCACAGAGTTTTTTGAGAATTTAGTAAAGCTGGATTCACCCATTGTTGCCGTACAAAATTTTTGTTCCGAAACATTTTTTTTTTATATGTAGTTTGACGTGTTTCTTTTTGAGAGAGAGAGAGAGAGACGTCAAACTACATATAAAAAAAATTTTCGAAACAAAAATTTTGTTCAGAAACAATGGGTGAATCCAGCTTAAAAGAAATAGTAACAGCAGAGGCATTATCAGTTTTCTTATGAACATGGGCTTAGGGCTTAATAATTTATCTGCTATTATAACGGACGGTGAAGTTAATATGTGTGGTGGCAGAAATTCTCTTTTTGTTTTCCTTTAAAGGAAAAATAATTCTATTAAATTAGTTTAATGCGTTTGCCATTCACTAAACTTACGCGATTCGGAACCGGTAAAATCAACCACCAACTTTATCAAATTTCTTGTTAAGGAATTGTATAACTACTTTTTTCACTCTCTATTAAATTAGATATTGATAAGGCAAACACCAACATAGATGTTGGCATATAATGTTCTAAAGAAATCCAATTGTTATTTGTACTAGCGAAAGAAATGCTTAAAAGATTCCACAAAAATATCACAAACTACAAATTCTTCTTAAAAAAAATTAACAATTTAATATATTTCAACAATTTATAAATAAATTTGATTCTGTGTAAAAAATTAAAAAAACGCACATACGAGTAGACTCAAAAGTCACATAAGAAGCACACAAAAAGTTCAGTTTCAAAAGACATGTTTGGCTTTTGGGCAATAACTTGCGCATACGAAAAAATGCTAGAAATTATTTCTTTCTTAAAATCGCTGTTCAATTTAATAATTATGCCAATAAGTAATAAAGTTTTAGAAATAATAAATTTGTACATGAATACTACGAAAACCAAACAGTATGAATTGTTGGAATTACTGACGAAAATAAAATCTATTATAAGTTTGAAGTTCCTGGAAGCAATCATAACAAGTTTCAAATCTAAAATTATGTAACAAAAGGTACGAATTCATTCATATATATTTATATAAAAAAAATATATATATTTTCTCAACCTCAAAATCTAATTTAGAAAAACTATTATGAAAAGCGAATTAAAAAAAGTATTTCTTTAAGTATTAAATTCTGCTAAACGAATTTGTCCGCTTATGTATTTAATTTTACTTTTATTTTACAATTTATTTTATTTATTTATGTTACCCGACTTGACTTGTGTTATACACAAATATGTTCAACTAAAATAAAAAACATTCAAAATTTATTTTCCTATGACATTTTATGCCTCATACGAAAATAAATCTTCCTAAAAAACAATTTTGAATATTTGTTAGTTACATGTTTTTTTTTATTTTAGCTTATTATATACTCTTGAGTTTGGGATACACCATTTTTAATTTGTAAGAAATTAAAAAATATATAATTTGTTTCTGTATAATAAAGAGTCTTTTATCATTCAGTTTAAAATATTAAAATTAATGACAGAGTATATGTTTGTGTACGAAAAGAATATATTAAAAATTGTTTCTTTTTGTGGACAAAATTGGGGATTTTCTCTTTAAAATTGCGGATTTTTGGGGACATCAAAAAAAAATTGGAGACAAGAGCCAGAATTTTTCTGGCAACACTATCCATAAAACAATTCAACAATTTCATGCGACATTTTCTGGTCGTGTACTTTTTGTTTTAATAATCAGTCTTTGTTGGTCATGTGATTAAGCATCTTTATATTTCATGTTGTCAACACAAAGCAAAAAAAAAAACATGATTGAGGTAACCGTAATCTAATTGCGATATTTATGAATTAATTATAACAGCCAGTCATATTATTATTAAACATAATATATTATAATCTAACATATAGAGTTACCCAAAAATTCATTACACTTGGATCATATGAATATCTTTGTTCATTACAATTTATTTTTATACCCTTCATCACAAAAATTGAAAAAAGGGTTTGTTAAAGTTTGTCATTCCATTTGTTATTTCTACAATATCAATTTCCAACCCCATAAAGTAAAAATATTTCAAGTTCTTATGTATAGCGAAGTTGACTAAGCGATGTCCGTCTATTCGCCTATCCGTTCATGTTCGTGTTGAAATTAACTTAACCAAGGCACTAGAGGAGCTAGAGAAAATTGAAATAAGCCAATCGATCAGACATAATTTCGAAAATCAGCAAGAGCAATATACCACGCTTGGAGGGAGCGAGCAAAATACCACAAAATACCAACCTCTCATTTTTAATTCGTCCGAATGTTGTTTTTTATAGGTATTTGTGCCAGCCAGGGGTGTTAGACTTTTTTCTTGAAAATTCGAAAATAAATCATCAAAATCGTCATAACAGCTGGAAACTTTCGACAAAAAATCGTTACAATATAAAACTTTTATAGTGTATGATTATTTTATAAGACTTTAATTTAAAAATGTGTGTGGAATAAGTACTTGAATTAAATTATAATAAAGTTATTCTCATGTTTTTTAATTAAACTTTTGATAACGTTTTTATAAAATTTGAATGAAAATGAAAAAGCATGAAAATGTATTGTTTGGAATCTTTTTTATGTAATTCTACACTAGTTGCGCTTCATTTCTTTATATATAAATATTTCATGATTTTCTAATGAATTACTTTCTATTTGAAACAATAAAAAAGATATTTTTACTTCAGGGATGGCATATTCATATGACATTCAGCTACTGATCATATAAATCATCAGTAGACTCTAGGCTGCTGTAATAAAAATGGCAAACACGTTGACTACAAACCAGGGTTCAACCCGTGCGGCAATCAATAAATTTAAATCTTTTTTCTGTTTAATGGTATAAATTCATATTCAGAATTAACATTAAAATGCAGCCTCCTTCGTCGGTACTTCTTCATAGCATATTCGCCGGCGAAGTAAAATAACTAATAAAATGGCTATATCATCTCTCTTTCTCTTTTCACGAGCTGTCTTATCTTTCATCTATCCCTTTTCTAAAGAATGTAGCACAGTTATGAAAATAACTAAATAGGCATTATTGCCTGAAGTGCTACTTCTCTTTAAAAAAAAAATTGCCTAAACTTTAAAATATCGGTTCTCTCAGTCAGGATATTTATAACTGAGTTTTCAAATCGTATTCTTTTTACTGGAAAATTGTTTTGAACTTCAGGATAATTTTAACATTGGAATATTTTTCCATTTTATAGACCCCAAGTTAAATTCTTTCCTGCCATAAAATTTATTTCGATATTAAAAATTTATTTTTAATACATATTTCGAAACTATTAGTTGAACTGTTTTTATTTTTATGGAAAATAAATTAATTAACTTAGCTTTAGTTAATGTTCTATTTCAATTTCTTAATTAATTGCACGAATACAAAACCCTTTGTATTCGTGTATGTTCTGTATTGTTCAATTAAAATTCAATAGTGTATGCTTGTTGTTGGAAATTTTCATATAAAATTCAATACACTAATACACTTTTATTTTCCATGTTTTTAAAAAGTTTTATTGGTAATCGTGTTATCAACAACATGTGAATTCCATATTACATTGAAAAGAAGAAAATAAACAAAAGACATTTGTATTGTTGATGTTAAAAATTTTTTAACAAAAAAATAATAAATGGATATCATATCAAAAATATAATTTTCGCATAAAAAATTTAAAATTTTGCTTTTTTCAGTCCTATTGTCCATTTTACTTCCTGAAAACCTTCTTCTGAATACTTATTTTCTTCTTCTTATTTTCTTTTTGACTTTTAATATACAAAATAAATTGATACAATAATACACTACGTGTTCACAAGCATATAAACAGAAAGTGTATTCAATACAAAATACACCATACAAAATATTGTGAATTAAGCAAATAAAAAAAGAAAAATTAAAATGTTTTTTTTAAGAAGATGGGAAAAGTTAGATATCAGAACAAAGTAATGAAGTATTTTTTAGATTCCAAAAAGCGATTCAGAAAATGCTGCATTTTATTCTGCTAGAGTCTAATTTTTCTTGTTTTCTTTGGAAAACGTCCGCATACATTTGTAAATAATTCTTCTTTCTAAAAAATGTTTAGGAATTAAATTAAAAAAGAACCTTAAGCCGAAAAAGTAAAATTTTATTTCATTTATAATATCCACGGTTCAAATCCCAGTGGGGAAAAAATTAAAATTATTATGAGGAATATTAAAAAATTTAAATAGAAATCTGAACTAAAGTCAAACTAATTAATTTAATTTCATATATTCGGTAACTTTTTATACAATTATTTTTAACAAATTCGCTATGAAAGTTTTAGAAAATAGTGCTATATTATTTATAATACAAACTATGAATTTTCATTTTCACTTTGATAAGCTTTATATTTTATATATTTAAAATTGATGAATACTTGACTCTTTCTGTAGAGTAATATAACAGTTTTCCACCTTATATATTTTAGTATGGATAGAATAATCACCCTTATCGTGTTTGGCGTAGGCGTATTTCGACTACGACAATTTTGTAATAGATTAATGATAACTGTTACGAGCTATCTTTAATCTATTACAAAACTTTTTAAAAACGACTAACTTTCGCCACAAAAACTCCAACCACGATAAGGGTGAATATGAGTGATACAGATAATTGTCAAAATATAAGCAGTTTTAAAATAAAAAAACGTCAAACGTAAATACGTGATTTTTAGGGAAAAAAAATCGTCAAATTAACGTAAAATCGTTACAACTAACACCCCTGGTGCCAGCAGAGCTCTATATTTGGAAAGTTATGCTTACAGATTGTTCTCGTTTTAAAGTTAATAATTTTAAAAATTAAAAGGTGTCCCCATACAACATACATATTTTTTACGTGTATTATACACCATAAAGAGCACCACTTGAAAACTTGAAAATTTAAAAAAATTTGGTATCACTTTAGCTCTCAATAGTAAAAAGTAATAAAAAAAGTTTAAAAATTAAGGGTGTCGCAATAGGTGACATAAGTCGACCTAAATATATGGGCCTATCTTTTCAACCGTTGTAGACAAGCGCTTGTCAGAATGCGCTAGGACTGAATGTGAATTACCTAAACCGTTATATTCAAAATTATAAATTAAAAGGTGCCTCAATAGTTCAATAATTTGATATATACGGTGGTTGAAATTCCGCTATAGCAACCAGTATGAATATTGGATTTGAAAATTAAAAGGTGTCCCAACAGTTAATGTAATTTGATGTATATGACCAAACTTTTGAACGTTAAATTTACAGCGAACATGTGTTGCTAAGCCCGCTATAGCAACAAACATGCAGTTTGAATTATAAATTGAAGGGTGTTCTCATAAATTATGAAATTTTACCTATATTGACCTATTTTTGAACCGTTATATACAAACACTTGATACTTAGACAGAATGTCCACTATATATTTAAAATTATAAATTAAAGTGTGTTACAATAGTTGATGTAGTTTAATGTATATTGTCAAACTGTAGAATCGTTATAGACAGACAAGTATTCAAATTTAATTTGGAAATTAATGGGTGCCTTTATAGTTGATGTTATTTGACGTATGTTGCCAAACTGTTGAACAGTTTTAGACAGACGATTAAAATTAACAAAGAACTGCAGTGATAAACGGCCTATAAAAACAGTCGTAAAATTTTGATTTGGACATTAAAGGGTACTCCAATATTAAATGTTATTTGATGTATATTGCAAAACCTTTAAACCGTTATAGTTGGTTATGCTTTGTAGTCCTTTTTTTGCAAGAATTATTACACATCTTTTTTCAAGGTTCGTTTGTGATCTTTGTCTTTACTACTTAGCAATTAGTTCAGCTAAGTACTAAGTAGTTAGGACAACCACCTACAGCAATACTAACGAAAGTTGCTGTTTTTTCAACTTTTTTTTACCAAAAAAATTTATGGTAGCAAAGAGTTTCTTATGTCGATTTATATAGATGTGGTTATACATATGTGGTGAAGGGCATATCAGATTCGAATATAACTCTCTTACTTATTTTTTAATAAAAACAAATCAATTCGTTATAATATCTTTTATTATTAATTACCAAATTTTGGCTGACTTCCAAAACAACAGTTGCTTCGTATTCGAACAATGTATTTTGTTTTATAATGCCGTGGTACTAAATGTTTACAATGCATTGCATTCCAAAATGTTGCAGACAAGTATTGGAAACGTTTCAATCGAGCAACTAGCGCATCAGTTACTAAATTGATGTTTTGTTTCGCAATTTTGTATATGTACAACAACTGTATACAAACTTTGTATATATACATTTTAGAAGTCAGCCTTTGATTATGCAACAATTTTTACTGTTTTTGCAATTTTTGAATTTGAAAAAAGTGCCGAATGAAAGATGTATGTTTATACAGTGACTCACAGCTTATTTGATGCAGCAAAAAAATATATTTAAAATATCAAATATATTTTATAGTATTTCTATTACAGAGAAATATCTTATATTTTTTATATTATTAAATTACATGTTGTATTTAATAATAAAAATTAACCAAAAATGTTTGTTCATAAGAAAAAAAAAATTAAAAAAATTAAATAATTTAAGCGTTAAGCAATAGATTCTACCAGTTTTGCTGTATAATTGAAACTAATATTATTCCGTTTCTCCTGCAGTGCCCCTTTCTGATCAGAAGCATTGGAAATATTGTGGTTTCTTATTTTATTTTCGAGCACTGACCACAAATTCTGAATAATTTTGAAATCTGGACTCTGTGCAGGTATCTGTACTATATGTAAGCAGTTCCAGATAAATCAAAACCAGACGTATGCTTCGGATCGTTCTCTTGGAAGAACCTAAATAAAGTGCTATTTATATGAACACTGGGATTCATTTAGGATCCAGATAAAACTTTTTATTCATGTTTCCTTTCATGTTAAATTTCCGACGCCTACATAGAACATACCATCACACCGCCTTCGCCATGTTTAACTGTAGAGCGCAAATTCGATCGTCAAAGCGCGGTGTTTGCTTTTTTTTTCAAACGCAGGACTTTCCATCAGTCGTGAAAAGTTTTAACTTCATTTCATCCGCAAAAACAACCGAACTTCCAGAACGAATGTTTTTGTTCATATGTTGTCTACAAAACTCTATTCTTCGTTTA
Source organism: Cistogaster globosa (assembly GCA_937654795.1). Lineage (NCBI taxonomy): Eukaryota > Metazoa > Arthropoda > Insecta > Diptera > Tachinidae > Cistogaster > Cistogaster globosa. The sequence goes on along the minus strand of OW569403.1, from coordinate 60,174,284 downwards.
CTATAACGAGCATTAATCAGCAGGTTATTTTGGGCAGTTCTTCCATGAAAATTTTTTGTTTGCGTAGAACTCTACCAATAGTTTCAGAGTTACAGACCCCTGGCCTTAGTATTTTCGACTTTAATCGTTAACATTCGAGTGCAACAATTTCTTCAATTTTTCGTTAGCTTTTGCTATTTTTATTACGAGGAATAAAACATTCCCTTTTTTAATTAGAATATAAGGATGGATTCATAAGAATTGAATAAAAATATTGGACATGAAATTTGTTTATATTTAAATTTACTCTTTTCTACAATTAAATTTTTATTTACCTGAAATATGGAATAAAACTAGTTTATATATTTTATAAAAATAGTAATTTAATGTAAGAAAATTTTAAAAATGTAACCTTAATTTTTTTGAAAGAAAAGCCTAACTTTTTCTTGACTTTCCCTGGCAACACTGATATAGATTACTTTGGTTAGATGCTTAACCCAAGAGTAAGACAGGCCGTGTCTTTTCAAAAACAGAATTCGAGCATTGATAAGGGGGGAAACCGATTTTAATGGAACTGAAAAAGTCTTTTTAATTTTAATTAATTTTTAATAAAAACTTTACAAAATTAAAATTCTCCTTGGAGTTCTATATTGTAAATAAAAAATAATTTAAATAAATGTTTATAGTTTAAATATATTTAATTTAAAATTTAATTTTCCTATTTCTATTTCAGAAAGATTCATTAGTTTTTAGCAAACTAAGTTACAACACAACTTACAGCTTCAAGCCTCGCAGTAATTCAGTAACTGATGACGACAATATAAAAGGAATAATATTTACAACGCCGAAATGTGAAAATTTTCGCAAAGGCCATCCAAAAGCTAATATTAAGTGTTAAAACATACAATAAAATAAGATCTTTTATGATATCGAAAATAAAAACAAAATTATTTTTGAAAAATTAAAATAGTGTTTTATTTAAAAAGTGATTTAAACTCTTTAAGAGCGTTGGTAGGCACATCATCATTAGATGTTTTGAAGTTTAAAGTTTTTAAAATTATTTCATAATCCAAAGCTTCGTCGTGTTCTATTAGAGCAGCAATTAAGCGAGAGGTATAAAGAACGGGTCCACCTATTAGATGTAAAAAGTGATAGTCTTTTTGTTGGCGCATAGTAAAAAGTATACGTTTTGAAACAAAGTCCTTATAATTGCTTACATATCCAACACATATATAACGTTTCTCAAAAGGTGAATAAACTTCAATTTGAGCGCGTAAGCTTTCAGCTGGCGTTAGCTGAGCAGCATTGACATAAACTATACGGAAATGTATGTTAAATATTTTATAAAAATCCAAACATAGATTTAAAATATTTTCCATTTGTTCTTCTGCCTCAGCCTGATCTACCGTAGCGACAAAAGTTTGGACAGCATTATTTTGTGTGGCAGTAAAAAGACTATGCCTCAAATTAGTATTATTTTTTTCATACAAGCGACCAAAGCTCACAAATTTTAAGGGTACGACATTTGGATAAACGCAAAGTTTTGTCACAGCACCAAGAAAACTTTCAAATGAACCACCTCCTGTTAAATAGGCAGCATTAATTTTGTTTTGTAAATGTGGCTCCATTACCTTGTGATAGCTAGTCATAGTTGTAGCATTGGCTTCCAACAAAACACATCGCGTAAAATCTGGATTGGCTGTTTGTATAAAGCCACCTTTATCAAGAAAATATCTTACAAAAGCTTGGGGACATCTTATATCAAACTCGGCTGCTTCGCTTAACATATAATAACGAGAATTCTCAATAAAATGTATTAAATTTTCATGATCTAAATGTGATTTTTCTGCTTCTAGTTGCTTCCTCTGGCTACGATAAATTATCTTTTCATGCTCCCCTTCGGGACAATGTTTGTGTAAGGTATTGGGTAAATGCAAAAATGCTTGTATAAATTCATCTTCGATAGGATAAAAGCTCGTTTTCATAGTTTTTAGAGCTTTCCTTAGCTGTTTGCCCTTTTCTTTTAGATGATTTATTAAATCTTTATCTTCTTGGGTGTGTTGAGATAGTTCTTTTAGTTGTTTGGTTACCATTTCGCGATCATATTCTACTTGTTCCATAGCCTCAACACGATCTCTATATGCAGAGAACAATTGCGAAACTTTGTTCAAATCAATGGATAATTTTCTTTTTTCTATTGAATGTTTAATCTGTGGCGTATTCTGAAATGTTTGTTGGAAATCCATATATGGTTGCAGAGTCACACAGTTTTCACTGGCCTTGTCTCCGGTTATGTAGAGTGCGGAAACATGCCTAGTTTTTTTTACATGTTCACAAACAGGAATAAGTTTTAAACTCTTTTTTATTATGCTGTGCATTTTTAAACGTAAATTCTAATTCAAAATATTCTACTTAAACTATTTAAATAAACAATCCCTGTTTTTTCAAAGCTATCATAATAGAAACATCAACAGCTGTTTAATGATATTCAACAGCTGTGAAATAAACATAGCATTTATTGTAATGTCGTTGCCACATCTGTACACAAAAGTGTGACAAATAATATTGCCAGAGTACTTTATTTATTCTTCAGTGTAATTTATCCAATCTATTAACATACATGTAACTTATTTTTACATTGTATACGTATTGCGCAATATAAGTAAGTCAAAAATCACTATCTTAGTGTTATACTTTTAAGCAAAAATAATGATCAGCGCCTCCATTAATGTGCCGTATAATGATTCGAAGCATCAACAAAGGTGAAAATAGATAATTCTTAATATACATTCCTCAATAATTCAAATATTAAAAATTAAAATAAAATACTAAAGACTAATTGACATTTACGTTACTAAGAGGTCAAGGCAATAGTATGTTTATACGGCAAAAGAAAGCACTTGCTTGGCTCTCCGAATCGTGATTGCGAAGCATACCGCTTACACGACACAAACTATATGATTCGTTTTGATTTTGCACAAAATAATTTGTTCTAAAATTAAATTTTGCTTTTGATCATTTTGTTTGTATTTTCTAAAACTTTAATTTGTAATCAAATTATTTATTTTTGTATTTACGCATGTACATTTATATACAGCTAGTTCAGATTAACTTACGATAAAATTAGAGAAGGCGGAAGTTTTTTATGCTTCGTCTTAAAATAATATTCTTTGCTCTTTTTCACATTATTTATGAATTAAATAAACAATTATTATTTTATGCTAGGCAATGCAATTCAGGCAATTCTTAACAAATTATCAGCTTTTGATTTATTTCACCTTTCTTGACCTCAACAAACATTAAAGAATAAACGAATTGAACGACGAATTCTATTTTATATTTAAACGAAAATTATCGCTAAATAAGATAAACTATTTGGCGCAACTCTACTACTATATTACATGAAATACAAAAACCTAGCCTATAAGTCATAATCGTTCGCATTAAACAACTCACAATTATTTTATATAATCAAAACAATAAATACCAATATAAAAATAATTATACACGAATAAGAAAACATACTATATGTAATACAGAAAGCTTAATAGGACAATAAGACCATCTTAACCCCCTCGGTATTTCCAAGAAGAAGCCATTAAATTAATAAAGTAGGTATCTGCTGGTCATCTGATCAAACCATTATATAAACTTCAGTTTGCATTTGTTCCTTATCTTCAGCTCTGGAATCTTCAGCTCTATCGATTTTCATTAGAACTTTCAAATTAAAAAAAAAAAATCAACCATGATTGTCAACGGTCAAACCTAAAATTTAACCGTATAAAATGAGATATGTTTTCGCAATTCAGGCGCAAAGAGATGTTTTAAAACAAGTCTTAAATCTCTTAATGTGTCTCAGGGCTTACAGGCGGAGTTAAAGTTATTAAAAAAATTTATTTATTTATTTATTTATTTACAATATATTCTGTAAATAAATTTACAAAATATACTCAAGGCGCCGGGTGACTAGACCATGTGCGCTCATTTTGTAATACAGTAGGCTTTATACAATTACGTTAAATCTATGATGTAAGGAACATTAAAATTATAAATTTAATCAAATACCAAGGTTAATGTAAAGTTATTATAAAAGGAAAGAGAACATATGTCAATCACACAACTTGAATATTGTGCTTCTGTAGGCTAGTCTTGATAGATGGTAAGAAACTGGTGGTAGTGCAATCAATGATTTTGTCTAAGGACTCGTCTATCTTAGAAATTTCGCATTCGGTCAGTATATGTGGAATGGAGAGGGTGACATTACAGAATGTACACTTCGCCTGGTCAGTGCCATCATAGTAATGCTGAGTATTGAATCTGGTTTTATTTACTCGAAGTCTGCTTAGTAGTATGCCATCGCTTCTTGTCATGTTGATGTTAAATCTCGGTCTAAATGAAACGGGATGAAGTCTTCTCTGTGACGATCGATATTGATTATAAATAATTCTTGCTGTACAAGGAACTTCAGTGATGTTAGGTAAATTTTTTTTTTTTTTTTTTTTTTATATAATTAAAAAATATTATGATATACTGTAGCGCACCCTATTTAAAATAAGATTACAATAATATTTTTACGAGAGAACATTTTTCAATTAAGTTTTCAAAAGGAGGTACTACATATTATAAACCCAGTACCTCGTTTTTTAATATTATTAGAAGCCAAAAAATACACGGTGTGTTGTTGGTAACAATCAGTCTGGCAGCTTTTAAGTTACGCTAATGTGTAATTCCACATTGTTTCAAGATAACAGACACTTTGTTTAGTTGTGTATTTTATTACAAACTGCAAAATATAAATAAAAAATGCCGAAAAATAAAAAACATAAAAAAGATGACCGTAGTAAGCGGCACTACAAGGAAAAGTCCAAACATAAGCACAAAGCAAAGAAGAAACATCATACCTCTTCTTCCTCCTCAAGTTCTTCATCATCATCAAGTGGCGATGAATCTCTACCAAAACATGTCCAGTTGTTAAAGGCACTCGAAGAAAGACGCATAATAGAGGAGCTGGAAAGAAAGCGATTAAAAGAAGAATTAAAGGCCAAGGAGACTCCAGAACAAAAACGAGAAAGACGCTTGAGAGAAAAAGAAGCTAAGGAATTAAGGAGAAAACAAAGAATGGGTTGGGATAATGAATACCAAACTTATACGGATCAAGATAATCCTTTTGGGGATTCTAACTTGACATCGACTTTTGTGTGGAATAAAAAATTACAAAAACAAGGTTTAAATGATGTACCTTTACAGACGGTGGAGGCATTGAACAGGCAAAAGCAAATGGAAAATAAACTGGAATTAGAAAAGGTGAAAAAGAGAAGACTAGAACGGGAAAAAGAAAAACAAGCACGCGAAGAAGAAATGGTACTGCAACAGAGACAAAAAGAAGCTGCACAGTTTCATGAATGGGAAAAACAAGAAGATCAATTTCACTTAGAACAAGCACGTCTACGAAGTGAAATACGAATACAAGATGGCAGAGCAAAACCTATAGACTTGTTAGCTCAGTATATTAACAGTTCTAAATTGGAGGACGCAATCGAAATGCAAATGCACGAGCCGTACTATATACTCAATGGTTTATGTATCAAAGATTTAGAAGACCTTTTAGTTGACATAAATGTTTACATTGAATTGGAAAAAGGCGAACATATTGACTTCTGGAACGACATGACCATTATTGTTGAAGATGAATTGCAAAAGCAAAGGAAAAAAGCTGAACACGAAGAAGCTTCAAGTTCTCGACGTGAAGGAATCCATGAAAGTGTAGTAAAAGATGTTACAGGAATATTTCGCAACAAAACAATAACACAATTAGATGAAATGAGAGCTAAAATTGAAGATAAAATAGAAGCACGTACAGAAGGAGTGGATATAAGTTATTGGGAAAATATATTGTCACAACTAAAGGCTCACATGGCACGAGCTCGTTTAAGAGATCATCACCAAAAGAAACTGAGAGAGAAGTTAGATTTGTTAAAAACTTCAACGGTTAAAGATGAGCCCCAAGAGAGTAACTCACCACAACAACACGAGGAACGCGAAACTCAAGAAACCAAGGAAGAAGGCGTAGAACCCCAACAAGAAATATACGAAAATGATTGCTTTGATCTCTATAATGAAGGTAACTATAGCCCCCAATATTTATCGAACGAAATAAATTTGCCTTCGATTAATATTGTGGACGAAGAAGATGATGAAATTTCTTTGAAATACCTGCGGCAACAATTGCTCGAAGCAAATCATGAAAGTATTAACTATAGCCAAGAAGAAGTCAATATGCGCCAAGAAGCTCGAAAGGGAATGTCAAATGATGAGGTAGAATTTAGCGTTGAAATGCCATGCGACAATTCTTTGGCCATTCAACTCGCAACTGACAAATATCGTCCTCGGAAACCACGATACTTTAACCGTGTCCATACTGGATTTGAATGGAATAAATATAATCAGACTCATTATGATATGGACAACCCTCCACCTAAAATTGTTCAAGGATATAAGTTCAATATATTCTATCCAGATTTAATAGATAAATCAAAAACACCACAATATTTTCTTACACAATGCGAAGATAATCCTGATTTTGCTATTTTACGATTTCATGCCGGACCACCTTATGAGGATATTGCTTTTAAAATAGTACATCGCGAATGGGAGTTTAGTTATAAGCGTGGTTTTCGTTGCCAATTTCACAACAATATATTTCAGTTATGGTTCCATTTTAAACGTTATAGATATCGAAGATAAGAACCAGTTTTCTTCTTAAAAGTTGTGTATATAAATATTTAATTTAAATAAGAAGGAAGGATATACAGATGAATTAAAAATAATGAACGTTTATGTTTTTAAATAATATTGTTTACAAATTAGTTATTGTAACGTATTCCTCTTGTAATAAACAATTAAACAATCTTCTGTTTTTTTTTTTTTTTTTTTTTTTTGTTCTGTATAAAAGTACAGCTTTATTTGCACAAACATTTAAAACGTTAACAAATATATAAAATTATTAACTTGTGCGTACATAATTATTTATTAATAAACTTTATGGCAATATTTGCAATTTTTGGTATTTTTGTTTTTTTGTTTTGTTAATAGGTAAGGAAGGCACTTTGTGTGTAAGCAAGAGCAAAATTAAGAACAAACTAATATCTGAAATTAACATCGAAATATCTAACATACAATACTATACTTATTTTTATCCTGTAGTGGATGCAAAAAAAAAACAATATTTTTAATCTAAACTTTTTTTCTGGCAAAAATTTGTGAAACCTTTTAGGATAAAATGCTAAAAGGAAACTTTAAGCTGAATTAAATATCGTTGCAGTTACTTGACTCCTTGTAAAATTTGAGCAAAAGATGGTGGGGGTTTAAAATTAGAAACCTCTTTGAATATTAATTCCTTCCATTTTTCAACTGGCAAGTCCATGTCCTCAAAACTTTGATCGTAAATTGGTGAGGTTTGTTCATCACTTGGTTCCGAGTATTTTTCCATATAGGGATGTGCTAGAGCTTGTTCGGCAGTAATACGCTTTTCAGCATCCAATTCTAACATTTTCTCTAACAAATCAATTGCCAGAGGATTAGCGCCCTTAAAAAAAAGTTTAAAATCTCTCTTTTTCATGGGTGGCAATGATTTAATGTAGTTGCGAGCACTTTCTGAAGAAATCTTTTGCATGAAATCGTCTGGCGGTGTGCCCAAAATTTCCATTATCAAATTTAATTGATGAATATGATCGGTGCCAGGGAATAAAGTACGTCCGGTAAGTAATTCTGCCATAATGCAACCCACGGACCAAATATCAACAGTTTGATTATAGTGCATCCAGTTGAGCATAATTTCAGGAGCTCGATACCAACGTGTAGCCACATATCCAGTCATTTCGTTTTCAGTTGGCCTCGCCAAACCGAAATCTAAAATTCTTAACTCACAATCTTCATTTACAGCAATGTTTGATGGTTTTAAATCACGGTGTATAATGCCAGCACTGTGTATGTATTTTAGACCACGTAATATTTGATAAATTAAAAACTGTACATGTTCATCTGACAAACTTTGTGTCCTAATAATATTGTTTAAATCTGCATCCATCAGATGAGTCACCAAATACACCTGTTGGAAATTTTCCAAGGTTACATTTGGTGGATGCGGATGAAAAACATCTAGTAGCCCAATAACATTTTCATGATCCATGTGTTTGAGTAGCCTTAATTCTCGATAAGTACGTTTAGCATGCACCGCCGATTGAAAAGGGCGTGCCAATTTTTTTATTGCTACATACATATTTGTATCTTTCACAAGGGCCTTGCATACTTGTCCATAAGCACCTGAGCCCACTTGCTGTAATTGTTGATAGATTTCAGGTATTTCCCATTCTGTACGATTTATTGTCGCTTTATAAAAATTAACCATTTTTTTCTTTCTTAATAAATTTAATTTTCAAAGAAGTTAAAAAATTAACTTTATTTTTTTATAAATACCAAAAAATCTTTTAATTAATTTCTGATTAAACGTTTTGCAGTAGAAAAATTAAATGGTTTATATACATATATACTTATGTATGTATATATTTAAGGTTGGTAATACTTAAGAATTTACTTCTTATACCAACTCGGTTCACTGTTTTTGTTAATTTTCTTTCATAAGGAAAACAAAACACAATAAATGTATATAAAAATAAGCACTCATAACAATAAAATTATTTTAATCCACTTGCACCTCCCCCAGCACCCGTTCAACATTTTCAAAGAGCACAATTATTTTCATAGAAAAATCAAAGAAAGAAAAATTCTGTTCTCGGCGTCTATTATCACCTCCCACATTTATTTCATTTTCAAATGAATAACGAAACATATGATTTTTGTTTAGGGTTTTAATAATATGTTTTGATTCATCTTTATCACTATATTCGCAAGTTTTTACTACTATACAGGATTTCAGAGCAGGGACACTAAATTTTTAATAGATAATGATTTTTTTTAACGAAATTTTATTTATGAAGGCAACAAAGACAACATCAGGGATACAATTTTTCATTAGAGTATTATTTATCTTTAATAAACTTCACATTCATTTTTAAAGATATAATTTGGGTAAAAGCAAGTTTTAAAACTAATATAGTTTCAAAGGGAAAATGACTTTAGCGTGTATCTATGATAATGGACCAAATTTTTGAAATAATTGTAAAAAATCAAATCACAGTGTAAATTACACAATTAATCTAATACATTTTTGAACAGGAATTTATTTAAAATAATTTATTTATTTATTTATCAGCTAACAAAACAAGAAATTAGGATAACTTATATGAATAATTTAGTTTTAAAACGTGTCAAACAACAACAAAATTAAAATCAAGATTATGGTCGATTAATGCTTTATGACGGTAGATACATCAATTAGTGCTAACAAATTTAAAAAATTTTCCTTAGTGATGGTAAAACAAAGCCGGGAAATTCTTGTTTAGTTTTAAAAGGTGTCAAACGACTGCTCGGAGTGGGATACAATTCGAAAATTATACCCAGCTTATAAAAGCATTTATAAAATCAATTTTGAGTCTTTTACTTGTAACGCCCTTTTATATTTTAAGTGACGATATATCTTTGAGAATAATATTATGCTCTTGATAAGTTCATTTTTCATATTATTGATGAAGTTTCTTATAAAAACATAACATTTTACGTGAAATTTACAATGGTGATGGTTGTTTAGTTTTAAAAAGTGTCAAATATTGAAAAAAAATACTTTATGTTTAACAAAAAATTTCAATTGTCAATAACTTTCACGGAAAAAAATAGGTTTTTAAATTTAATATCAAGGCTGCTACGAAATTTTCTTTGATTTATTCAAACCTATGGAAGTGCTATTTAACACATTTTAAAAATAAGGTATTCATAGATTTATAGCAATGACTACTCAGGCCTTCAGCTAACTTAAAATTAAGTTTAGATACATATTTACATAAAAGGAGGTATCTCTTGTTTTAATTTTATTATATGTCTTTATGTATATTGTTTTATTTATAGAGGGATTGCGGAAACATTGGATTGGGTTTAAATAAAAAATTAGTGTACTATTTAATTAGTTTCAGTGTATGAGGATATGTTTGAAAGATATTATTTCTAATTCACAACATGGGCATAAATTCTATGGTTGTGGGTTAATTAGAGCTTTTTTAGTGCTTGACTTTTTTAAATTGCTTATTTTATATCAACAAACTATTTATTGATATTCTTACAAAATAAAAGTCGTCAAAATACAAAGAGCATTTCCATTTTATTAAAAAATAGCCAATATTAAATAGAGAGTACTAAAAAACACTTAAAAACAATATTTATGCTTTTTCTTCTGCACACTTAAAAAATAGCCAACTTAACACAATTGTTTATTAACCGTTTTGAAAATGGTTCTAGAATATAAATCTGCAAGAAGCTTTTAATATGATTTGTTTCTTCATATCATTAACTATTAAAATTTTTAATTTTTGTCAGGATTTCGTTAAATATTATCCAGTGTGCAACACTATGAATGTTTTTAAAAAATGATCATTTGGGTTGTCATTCATGTGTATCATCTGTTCAAGGCGCATCATCTATTTAAAAGAAAATTGCAAATTACCTTTTCCTACAAAACTAAATATTATACTCGTTGTTAAATATATATCAAATCAAACTTTTTATTCTAAAAGCTAAAATCGTTATACTTATATATTAAAGAATAATTAAATTGTGTTGGAGTCGTTTATAAAAACCAAAGAAGTAATCATTCGCCAAAATAGCATTTAATTTGCTAAAAATTGACATAAATACATGTAACAGAACATACCTATTTATATTTAAATATCTAAGTATATACATACGTACAATTAACATAATTACATACATTACTTCATTTAATTTTTATAAAATATGTTAATAGTTATAACACTTTCTTCTATACTCTGCAACGTTTAAACTTATGGTTTTTAACGTTAAACTGTCAAAATTTTCTATCGGAAAGCAAATGTAATATTATTTTTTTTATCAAATTAGAATTTGTTATCAGTTGTATTTTAGACACCAAATTAAACGGTTCGTAATAACAAAATAAAATTCACTTTGCATTTTGTATGTAAAAAGATGAGTGATTGAATAAATATTTACATTTTTTTTTATTTTTATAAAAATACAATTACAACTTCTATAAGAAGGTTCTTATACTTGCTTTACGATTATATTTAATGTAAAAGTGAATACAGCAAACTTATTAATTGAAGTCTAAAGTTCACACTTTAGTATGTTCTGTCACTGTGTAAGGTGTATTTACCCAAAAACCTTATAAAGTTAATTCTAAACTTTGATCTTGTGAAAATTCAAGCTTTGAATATGCTTAATTCGGCTTAGGTTCACTTATGTGTATTTTAATTTTTAAGAAAATAAAATTATTTAATAATTAAAATTTTATTAAATGGAACGAACCTTAAGTAAAAAGAGTAATTCAAAAAGAAAATTATTTTAATTGTCATGATTATTTGCTTGTTTTATTTTTAAGATAAAAAATATTGACTTCATAATTAATTTATGGATTCATTTCAGCTAACTTAAAATATAAAATTTATATTAATGGCGACTTTGTTACCTGGAAATATTTTGTATAGCGGTCCTCTGAAAAACTCAGTGACGAAAGATTATAAATCTTTGGGTCACTTTGTTTTGGAAAAGTACAAAAGTTTTGGAACCCAAACAGTCTTGGTAGATAATATAAAACTATAACCTTAAATTGGCAGCAGCTGAATTCAAATAATTTTTTTTTCTTTGCACAGATTGATGCTGTTACTGGCCAAGAATACTCTGCTCAATATATGCACGATAAAGTTGTTAGATTAGCTTATGTTCTTAAACACTTGGGAGTTAACAGCAATGATGTTGTTGGACTGTCATGTGAAAATAGCGTAGAATTCGCTATAACATTATTTGCTACATTTCTTCTTAATGCTACTGTAGCCCCTTTAAATGTTACATATTCAGAAAGTAAGTATTGAGAAAAAGTTATTCATACATATATTTACAGCAAATTAATTATTTCAAAATAATGTTTGATTTAAGGAGAAGTACATCATGCCCTTAATCTTTCAAAGCCGAAAGTTGTGTTTGCCTCAATGCTTACTATTAAACGCATTGCCAAGGTGGCCAAAAATAATTCTTTTATCAAGAAAGTTGTGGTGTTTTCTAGCAGCTCTTTTGATTCTAGTATTTATTCATTTCAAGAACTAATGGAAGATAATACGATTCCCTCACAATCTACATATGAGTGTATACATTCCAACAAAAGTGAGGATGTTGCTTTGATTGTTTGTTCCTCGGGTACCACTGGAATGCCAAAGGGTGTACAATTGACACAATTGAATATTTTGACTACAATTGATTCCCAGATGTATGTAACACCAAAATTAATTAAAAATGACTGTAAAATTTCTATAAAAAAATTATTTCAGGGAAGTTTCCGCCTTGCCTTTAGGAGAGATAACAATGTTGACTGTTATTCCCTGGTTTCACTCTTTTGGTTGTGTAACTCTTATTTTTACTGCAACTTTAGGAACGTGCTTGGTATACTTGCCAAAATTTGAAGAACATTTATTTTTAAATGCTATTGAGAAGCACCGCGTTATGATGGCCTTTATGGTGCCACCTTTAATGGTATTTTTGGCAAAAAGTCCTATTGTGGAAAAATACGATTTGTCTTCATTAATGGCGTTATTGTGTGGTGCAGCCCCTTTGAGTAAAGAAACCGAAGATCAAATTAAGGAACGAATTGGTGTGCCAATTATTCGTCAAGGTTATGGCTTGAGTGAATCAACTTTGGGTTTGTTAGTGCAAAACGATAATGCTTGTAAGCCTGGCAGCGTTGGCGCCTTAAAGACTGGTCTTTATGCTAAAGTCATTGATCCTGAAACTGGAAAAGCTTTAGGTCCCAATCAAAGAGGTGAACTGTGCTTTAAAGGTAATTGCATTATGAAAGGATACATTGGTGATGCCAAAGCTACACAAACTGTTATTGTTGATGGCTGGCTTCATACCGGTGATATTGGTTACTTCGACAATGATTTTGAGTTCTTTATTGTTGATCGCATTAAGGAATTAATTAAATACAAGGGCTTTCAAGTTCCTCCTGCAGAAATAGAAGCTCTACTTTTAACCCACCCTAAAATTAAAGATGCCGCTGTTATTGGTAAACCCGACGAAGAAGCCGGTGAATTGCCTATGGCCTTTGTGGTGAAGCAAGCCAATGCTGCTCTTACTGAACAAGAAGTCATTGATTATGTTGGTGAACGTACCTCTCCTGCCAAAAGGTTGCGAGGCGGTGTAGTGTTTGTCGACGAAATACCAAAAAATCCTAGTGGCAAAATTTTGCGACGAGTTCTACGCGACATGATTAAAAAGAAATTAAAATCAAAATTGTAATTAAACTTTTGTCCCTTTTAATAAGAACCGTTATTTTCCAAAGCCGTTAAAAAGTCTTTATTAACACATTGTTGATCGGTCACGAGTTAACTCGTGTTTTTATGGCCGAACGTTGCTGACCGGCCACAAATAACCTCGTAATACGCTTTTTTCGCATCGCTGTTGTTTTCTTTGTAATTGTTAGTCAGTATAACACACGCTATTTCTATCGCTTATAAGACCCTCCAAATCTTTTTTTGTAAAAAATTTCAAAGGGAGAACGAAGTGAAACTAGATATACACATTTATAAAAGCTGTTGTGTACCATTATACGAAGGTAATTGTTATACTGCTTATCATACGAAAAAGAAATTATTAAAAGTTGAATAATAAATAAACTATTAATTTTTTTTTTTGCTTAACTTCACGTCCAATTACGAAATAATAGCCGGTGACATGAGATAAATTTTCAATAAAATTGCCGGTCAACAATGTGTTAAGTTCTTATTTTTAAAAAATACAAATATTTTTGTAAACAAATATAATAATTATAAGTTACGGTGCTAGCAGCTAGAAAGACATTTTATATTAACAAAAACAATTTAGCATTTTTGTGTTTTGTATATAAAAAATAAAAAGTGCATTTAATAAAAAACCTACCTTGTTTACATGGTGCAACGTCAAAGTTCTTTCGTTAGTGGCGTTATTTTGCTTGAAGATTTTTATATTAAATAAAAAACTTTTGTTTATAATACACATTACTGTAATCTTTTATTCACTTAATCCCTGAAGTTGCGGTCAGACTAGTCAAATATTTGACCAAAAAAGCGTAAACACTATTTTCACAAATATTTATACAATCTTTCCCGGCACGCATCATGGCAAATGACGATTAATAATATAATAAATGTGATATGATAATTATTTGAGAAGGACAAAAATTTGTTTCCGTAATTTGATCTGTTCGATCAAATATTTTGATCATAAATGCATATTTTATCATTATAATTATTAGGCAATTAAATCAGATTCTATTAAATTTTAAACACTTCAACAAAATTAAAATAGCACAATTTGAATTGGGAATTCTTGCAAAAAGCAAATGGCAATTAACCATTAATTTAAATTATAAAAACCCCCTTTAATTTCCGAATGTAAATTGTATACTTGTTGTTATGGCGGACTTAGCAATACAGGTTCCTTGTAAATTTCAGCTGTCTGTCTATAATGGCTAAGAAAGTTTAGCCATATACATCAACTGTCGGAATGCCATTTATTTTTCGAAATCCGAATTTTATATTTGTTTTACAAGACTTAGTTATACAAATTCTTTGTAAGTTTTGACCATTTGTCTGCAACTGTTTAATATATGGCCGCATAAATCAAATTAAATGAGCTATTAGGTTACCCTGTAATTTATAATTTTAAATATTTATACTTATCATAACGGTCACAGTAATCGACATTCTGTTAGATTTTCAATTTCCGTCACCTTTGGGGCACTCTTTAATTTTTAGACTTATTTATACTTCTTTAAACTTAATTGGTGCCTTCAATACACGTAAAAAGCATGTATGTTGTATGGGGACACCCTTTAATTATTAAAATTATAAACTGTTTTTAAAACGGGTTCTATCTGTAACCTTTCAAATAAAGAAAAACAATAGAATCGGTTCAGAAATGACTCAGTCCTGCGGGTACAAACCTCCTGTTTTTAATTGGGTTAAAAGAAATATTTGTAAATGCAGACTTTTTTCAACAGTGTTGCCAACTTTCATATATTAACGTTAAATTTTAAATTAGTTAAAAAATTAATTACTGTAGGAACAATGAATAAATACATAAATACTTACTTAAAGAGAACTAGTAAATAAGAAAAAAACATCAGGTGAAAAAATTGGCGCTCGCCCATGTGTTCCGAGTTACGGGCCTCTGAAGTTTTTAAAATATCAATATGGTTATCATTTTAAAGCTTTTGAAGAGATCTTTAAGGAAATACTTAAATATTTAAAAAATACTTAACTCTTTAAGAACTGATGACATTTTTCTGTAAAATTATGTGTAGCAACTAAATTTTTATTCTTATTTTTTAATTCTCTCTCATCCCAATATTTGTTTTTTGATTGGAGTTACTTCACGAAACTAGATTTATATAGATAGTAAAGGGTATACAAGATTCGGCATAGCCGAATATAGCATTCTTACTTGTTTTAATTATGTGTGTGTTTAGTATAATTTTTCATTAATATATCCAGGGCTTTTAAAAGTCTTAAGGCTTCTCTCAATTGTTGTGCTGTGTGAAAAATTTTGTCCATTTCAATTCGCGACTAGAATTTAATTTTGCTTTATAACTCCACTAGACATACAACAAAACAGTAACGGGGTTATTTCTATACATGAAATGTTTTTGAAAATGTTGGTTTTGGTGTAGATAATAATGAAATCACCTATTTTTGTCTGTCTGTGTTCGCATCACGTAAAAACTGCTGGATGTGTTTGAATAAAATTTTTTGTCGAGGTCCCTTGGAACCTTGGTATAGAATATGAATTTGTTAAAACAACTTATTTTGTCGAGAAAACAGAAGTACAAATGCGAAGTCATCCAATTTAATCGGTAAAATGGTACTAAAACAGTTGTCGGCACATTTTATTTTTAGAGATTGAAAATTTTTAACACTGTTTACAGATCTCGACATTAAATATTTTATAGAACATTTTTCTAAGTCTGAATTTTAAGAAAATTATAATTAAAAGGCATGTTGAAAAATTATCATTCTGTGCCTTATTAACTAAAAAAATGAAGGATTAAGTACAAGATTAGTGCCTGTGTGAATGTGTGAATTAACCGTTATGTGAAAAGTGAAAAGAGTGTGTACGCCTAAAAAGTGCAGTTAAAATATAAAAAAGAAAACGTTTCTTTGAGAAACATTTTTTAAAATTGTTTATTTTTTTTTAACAAAATAAACATTTATAAAAAATATTTAAATATTTGTGAAGAAATATTTGTGCGGTTTGCAAAACACCAAAGGAAAAATGAATTAAAGTAAAATTTGTTTAATAAATTTAATTTTCTTATCTGTTGACTGACACGTACTCGAAAATTAATACAAACAAAATACACGCGTATTTTGATGTAGTTCTCATGTGACTACCTGGTATTAAATTTATTTTGATTGAGACCACCTAGAGTTAATTCGCTCGCTATGCTTTTTGAGCACACATGCAATTTTTGACAGTTCGTACGACTGAGTATGATAGTCAATCCCACCTGACCACCGAGTATAATCCTGGCCTTTACGTATGTATGTTAGGCATAAAAAAGGATGAAATTTTATTTACAAAAATTTTAATAAAAGAAAAAAAATTTAAACATTCCTTATTAATGGAAGAAATTAGACTGAAGTTTTAAAAAGTGTTTTAACTTAAAAATCGTTTCGATTTTTTCACAACAGCGTTTCTAAATTTGAATTAAATTTTTATAAATATGGCCGTTACGCAAGACTTTTTTCGGACTTTCAAAACTATTGTTAAGATCAGATTTGCATACTAAATAAAAATTATATATATTTTTTAATTGTTTATTTTCGTAAAAGTACTCTTTCTTTTTCATTTATTACATAAAATCTATAGTTTTTAGTTAATTTATTTATTTATCTTTTTTTGCGTTTAATAAACTATGACTGTAATTATGTTAACATGATAATAGTTAAATATATATAATTGTTATTATTAATTTTTTTCAACTTTAACTGTAAACTAATTACTAAACACAACAAAAGTTTACTACTTTTTTCATAAAGTAAATATTAAATGAGTTTAGACTTTTCAATTTTTTTCTAATAGATTTATAGGCGGCTATTTTTTATTATTTTTAATTATTTAATAAATGTGTTTTGTAACTGGTTTTATGTTTAATAAATTGTATTTATTTCTTTTAATTGTATAAAGATCTAAGTAAAATTTTATTTTATTTAAATTCAATTAGTTTAATAAGATGTTTTAATAAAAAATAACACTTTTTAACTGTTATGGTCATTTGCTTTGAAAATTTATTTAAAACTTTTAAATCAACAAATTTTGTAATGTCTACAATTTTATTTAATAATTTATTTTTATTTTTGGTTTTGTTTTTTTTTTTTTTTTTTTGTTATGGCTAAGATAACATTTTTTAATAATTTAGATTTTAAGGTTCTGCGTAATTAGATATTGTTCCATTTGCAATTATTGTAAATGTGTGTTGATTTTTTATTGTTTTTTACTTTGAGAATCGTAATTTGTAAAAGCCCTAAGTATGAAAACTTGTAGTATTATTAAGCTTTTAATACAAATGTGTGAAACCGGTTGGAAGAGAAACTATTGCTTTTATAAAATAAAAAAAGTTATTGACAAAATCGTTAAACTTAACATAAGTTAAATGCCTTTTGGTAGGATAAAAATGTCAACATATCTGTTTTCTAAGCTTTTGTTTTCTTTTTCTTCTCATGCCTAACTAATAATTCTTATAGTTAATTAAAGTTAAAAAAAATTATTAAAAACTTATTAATTAAAATATGTATAAAACTTAAGTGAGGATTAAAATTTTTTTGTTGCCTTTAAAAGATTTTAAAAATACTCTTTTTATTGTTGTTGGCACACAAATATTACAAATTTGAAACAATATGTTTCAAGTCACTTTTAAACGTTTTGTTACATAGTTACTTTGCATTTAAATTTTTTCACAAATATTTGTTATGAACAACTGGATCTGTATGATTGTCAGTATTTTTTTTTTGTGTTTTGAACTTATAGAATGGAAGAGGTTAAAGGATTTGTAATGTACTAATTTTTTTATTGTTTTTTTTTTTTTTGTTTATGTTTCAATTTACCACAGCATTAAGCTTATAGGCATTTTAAAAAGTTAACGAAGTCCAGCGAAAAAATGTTGTTGCGCATCATACAACAATTTCCATGCGGTTAGCTTTTCTAGTAACTTTAGGAAGTCCTTGTGCTAAATTAGTCATGCCACCATATTTAAAATTAAATATAACAGTTTGCTGGCCAAAGTTTGCTTCAAATCTAATAACAGAATTTCATTTAATCGTTTTAAATAATTCCAGTTTTATAAATTATAATTTATGATAATTTTAAATTCTATAAAAACTAAAACAAATAATCAACTTACTCTGTACTAATGTGTATTTCAGGTGGTTTTCCTGTAGCATTTTGTATAACTAAAAACATTTTTGTTACAATTTCTATAACATGAGCTGTGTGAAATACAAAATCTCCCTTTTTACGTCCAAATTCAGACTGAGAAGAATATTTTTTTTTTCAAAATTAATTTTCTGTTTTATAAGAAATAAAAGAAACAAAAAAAAAATACTTTTACACTTACAGCTTTTACATGAAAAACCGCTATATCGTCTAAGTAAGGACTTAATGACATTCGATAAATTTCTGCAGCCGGTACACGATACTTTATCTGTAAAGTACGTTGATCTAATAATAATAAAGAAGATGTTGACAAAACTAATAAAATAGGCACAATCTAAAATATCCGAAAGAAACTTTGTTAAGAAACTGTTGCAATTTAATTTTATTATAGCTTTTTACCTTTCCACTCGATCTAGTTATTTTATTTATTATATCAGCAAACACAACATATTGATCATTTGTCTCCACACACATTTTTTTCCATTGTTGATTGTGTCTTAAACGTACATAATCACCAATATAAGGATGAGGCACACTGGAATACATAATAATTATACATGAATGATTTAAAATGCTACTTTTTTAGATTATTCAAATCTTAAATATATAGTCTTCTTCATTACATCTATAACTATCTAATTTTTCACACAGGTGGAAAAAGGTATATTTAAGTTAGTCATCCCTTTTGTAATTTCTACAGTATCCATTTTCGACCCTATATGATATATGTTAAATGAATTCAATAAATAAAAAATAATTCTGAGTTCTTATATAGCAAATTCGATTGAGTGATGTCCGTCTGCCTGTCCGTGTTCGGGTTGAAATTAACTTTGTCCAGGCACTAGATAAGCTAGAAAAAAAATTAAATACGTCAATCAATAAGACAAGGCTTTAAATTCATTTAAATACAAGGAAGAGTGATATATTCGGCTATGCAAAATCTAATATACCCTTCACCATCTATATAATTTTAGTTTAGTGAAGTAACTCCAATCAAAAAAGCAAATATTGGGGTGACAGAGGAATAAAAAATAAGAAAAAAATTTCAAGTACTTCAGATGTAAATTTTTACACAAGTGCCATCGGCTTATAATGGGTTAAGCATTTTAAAAAAGTTTATGTATTTCCTTAAGGATCTCTTCAAAAGCTTTAAAATGATACCCATATTGCTATTTTAAAACTTTGGAAAATTTTAAATACCCGTAATTCGGAAATATGGACGAGCACCAATTTTTTCACTTGAGGTTTTTTTATTCTTATTTTTTAATTCTCTATCGGCCCATATATTTGTTTTTCTAATTGAAGTTACTTCGTTGTTCTATATGATGTGAAAAAATTAGAGGTAGGCGTGGTGTTTTGCCCGTTGTGACAAAGGACATGGACCGATCTTGCTGATTTTCAATATTGATTAAATTAAACGTTTATGAATACTCTTTTGTCGACTTTTGCTTTTTAAAGGCTTATAAACTCCTTAATTACATTTATGAATTAGTATGCCATCAAGAAATGTGTAAGGGAAACTTACACATATACAATTATCTAATAACACATTTGCAATAATTTTATACTGAAACAGCGATGCCGTTGTACGGCTTTTCGTATTAAATTCCAATGATTTTTTTTTTTAATTAAATTTAAGCTTTTACTTAGTTTTGTTCAAACTTGATTAGCAAAGTTCAAAATGCAGCTTACAAAAAGTTTTGTATTTAAATCTGTTTTACAAATCAGGCAAGATTATCATTATATTTTTTGTAAAAATGTAACGGTAACGATGTTTGCTACAGACATCACAGGTATACAAATGCTTCCATCAAGTTTTTTATTTTACCTTTAAGAATGTGATAGAAACTTTGTTCTACGCAATGATGGATATTTTAATCATCAGTGATTGTCATTTGATGGATCAAATGATGGTCACTGTTCTTGTAGGGATTCCACTTAGTTGTTAACTAACAGTTTGGTTGTAAATAACTTTTAGTGAAAAAGCGGTTCACGCCTTTTCAACGAATGCAATTTTTTTAATATTTTTCTAATTTCATTCTTCGTCCTCTTCCACACATGCAACTTTTGTTTCTGCAATTTTTTGAAGTTCTCTTTTGAAATTGCATTCGTGTCCACACATTCAAATTTTGTTTCTGCAACTTCGATCTTGACTGCTTAGATTTTATTTTTGTATAAACTACGAATTACAAAACAAATTGCAAGTACATAAAACAATGTACCCGTTTCTATTCTTTTCCCTCTCACCCACAAAC
This sequence comes from Cistogaster globosa, assembly GCA_937654795.1. Classification (NCBI taxonomy): domain Eukaryota; kingdom Metazoa; phylum Arthropoda; class Insecta; order Diptera; family Tachinidae; genus Cistogaster; species Cistogaster globosa. The sequence goes on along the minus strand of OW569403.1, from coordinate 60,153,444 downwards.
TCAAGTTTCGCAACAAAAGATCAAAAAGTAAACAGGGACTTAGTGAAGTTTTTTTTAATGAAATTTACAATTTTTGTTGAATTTTAAGTTCTTTGAACAAATTTAGTATTTTGCTTTCGTCATTATCTAAAAAACGAAGAAAAGAAACATAAAAAAGCATAAAAATATAATAGAAAAAGATGCATTTAAACCCGAACAAAAACAGACAGTCTTTTTACCTCTGGTGAATGGTATGGAACTTTGCAAAACATTAAAAATTTCTAGTAAATAATAAAAAATTTTATAAAATTTTTCCTTAAGGATAATGAATCTTGTACACTTCCCACGAACTTTAAAAAATAACAAGCAAATGGAAATATGTATTATGGGGCAAACAAAATTGAAAAAAAAAAGCATGATAGCAATAAAATCACCTTCTTGGATATGAAGCTTTTCGATCTTTAAAAATTATGCTGGCTGTGACTTTTTCTCGCATACGATTTCTTGAAGTCTGATCAAATGAACTGCGATATACATAACACTTCCACCGATGGTATATAGCACGCAACAAACGAGAAGTTTCTGTTAAAAATTTCGGTGCCGCAGGCCAGTCCATAGATAACGGGCTTAAAGTATTCGGGGGCAACCGTAACGGTATAGTAAGAAAATATTGTCGTATTTTCCAACGTAAATAATAACGCGATATTATATCGACAGCCCATTTAATTTGTCGCTTATAACGCATGTTGCGATATTCTTCTCGAGCCTGAGGAAAGAAAGCAAGAAAACTTAAGAATTAAAGAAATCTAAAAACTAAGTTATTCTAAAGTAAAGTACAGTTATTATTAAAAACGTAAAATGTTTAAAAAAACATATAATTGAACATGCTTACTATACGATAAAGATTCCATAAATGTCGGCGTCCAGTGAATGGAATGCCAAAACGACATTCCTAAGTAAATGTTTGTTAAATTAATAAAAGAAATATGAAACATGCAAGAAAAGGCCTGGTTTTATAAAACAAATTACATCTAGATAACTTGTTTTAAATATTCGTTCGTATTGCAAAAACAGGTTGTTAGTTTAATAAATAAAAACTTTTTAATATTGCAAAACTACTTTACGAAAGTGTAAATAAATAAACACATGCAGAATTAAAGAAAAATAAAAAATAATAATTTACCCTCCATGTCCGCCATGCACTTGATATCACAATTTGACTTTCACGCATCCGTAAAAATAATTTCCTTTCTTTGTACATACGAAATGTAGTTTGTATTAACATGGCCAATTCATTTATACGAGCCCGACGAAATTCTTCCAATTCGTATACAGTTCGAGGACTACGTACAAAAACGTTTTTTGTGCCAATCGTGAATTCAGCTGATGGTAGAGGAAGATTGCGTATAATAACGGCGATACCTTCAACACAACTGCCACCAAGATAATGTGGCCACGTTTTATTGCTTAAAAGTTTATAACGCAGAAAAAACTTCGCATGAGTCATATGAAAACAATGACCCTGGCGACACAAATTAACCAGAGGCATAAGGGACATGTAGCGAACTTGATGTTGTACCAAAGCCATATCAAAACTTTTTGATTGACGGCATTCGTTGGGCTTTATACAAAATACGTAATGGGAACGTCTTGGCTTAACTATGGCGAGTAAAGTTTGTAATTGAGTGCGTATATTGGAACTTAAAGTGGTGGGCTTTTTAGTGGCCTGTCTCCGTGGATTCCCTTCGGGAAAAAGACTTTGTACGAGTGGCAGTTTGCTTTGATATAAACCTGAACTAATGTATTTTGGCAGCATATCGGAATTTTTTTCCAAAAAGCGATGTACCGAATACTGGACAACATTCGCATAATGACGTATGCGAAATGACATGGAATTCGGTGGCGAGATCATAAAATTCGGATGACCAGCACAACACTGTTGTATGCGTAGCAGAAGAGCTTCATTAGTGGTAAGATGTGGTTCGTTAATTAAACTTAGAATGCCGTAATTGGGTTTATCGATAAGTTCACATATTGATTCGTTATCAAAATAGTCGATGCGCGACCACTCAAGACCTTCGCGGCCATATAGCTCCTGTTCAACCCTGAGTACATTGTGCACGAAATTTTGATGAATCTTTTCGGCACTATAGTTGATTGCGAATTGTTCAAACGAATTATTTTCCATTAATTCAAAACCGTAAAAATCTAATAAAGCTAAATTCTTTTCCCGTTGTGTTGATTTAAGGCTTTCATTAATTTTATTCACCAGCCAAGTGAAGAGTCGTCCATAAAGCGTACGACATAAGGTGTTACGTACAATAGAAGCTTGCCGGGCATCTAGTTCGCAACCTGTATAAAATAAATAGACGATGTTTTTGTTTAATACATATTAAATGACCATCTAAACTAAAAAACTAATTTTTAAGTATAAAGATTTTGTTCAGCAGCTACAAATAGTTTCTAAATTTATTAAAGTTTATACAGGCCTGGGGGGTTACTCTGTATTTCGATGCAAAAGAAAACACTTTCGAAACGCAATGTATAAGCCATAGAAATTCGAATTATTTTCTTTTCGATTCGAAATACAGAGGAATCCCCCTGTTATGATAATCACGTTGTTTGAAATTAATTTGTGTTTTTAAATCACACGTGTGCTTTTTTCCTGTTATGAAAATCACGCAGTAAAAAAACTTATTATTCACTTGTTAAAATTGACAAAATTAAAAAGTAGTTTTATAACACGGCGCTTACATCTGAAAATGCGGTCATTACAATAAAAGATTGCGATTAAGTTGTTAATAACAATATCTTCAAAACTTTATACTTGTTAACAGATCTAGCACTACAACCCTTTGTTAATTTCAACCGTCTGTTTACAACTGTTTGGCAATATACTTCAAATTACATCAGCTAAGGGAGCACCCTTTAATTGCCTAATACAAATATTTTACTTGCTATTGTACTAAACTTAGCAATCAGATTCTTTGCAAATTTCAACCGTCTGCCTATGCCGTTTCAACAGTTTGGCAATGTATACCAAATTACATCAACTATTGTAACACCATTTAATTTATAATTTTAAATATGTATGCTTGTTATTATACCAAACAAAGTAAAGACATTCTGTGTTTGTATATAACGGTTCAAAAAATACGGCCATATAGGCAGGGGTGCCAGATGATTTTAATAAGAAATCGGCATATTTGCACACAAAAATCGGCATTATCGGCAATTTTGTTTAATAAAATCGGAAAAAAATCGGAAAATTAAAAATACTCTATTTTAAATGCAATTAAAATTATTTTTATTAACAAAAACAACAAAACAGAGCAATTCAATATTAAATAATGTTAACAGTAAGGCATATCACACATTCAGATCGGAATGGCGTTAATTCCGTATTAACAATTCCGATCGATTTTGTTTTACCTTCTTCAGATTCCGATCGATTTTGTTTATTCCTGAAAAGTATTGAATATCATCTCTTTAATTAAAATGTGGTAATATTTTGCACATCAAAATAAACAACAAGGCTAATCTAAGTAAGACACATCATAAAAGAAAATTTAAAAAATGCAAATAGAAAAATTTCGAAGAAACTAAATTCGACTTTCAAATTTGAAAGCGGTTTCATTCCGAAGAAATTTTTCGTTTTTAGTTTTCTGAAAAAGCAATTTGCGGAATTGAAACCACTTTCGATCGAAATTGAGTTTTGTGACATGCCTGAATATATAAAATATGTATCACAAAATCTATAAAAAAAAGCGTTAATAAATAAATTGTTTAAGCTTTTGATCGTATATAGTAAAAATAATCCAATATTTTCATAAATTTTTGGTATCTGGAGTCACTTAAAGTAGTTTCATAAACCATTTAAAAAACTAATTTTTCTCTTCTTTTTGTTAATTCGTTGGAATAAATTACTGCTGAGAATTCGTTGAGTAAAAAAATATTTCTTTCGCGGCGCTGTTCAATCCACTCATTACATAAATAATTCTACTTTTCTCATTTTCATTTCTATAAATTCAAAATCACGTTCTTTTTATAGAAAAAAATGACTTGATAGCAAAAATTTGTGATCTATCATTTTAATATTATTTAATTTAATATAATTTAATTTTTACTTTTTTTTATTATTTCAGAAATGGTACATTTTTATTAATAAATTGAAAATCACATTACAATAATTTAGTTTAAAGAAATTGATTAACTCAATTTTGTTATGACTTACATCATTTTAACTAAAGAATACAATTTTTCAGGAAACAACGAACTTATTTAAGAGTTTAACGGAAAAATCGGGATTTTTAAAGCAAAAATCGGCAAATCGGCACTTTGATAATTTTGAGGCTAAAAATCGGCAAAATGCCGATAAATCGGCAAATATGGCAGATCTGCATATAGGCCGAATTACATATGTACATTTAGGGAACACCCTTTAATTTATAAATTCAAATTGTATACTTAATGTTATAGCGGACTTACAGGTCCGTTTTAAGTTTTAGTTGTCTCTCCATAACGGTCCAAATTACATCAACTATTGGAACAGCCTTTAATTTCTAAATCCATATTTTGTACCTGTTGTTATAACGGAGTTAGCAATACAGGTGTTTTGTAAATTTTTACCGCCTGTCTACAACTGTTCAAAAGTATGGCCATATACATAAAACGAAATTAACAATTCGGGCAAACTTTATTTTATAATTTTAAATATTATTAGTTGTTACTGTGACTGTCATATCAATCGACATTTTGTCCAATTCTGAAGCGCTTGTCTATAACGGTTCAAAAGGTAGGGCCATATAGGTCAATTTAAGTTACCTATGGGAACACCCTTTAATTTTTAGATTTATTTTTGTATTACTTTGTGCCATTGAGAGCTATGATACGGAATTTTTTCTTTTAAAGTGGTGCTTTTTACGTCTCATAATACAAGTAAAAAAATTATGTTGTATGGAGACACCCTTTGATTTTTAAGATTATAAACTATATTTAAAACGGGACCAATCTGTAAGCATCACCTTGTAAGTAAAGAAAAAAATTTTCGGTTAAGAAATAAATGAATTCTGCGGGCATAAACATAAAAAGAAGCGTTTAGACGAATTAATAATTAATTTCCGGTTCATATTAAACTTAAAATCCTGTTTGATATTTTTTTATTTTTATTTTGAACATCTAAGATTTCTACTATGCTACTTTTTCATCCCATTTTTCTAAATTTTGTCAAGTTTCAGCGAGATTCATCGCCTTCATAAATGATGAAATTTTTCATAGCATGGGAATTTGTTTAAAAACACATTTTTCTGAATTTTAATTTTAAGATAATTAGAAATGATACGCGGACAAAGTCGTGGGCACTGCTAGTATGATATAAAACAAAACAAACGGTTACTAACTTGTTTAAAAAGAAATTCGAGTTATTCGAAGCCATTAACATTTGAAATACGATCATCGATATTCTTTATAACGCATTGTTGACAACTGAACCGACCTCAGTAGAAAGTGAAAGGATTTTTTCTATTGTTGATATTAGTATGTATAGTAAATTGTTAAATGCAGTTATAAAATAATATATTAAAAAAAATATAGTACAAATGTACATATGTATGTATGTATGTCTTGTCATCTAAATTGTTTTTAAGTTTTATAAACTGTTAAAACTATTATTTACCAGTTATTTTTTTGTTTGTTCATGTTTTATTAAAGCAATGAATTTTTTTAATATTATTTCATTAAATAAACTTGTTTTGTTTAAAAATTGTTTTTTTCCCGGGAACACCGGGAAATTGTGGGAAACTGCGATTATTTTTTCACACAGTGGTACCCATCTAACCAACACTGATAAGTGTTCTCTTCTAATCTGAATCGCTTTCCTCTGTCTTGTTTCATCACTATATTATTACTCTCTATTTTTCTCAAACTTTTTGCGATCAACACTAAGGGCTTGAATTCATCGGCCTTAGTGGGCTGCTCGTCAACTGGATACCTAACCTGACTTTACATTGAATATAAAAGTAAACTAAATTATTTACTTTAAACAATGCTAACTTTCATAAAGCTATTTTTGTTCAAAGCAATCGTTATTAATATCAAAAACATTGCTATTATAGTAAGTAGTAAGTAATAATTTGTTCGAAAATACTTTTCATGATTTTTGTAGTTTGTTTTTTGAATGCAAACTTACCCACATCTTCTTGTGTACTATTTGAGCAACTTGCTCTTGTAAGGCAATTAATTAAAATTTGAGCTTCCAAATTAAGTAAGTGAGCAGTTTCTTGTACTTCTAAACAAATTAATAAGAAAACACAAACATTTAAAAATATTTAAGGTTTAACTGATAATGATTCAAAGTAACATACCATAAGTATTTGATATTTGACAACCTTCTGTGCCGTCTATATTTGTAACGGGTACAAAAATAAAATTACCTAATTTAAGGACAACAGCTATAACACGAAAAATTGCATTTATTTCATCACATGACAAACCAAGAACCTGTAAGGATTTCTGTAAAATATATTAAGAGAAATCTTTTACCTTAAGTTATATTTTTTTCTTAGGATCAAGAATTGACTAACCTTGGTATAATGAAAATTAGTGCGATCATCTTCAATGGCGGTTGTATTTTTCAAAATTTCATATTTTTCCACATTTCGATACAATTTTAACGATTCTGTAAAAAAAATGTAGTTCAATGTTATACAACATAATTTTACACGTTTCATCATGTATCTACTTACTCAATAACTGAAGGTCACCTCCAGACAATAATTGATAAAATATATGAAAATTTCTTTCTCCAATTGCTGTGTTTGTTATTCGAGTCTGCAAAAATGAAAGATTATTTGTAACTTAAAAACATCATAAATTAAATATTAAAGTGCTATAATTTTTTTAAACTATTCAAACAAACCTTTTCCAACATATCTAATTGAAAAAGACATGAAAAGATATTAATTTAATTAATACCGATTTGATAAATTTTAATAAATGTAAGAAAATCGAAAGAAATTATATCTTTTATTAATATTCTTATTCAATAGTTCGCACAATAAAAATCAGCATAATATCTGTTATTTAAATTTAAAATATACAGCTACGGCCCAAAAATAGGATCACATAAAATATTTTGAATGAAACTTAAAATAAAATTTAATTGAAAAAATAAAAAATTTATGTTTTACTCTCTCGTTGCTAGTTTTGCTAGTAAAAAAGTTACTGAACAGACCTATTATAGAAACATATTTTAAAAAAAGGTTTAAGTTTTAAATTATTTCACTTTTTAGCACACTAAAAGCTCAAAGGTTTTTTTTTAATTAAACAATAAAACTGTTTATTAGCTAGTTTTTATGGCAATTTCGTTGATTGCTCAAATCAGCTTGTCAGGGAACCATTAGACACATTTTAGATAACTATAAGCTGCTTTTTATATAATTTTTTTCAGCCAACTTAAAAGTTGACAAAAAAATCATTGAGCACAAATTCGTATTATGCATATACAGTGAAGGACTTAAGTATAGGCACAAGCTGCAAAATGAAACAAAATATGTTTTTTTCACATTTGTAAGTATCAAATATTTATTTAAAGAACATATAATAATTATAACAGTTATTCATATTAAAAATAACCAAGAAAGTCGAACAGATTTTATTCGGTGGTAGAAAAATAATGAAAAGGTTTAAAAAACTTGATTTTCTGTGGGACAAAAGTATAGGCACATTCTTTGTTAACGGAATCAAAACTAGTCAGAAACTCAAATTAGTATTTTGTTGGCAGTCCATTCTGCTTATTAACGGCTTTAAGTCTATTAGGCATAGAGTGTACTAATTTTTTTGTAAAATTTTTATCAATTTTAAGCCATTCTTCGGTTAACGCTGTTTTAAGCTCACATTTGTTTGAAATATTGCGTTTCCGAATTCTTCGGTCTAGCTCCTCCCACAAATGCTCAATGGAATGGGGACTGCGGAGGATGTGGCAATACATGTGCGGTGTTATATGCAAGCCACATCTTGACGTCGTGAGCAGAATGTTTGGGGTCATTGTCATGCTGGAATGTAAATGACTTAGACAAACCCAATTTAATGACGCTTTTCTTAGCATTTTCCTTCAAAATATTTAAGTAAACAGTCTTGTTTATTATTTCATCAATGAAGACTAGTTCTCCGACACCCGCTGCAGATATACAGCCCCAGACCATAACTCCTCCGCCACCATACTTTACTGTTGGTGTAAGATTTTTTTCGTCATATGCAGTATTACGTTTTCGCCATACTCGTGAATTTCCATCAGGCTTAAAAATATTAAATTTGCTTTCGTCTGAGAAGAGAACCTGTTCCCAGAAACTGCATGGCTGATTTTCAAATTGTTTTGCATAATCCATACGTCTTTTTTTATTAACTGCAGATATTAATGGTTTTCGTCTAGCAACACGTGATTTATAACCGGCTTCATGTGGTAATCTCTGAACAGTTTTAGAGTGAACGTCCTTACCGAAATTTTCCTTGACGTCCGCTGCCAGCTGTGTAGATGTTGTTTTCGGATCAATTTTAACTTTCCGTATTATTTGGGCACGTTCTCGCTCAGTTAATTTTCTGGGACGACCACAGCGTTTTGCACTTTCAAAGTTAGTTTTACCTTTAAAACGATTAATTATTGTCCGAATAGTAAAACGGCTTCGATCCCTTAATTCGCCAATCTCAGCAAAAGATTTGCCTTGGTTATGCAGATGGAGAATTATTTTTCGCTGTGATTCTGTAGTTTCACTTAATTTAGGACACATTTTTTAGAAAACGACAAAGAAATTATTATTTTTAACAATTTTTTTTTACTTTTCACCAACTGAAACAAATTGAAAATAATAACGGAACATTCCATTCTGTCAAAAAATACAGTATTGCCAGATTTGCTAATTCATAATCGTCTTTTATTTCCGTTAACAATGAATGTGCCTATACTTTTGTCCCATAAAAAATCGATATTTTAAAATTTTTTTGTTATTATTCTATCGGCGAATGAAATCTGTTTAAATTTTTTGATTACTTCTTATATGAAGCTTTGTAAGAACCATTTTACGTTCTAAAAATAAACATTTGATGATAATCAATATCAAAAAAATTACTGTTTGCTTCATTTTGCACCTTGTGCCTATACTTAAGTCCATCACTGTATCTTTTTTAAGGTTCAGGTCAAGGTACATTTATTTTACTAGGTAGTATCGTCCGCCCAGCTGGTTTGTAGTTGGACATGTCAAAAGTTGTTTATATTTTCCTACTTTTGTTTACGAATTTCAAAAAACACTAACAACAAGCATATGCAGAACAAAGAGAGCGTTTGTTTTTAGAATAATTCTATTTTGTTTTATTTTTCTATTTTTGACATTTCCACTCACAAAGCAACAATAAAATGCCATGTTGTTTTTACAAATGTTGTATTTGTTGTAGAACCGCTTTTACCTAGTAAAATAAATGTACCTTGGTTCAGGTATTATAAATTTTCTTTTTTAAAAACCAATAATTTTTCTTTCAATTTTAATTAGTAATTAAAAAGCTTCATTAAAATTTCATTCCCATTAATGAAAACAATTTTCAACAAACAAATTTCAAAGAATATTGGTGATCATATTATCCTATTTGTCCGCAACTGTATGTTGACAAAATTATTTCCAGCAACTTTTTTTTAAATAAATTATTTTTTGTTTCTTGTAATATTTTAGAATCTATATTTGGTTTAAATAAAATAGCAAAAAATAATTTTTAAAACAAATCAACTTACAATGTGTTATGTGAACTCCCATAGGATCTCCTTTAAAATCAATTTCTATGTCAAATAGTTTTCCCTTAATATTAAAAATAAAAAATATTATTGAAAAAATTTTTAAGCTTATTACAATTTCTGGAAACTTACATAACGACTTGAGTTGTTATTTTTATGAGTTGCTGCATTGCCCATGGCTTCTAAGAAAACATCTGCATATGAAACACATTCCCTTAGTCTTTTTAAAGGATTCTTGTACTTTCTAGATGATGATGATGATTGAGGAGATTTTTGTGCAGCTGTTTGGGTCAGCTTGTGAGTATCATATAGGGAAATGCGTTGCATAGAACCCATTAAAGATGAGCGCTCTTCGCGGTTATAGCTTTCAGTTGATGTTTGACGAACAAGATTCGAACAGCTGCCTCGTTGCAGTTGCAATGAGGGATATGCAGATAAACTACGACTTTTAGTTGATTTCTGCAAACTAAAATCTTGCTCTTCCCTTTCGAAACTTTGAGCTCTTGTACATTTACTGTGGCCACATTGCCGGCAACCTCCACCGCCACTTGGTATATATTTCGGGGAAGGACTTCTTATAAACGACGCAGGTGACGTCGTCGATAGTGTATTTTTCAAAGGATTGGCAGTATTACAGGGAACTTGTGTTGATTGATGATGTTTAAAACATGATTTTGTTGGATGAGGTGATAATGAAATAGCCGGTGATAATCCCTGTTGACCTTGACTATAGTGTACTGATGCTGCTGTAGTGTGCAAACTATCGTTTGTTGTTATGTTCTCTATACTTTTGTGGTACGACAAATCGAAATCGACCATTTTTTCTCTTACATTTGGACTCTTTCCATGACGTTCTGTACTATCCGCACGCGAACGGTGCTGCAACGCAACATCACACTTTCTAGCCGTCGGTCCGGGAGAGGGAGATTGACGTCTTTGCACCGACAAACAAGTATTAGTACTCGCAGTGGCTGTGGTATTTTTACAAAGTACATAATTCGTGGCAGGTCTAACGGAACATGAGCTAGACGTACGACGATGTTTGTTTTTGTCGGCCATTGGTGATACGGCTCTAACCACATTAGTGGAAACAGTGGCAGTGGCAACTTCTCCTGAACTTCCCGCTGATTGTTTTCCTGGCAAGGTTTCTGTGTCCTTAGATCTTTCCTGAATGTGCGTTAAAAAGTTCACAATCATTTTAAAAGATTCAGTTTTCCCCGATCCACTTTCGCCTGATATATTAATAAAAATAAATTGAAATTTAATTCAAATTGGTTTAGAGACAAAAGGAAATGTTAAAAAATCACACCTGTTAATAATACACACTGGTCCTCACTTTGGTCCTTGAGAGATTGAAAGGCTAGGTTCGAAAGACCATAACTATATTGAAATAGAAAAGGAACCATTATTGATAAGCCTGTATTTTTAATAAAAATTTATTCTAAAACTAAGAAGTTCTTAAAAAGTGTCTAAAGGAAAGTTCAAAACAAAATATTTCATTCGGACAATTTTTGCCTTATTTCTCATCATTTATTTGATTGTTGGGGTACAAAACCAATTTCCTAATATTTAATGATGTATTTTTATATCCTTCGCCACAGGTGGAAAAAGGGTATATCTAAATTTGTCATTCCGTTTATAATCTCTACAATATCCATTTCCAAACCTGCCTGCCTCTAATTTTTCCATATCATTTGGAACAAACCTGGTTAAGTGAAGTAACTCCAATCAAAAAACAAATTGAGGAGCATTAGAGAATTAAAAAATAAAAACATCAAGTGAAAAAATTTACGCTCGCCCATCTTGTCTATATTTTTTCAGTTATACGCCTGAACTTTTTATAGAAAACTAAAATTGTGCACCACGTTTTTTAACATACAAATATGGGTATCATTTAAAAGCTTTTGTAGAGATCTTTCAGCTTTTGTAGAGATCTTTCTCGAACTTTGAAAAAAAAGCAAGAGTGCTATATTCGGCAAACGGTGTGACAAACTTAGCTATACTCTTTTTCTTCTTTGGTGAAGGGTATAATAATAATAAAACATTAAATAATAATATTAAAATATATAATTTTAAAGAAAAAAACAAAACATATTGTGAACAACCTTTAACAAACAACTTACATATGGGGAGGTAATTGAAAAATGCCCTTGCTGCCATAATTGCGTATTAATTCCAACGAGTGTTCTGATATGTGATGATATGGATTAACTGCAACCACAGAGGTGCCAATGTAGGTCTATTATTATTTTTTTAATAATTAGAGTTTTAAACATTTTACTAAAAAAAAGAAATCCAATAAAAATGATTACTTACATAAATATGGTCACGTTTGTAGCGCTGATGTATATTATTAATAAAACTGTCTTCAGAAAGGTTTTCCAATAAGACTGAATCCCAAGTGCCAATCTCTTGTTCCATTTTATAAAAAAAGAAAATCTAGTAGGTACCTACTAAAAAAATAATACTTTTTTTAAAAATACAACAAATTTTTAATAAAAGGGAGTGTTTAAAGTTTGTAGAATAAAAAATTCTAAATTGATTTTAAGAAAATTGTACGGTTGTGTATTTATGTAGGCGGAACCACATATTTAATTTTGTTGAGGTTATTTTTTTTTTACTTTCCGTAAGTAGCCTCTTTTATATATTTATTTTTTTCACATTAATCTATAAACACTCAACTGTTGATTCCTAGAATTAATAAAACGTTATTGAATTAAATTCATAATTTACTAATTCGTAGCTATGATTTCTTAACTTATTTATTATTCTTTTCTACCCAATAGTAAAGATTACTAATAAATTCCTTTTTTCTGCACCTTCACCTTTTTTTTAATTTATAACCAATGAGGTTAAACATTTATTCGATTTTAGATTGTATTATTATATTGATTTAGTATTTTCAAAATAACAAATTATTATTTCATGAGAATTTATGTTTAAAGAGTTCAAGCATAATTAACATATAGGTATTAACATAAAAAAGATTCTAACTAATAAAAAAAAACATTGTATTGTATTTCTGGCTATTGTGGTCAGATTTTTTTTATAGATGCAGATAAAAAACTTATCGTCATCTTTTTTCTAACTTTCCGTTCATTATTATTAATATGTCGTGTTGTTCATAATTTTCATTAATTATTATACATTTGTTAAAATTAAATGATGTAAATTAAAAACAAAGTGTTAGTGAAATCATAAAGATTGAGATCACAATTTCATTTAAAATATCAACACCTTTTTGTAATTTGTCATTGGAATAATTAATAAAAAAAAAAGCTTCCCTTCAAAAAGTCGGGAAAAAGCTGACGAAACGTTGGGAAAAAGATAAATTAAATTTTTTATTTGAGTTAATAAAAAATCTGATCATAAATAGCCCAAGATATTCTGCTCACAACAACACGCGTTATAGGTACTAAGCGAACATAAAATTATGAATAAATTTTAAATTTTAGTTTAAGGAATAACCGAAAGCAGAAATTATTTGAAATATCGTTGCTAACGCTCCAAAGTAAATGTAATCTTCTAATATCGGATTCAACCGTGCCACATGCCAATCTACAAGAATTGATTTTATGTTTATCAGGAAATAGTATAAGACATTATACAGTCAAGCCATTGAAAAAAATCTCTTAAAATAGCATAATTAAAACGCTTTTCAAAATACAATAGCCTATATAACATTTACCCTAAGCAAAATTTGTTCACAAGTTCAATTTACTTACGATCAAACTAATCCAATAGTGTTTTCTTCATTACTACAATATTATTATAATTTTTCTTTTTAATCAATAACCTGAAATTTCAAATATCTTAAGGAAGGTCACTGACAAAGGACAAAAATAACAGTGGTCAGTAAACATAATTTCCAAAAGAACGTACTTGTTCCTTTTTTCGAAGTTATCCGCTTTGGCGATCGAATTCAAATTAATTATCTCTTTCGCTTCGTAATTGACTTTTACACAGAATCATTAAAACAAAACAATTTTAGGTATTTAAATACTTTCTTAAGAATTGTTAGAAAATTTCATAAAATTTATCTTTAAAATCGTCAAAAAACTAATTAAAATAAACAAAAATAACTTGTTGATAAAAATTGTTTAGAGCTATTTAATTTACAAAATATACCAAAAGAATATACCGGGTAACATTCATTTGCCTACGAAACAACAATTTGAAAACAAACTAAAAGTGAACCGCTTAAAATTATTACAAAACAAAGTATTAATAATTGCAAAGTATGTAGGCAATACTAGACAAGTTCTTAGCTTGTGAAGCCAGAATGGTAGTAATTTAAGGCTGATTGAAATATTATCGATTTTAAGTGTGCAGAGATACGTGCAATATACATACACATAAACATTCATAAAGAGGCAGACAAGTGTTTTGAGAAAAATAAAAATCATTTTTACAGCTACTAGAATAACATTATCAGTAATATATTTTTACGCAAATCTATATTCACTTTTTTCCTCCAAAAGAAAAAAAAATTAGAAAAAGCATTTATCCTATTTCATAATTTTAAGCACTTACGAATAATTTTGTAATTGATACAGGTCAATAATTACATGATGATGTAGAACAGCACATTAAACACTTTTTGCATAATACTCCGAAATAAATTATATATCTATTTATATTTATTAATATTTATATGTCTCACAGGATAATGAAATGCGATTGTTTCCTGATTACTTAACATTTGTTTAAATTCTGTATAAACTGTATTACAAAATTAATATAAAAAACTAACTTAGAAACAATATTAGAAAAACACAATTTTCTTATAATATTCTTATTCTTATTACTAAATGACATTTCCCAAGCACAATAAAATGATAACTTAATAAATATATCCATAATGAACATACTCTATGCAAAAGTTATGTCACATACAGCTGTTTTCATATGTATGTGGTCTTATTTATTTTTTCTTTGCTAATCACTCGTGGAAATGTTGGCTTTACAAAAAGTAATAAAAATGTGTTTTTTTTTTTAAATAAAAATTATATGTTTTAGTATTTTTTTGTAGTGGAAAGCTGTACTGATGACACAACCTCTCGCAACTAATAAATATGCAGCTTCAGCGGTACATACGACCGCAAGTTGTTCAAAGGTCCAATCGGGTCGATACCGCATAACAACCAGACGCGATAAACCTCTTACTTATGAAATGGCGAACCCGCCCCATTACATAGCCCATCGTAAATCTTGGAATTCCTGGAACACTTGTAGGTTACAAAACTTTTTTTTTAATGTAAATCGTCTAAAACAGAAAGTTCTATTTCAGCCACTATTTTGGATGGCTTACGCCCCTCACAGACAGCTATCGAAGACGTTTTTATTCGAAAATTTATAACAGGCACTTGGCACGCTTTAGTATGCTCTGAAATTATTATAAAACGTCAACACAATATGATACGTATAGCTGCTATAGTTAGACAAGCTATTGGTGCTCGTAAAATGTATTTTCTTATCGGTTATACGGAGGAACTTTTATCATATTGGTTACAATGTCCAGTAACCCTAGAATTGCAAACTGTTCAAGATAGAAAAGATGTTGTTTTCAAATATATTTAATTTTTTTTTAATAAATTTAAATCACATCCAGTCTATTTAATGAACGGTTATTTTTTCACTGTGCTGATTGCTATTTTGCCATGTTTTGATTGCCTTGTTTACAATAAGGGCATCAGGATCCTTAACCTGCAAGAGAAAGTACCATTTAGAAATTGACAAAATAGAAAACTATTATAAAACACGGGTTAAGAAATATTTGTTCCAAGGAGTTATAAGATTTAATATGTAAATGCATTTAAAACGTCCCTATAATCATTTGATCGTTGTTAAATCTTTAAACAATACTAGAAGTGGTTTAGTTGGAACTAATTTATGTGACTTTTATTCTCTATTCGTTTTTTTTTTGTATTATATTGCTAAATATGTAGAATCGTTTTTAATTTACACTTTTAGAAAAGAATGCAAAAAATTATTTTGCTCTCTCCGGATAGCATTGTTGCGTATCCTTATTGGATTTTACTATCAGGTGTTTAAAAATATAAATAATATAAATTGATTAATTATAAATTTTTGTTACTTCCAAAAAAAACAAAGAGTGCGTATGTTAAACAAAATATTTTTGAAATTACTTTGTTTTATGAATGGAGTCCGCGGCGGGAAATGGGTTCCCCATTAGTCGTATTTTAAACATATTTCAACATTTTTCATTTATAATACAAATTAATATTAAATTATAGCTAAGTTTATAAAATGTCTTTTTCAGCCAACTTCCAGAAACTAACTTAAAGTTTGTTAAAAAGTCATTCTTAGTCAGACTGGCTACTGCCTAGGACAACACAATGTTAAAAAAGTGAGCTTCATAAATAAATCCAAGTACCAACTATCCCTGGTTGCGAAATAATTAGCTTTAAATGGATTAAAAGTCAACTGATTGCTGATAGCGTAGCTACAAATTATTAAATACCTATACTTTCACTTGTTTGTAGGACTTACTATTTTTAAATAAATATATTAAAAAAAGACCAAACACTTACTTGTTCGACTAGAGTTTTGAAATCCTCTTTCGTTTTACATTTTAATGCCTTTTCACTTAAAGCTTTAGCCAATTCTACAAATATGAAAACAACAATCTTCTTAGATCCTCCACATATTTTATCCCAAACACGAACCAAACTCGATTCATTAATTACACCAGCAAAGCAAGTTGCATACCAGTTGTCCAGAAGATTTTCTGAACTAAAAACTGCCAACTTTTCTAAATGACTATTAAAAGCATATTTTTTTTTAAATCTTACATTACAAAATTTAATAACATTACCAGCATAATTGATTATCTTCTTTCTTGAGCAAATTTTGTGTCAACTCTTTAAGTTTTCCACATTCTTGTTGTATTTCCCGAGTGCAGGCGTAGAACTCCTTTGATAACCAATATGTTTCAACATCATCGTCAAATAATTGCAACAAAACTTTTACAATTTCTATAAAGTTCTGGTCGTTTTCCAATTTACCACTATTGTGTGAATGCAGCAGACGATTTTGTTCCAATTGCCACATGAACAGTAGAACTTTACATTTAGGTGTTGTTTGATTTACGTATTGCATTACAGTGACGGCTCTTAGGAGATCATCGTAGACTGCTTTTCGTTGTTCCATAATGTATTCTGTAGAGTTTTTATGAAGTGGCATGACACCCAGAATAATATTCCATAATAGATTACGGTGGGTCGTTGGAACGGTATAACTTAAACAAAATTGCTTTAACTTTACATGATTGCGTATATTATCTTGCAGTAACTTGTTCAATGATTTTTTTTCTTCAACACTATGACAGCCGACTTTTTCATAATAAGAAGAACGAAAATTTCTTTCATCGGTAGTCATTCTCAGATTTTATTATATTTACCATACATAAACGTAAACAAACTACAAGAGTTGCCAAACTAAAAACTAAGAGTATTTAAATTGCCAACTCTGAAAAAATACTCTACAGTCTACACAAATCATTTTTAACCAGAAAAACATTTTTTCCTGGACTTTTTTCAATAAATAGAAATAAACTGTTTTGAAAATTTTATTTACAATTATTCATAGTTTAAATTTTCAATGTTTGTTTTAATTACATTATACATTTACATTATTTTGTATTAAAATTTTGCTATAGAAATACATATAAAGTTTATGAAAATACAATTTCACTGGATAACTAATTTTATCGTTTGCAATTAGGAAATAGGCTAAAACCAATTAAATAATAAACAAAAAAGGAAAAGCAATACAATTTGGTTCTAGATAAAATTGACTGTTAGAATACAAAATGAAAATTTTATATTCTTTTTTCTTTGCTGCAGTTGTAGTCAGGTCTTTTTCTCTCGAAGAAATATGTAGAGGTTTGAAGACGAAATTAACAATCTAATAAAAACGTTTGCGCGAATTTTTTTCCTTAAAATAGGAAATGGCGAAAATTGCAACAGCCACCGCAGCTAACATGCCAAATAGTAATATAAAAAATATTTTAGTATTTGACATACCCGGTTTGGGATCATCCTTATGTTCACGTGGTGCCTCAAAACTTTTGGCGTTTGGTATGATGTTTGCTCGTGCCATGATTTGTTCAGGCTTTTGTGTGAAATTTAGAAATTAAAAGCAAGCTTAAATAAAGAAAAAATATCTTAATAGTTACCGTTATGTTTGTGTCCAAATCATAAAATTTGAAACCCAAAATATCATGATTATCCGAAAGGTCGCCTGTTGTCGCTGACAAGCCGAAAAAATAACCGGTAGGCAGTTCAACATTATTAACAACAAAACAATTTTTCCATTCTCCACGATTTTCCAGATCCGTTGATACAGATATTACATCATTTTCATAACGTATAGCCACATGGGTATCATAATTAACATTACGAAAACGAACTTCACATCCCGCCAATTGCGTATGTGTACCATCACGATCGTGATCATAGCTCCATGTGCCATTGTTAACCATAGCACTGAGGTAAGGATGCTGATGCTGAAACAAATTTTTAATCATGTGCTAAACATTCAAAAAAATATATATTGCATATAATTATTTACATTATGAGGTCCATTATGGTTGCTGTACGTATCCAAGATGACGGCTAGCCCTGAAAAATGATCTTTACTACCGAACACTGGACCACCCTGCATTCGATCTTTGGTATACCAAATGGCAAATCCGTCACCAAATAGTTCGCTGCCCTTGCCATGAACTTTAAATGTTACATGTATTTCCCAATTTTTTGTCAAACATGGCTAAAAATATTATTTTAGAATTAGTCAAGACCCTTGAAAGTTTCTATATTATTTACCGAGTAATTCCATAAAGCACCACTTTTTGACTGCAAATCTGGAGTCAGTCTTATATAGTTGCTAGTTACTACAGTATGACCCATAAAATCCCAGTTGGGCAAATTTACACCAACACCTGAAAAACTTCAATTTACGAGTTATTCAAATGGCAAACATTTTCTTTACTTACCCTGAAATGGTCTCACTAACGAATGTTCTCTTTTCATATATTCATTTGTGCTAACAGCACTTTCTGCCACCAGCATACCCACCAACATTAACAGCGTCGTCTTTCCCGCTTCTTTTAACATTTTGCTATATAATTTATTAGGTGTACAACAATGAATATCTGCTTAGAATTATTAAGAGTAGAATTGTTTTTTCTGTTCTTGTTACGTGTCTTTAATAAATTTCCAGAAAGATAATATTTGGTCGGCTTTTCCTAATCTCCTTTACTATTTATTCAGTACGCTTGATTCGTCAATGACAATAAAACAACTTTGAAAAGGTAATGCCATATTTATGTAATAAGTAAAAACATATGTCTTAATTGGTTCTGTAAGTGTGGTGATTACTGCCGAGTTGAATTTTTTCTTTACAATATATATTTTTTATATTTATTTATATGATATTGTAAGAGCCATAAAGTTCAATTATTATTAAAAAAAACGTAACTACCATACTTTTCCATTTTATATATTACTTTTTTGATAATCTATGGTATGTACACCTAGGATTCACTTTAAAATATCATTTAGAAAACGTCGTCAAAATATTGAAACTTATTTGACGATTAATCTCAATCCTAAATATGGGTACAAGATCTCTTATTTCATAATTACAAGACTGGCACTCGTATAAGAAACTTATACAACAGTTTTCTGTTACAGTGAATTTGTAAAAGTTTTTTATTCATTTTCTTTGTTGCTTAATACAATTTTCAAGATTTTTTCACTTTGAATATTGGCAGGTTATTAGTATTAAATTCTAATATTGTTAGCACTTCGATAGTATCTATAGTTGCAAAGCAAGCTATAGAAATTAAAGCATCGATAGTTTTTGAACAAACTATTGATTATGCCACCTATCGATAGTTTCGCAGCTCTATTAATAAGACTAAATTGAGGTCTATATAAAATATATATATATATATATATATATATATATATATATATATATATATATATATATATATATATAGTTGACAGTGGAGTTGACCGTTATGATTAGCAGCAAAAAGTAATGAATTCGCCTGCGGTGCCACCTAGTGATTGATTCGCCTTATTTATTTTAAATCACAAATTTTATGCTGGCAGCCCCTTACTAGTAAATTATTATTGAAATTGTATTGATGTTAAACAAATGGTTACTGATTTACCAAGTATTTTTACAATATAGATTACTGTTTGATATATATTATACAAACAGTGTTTTAACGAAGTAGATATGTGTTTTTATACCCATCACTGCAAAAAGTGAGAAAGGGTATATCTAAGTTTACCATTTTACAATATCCATTTCCGACTTAAAGTATACATATATTCTGATTCTTATGCATAATAACGTCCATCTGTCCGTCCGAGTTCATTTTGAAACAATCTTGCCAAGGCCCTATATGAGCTAAAGAAAATTTAAATATGCCAATCGGTCAGACCTAGCCCTAAGAACTTACCATTGAAAATCCGCAAGATCTGCCCATGTCCTTCGAGCGAAAATATCACGCCTGCCTCTAATATTTCCATATCTTTTTGAACAAGTCTAGAGGCGATAGAGATTTAGGAAATAAGTTTGTTTTTAGCAATTTTCTGTGTATTTCGTTTTACTATTGAAGATGACTAATGCAAGACTTTAGGTAACAAAGTTGAATCGTAAGAACTATAACTTTTGGCAGCAAGAGATGCATTTGCTGCAAATATTGAACGTGATATACCACCGTCTATTCTGATTGGCTTTGGAATAGTCGATGGTTTTTCACATTGCGAATAGTACAACGTCAAGGGTGCTTGGAACATTTTGAAGGCGTATCATGAAAAATAACTTTAAGTTACAGGGCGAAACTGAGAAGAACGAATTGAAATTGCATTCTGGTGCTTATATGTCAAAAACATATTATGTATAATTTTCGAAATTGCAATCGCTTGAAGAAAAAATGTCGGAGTCATGTATGGGTTCAATGCTGCTGAAAAGTCTTCCAAACATTCTGCTAGTATAGGTTCCTGTAAAATGAAATTGGTAAAGGGGTAAATGTCTATAATAGTCAATGTTGGTGTATTTGCTTAAACGAGCGGCTCCTACGATGAATGATGATATCGTCATTGTTGAAAAATTTATTGACAATATTCTTCACGGTTTCTGCAGCCTAAACCGCTGTCAACATTTTTACCATTAAGTTTTTCGCCATAGAGATCAATGTTGTTAATATTATGCAATGTGATAAGTAACACATTTGGTTGTTTGTGGTCCAAGGAAAACAGAAACCCCCGGTGGTGAATGATACTTTTTGACAGTGATTGATAGTTGCAGTCTTTACACTGTATTATATTTACTCAATCAGAAAAAATATACATTGAATTAGGTAGGGCTCTTGGGATCATGAGATCGGATAATGGTGCCGAGCATAAATCAAAGAAGATAATAAAGTTCATTCTAGAAAAGGTTAGAAACTCATGCCTGTAAGTGATCTTGAAAAACGATTGTAATTCATCGACGAACAAAGATCATTTAGAAATTAATATCTTTTAAATCATACCAACTATAATTAAGTTTTTTCGGATAGCGATTCTTTTTGCAGGGTTGAAACTGATCTCGATTTTTTTATAATAGTGAGTTAAGGCAGAATTAGCCGACCGTTGAAATCGTAAATGTGAAGTAAATGTAGCTGTACAGTAAATATAAACGTAGTTGTGCTTATAGAATGTGTAAAAACGTATCATGTGTTTTTGACATGAGCAAAAAATAAAACACCTAGGTATTCCATTTCTGTAGCAATCTGCTTCCAAATCATCTTTTTTTTGTCTGGATTCTTATATCCCGTAGAATCTTTATTATAGAGACATTCATTCGCCTGGACAAGATTTGTTAATTTTTCGTCGTTTATTATTTTTTTATTTTTCTAAAGTTCAGTTTATAAATAAGTAAAACCACACAGCTGTTCAAACCAATGATGGCCACTTTGTCATTTTGTGTAAAAAGTACGTAAATATTTCAATCGTACTAAAAATGATGTTGTATTGTAATAATGAAAAATATAACATTTGCATAAATTATACTCAGCCTAACAATTTTACAAAACATTACATGTATAACATATTTAATTTAGAAAAGAAAACTCCATAATTTACTAAAAATTATATTGTGTATCATAAAATTTAACAACTAAAAGTTTAAATAAATAAGCACAAATAAATACTTGAAAAGGGGTATAGTACTTCACTTCAATTTATTATACAGGCATGTTCTGACAATCGCAAATCGTCTAAAACTTGCGATGTGAGTTGAAATCGCATGAAGGGTGTTCTGTAGTTCACAATCGCAAGAAATTTGGCGACTTGAAATCGCAAGCACAGACTGAAGTGAAGTTATAAATTTCACTTAAAATAAACTTTAAAACAATAATAAAACTATACACAAATAAAAATTAATATGTTTTTTTTTTATTTTTATCAAAATTTATTTATATTTTTACACAGATAAAGGGTTAAATAATAAATTTAAAATATGCCCTTTGTTTTATCAATTGTTTGTGTTGGTTTTTTCTTGAGTACTTGCGATTTCATAAAAACAGCTGTTCTTATTGATGTTCGAAAATATATTAGTATTAGTGCGGTTAAATGTGTAGTCGGTAGTCAAATAAAAGTGCGGTTATTTACATTTTAAAATCTTAAACAAATATTCGGTGCTTATTAAATGGGCGATTAAAGTGTTAATGTACGTTAATAAATATATCTCAATTATTTTTAGGACGATCTGCGTTTTGAACGTCTATGTTATAACTAACAAAATAAGCAAAAATAATTTTTAAGTACTGATTACTCACGACCTGAGTAATCTTTTTCTTCAAAGTTGCTAAATGCAACATCACTAATAGAAATTTCATTTGTCGCCAAATTATTTCTTGCTTTGTATAAAATTTTTAAATAAATAAATATTTAATGGATTGGAATATCCAATAGATTGAAATTATCTCTAAGCATCCGTTTTTTAATTTCTTATTTTTTTAATGTAATGTTTATTTGAAGAAATTAAACTAAGCAAGAAGGCTGCTGCCATTTTTTAAATTTTCTTTTGATTTTTATGTTTTGCACCGTCAAATCATATGTTTTTGTTTTTCGAACATAAGTTTGAAAAAAAGCAAATCGCAAGCAAAACGCGTGAGTTTCAGAACATGTAAAAGAAAAGTTGGCGTTTTTGAAATCGCATGTGTGCGAGTGTCAGAACATGCCTGATAGTATTTACCATCACTGGCTACATCTGTCAAGTAACCTCGTATTTAAAATCTATTTTCAGCAGGTTGAAACGTTACGACTAATAGGTCTGTTCTGAAAATCACGTGATTTCAAAACACGAACGGTTTTAAAATCACGCCAACGATTTGGTGCTGTTCTGAAAACCACGCGATTTTCAATTTTTCGGCGTGGTTTTAAATGTTCAAAAACAACTGATTTTTTAGATTTGTGTTTTGTTTTTTTATTTTTTTAATTCGTAACAAAAATATTATTGGAAATTCAATAAAGTCAAAATGCCTTAAGCTAAAATAAATAAGAGAATTTTTATTTGTTTATAGTAGTACATATATTTTTACTTTTATTTCCTTACTGAAGCTGATTGAATTGCTTAAAACTCGGCGTCAAATGAAAATTCGTAAAATAAAAAAACGAAAAAAAAAATTTTTACATTTCGCACTTATTTTTTTTTGCAAATTTAACCCAAATATTGATTTTTATTAATTTTTTTAACAGCAATGATCAAATTTTGCGTTAAACATGTGAAAAAAAGGATGGTTTTAACACTGTGTTAATTGGGAAAAATTAGAATTAACTTCCAAAAACAAAAACTAACTGCTAAGAGAGAAGAAATCACGAGCATTGTTGAATAAGCAAAATTTTTTTTATAAAACATGCAGAGTCTTCAAGATTTTATAAATAAATTCGTTTTTGTTTGTATAAAATCTATTTTTTTCACAAAAATAAATAAAATACATAGTATTTAAAATAAATATAATCAATATTTTTATATTCTAAACGAAATAATTAGTGAAAATAGGCAAGTGATTTCAAACCGGCAGTCATTTAGTTAACCGTTTTTAAATCACGTGATTACAGTATAATTTGTAGGCAGAACACCTTTTACGTGATTTGAAATCACTTTGACAAAAAGTGATTTACAGAACAGACCTGTAAGTAACATTTCAGTCGGCTAAGCATTTGCATGGCTTTTCGTATAACAAAAATGATAAGCTGACACATCTACATTTCTACATTTACCGTCGGCTAATTCTGCCTTTAGACGGCAATGTAGTTCATTTAATTTAATCAATTCACCTTGGCTAGTAAACATTTTATTAGCCAAAACTTGCAACCAATATTTTTTTCTTACTTTTTTATGCTCTTTTTTATTCTCTCCTTGCAATTTTTTTGCGTACGTCAACACGTTCTAGTAACAATTAGTGAAAATTTTTTAGTTGCTGAAAAGACCTAATGTGATTATAGTTAAAATATGTATGTCCAGCTAAATACGTATTTAAATAACAGACAAAAAGCTTTTTTAACATTGCCATTTTCACAGTTACAGGGTACTGTTAGCCACTTAACAGACCTTGTGTTTTTAAATTGGAGGATAAAAGTAAAATGCACTAGTCCGAATAAATATGTATGTATAACTTATGGAAATGTTGCTTCAAGGTTTATATAACGGAACTTTAATACATACTTTGATATCTGAAAAATGCTTAGAAAAGCATTAAACTGAATTAACCATTTTTGACAAATATCGAATAGCACATGTACTGTACGCTATACACATGGTATTTTGAAGGGTCTTTAATAAGGTCTTATTAGTCCAATATCTGAAATAATTTTGAGATTTAAGAATATTATATGTATTAGTTAAGTGATCATTTGAAAACACGTCACAAAATTATCTCTAGGATTGAATAACACGTTTGAGGCTGAATGTTTTAAAAAGAAAAATTAATAAGAAAGCAGCTTTCGAAATAAAAAATTTTTAAAAATCAAAAATATTGTATTGTTACCCGAGGAATGTCGTACATATTACATATCAACGAACGAAATCAGGGGGCAAATGACAGCTTTCGATATCGATCAAAATTTACATTTCGTTCAATATCGAATGCCGTAATTTGTCCCCAGGTATGTTCCGCATATAATGTTTTATAAAAAAATTCATACATACCAACAATTTTTTAAATTATGTTATTATAAACTATTTGGTTAAGTAGCTAAATTACATACTTCATTTGCTATTTTGTCCATTCATGATTTTTATACAAGATGATGTCTTTTCTGAATCTGTTTTTCAATTGCGTTTTTATTTTGGTTTATTAATATTTTTAAAAAATAAAAAGTTTAATGACATAACCAAAAAAAGCATGTTTTTATAATGATCCCTGAAGATGACCCACAAGAAAATAATAAAATATTAAATTAAAAAAATGTTAAACAAGTTTTTTAATTTACTATCTAACAAAACCTTAAGCCAACATTTTCCTAATTAATTTATAATTTTGTTTTGTTTTAATAAGTAAATAAAAAAATTAAAATTAACTGTGATTTTGAATAAATAAAAACATCGATTTGTGATTTTCAGAGCAGGGAGAAATTATATGTGTAATGTAGAAACACAATGTAATTTCCAATCACGTGAATATTTATTTCGTTCAGAAGCTGAATTCGATACCAAACAAAATTTTATTAAAACTGTTGTCATAAAGTCTTAAGTTAATATATTGATTTTATTTTAATTAATATTTATTTTATTTAAATAACTCTATATATATTGGTAATTTAATAAAAATTTTTTTCGAACATATAAACTTCTTAACTTTTGTATATAAATTAAATCTAGTAATTTAAATACAAGTAAAAATGAATGGAAAATACTTAAAACTTACAAATGGTTTTAAAAAGAGCTAAAATAAAAAATAATAAAAAAAGATTTTTGAAAATATAAAGCTTTTATTTAAAAAATGCATATTAAGTAAAACAAACAAATTTTTGGTATCAGAAATAAAAGTCTCAAATTACTAAAGTTAAGTTGCAACTCTTGCATTAAAAACGAAAAATTTAAGGTTAGAAATGATTTTGCAAAACATTTTTATTTCATTTCAAGTTAGGAATTAAACAATAATTTTAAGATTTTTATTTATTGAATGTTTTAAATAGCAATCAAGAGGAAGAAATGATAAAAAATGTTTTGTAATTTTTTTATTTATTTTGTAAATTATTATTAGGTAATTGGATAATAAAGATATTTATTTATTTCTGATAATTAAAATAAATTTGGCTGAAAATTTTTTAGTTTTTATAAAAAAAAGGAGAAAACTAAAAGAAAATGTTTCTTGGATATACTTTAACTTTAAGATTTGATTTTATGTTTTATAACTGTTTTACCTTTAGGACATCTAGACTACAGTTAATAATACTTTTACTACTTAAAATAAGAATTCCAGATGAATCTTACTTTTTGGATTTGAATGTGATTTGTAAAATTTATGGTTGGCAAAGTTATTTTCTTTTTGCTAGGTTGCCTTCCATTTTGGATTATTTTTTTTTAGGATACAAATGTCACATGTTTGAGTTAATATTTGAAAAATAAAACATTCTTTTGACTTATTCCGAATATATGTTTAATTATAAAAAAAATTTTTACTTTTTTTTAGATACGCTCAACCTAATGTTGTATTGTGCCTTTAAAACATCTCATTACTTTAATTAATTTTAAGTCTTGTATTGTTTCATTTTGTAATCTCTTAGAATATGTGCGTTGTCTATGTAGTTTTCCTTTCGCAATTTAAGTTTGCATTAAATGTTATTTAATTTAAAAGAGTAAAACTTATGGTTGGGCTTTCTTTAAATGCTTAATAAGGGAAGATATGAATTCGTTATTGATAATAAAAATTTTGGAAGTCTAAACTTTAAAAGAATTACAATTTTCAAAGAAACCTTTTTTGTCATTTTTGATATTTTCTTTACACAGAAAGGGCTATCCATATAAGTTATATTGTTATCTTTGTATAAGTTAAACTAAGTTAAAATTGCTTATGGTTTCAATGACTTTGTGAAATTGTTTTGAGTTTTTTCTCTCTTTTTTTTTTTAAAGAAAACTTGTCACTTCTATATAAGATGATCGGTAGCTCGTTGTTGCCATAATTTCAAAATAATTTTAAATGAAATATGACACTTCTTGGTGGTCAACATATCTTATCATAATTATACAAATTTATGGAAGAAGAAACTAATTTAATTTAATTTCACTCTTACGGTTTTTGAAAAAGTTGCTCAAATAAAAATATTTTTTAAATTATTTTAGATTCGTTTGTTTTTGTGATGTAGCAGTTTTGGTAGCACCACCTGTCAGTTTAGTACCATTTAGGTGAGGCACAGATTTGGCTGGTTTTACTTCTAGTGACGATGTATTTTCAAAAGTTGTGCTGCGGATAAGATTGCTGCTCGGTTGTGGTGGCGGTTTTATTGTTTTCATTTGCAAGCCCTTAAGCATTTTTGAGGGTGGTAAGGGCGGTTGGCGATTTTTAACTTCATCTACTTTGCGCCATATTCCTGCTATACGGGACTGAGCTTGATTTATCTTGGCGGCAGCACTTTGTGCTGCTGTTACTGCTGCATTGGCGGAATTAAGTGAAGAGTTGCTGCGTGAAGGTGGTGTTGTGGTGGAAACTCTATGTGATAATACCGCTATACGGGCTGCATTTGTGGTAACGCGTATATTAACTGTACTATTTGCTCTTTGAGGTTTTGTTATCGAACCCAGATTTCGTTTATTTGCCGCTTGTGTTGCACATGATGTTGTCAACTTTCTTGTATTGGCTGTTTTTTGAGGTGATGTCGTTGAAGAAGACGTTTGTCGTTTGGTTGGTAATTTTGATATTTTTACTTTTGTTGGACTTGTATCCACGACTGGCACACTGGATGAATCTAAGGATGGTTCGTCTTTAACAAAAGTTCCTTGTCGCTGCAGGGCTGGTGGCACCGCTTCTGTTTCAGTTCGTTTTACTTGCGTCTCCTTTTTAATAATCTTTTTTTGTGCTAGTTTTGTGTTACAACTGGGTTGAATAGCTGCTGGTGCTATATTGCCATTTCCATTACGTTTTCTTAAGAAATTCGCATTGGCAGGAGTTTGTAATTTGGAATTTGTTTTGACTTCCAACGCAGACTTTTGATACTTTATGCTGTAAGGAGATACATATTGGGGTTTTTTGCCACCTCTGACCGTTTTAATGGTCGCTATTTCTTGGTCTTCCTGCTGTTTAGTTTTCTTTAATACTAAATCCTTGTCATTTGGTTTTACAATTTTAGGGCGTGTAGCTTCAGCAGGTTCTTTTTCCTCTTCCTGCTGTGTGTTCTCAAGCTCTTCGCTATCTGTTAGAGAGTTTGTGTTGTTGCCAAAATTATGACAGGATTCTGTCTCAGAATTCTGATCGCATTCCAGACTTGTCAAATCGTTTTCTTGTTGTTGCGGTTTCTGTAGCTCAGAGTTTAGTTCTGTTATGGCAGTAGTTAAGAACTGAAAATTTTGTGTCATATTTTTAATAGAGCAATAAGAATTTTCGTTTTCAATTGTGTCGTCATTGTTGGACTCCAAACTGCTCAATTGTGTTTGATGATTTAAGTGCACATCTGAATAGACTATTGTTTGTGTTTTATAACGATCCTGACTAGTTCTTCTTCTACTACGAGGTGTGTTTAGAACTTCATTTTCTGGCTGATGTTCATTTTGCTGTTCTTGTTCATCGTTTTCCAAGTTGGTTATTTCTGGCTGATGTTCATTTTGCTGTTCTTGTTCATCGTTTTCCAAGTTGGTTATTTCAATAGCTAATGTTTCATCTTGCTGAGCTTCATCTGCTTTTCTTTGCAGTTCCTCATTAATAATCATGTCTGCTTCAATTGTGTAGGTTTTAAAACGGTCTTTAATTATTTTGCGTTTTTGTTTTGGCGTTAGGGTTTTCTTATATCCTGAGGATGGGGAAGATGGTGTTGATTTTTTTGGTGTTATTTCTACCGAACTTATATCGTTGTCCGACTGAAGCGGAGTCGAATTGCTTTCGTTCAGGGTGTGATCATCATCTTTCGACGATAAATTGTCACAGCAACTTTGCAAGGTCACCGTGTCGCCATCTTCACCACCGGCACATGTTTCATAATTTGAAATAGTCACTGTTGTAGCCATACTCGGACAATCGTCTGCAATTTCCGATTGTATGCTAGCTACACTTATCATGGAATCCAACAGTTCGTCCATTAGTGATGGCGGCTTGATGTTATCTAGCAGTAGATTACACGATGAATTAATACTTTCTATACTGCCCGTTAAATGAGTTGGTATATGACCTAATGCTCTTCGAGCTACTAAGCCAGCAGGCAAAGCTTTTCTAGGAAATTTTGGTGACTTAAAAGACATTTGTGGACTGTGCGGGGAGTTTCCCAGTTTTTGCAGTGAACTGGGTTGAGTTGAATCGTGATAGTAACCAGATATATTTAAAGATTCCATTCCCGAAGGAGGTCTTATGTTATCCAAGTCCAAGCTATTAATGCTAAATGCTAATTCCTCCTCTTCTTCGAGATCGTTAGTGTGCAGAGTGGCAGCCAGTTTTCTAGCTTCTTGCGCTATGTAAGTTGAGTTGCTCATTCCATTACAGTTAAAAAATAATGGAGTTGTGGCAGCTGTTTGGACAATTCCTCCCAATTTAAAATGCAAGCCATTGCTACTTTGACTAGTTGAAGTCTCCTTTACTTTGTAAGTGTTATCATCTCTGGTTTCCTGGCAATTTATTAAAGTTTTTTCTGTTTCTGTAAGACAATCCAAGGAGGTTGGCTGTAATGAGTCCAAGGAAAAACCATTCTGTTGTAAGCCAATATTGTCAAAATCCAAAGACATATCAGGAGCAGGTAACTCTTCATTTATAGGAGTATTTTCAGCAAAATCATTTAGTTCTTTATAATCAGCAGTTGTCGCTTGATCTTCATCATCGTCATCGTAACTGTATGAAGCTATTTTGGGTGCAGTGACACTGACACTCGGGAAACTTACGTCATTAGGACATGTATCTTCATTCCATGTGTTATTAGAATTTGAATGAGCAAATGTTTCATTTTGATACGAATTATTTTTTGCTGGATTTTCACTAGAATCCAAGCTTAAAGATTGTGTTCCGTTGGCGGTCGTATTTCCATTAGTTCTTAATTGTTCAGCAGAGGATACAAATTCTAATGTTAGGCGTTCCACAGATTTTAGCATTAAATCTGGATCTTTGTGCTTCTCGGTGCAATTATTCAAGGAATTAGAGTATTCTGTTTGTTTAGCTTCCAGCATAACGGTCGTTTCCATTATAAATGATTGATTGGATTCATCACTTTGAGTGGTGTTGCCATCATTACCTAACGAATCTAAATTATCAATATCATATTTACACCCAGTATCTTTCATTGTCTCTTGACCGTTCACGTGATTTTGAAGATTTACGTCTGTTTGAGTTGTTAGATTCTCCTCCTGCTGTAGTGGTTGTTGGAATATGTTGAGATTTTTTAGATCTTTTGTGTCTTCTTCGGGATTGGTGGTGTTGCTGAAGTTGATCTGTCGTTGCAACATTTTGTTCAAAGTCTCTGGAACCGAGATGCAGTTGTTTTTCTTCTCTACGCCTGGAGCTGCTGTGATGGTGTTGATGGTGGTGATGTTGGCTGTAGTAATGGAGGAGCTGTGAGTGGTGTTGGTGTATTTGGCACTTATTGGGTGAGTTGCTTCTTCCATTTGAGCAGCTGCAGACGTAGCCTGCCCGTTTTTTGGCTGTGTATTGTGTAGAACTAAAGCTTCACGGGTCAGTAGTGATGTTTGTTTATTTGATTCACCAATTTTTTTCATTATTCCTGTATTGATGCATTCCATTAGGAGTTTCTCATCTCTTCGATCACGTTCTCGAACATGACGATTCGGTGTTAATTGCTTGCCTTGCATAGGCAAGAAATCGAACTGTTTTAAGTTGGGGTTCGATTGGGTCGTATTGTGTTCAATGTGAGAAGATTTTAATCGGTGCGATTGTACGCTTCTAGCATGTTTACGTGAAGTCGTACTTCCGCCAGATGATCCCATCATATTGGAATCTCGGTTCTTGTGCATGCCCGTAAGAATGCAAAGTTCAAACAATGATTTCGATTGATTATCATTGGAATCACTCGAATCCACTGAGCTATATGATTCATTTCCCGCTTGTAGGGGATCACGATAATTGTGTTTTTCAGGCCTTTGTTGATGATGCTGTTGGAGATGATGATGAGGTTTTTCAAAATTGCGCGCTGTAGCTTGGGATGTCAAAGACGATGTCGAAGTTGCCGTGTTAATGGATATGGGTTGAGATGATGATAATAAAGTCGTAGTGTGCTTCCCGGTTGGCGTCATTGAGGTGGTAAAACCTAAGTTCGACTTTGGTCTATTGCAGCCAGCGGCAATAGCCTAAAAAAGATATTAATTAATTTTGTGTTTGTAGTTAAACTATAAACTTAAAAATTTGTTGCAAAACTTTCGAATGCTAAGAGTTCACAAAATTTTAGAATTTACCTGACTTAATAGGTTGTTATCATCTTCAGATTCAATTGATAAGGAGCTCAATGAGTCATCGTGCCATTTAGGTTCCCTCCTTACATCCTCTAAGGTTACGGTAGCTACTTGAGGTTTTTCTTCGTGGACAACTAGTGGCATTTCAGTTGTTGGTACATTTTGGTTCCTTCGATCGGAGCTTGCAGCATTGTTAGACCTTTTAAAATACAAAAAAAAAAAATTAAGAAGAACGAAAATAAGAATATATTGATATAAACATACGTTACGTTCGATGTTCCTTGTACTGGTCCGACAAGACTAGAGCCGACGGTAAGATTTGATAATCCGGACATAACGGAAAAATTGCAAGGGCTATCCTCAACACGATATTTATTCATTTCATCGTTTAAAGAAACAAAGGGCGGCAACATATTGCCACCTCGACGTAGCATGGCTATAGGATCTATGAAATCTGGAGTAATCGAATGTTTTGGCAGTTCCATCTTTTCTTTAGTAGATGGTTTTTGCATGCCATCGCGTATACATTGTTGTAATATGTCGATGCCCCCACCTCCACTTTCTGAAGCATTTGACGACATGTCATCAGATAAATTCAAGGAACGCCTATTTATCGATTGATTTTGGTGTGTGCGAGAATTATTGGTGGAGGAACATCCCAGTACTTCATATACAGTATCCTCTTTTGGGTCATTATTACTGGAACATATCGAAATGGCTGAAAGATTTGTATTACTACCAACTTTCGAAAGCAAAGCAGGAGTATCTTCAGTGTAATAGTGTCGCGGTTCATCATGTGGTATGCAAGTCGAACGTTTAACGGATGAGGTAGTGTCAGTATTTTTTGAGTAAGAAGACGGTATAGCCGTCCTATTCATACCCATATTGATACATGAAGCTAATAATAAATCATCACCATTTTCGTTTACTTCCTCTTCTTCTTCACCTTCTGAAATCGTGTTAGTAGCTGGAAGCGATTGTTGTTGTTGGCTGGAAGCTTCTTCATCTAAAATTGACAAATTACTTAAACTAGTCGCTGTAGAGAATTGTGCTGGCGTATTTTCCACATTAAAAGTATTAAGATCGTCCTCAAATACACTGCGTAAACATCGTTTGCTATTTTCTCCACTACGGTTTTGGATGCGTTGAGCAGTAGGAGATACACCCGTCGACAAGCATGTGGTCGAGACTATACCTGAACCTGAATTTCGTCTGGGTGATTGGGGCATACTTTGTGTGGGAGAGTCAGGAATTTCTGAGGGAGATATTACACCGCTAGCTAAACGACTAAAATCACTTACTACAGAGCTCTTATCGTCAATAGGCCCAACATCTTCTTCAGCCAACGAATCCATTGATGAGCGCCGCGAAAACATCAAGGGAGTTTCTAAAGCTGAATTAACTTGAGGAGTTTGGACTAAAGGAGGTGGTTCAGGCGGAGAAGTGGATTTATTTACAACACTACTAATATTTTTCGAATGAGAAAGAAGGTTGGTCTCCACAGTCTTAGCAGGAGCTCTTTGCATATCTTTTTGAGAATGATCTCCCTGTGGTGGGGATTCGTCCAAACTACTTAAAGATTCATAACGGCTGAAATAGCCCGGTGTACCTTCTTCACAGTAATTTACCGGTTTCTCTGGCGTATAGGATCCTGACCCATACGGATTGCTTGAATGGTGGAGCGCTTGATGATGTGGATTTACTCGACTGAGCTTGCGTGGCGGGATTTGTGCAGCCCCGGATGATGATGCCGCTTCAGAATTATCTAATCCTGAGGGCAAGTCATTTTCTTCAGTTTTAGAAGATGTATGTACCGATCTTAAATCAGTTACAGAGGCTGCATTTGATATAACATAAGGAGTATCTTCGGTTTGATAACATTTTACACTATCTTCGAGTATCAACAATATTTCATTACCATCTCCAGTATTTACTGATCTTGGCTTTGGTTGCTGCTGATTTACTATAGCCAAACTAACTCGTCCATCAGTGATGATACCAGATGTTTCACTTACCACGGGTGGCGATAACTCTATGTCACTTTCAAGCTGGTTTTCAGCATAACGTAAACTAAAATCAGTTGGCTGATCTAAGTCAGTTTCTTGATAGGTGGCTGGACCAATTTCTTCATCCGCACGACGATCGTTGTGTTTTAAAATGTGTTCTTTGTATTTTTGTGAATAGTCAATTGGTTGTTCTTCGGCTGGTTCGACATCTCCTTCCAGTTGATATGAACTAGGAGGTTGGGGTCTTGAACTGTGATGTAACTTTCGATTGGCATCAGATGCAGATTGTGATCTCATGAGATGATCATAAACAACACCATCTGACTTGGCAGAAAATACAGAGTCACGACTTTCACTTTTTGTAAGCATAGCAGAACGTGTTAAACGTCCCGTTCCACAAGTAGCAACAACTCCTCCCACTACCGATCCAAGAGCTCCATGTAAAGGAAAGCGTTGCCTTTGTGTTGATGAGCCCATGGCAGCTGATGCATCATACGTAGGCCTCTCTTTGGTATTTGTTGAATCCAAATTATCACAAGTTTCACTATGAGATTTTGAAGCTGCTCCAAGTTCCTGCTCTAAGGCCTTTTGTTTGCGTACGTTAAGCGTTGGTAATTTTTTCAAGTTTAAGGATCTTGCGATATTGTCCATTTGGTTCGAATTTTGTGAGGAGGGTCTAAAATTCAAAAGATTTTTCAAAGCACAAGCACTACCTTCAGATATCATCGCGTGTTTTGAATGTATTAAAGATCTCAACATTGGCACAGCTCCATTATCCCAAAGAAAGCGTTGATCTTCAGGACATCTTGCCGATAAATTCCACAAAGTGCCACAAGAATTGCTGACTACCGTTAGGCTTTCCGATTTTAGTTGTTGCAACAATATAGATAAGCAGTTGTGTTCTCTTAAAATTTGGCGATAATCTTCTCTTACAGCTATATGGCTGGATACATTTCTTAGAATACCGCCAGCATTTTCTATTATTTTCAAAGTCTTACTGGGACCTTCATAGGTCAACATACGAACAATGAAGGAAAGCGCACCTTCAACAGCACAAAATTCAGCCTTGTTAGTACTGCAATGAGCCGACAAATTCCAAAGGGCCGAAAGTATAGCTTTGAGTGTATTTTCGCATTTATTTTTCATAGCCGCCTTAGCTAAGGCCGTAACAGTACCGATTTCATTAAGTACCGCTTTCATCTGAGCATCAGCCCTCCAGGACAAGTTGCGTAAAACACTAGCAGTTACTTGAAGTAAATCATCAGGTGCGGAATCTAATTGAGCGACCAGCGCTTCCATAAATAACTTCTGACTACAAAGCAAAGCTTTATTATTTTCATCACCAAATGTTAGATTAGTCAAAGCCATTAACGCAAATCTTCGGAGAGAATTGCAACATTGATTTTCTGGCTTGGGACCATGCACTGCATGATCTAAATGCACCAAACTAGGTATAGCCTGCAATGCACCCAATTCACACATAGCATGACGATGTTCCTCGTCGAAACTGACTTTCATTAAAGAAGACATAGCGGCCAATGGATGACGATCTGCATCATCGGCAATGGCCTCGCCCCCACTTTGCAGCAGAGTACGCAAGAAGTTGCAATATTCCATTATTTGATCTAATAAGCGCAATACTTTCGCTTCTCGCCGCCCACATTTTTCATCAGGATGTGTATGCACCACATTATGCAGGGCCATTCCTGCCCATTTTCTTTGTTCGTCAGGTCCACCTTCGGCATGTATCATTTGTACTAGTAAAGGTATACACCCAGATCTTCTTAATGTGTTACATGTTTCGGGAGTTTTCGATAGTTCATAAAATTTTTTCGACATCTCTAGAGGATCATTTGAGCCTAGCATCGAAAGAAGTGAATAAACACATTCCACCTTTGGCCCAAAGTCATCTAGTTTGTCAGCCGACAAATTACTGTCATAGCGGCTGTCAAAACTCTGTGTCCAGGCCGTTCCTTTCGGCAAACGGCTTAAAATGGGAATGTCTTTAAAACGTTCTCTCGATGAACGAAAGCCGGGTAAATTTACATGTAAATCCAAAGCTGACCTTTGTTCATTGTGTCGTTCAAAATTACGATCTAAGCTACGATGTTCTCGCATCTGGTGATCACTTAACATGTAATCAGGCGGTATTGGATTCTCATCTAAAAAATGCTTTCTCGGCTTGCCAACATTACTAGACAAAGCTGTAGTTAGATTCAAAGTGTTATCGTCTTGGGTAAATTCTTTTTTTGTATAACCACTAGCGGCCAATTCATAATCGCTTATTTCACCATCTCTTTCGTATTTTTTGTCTAATTTAAGTTGTTCGCCACCACCACCACCAACTTCAACACTTGCAGTAACTTTAACAGATTGTGTTTCAGTTGGTGCGCTGCCTAAATTCATAGCTTTATTAAATTGTTGTATGAAATCGGGTGGCGGCACTGCATCGTAGTCTAAGAAGTGAGGTTTTTTAGTGGCAACAGATTCTACATCGACATCGACGTCAACATCAGGATTTACATCATCGGAAAAACTTATCGAAACATCCAAATCTGGTGTTGTAGTCTGTGATTGAGTCTTTTCACCTTCCGATATTCTATACATGGTTGCATTCACAGATTTTTACACGCTCTCCTTAAACAAAATTAAATGCTGAGCGCTTCAATAAACCGTACCTTTTTTAATTTCTAATAAATTCTTTGCAAGGCTTTAGAACAACTCCATATCGACTTAGAACCTTTAAATAAAGAAAAATAGAAAAGAAAAATAATGTTTGTAGTATTCTTAAATTCTTATGTTGGATTTAAAACAAACACTTTATTTAGTATGTAAAATTGTTTATGAATACATTTGTATGTATAAATAGACTTGGCTGGTTAACTAGTTGTCAATGGCTACTTGCATACCCTAAAATAAAATTATTAAAATTTAATTGTAGCATTAGCAACGCTTTAATGAAGCCTCTTAAAATAGATTGAACTATTTTATTCAGCTTTTTTTTTAACTAAAATTTTTTTAAGTTTAATTCACGAGAGAACTTTTTTTAGTGCTGCGACTAGAAGCGCAAAAATGAGGAGCAAGTATAATAATAAAATTATAAGTGCGTCTGATAAAACAAGTTGGCAAATTCTCGATGGTTTTGTGTTTCTTTTTTTTTGGGATGAAATTAATTCTAATTTTATATTCGCATTATTTTTGTAACACACCGGTTTAAATATTAAAAAATTTTTACATGCCATTAATTTGTTCAGTCTTGTTTGTCAATGAGTTTGTTTCGTGGAGATCATGGTGTTTTTTTTTAAACATATTTTACAAGGTATTTAAATAGTATTAATACCGCATCAACACATTGTTTTGTTTCATAATCATAATACTTTCCGTATCAAACTTTTTTTAACCCGACTTTAAAAAAAGAAGCAGGTTATCAATTCGTTTGTGCCCTTCTAAACTGATTTTGAAACTTTTATTAAATGTTATGCTTACAGATTAGTCCCGTTTTAAAAACAGTTTATAATTTTACCAAGTAAGAGTGCATGGGTGTGAAGATAGCTCCGTCAGTTAGCTTCGTTTTTGACAACCCTGTTATATTTTACATACCTCTCACTCAAAAAATGTTAAGTTAACAGAATTGAATTATTTTAACATTTCTTTGTGAAAATAAAAAAATATATATATAAAAAGTGTGTAAATATAATAAAAATTTAATTTTATTTATTTATAGCAAAACATAAAAAGTCAAAATATAAAAATTTCTAAAATGAGGTCGAAGAACTCATGCTTTTTTTTCTTTCTTAATACAGACATTTAACAAATGCCCAAAAAAATGTCCATATGGGGTAATGCGTAATTTCACATTTTTCTTAATTCTATTACTAAAAACCTATACAAATTCTGAATATAACCTATACATTTCTGAAATCTACAATGCCTTGGCTTTCGCCTGTAGTCCGCTAAGCCGCACCTTTTCATTTTTGACCCATTTTAGGGCATTTGTTAAATGTCCGTATTAAGAAAGAAAAAAAAGCATGAGTTCTTCGACCTGATTTTAGAAATTTTTATATTTTGACTTTTTATGTTTTGCTATAAATAAATAAAATTAAATTTTTATTATATTTACACACTTTTTATATATATTTCTTTTAATTTTCACAAGGAAATGTTAAAATAATTCAATTCTGTTAACTTAACATTTTTTGAGTGAGAGGTATGTAAAATATAACAGGGTTGTCAAAAACGAAGCTAACTGACGGAGCTATCTTCACACCCATGTAAGAGTGCTATATTCGGCTATGCCGAATCTTATATGCCCTTCACCATATATGAAAATCTAGTTTAGTAAAGTAACTCCAATCAAAAAAGCAAATATTGGGGTGACAGAGAATTAAAAAATAAAAAACAAATTTTTTAATGGGTTAAACATTAGAAAACAAATTTAGAATTTCCTTAGAGATCTCTTCAAAAGCTTTAAAATGATATCCGTATTTATATTTTAAAAGTTTTGAAAATTTCAGAGACCCAAACTCGGAAAATATGGGCGAGCGTCAATTTTTTTAACTTAATTTTTTTTTAATTCTCTATCGCCCCATTTATTTGTTTTTTTTTTTTTTAATGGAGCTACTCCATTGTTCCAAATAATGTGAAAAAATTTGAGGTAGGCGTAGTGTTTTACCCGCTGCGTCGAAGGACATGGACCAATCTTGCTGATTTCCAATAGCACCTCTTTCGACTCCATGTCTGATCGATTGGCGTATTTAAATTTTTTCTAGCTCATCTAGTGCCTTTGCAAACTTGATTTAAGCACTAACACGGACGGACAGACGGTCGCTCAACCGACCGCGCTATCCATAAGGCCTCAGAATATATATATTTTATGGGTTCAGAAATAGATATTGTAGAAATTACAAATGGAATAACAAACTTAGTTATACTCTTTTTTTCCAGTTTTTGTGGTGAAGGGTATAAAAATAGATCTATAAAAAATAAAAAGTGACACCCTAGGTGACGTAAAATGACATTTATGGGCCTATTTTTGAACGGCTATAGCCGACCGCTTAAAAATTGTACAAAATGGTAATAACTATGAAAATTAAAGGGTGCCCCAATAGTGTTTTTAGTTTGATGTATATGGCCATACTTTTGAACAGTTGTAGACAGACGATTGATATTTATATAGAACCTGTATTGCTATGTCTGCTATAATTATAAAATTAGGATTTAAAAATTAAAGAGTGTCCCAAAAATTGATGTAATTTAATGAATGTGCCTAAAAATTTCAACCGTTATACAAAGATAGATTACATTAAAACAATTTTACAACGTGACTTTAGAAGTTAAATGGTGTTCCCACATTTGATGTAATTTAACCAATATGGTCCTCTCTTTTAAACCGTTATATACAAACACTTGAAAATTAGAATATCCACTACTTAAGTATAATAAGAATTATAAATATTTAAAAATTATAAATTAAAGGGTGTTGCAATAGTTGATGTAATTTCATGTATATGAGCAAACTGTTAAACAGCTTTAGACAGATGATTGATACTTTCAAAGAACCTGTATTGCTTAGTCTGCTATAACAAGGCGTTTATTTACAAGTAGCAGTGTAATACTGCAAACCTTTGAACTCTCATAATTTTCTAATGCTAATAGAACCGGAAACAGAATTTATTACAGTTTCGAGCGCATATACAAAAAAGCGATATTTTTCTATTTTTATAAGATTATAGCTAAAAAAGTGTAGATGGAATTTTTTTTAATGAAACTTGATTTTAGGGAGGCAAGGAATACACATATGTAACAAAGTCAAAGACGGGACTTCTACAGCGCTGATGATAAATAAAAAAAAAAATTAAAAAAAGCAAAATATAAATATTTTATAATGGATAAATAAATGCATAAATAAAGTGCCAGCTGACAAGGGTGGCGAAATAATTAATTTCGCATTGCTAAAAATGTAAAGCTTCATATGAAAAAATTTGACATTTGTAAAATTTGTAGCTAAGTTTTCGGCTACGGCGAAAACCAATGAATTTTTCCTTGCAAATTCTTGTACATGGCGAAACAACATTAGGTGGTCGCAATAGCGAAAATATTAATTTTCGCCGAAACGCTAAATATCAAACACCATGTATAAAAAATATTTAACGATTCGGCGAAAATCTATGAATTCGCGATCGATACCACCAAGGCGAATCAATTTACCAGCTGGTAGCGTAGGCGAATTCAGTATATTTTGTTAGTATAAATGACTGTCAAACTCCACATATAAAAAATGTACAAAAATTTTTTTCTATATGGAGTTTGACAGTCGTGTTAACCAGCAAAAAATACTGAATTCGCCTACGCTTCCACCTGGTAATTGATTCGCCTTGGATACCACCTAGTATTGTTTCTCCATGTTCTTGTACATAATTTCATAATGGGAGTAACAGTAAACAAGGAAAAACAAAATTACATATAAAAAAAATTTATTGTGGCCGATCAAGTAAAATCTGAAATATATCTGAAATATATATATTAGGGCCGGTTCCTAAATGCTTTTCTTGAAAGTCTGAATGGATAGCATATCTGTAATTCATAAGTTGTAAAATGCGGTGGAACCTGTCTCGTAATCTATTTTAGTTTGACCACAACTTTCAAAATTCTGTAGAGAAACGTAATGTGTCCATAACAATTTTTCAATGAATTATTTCATATATCCTTAGGAGAGCTAACAGATAGAACTTTAAGTTATTAAAAATTATACTAAAAAAAAATTTTGATGTAAACGTTTTTCGTATTATTTTCAGTAAACTCTGGCAAATCATTTTGAATAGACTCACGCTTAATCAATGCTATCAAATCATCCAATTTTACTTTGAAAATCATTCATCAATTCGAGCCACTTGTAGACGACTTCGTTATTTTTATGTTGGACAAAATTGTCCGTCTGAGCAAGCCATCCGTCGAACTGTGGATAGATTTCGTGCCACTTACTATCTAGAGGATGCAATAATACCAACACGTTGAAGGAATATATGTACTGAAGAGAATATCGCTGCTGTAAACGAAAGTGTAAAAGAAGATCCAAATTTATCGATTCGTTGTCATTCGCAGGAATTGTGGCTTGCCCGTCCACTACGTGGAAAATTTTGCGCAAAGATCTTGGTATACACCCGTATGACATCCATCTTTCGGCGATTGAGATCTAGAGCAGTAACTGACCCGTTGTTTTATCGCCAAATTGTGTTCAGCGAAAAAGCGCATATGGAGTGAGACTAATCCAAAACACACCCTACAGACTCTATGACTATGATTTACACATATTCGGACCTTATTTCTTCAGAAACACAATACGGTCAATGGAGATCGTTAACGACCATGATTAATAATTTTGTTTGAAATAATGGATGACATTGATCCGCAGTTATAACAAGATGGCGCTACGTGCCATACGGCAACCGCAACCGCAACCATCGAGTTATTGAAATCAAAATTTGGCCATAAGTTGATTTCGAAAAATGGACCTGTCAGTTGGCCTCCAAGTTCGCGCGTTTGACACCTGTCGATTATTTCTTGTGGGACCACGTGAAGTCTCTGGTTTATGCTGATAAACCAGCAACAATTGACACTTTGCCGGCCAATATTGTTCGTGTTATTCGTGACATACGGCCAGCAGTACTTGAAAAAGTGACCCAAAATCGGACCACCAGAATGCGCATTGTCATGAGCAGCCGCGGTTGCCATATGCCCGAAATCATTTTTAAATATTAATGCCATCTTTCGTATAAAAAATTTTTTCTTTTCTGTAACTTTAAAAGTAAAAGACATAATAAAGATAAGTTAAGATGGAAATAAAAAAATAAGTGCCGCAAATATTTTTCTTTTAACATGTTTGATAAAATTTTTCTTTCACTGTGTTTGTTAGCAGCTGTTTTGAACGGTTTTATATAATTTTTTTGATATTTTCATATTTCGATGGTAGTTATATAAGAACGTACATTAATGACTAAAAAATTGGAACGATACAAATTTTAACTGAACTAAATGCTTATTTAAATTAGAAATAAAAAATTGGTCTTTAAAGTGTTACGTCAGTTAAAAAGCAGTTTCAGCTGTTTTTTTTAATTTCAAAAAGACTTTTAAATATAAAGTACAAATGCTTTTACTTGGCTACCGTAGACAACATTAATCTTTTACTTGCTTCCTAAGCTATGAATGCTTTGATATATGAAAATAACAAAACTAAATAAAATAATATAAAAATGTCAGCTTTATTTCTGTGGCGTACCGGCATTAAACTTTATGTTTAATTTAATTATTATTTTTAAAACGAACGTAACATCTTGTTTTGCTTAAGGTGCTTAAAAATATTTATTTAAAGAGCGGTTTTGGTTCTGGTACTTTATGGTTTTTGTAAAGCATGCACAAACTATAAAACCATACAAACATATGGCAATCTTAAAATAAAAGCAACAACAAAATATGTTGCAATTATACATATTATTTATTTATTGAAGGCTACAAAAATTTTAATGTTTAGTTTGTTGCAAAAATCGTTAAGCCACAAAAAAATAAATAAAAAAAGTAAGTGAATTCGAGCCACTGTCAAAGTAATCAACAATCAGTGGCTGTAACATAAAACAAAAATAAAATGTTGTTATTTAAAAGCCAATAAGAACTGTTAAACACAATGCAGATGATATGAATGGAACAATGCACATACAGATGTTATTGATAACATCAACCGCTTTATGGCAAACTTTAACGCTGATAAAAATACACAGAATGCGAGGGTAGGTCCAAGATTTCTTGATATCGACTCAACTATTCCAATAACATTTATTAATTTTTTAGTAGTGTTTTCACTAAAGGTTGGAAATAATTTTAATAATATATTCTAATGATTTTAATTCCCCACAAAACTTTTCACTAAAACATTTTAGCAAATTACAAAATTAACAATTGTCATGCTTAGCATTGGGCCTTATTTCACCTAATTATTTTTTTAGGAACACGTCGCAAAATGGTGACTCTATGTTATTCACTGGTACAAATTAAAAATCTGTAAAAAACTTGGACTTTTTTTGTATAAAACTATTTCTTGGTTGCAGTTGTAATTTCTACACGTTAATTGTATGAAATTATTAAATTTGTTTAATAATCTGTCACTCACAATTAAAAATTTATTAAAAGGAGTACAGCCAAAACAGGGTTTTATTCATAATTATACCCTTCACCACAAAAAGTGGTAAAAAGGGTGTATCTAAGTTTGTCATTCCGTTCGTAATTTCTTCCCCATAAAAAGTTAAAGTTCGTATGCATAACGTGTTCGATTGAGCAATGTCTGTCTGTCAGTCCGTGACAGGCATTGTTTCGAAAGATTTGCTATTGAAAATCAGCAGGATCGGTCCATGTCGAGGCAGTGGGCTAAACACTACGTTTGCCTTTAATTTTGTCATATCGTTCGAAACAATAAAGAAGCTCCAATCAAAAAACAAATAAATGAGGCGATAAGGAATTAAAAAAAAGTCAGGCAAGAAAACTGCCTTTCCGAGTTATGGGTCTCTGAACTTTTCATAGAAAAGTACGATTGTGGACTATATTTTTTAAGATATCAATATGGATATTATTTCAATCAGCTTTTGAACAGATCTTCCAAAAAAAGCTATAATTTTGTAAGAATGCTTAACCCATTAAGAGCCGGCGTTATTATTTTTTTTTTTTGAATTTTTTTCGTATTTTTTAATTTTCTGTTATCCCAATATTTGTTTTTTTGATTGGAGTTACTTTACTTAACTAGTTTTATATATGTATATGGTGAAGGGTATATAAGATTCGGTATAGCATATAAAATTTTTTTGACTTGATGTTTTTTTATTTTTAATTCTCTATCGCCCCACATTTTTTTTTAATAGAGTTCATCGTTTAAAATGATATGGAAAAATTAGAGGCAGGCGTGGGGTTTTGCCTGTTGCCTCGAAGGACATAAACCAATCTCACTGGTTTTCAATAGCAAAATTTTCGAAACTATGTCTGATCGATAGTGCCTTGACAAAGTTGTTTTCAATTGATTTCAACACTAAAACCGACGGACAGACGGACATCTTCCGATGGCTCAGAGTTTAAAAAATACATTTAGCGTATTTTTTTCGGGTAAAGGTTCTATTGTGATGGGCGGTTAAAGAAATAAAATACAATTGAAAATTTGCTGGGACAGAAGCAGTAAAGAGTTGGATAAATTTATTACACTACTTTCAAAAAAAAAAAAAAAAAGAAATGTCATGAGATTAATATGAAACTTGTTTCCCTTACGACTGTTATTAATTTTCCTTCATACATTATGTAAAAATTAATCGAAGTCAGGCTAATGCTAAACACAATGCTAGTCTTTAACTTAAGCATAACTTTTTCTCTTTAATTATTTGCAGCCTGTCCTTTATTGGACAAAAAAATATTTGCTTTTAGATCAAGAAATAGTGGAACCAGCCTCGTTAAATCACAAGCTAATACAAATGTTTGCTGCAGTTTTTCCATTAACTTACAAACGTTTCTTATTCATTTATTAGAAAGTTTTTTCCATTTTTATTTTTTATTTTTTTATATTTTGTCTTTACTGTGTTTTCTTCTTTCTTTTTTGCTATTTGATCGAGTTTCCAGTGCATGACTGAAAAACAGCAATAAAAGCAAATATTTTGTTTCTTTTGAAGAAAAATAATAAACAGTACTCAATGAGTGAGATTATAACGTTGCAATAAAAAAAAGAATTG
This sequence comes from Cistogaster globosa, assembly GCA_937654795.1. Lineage (NCBI taxonomy): Eukaryota > Metazoa > Arthropoda > Insecta > Diptera > Tachinidae > Cistogaster > Cistogaster globosa. Next base: position 60,109,300 of record OW569403.1, on the reverse strand, counting down.
CGTTTAATAAACTTTACAGTTGTACAAACTACAATAAAAACAATGCACTTGTTGCTTTCTTCTCTTGTATTAATTTCAATTTAAATAACATTTTTTGCACCCTTATTTTAATTGTTCATTTCATTAATACTTTGCCCATAAATTTTAACAATAGTCATTTAAAATTCAAGTTCAAAACAAGTAATAGTGGTATATACGGCTACGCCGAATCTTTTATGCCCTTCACCATTTATGTAAATCTAGTTTAGTGAAACAACTTCAATTAAAAACAATTATAATTAAAAAAATAAAAAAGAAATTGAGTACGACATATACTTTTACTTACATAAAAGTGTCAATGGCTCTTAATGGGTTAAGCATTTTTGTTTTTAAATTTTAGTATTTTCTGAAAGATCTCTTCTAAAGTTTCTAAATGATATCAATATTGATATCTTAAAAATATGCTGCACAATCATATTTTTATATGAAGTAAAGTTTAGAGGCCGGCCCATAACTCTAAAAATATGTGCGACCGCCAATTTTTGTACCTGATATTTTTTTCTTATTTTTTAATTCTCTATCGCCTCATATATTTATTTATTTTTTTATTGGAGTTACTTCATTCTTCCAAATGATATGGAAAAATTAGAGGCCGGCTTGTGTTTTGGCCGCTGCCTTAAAGGACATGGACCAATCTTGCTGATTTTTAATAACAAAATTTCCGAAACTATAACTGATCGATTGGCACATATTTAAACTTTCTCTAGCTCACTAAGTGTTTTGGCAAAGTTGAATTTAACACTAACAAGGACGGACAGACAGACATCGACTTCGCTATGCATAAGAACTTAAAATGTATATAACAAACGAAATGATAAACTTGAAACTAAATGATATAAAAATTGCACCTACTAGTTGGCCTTGTCCTATTACTTGTGTAGAGGAACAGATGTAAATAATAAAAAAAAAACGAAAAATGTAAAGTGTGTGAGTTACTTACAATCAAACAGTCTGCCAGGCAGCAAGTTTATCCAACCTACCTTAATATGTTTAGCAAACAAATTTTTGTGGGCTTCAAGAACTTGTATTGAGTTATATTTAGATTAATGTACGAGCAACAAATACGCGAAGTATATGTTTCACAGTTCTATAAACTTTAATTCTAAGTTCAAGGTAAATAAAACAACAAGCTGCAAGCAGACATGAAAACAATGTTAAAACAAAAAATTTAATTTTTCATAAAAAAAGCATTTTATCACTTCTATCAGCTTTAAGCGGAACTCATACGTCTGAATGAATTTATTTTTATTGTAATAAAAGAATTTTTATTTATTGTAAGTTACATCAAGAATTTCTCTGCTTCTAAATTTAAAATAAAACACATTTCAATTTTAAAGCCAAACTCGTTCAGTATATTTTAATCAGGGTTGTTTTGAAATCTGATTGCTGAAAGAATTAAAACTAAAATAATAAATAAAAATAAATAAATAATAAAATACTGTTGATGTTACAGAAATCGATATTATATTCGAATTTTAATTATATCAGAGTTAGCTGTTATTGAATTCAATTTTACCACCCTTTTTGCCAGAAATAATACGATCAGCTGGAAGATGCCAGAATAACATTTTTGTTTTGTTTTGTATTTGTTTTTTGCTTTAGGATGTTAAAAATTGCTGCACTACGAACATAATTACAATTAAATATATTTGCATTACAATCTAAATTAATAAATATTAAACAAGTAAGAGTGCTATATTCGGCTATGCCGAATCTTATATACCCTTCGCTATCAATGTAAATATAGTTTTGTGAAGTAACTTCAATCAAAAACGCAAATATTGGGGTAATAGAGAATTAAAAAATTAAAAAAAAAATTGGTTCTGCATATATATAATTTTATATAAAAGTGACATCGGCTCTTAATGGGTTAAACCATTTTTTTTTAATTTAAGTATTTCCTTAAAGACCTCTTCAAAAGCTTTAAAATGATACCCATACTGATATTTTAAAAATTTTGAAAATTTCAGAGCCCCGTAAGTCGGAATATAAGGGCGATCGCCAATTTTTTCACTTGATGTTTTTTTTCATATTTTTTAATTCTCTATCGCCCCATACATTTTATTATTTTTTTTTTTGGTTGGAGTTACTAAACTGTTCCAAATGACATGAAAAAGTTAAGAGGTAGGCGTGGTGATTTGCCTGCTGCCTCGAAGGACATGGACCGATAATGCTGATTTCCAATAGCACCTCTTTCGATTCTATTTCTGATCGATTGACGTTTTTTTTTTTTGTAAAATCAAGTTTGCTTCGGTAAACTTGATTTCAATACTAACACGGACATCAGTTATTCGATTTCGTTATGCATATGTATTTAAAATATGACTAAGTTTTGTTCTAAGCCCTTGTCTTATGATAAGTAATCAAAGACTATTTTAAAGAAAGAAAATCTTTACAGTCGAGGGCCAGCACTACCACTCAAGGTTTTTTTTTTTTAATTTTAAAATTATTTTTAAATTACATTGCGTCCGATATTGCTACAATAATTAATTTATTAATATTATAAACAAATATATTAACATTCGTTTAAAGCCTACTTCAAGGGTTTACCTTCAGCATATCTAATGTTAATTTTTTTTTGTTTTTTTTTTTTTAATTTTTGGACTTTTAATTTAATGTAAGACTAAAAGAAAATGAATGAAAAACTTTTCCGCAAATAAATCTACAAAATAAGTTAATGTTGAATTTCATTATTAAAACAATGAACTTCGTCGTGTAAACAATTGTTACCAAAGAGTTGTAAAATTATTGCAAATGTCAACAAATAAGATTTTGTAGTTATTTAATGAAAAACCAGAAATCCTGAAGCGTTGAACAAAGGTTTTAAAAAAAACATCATATTTAAAAGATGAAAGCATGACAACATATATGGCGTATATTAGTTTGAAAGTTTTGAATTATTATTTAATTAAATTTTAATTAATAAAAAAATTAAAGGGAAAGACTTAAGGAAATAACTGTTAAACAATAAAGTAACAAATATGCAGAATTAGTTAACAAAAAATATCAATTCCATAAATTTTTTAAACAATAAAAAAATTAGGAAAATAAGTGTTGAAAAAAAATTCGAATTTTTGGTGGATTTCAGTTAATAGCGTTACATTTTTAAAGTGACAATATTGCTACTATTTTATCTTTGGTTTATTTCAAACGTAGGGAGAATGACAAAATTATTTTCTTCAAATTAATATTGATCTCAAGCCAGGGAAATACATAACTCATGATATTTTATACTGACAGGCGCTTGTGAAATAAACTTATACAATTATTTTCTGTTGAAGCGATTTTTCAAAAAAAAAAATTGTATATTTTTTTTCATAAAAAAGTTTATAAATTTTAAAATATTTATTAATTTTTTTTAACTTTTGCGCTTTAAAAAATAAACAGTTAAATATTATTTTTATTTATTGTGTGTTTTCATCTGAAAAATTATAGCATGATGTTTTTTTTTGTTTTATCAGAAATATCATAGTATACCTGCTTTACTAATATCTGATTTAACAAAACTATATCTTTGTTTGTTTATTGGTGCGTTAATTTGCACTAAACGACTAAACCGATTTTCATTAAATTTTAAATAAGTAAATACTTGTCCTAATGGTTTTTATATTTTTAAACAGCGGGCCGAGAATCCATCGAGAAATTTAAAAAAGGCTGTAATATATTATAAAGTACGTAGAAGGCCTTAAAATACGACCCAGGCAACGCCGGGTACAAATGCTAGTATAAATTACGAGGGCTGCTCTATATATTTCTGGCCTTATAGTGAAAATGCGAATATTTATAATAAAAAATGGTTTTATTGTTTATCAAAGTATTCTCCAGCATGATTTATACACTTTTGCATGCGCTCAAACCGGTTGTCGAAGCACTTTTTCCACTCAGATTGAGACACCTCTAAAACATGGTTTTTGAACACTTCAACAGCTTCTTCTGGCGACGAAAATCATTAACCACGCATTTTTTTCTTGATGTGCGGAAACAAGAAGAAGTCATTAGGTCCCAAGTCTGGGCTGTACGGCGGATAACCCATTAATTTGACGTTTTGGCCGGTCAAAAACGCTCTGGTTTGAGCCGATGTGTGAGAGCTCGCATTGTCATGGTGAACAATGATTCGTCTTCTCTTGTTGGTTTTTCGAATTTCTCCGATGACTTCAGCCAAACAAATTGTAGTGTACCACTCAGAAGTGACCGTCCTACGTTGCTCAAGCGGAACAGTCGCCACATGACTAGTTTTGCCGAAGAAACAGGCGACGATTTGCTTCGAAGTGCTTCTTCCACGAACAACTTTCGTTGGATTTTGCTCGTCTTTGAAGACCCACACAGTCGATTGTTTTGTTTCGGGCTCATACGCATAGATCCATGATTCGTCACCTGTGACGATCTTATAAACGTCTTTTGAAGCACCGCAATCGTATTTTTGCAACATTTCTTTGTACCAATCGGCACGAGCCTTTTTTTGAGCGACTTTCAAATTGTGCGGGATCCAACGAGAACAAACCTTTTTTACGGCCAGGTGTTCATGCAGTATCGAATGTATGCTGGTAGAGGAAATGTCCAAGGATGTCTCTATCTCTCGGTATGTCGCATGTCGATCTTGCATTATGAGTTCACGCACGGCATCAATGTTCTCTGGTACAACAGCCGTTTTTGGACGACCTTCACGGAATTCGTCTTTGAGCGAGCTTCGGCCACGATTAAATTCATTATACCAACTTTTCACAGTGCTATAGGATGGTGCTTTATCGCCATACAAAGATTTAAGTTCATCAATGCACTCTTGTCGTGATAATCCACATCGAAAGTTGTGAAAGATGATGGCACGAAAATGTTCACGAGTTAATTAAAATTTTTTCTATATTAATTTTTTCAAGTCAATGTAAACAACACAAATAATGATCGTACGTCAAAACGTTTTGAGTACGATTATGCTTAAAAATGACAAACTTTCCAATGGAAATGTCAGATTTCACTTGGCAGCACTCAGTGTTGCCAGGCCGGAAATATATATAGCAGCCCTCGTATAATTCTCTTGATAAGTTTGTTCGTTTGTTAGTGCGAATCACGGCTAAGCGACTCAACCGATTTTCATAAAACTTGAAACACGGGTAGATATTTGCCTGGAAGATGCAATAGTCTACTTATATTTAACAACACAAACCAGAAACTGCATAATGAACTTGTACAAAGCCAATTAAAAGCACTTAGACTAAATATAAAAATAATTTTCTGTTTGATTCTTTGGTTAATTTATTTAATTAGAAAAATGGCAAACACATCAAAACACATTTAAATCGTTAACAAGGCGAATTAAATTAATTCGCCTTGATCGTTGACAAGTAAATTTACAGCAACGCAGCAAAAATATATTGTACGTAGCCCGCAAGGCGAATTAATAACATGTGACTTTGTGATTTTTCCTTCTTCAAATGTCAAAAGTTATATTCTCCTATTGTACTTCTTTTTTTTGACAGCCGCAGACAGTTTTTACAAACACAAAATGTACATATTTCTTTCGCAGTGTTGTATTCATTTTCGCCGTAAGTATACCTGTTATTAATTCGCCTTGGTGACCCGCAAGTGTTAAAAACTGTTTTGTTTTCCTTTTTTTTTAACAGATGATGATCAAACGGTCGCTCCTGACGTCTTTATTAGGTGTGGGAAGTTGCAATATATGTAGAAGTTAATATTTACAAATATCTTTTTCTTACATTCTCACTATAGAAAGCTACAACAGCAAAATTATGACACATGCTTAAAATTTAATTTCTTGTCAACGAAACATTTTTAACAAAACGAAATTAAAACAAGAATAGCTTTTTGTCATTTTAAAAATAATAGTAGGAATCAAGGCGAATCAATTATAAGGTGGTAGCCAAGGCTCATCAAACAGGTGACTGCATCAGATCATGTGTTCATTATATGTTTTAGCTTTTACGTGTATTTTGTTTTTGTAAAAACTTACTCGAGCTGTCAAAAACGTCTAGCAATATGCGTGTATGTATTTGTGAAAAATAAGAAAGCCACTAAAAATGTATTGGAATACATACACACATATTGCCAGACGTTTTTGGCAGTTTAAAAGTTTTTACAAAAACAAAATACGCGTAAAAGGTAATGCATTCACCTGGTATTATTGCGCCATGGTGGTAGCGATGGCGAATTCATTGATTTTCGCCGGTAGTCTAACTGTCAAATTTCATATACAAACAATCTGTTTAGTATTTTTCAAGGCGAATCGATTATCAGGTGGCAGCGTAGGCGAATTCAGTATTTTTTGCTGGCGTACACCACTGTCAAACTCCATATATAAAAAATTTGTGTATATTTTTTATATATGGAGTTTGACAGTCGTGTATACCAGCAAAAAATACTGAATTCGCCTACGCTGCCACCTGGTAATTTATTCGCCTTGCTATTTTTTATATGAAGTTTGACATTCGGGAAAACTAACGAACTTGCTTCGCCTTGAGTAGGAATAAGTAATGAGTTTTTATGCTCCCAAAACGATTTTTCGTCGATGTTACAGTAATATATTGTCATAATTTTTTTCCATAATAAAAGCTTCGTAAAAAAGACACATACATATTAAAAATATAAGTAATTAATAAAGTTGTAAAATTCCGCTTAAAAAACAGAATAAATTTTGTTTAACTACCAGCATTTTAAAATATGAAGAAGTGTTTTATTTTGCATTTAAAAAGTTATATTTAATTTAACAACAACAACAGACAGTAAATTGGTCAATTTAATTGTTCTTTATTTACAGGCCTATTAATGAAATACATATGTATGTGTTTATATATTCACACAGTTACTTGGTTTAGGTTTTTCTGTATTTATATGTATGTTTCTCTTTTAATAAATAGGAGCAACTATTTATGTAAATGAGAATTCGCTTATGAACGCTCTATACCAAATACATTAACAACTATAACGAGAGAATATGTTTTCCATTTATTAATTTATTAATTTATTTGTTTTTTTTTTTTTTTGCAGTCCACTTTTATTTACTACTATTTAGTTCTTTTTGCATAATAGACGCGTGATGTCCATTAAATGAGACACATGACGCTTGTGTAATAATATTCCCTGTACAATTTTACACATGTGAAAATAATAAGTGTGACGACGCCCTACCATTTATGGTCAATAGGTATTTGGAATATTTTTAAAATTGGTTCCATAAGAAACGACCGCTTTTTTAGTCCCCGTCCAATTTTTTACAGAATTTTTTTTTTTAATTCTCCATTGATTTGCTTTCGTGTCCTTTTTAAAATATAAGAGAATAATAAATACATGAAACAGTATATCCGTTTTAATTTGTCTTTCCTTTCTCACCAACAAACTCAAAAATTGCGCAACAAAAGTTGCAAAATGTGGACGGGACTAACTAAGTTTTATAATTAGGCAAATTTTTTTTGTTTAAATAAATTTTCTACTTACATTAAAAATGTACTTTGAAACGAATGGAAGGTTAGTCAACCATAACTATAAAACAGAATTTTTTTAACTGAAATTTTTTTGATTGCTTCTGCAAACAAGTTGACCACAGATTGAAATAAAAAATTGTATGTGACGTATGAATGCAAAAGTTGACAAATCGATTTACACCATTTAAAATATGTTGAAAATTATAAGAAAATAAGTAAGAGCGCTATATTCGGCTATACTGAATCTTATATGCTCTTCACCATCTATGTAAATCTAGTTTAGTGAAGTAGCTCCTTTAAAAATAGAAACAAACAAATATTGCGGTGACAGAGAATTAAAAAATAAGAAAAAAAATAATATAATATTAAGTACGAAATAAAAGTTTACATAAAATGTTATCGACTCTTAATGGGTTAGGAATTTTTTAAATATTTTTCGAGTTATCGGCTCCCTGAAATCTTCATAGAAAGTTGGATTGTCAATATGCTCAATATGGGTATCACTTAAAAACTTTTGAAGAGATCTTTTAGGAAATACTAAAATTTCTTAAAAATGCTTAACCCATTAAGAGCCGATGACATTTTTATGTAAAATAATATACTGGTACTTAGTTTTTTATTTTTTATATTTATTTATTCTCTGGCACCGCAATATTTGTTTTTTTTTTTTTTTTTTTGATAGGAGCTATTTCACCAAACTAGATTTACATACATGGTGAAGGGTATATAAGATTCGGCATGGCCAAATATAGCACTCTTACTTGTTTATTTTAACATCGAACCGGGATTAGTGAAGAGCCCTCTTTTTGAAATAGACTTACATGTAAATTTATCAAGTTACCGGTTTTGAAAATGGCAAAATATTAAATCTGTTGTAATGAAAAAAATTACCAGTTGAGTTTTTTAAATACATAATGCGAAAAAATCAAATAAAGAAAGAAAAAATTCGAAAACGACTTGACTGGCGCTGAACTAAAAAAAACTAAATAAATTCAACTTAAGTCTACATACAGTGCCAATTTTGCTGGCGCTTCTGCCGCAAATATTTAGTTTGAATTCGTATGAATACTGGTGGGTATAATAATCATAATGACAACGATGACTCACTCAACTCTATAGTTAACGAAGAAGCAAAACAAAAAAATCTTTTATCCAACAAGTTGAGTAAAAAATTTATATGGGAATGACCGAATATAATGATGAAGAAAGAACAAAAATGCAATAAAAACAAAAACTTTAAGTAAATATCAAACTATAGATGAGTTTTTTTAGTTTAATGTCGAGAATACTTCATTTGCATACAAAACAAGCTAACAAATTAAATAAAACACGTAGTACATTACGCACTTTAAGTATTTAAAATATTTTAATACTTTTATTAAGAGTTCTAATCACCACAACGACCAACTTGAAGGTTTATATGACAATTGAGAAGCAAAACGTTGAAATAAAATGGTGAAACTGGTACTCACCGGTTCTTAAGTTTCTTTTTATATAAAACGAAAAAATACTACTTGATTTTCTTCATTTCAGCAATCTTTATTTTACTTATGCGGTTATCATTTTCATATTATCGATTATTATTTTATATTTCAGCCTTCTATTAATAATAGAGATAAATCACTAGATTCGATCGAAAATAACTTAGTTGTCACTACGTTTCAACAATAATAAAATAACTTACAGAAAATTAAGCAAACAAGAAGCCAACTTTACTGTCTAACGCGCTGTCAATAACGGATTTTTCAACTTCTGTCGCCGCACTACTTCGAGATAGACGATGCTTTACACTCTGATTTAAGTTTGGCTCTTATATTAGACAAAATTATTTTAGTTCTTTAAATATAGAATAACTAAGATTTTCTTTGTATCGAAAGTTACAGTCCTGGTTGTCCTTTACCACAAGCTTTTACTCGAAAAGACACACTCATTTCAAAATAACCAGTTATAAAGAGTGTAACTCCCTAACTCACTTTGAGAATTAATAAAATTTGAAGCAACAATATGTATGTGATAAATTCACCTCTCAATACATACAGTACACAGTAAAAAACAGGACACAGCAAAAAATCTTTCTCAGAATCATTGTATATCAGAAAACTGCATTAAGTCAAGTTTCCGCGTCTAATAAAAAATTTCTCGAACTCAATTTGAATAAACTGTGCTTACAGTTTAAAGTCTCTGTTTGTGCCCTTATTTTCCCAATAGGTTTGATACTTCGAGATCGGTTTTGTACACAGTAACGAATTCCCTCACAGAACTCATTGTTCATGAGAAAATTGCGCTAAGTTAATTTTCCGAGTCTAATAAGAGATTTCTTAAATTCAATTTAAATAAACTGTGTTTACAGTTTAAAATATCTGTATTTGCTCTTAATTCTCCAATAGGTTTGATTCTCCGAGATCGAAAGGTTTTGTCACTATTATCGCATTTGTAAAAAAAGCCCTGAATTTACCATACAACTTGTATTGTATGAAGTGGGGGTTAAATTCATCGCATGCTAGATTTTTTTAGACGTATTAAACTTGTCTTGTATCACTTGTCATTGATAATAATAAATCATGTTCCATACTCTGCATGTCCTTAAATTTAAATAATAGCAAGTTTACATTAAGAGCATTGTAGCTGACTTAATTAAATTTTTCTCGTTGAGAGCATATCCGTAACAGCCATACCTAAATTAGCGCGTAAGACGCGACGCAAAATAACACATAGATTTTACGATGAAATGACATACCTAAATAAAAGCGCAACGTTTTCTTGTGAATGTTAACTTACCATTTTTAATAAAACCCTATAAAATTAAATGCAAAACAGTGATAAAAATTTTAGATAAAGCCGAATAAAGCTAAAATGTCATTACTGGTTTGCAACGTTTTCTAAATACTACAAAAAAATATGTAAACAACAGTAGCTTGCAGCCAACTTCACTACCTTACGCGCTGTCAAAATTGGATTATCCAAATGCTTAGCGTTGACGCCATGATATTTACATTTACATTTTGTATGTACATGAGAAATTTTGACAGATACATTGCGCTTTACGCGCTAATTTAGGGATGGCAGTTATTATTCGTAACGCTTTTACATTATGACTCTTTTGTTGCATTAGTGGGAGAACTTTTTTGATGTTTAATCAACCTATTTTTCAAACATAAAATGGCAAAAACTCAAAAGAGAGAATGATGAATGAGAAAAAGATGAAAAAAACTCATGAGTCGTGAATACTCGTTTCAGGATTCTTTTACTATCCCGCAAGCTTCTGGCCATTTAACTTCTGTATCATGACATAATCTACTAGCGCATAATCTAAACTGGCTTTAAGTATTTGGCAAGCTAAATCGCAAATAAATAATTTATGAATTTGCGTTCTATTACTTCTACAACACTTTTTGGTTGGAATATTCATTTCTTGAATAAAAAATTCAATACATCATTTTTAACTTGAAAAGGAATAGTACGAGGGTAAAGTACCGTATTACGCTTTCTCGGAACTGCAAAATTTTGCTTCACATGGTAACAAAGTGCACTCTGAGAAAGCAATCCTTTAAAAAAATAATTGTTAAGGGAAAAATAAAACGAAAATGCATAAAAAGGTATTTGTATTCAAAATATTGAAACTAAAGTGATTACTTCTTGGTAGCAAATTTGTAGTGTCCGTACTTCTAAAAAAAATTGAGGCTTGCAACTTTCTAAAGAAAAAAAAAAAACTATTTTATTTTTGTCTTAACTTTCTCAGTTCGTTTAATTATAATTTTTTATTATATTTACAGTCGGAAAAAGGATAAAATAATTAAAATTTTTAAATTTACGTAAAAATCATTTTTTTTTTTTTCAAATTTATTTAACGAAAGTATCCACTGTGCTACTTAAACATTGTCTAGATTTTCGAGCAATATTTTACGAACGCCAACGGCGAAATGGCATCTAATTTAGAATAAACTATTTTTGAGAATTGATTTTCCTGTTTATTTTTCTGAAATAAACTTTTAAACACAATCTGCACATTTTTTTCGTGTTTTTTTAGGGCAATAACTCATAGACGTGTGAAATGATTGTTTTATATAGTTTGTATCAATAAAAGCAATGTGATTGTGTGAGTCTGCTTTTTTTTTTTTTTGTATTAATAGAATTATTTAGAACATTTTATTATTTGCTTTTTTTACTCACTCATAAAATATGCATAAACATTTTTATTAAAAAAAAAAAAACATTTTTCGTTATTAATATTCTTCCATTATAACGGTTTAACACAAAGGTCTGATACATGCTACAGCAACAAGATAGAGGTTTGTCTAAATAAAAACCACGCAAATAGTTCGCATGAATTTCTAATAAAATATGTTGATTTCAGATTCGTTTAATGTGATGATGGGTCGATAATTAATTGAGGGACTTTTTAAATAAAAAATCATCAATCAATTAATAATTATTCGTCTTTATATCAGAAAACTAAAGTTATTACGTATAGAGTATATTCTTTAAAAGTTGGTTTACATAAATTTATTTTTTATAAAGTCTTACTATTACAAAAATTTCCAATTAAATTCTCTACACAAAAAAAAAACATATTGCAAATTTATTTTTATTGACTCATACCTACACGTATATAAATGCAAGTAAAAAGTAATGAGTACAAAAAGCTACCAGATTTTTTCATATAAGAAGAGGCGAGTTTAAACACTCGCCTATAAATAAAAATTGCAATTGCAAAAGCATTATTAAGCACAAACTTTAAACAGAGAAGTTGGCTGTAGGTTGTAGTAAATTGTGCGTTATTTATCTCTTTGTCTGTAAAATTATAAAGAGCAAGTTTGATTTTGGAATTAAAAATACAAAGCGTTAATCACTCGTAACAAAATGTAGAATAGACTGCAGTCTTCGAAAACCTATTTCGTATTCTAGATAAATAATGTAGAATGGAGCCTATTTTTTAAGGTAGTAAATATCAAAGACCATTCAAGCCATTACAGTGCAGTTTATGTTGTTAAAGGAAAAATACAAAAATAAAATGTATTAAATAAATCATGGCGAGTTAAGTTAATATTTCATGAATTATTACGAAAGAATGAACAAGCGAAGAATTAAGGCTTTAGCCACCCATTAATTTAGTTTTTAGGGGTCAACTTAAAGGTCAAAGTACCTATCAACGCTGTTGAATTAGAGACGATTAAACTTTTGTATACATAACATTGTTATAATAAAAGTTTTTACACTTCCAGATGACGCCATCTATGCTCCATAAGCATTAAATCATCTTTCTAGTCTATCTTTTCGCGATAAATGTTAGCAGGGAATTTGCCCAATAATCGTCTTGATATTTTGTTACATAATAAATTAGACCGTTCTCATTCCCTGCACCACAGGTGGAAAAAGGGTATATCTAAGTTTGTTATTCCGGTTGTAATTTCTACAATATGCATTTCTGACCCCATAAGGTATTTTGAGTTCTTATGCATAGCGAAGTCGATTAAGCGATGTCCGTCTTAAAAATAAAATGGGTAAGAAAATTTGGTGAGCTTTTCCTCACTGACTTTTATTAGAATCTGATTGATTTACACAATTTTCGAAAAAAAAGCTAAATTTCTTATGCCGATTTTTATTTAACCTTTTCGATTGTAAATCTGCAGTATAATTCATGCATATATGGTGAAGGGTGTATAAGATTCGGCATAGCCATATCCTCTTACTTGTTTTTTACTGACAAGTTATGTAATCTGTGCCATATATTTTCTGACGTGTTTTATTTTGGGAGAATATCACGTAATAGTTTGCTGTTAGAAAAAAAATATTTTTTAAAGAATCGTGCACGCTTTACAATAATAATGTTAAGTGATTCCAACAAATAAATTTCCAATAAAAAACACTATTCTGAATCATATATACCCTCCAACATATGTGTAAATCTAGTTTAGTAAAGTAACTCCAAGCAAAAAAAACAAATATTAAGATGACAGAGAATTAAATAATTAAAAAAAAAAAAATGAAAAGTTCAGAGGCACGTAACTCGGAAAATATGGGCGAGTGCCAATTTTTTCACTTTATGTTTTTTTTCTTAGTTTTTAATTCTCTATCGCCGCATATATTGTTTTTTTTTTTTTTTTTTTATTGAAATTACTTCATTGTTCCGAACTATATAGAAAAATTGGATGTAGACGTGGTGTTTTACCCGCTGCGTCGAAGGACATGGTCCGATCTTCCTGATTTCTAATAGCACCTTTTTCGCCACTATGTCTGATTGATTGGCGTATTTAAATTTTTTCTAGCTGATCTAGTGCCTCGACAAACTTGGTTTCAACATTAGCACGGACGGACATCGCTTAATTGACTTCGCATCCATAAGGACTCAGAATATATACATACTTTATGGGATCAGAAATGGATATTGTAGAAATTACAAACGGAATGACAAACTTAGATATTCCCTTTTTCTACTTTTCGTGGTGAAGGGTGTAAAAAATCTTTAAAAAAAATGACTCGATTAAGGTTTTTAGTTTGCGCACTAAATTTTATATGAAAATTTTAAATAATAAATGTTTTTTCTGAGCATAAGTTTTAGTTTTTTTTTTTTTTTTTTTTTTGCAGCGTTACTAAAAACTAAAAATATTCAACATTAATATTCTAAACACATAAAAAAATATTAAAAAAACAAAATTTTTATGTATAAATACTTTGTTAGAAAAAAAAGACATCGATTTTCTTGTTAGTTGAAAACATTAAGTTGAAGACGATGATAATGATGTTGATGTCTCCACTATGCTTGAAACGTGTATATATAAAGTATTTTTAAAGTTTTGACATTAATAAATCTTTTTTTTTACTTTAATAGAACAATTATTGTGTGTAAAGAAAATATAAGAAAATCGTGTACATTAAAATATACACAAAAACTGTTGGTTCCCTTCTGATCGATGGTCGATTATTAAACGTTTAGTTCCCAAAATAAGTGCTAAATGGTTCAATTAGCTATCAGATATTATTCTTACTCTTACGAAACGTAAAATATGTCGGAAATAATTTCACTGTCCGTGATACCGGGCAGCAATCAATAAAGTGATGTAAGTAAATAACGTAAGTGAAGAGACGGTCCACAAGTCGTAAAAGACTCTTTATTTAATGTGAATAAATCCTGCGTCATAACTCTTACTTTGACTGATCCAGGCGCCAGAGTCATAACTTTACTTAGCGATACAAATATCACAGAATTATTCAAAACAATTTTCAACATTGAAAATTAAAGACAGTTTTAAATTAGAATGCTAGTCAAGATAAATCAGTTACCAGACGATAGTAATGGAAAATTTATTTATTTTTACCGGCTACCTGAAATACCTATTAAGCAGCATATTAAAAATTGTATACCATATTTTGATCAATTTGAATATATTTAAAAAAGTAGTCTTTAAAATTTTAAGATCTAAAAATTTAAGTTGGATAATTTGTAATCGAATTATTCTGTTACCGTTTTCATTGATTGAACTTAATGAACTAAATAAAATTTTTACTTGCACCTAATTCAGTTTTGAACTATTGTTTGTGTTTGGACTACTAGACGAGATGAGGGATATAAAGATAACTCCGTCAGTTAGCTTCGTTTTTAACAACCCTGTTATAGTTTACATACCTCTCACTCAAAAAATGTTAAGTTAACAGAATTGAGTTATTTTAACATTTCCTTGTGAAAATTAAAAAAATCATATAAAAAGTGTATAAATTTAATAAAAACTAAATTTTATTTACATATTTATATCAAAACATACAAAGTCAAAATATAACAATTTCTAAAATCAGGTCGAAAAACTAATGCTTTTTTTTCTTTCTTAACGCAGGCATTTATCAAATGCCCAAAAATGAAAAGGTGTGGCTTAGCGGACTACAGGGGGCGAAAGCCAAGACATTGTAGATTTCAGAGCTGTATAGGTTATATTCAAAATTTGTATAGGTTTTTAGTAATAGAATTAAGAAAAACGTGAAATGACGCATTTCCCTATATGGACATTTTTCAAATTTTCAAAGATTTGGCATAGCCGAATATAGCACTCTTATTTGTTTTTTTTTTTTTTTTTTTTAATTTTATTGTATTTTTTTCTAAAAGTTTGATAACAGAAATGAACTCACCGTCATGTGTTTAAAACTAATCTAGCTGTATTTAAGAGAATTGTATTTGTTTTATGATATAATTTAAATCATAAATTCTTCCACCATACATTTAAGTATCTTCGTCAACAGGCAGGTTGAAATTGTAATTAAATTCATTTGGCATGTATTTGAAAGTATTTGAAAGCACATGCATACAATTTATATGAAAGTTTGTTAAAAGCGTTTAAAAAGGAATAATTTGCTGTATTAAAATTTGAATGTTATGCAAAAACAAATTTGAAAAAAATAAAATAAAATATATGTAAATAAAAGTTAAAGGCAAGAAAACGGAAAAACGGAAAACATGTATGTATGTATGTATGAATATATGTTTTATTAGCAATGTGAATGGTCTGTAACTTAATATTTTGCTATTAGGAAATCAAATTTTATTTCATTTTCTTAAAGGGCCAGTCGAAACACAAGATACATATATCAGAGTGTACAATATTAATTACAATACATATTGTGCATTTGTTACGAAACACATAAACATTCATATGAACCTGGAATTAAGTACAAAAATAGAAATGAATTGATTAATGGCATTTTACGTTTTCGCTATAAAATTATTGACAAAAATTGTAACACTTGTAAGTTATACAGCCTGTTTACAGAACACAATTTGCTGTTCAGACTCAGCTGTTACCTGTAAGGCGCCAAAGCAGGGTTGCCACTACATATGGCAAAAACAAAAAATGTATTAGAAAAAAGTAAATAAAAAATATTAATTAATACATTGGCAACACGTCAATTTGACACAATAAAAATTCATATGAAACACAACGTAAGTGTAACGAAAAAACCGGAGCGTGTTACACAGACGCTAATTATTACGTATTCGTCCATATATCATCCGGTTTCGTTTCGCTCTTGACGTGTTCTATAAACAGGCTATTAATTTTAGGTAGAATTGCCATTTAATATTGCAAATAATAAAATTTAATAAAAACAGAATTTTTTCCGACACTTCGACCTTACGGCCATTTAATGGAGAAAGAAAGAGCTTGTTAGTTAAATAAATGATTTCATAGCCGTATTTATCGCAATTATCAAATTTTAGTAAGAGACTGAATGTTCTGGGTATGTAGCTTTTTTATAAGCAGAGGTTTATTTAATTTTTCGACGAAAGACACTTCAATTGACTTAAAGACTGACTGTTAATGAATCATTTCATACTCACCGTTAAATTCTAAATTTTCTATTATTTAAAATATTATTTTGATAAGCAGCTACATAGCGGATATAAAGTAATAATAGTAATAGTCAGCACAGATTAGTCTATGGAAGTTAATGTCTCATTACTGCTATCTACAACAAACATACACACTTTAATAACTGAAAAAAACTAAAATTTAGGCAGTGTTTGAAATAATACACTTTAGTATTGGGGTTTTAATTTAAATGAAAAATTTTATGAAAATTAAATTTAAACTAGAACATAAATTCCAATAAATAATTATATTCAATAACTTTCCTTAAAAAAAAAAATTCGAGAAATTAACCACCTAAAGTCACTGACTATTGCTTTAAAGCAGCGGTTAAGAAAACTGCCTATCCGGCTCTCAACAATACAAACATAGACAAATTTGCATTTTGAACTTTACTGCATCTTTATTTGCTTTATCAGTTGCCGAACATATCCGCTCAATGTAAGATGGAATATCGTTTTGAATTCCATTGAGATGGCGGTGGAAGTCGTGCGTATGTTTCGAGGAATAGAGACTTAAGTGGGCATTCGATTGTTAGGATAAATCAACAAATCTCCCCATGCAGATGATCCAGATGGTTGGTTGTCGTACCACAATCAGTTGCGATTTTAAGTACATTATTTTGGATGTTTTGGCAGATGTATATGGCAGTAGAGTACCCAAAAAAAAAAGGATTTGTCTATGACTTCTCCTAGATTTTTTGAAATAGTTACCGGTTGAACATGTTAACTAAAATATTTAGTTTTATAGCAGCAAATATAATGTTTAGCCTTAGATGGCTTTGCCTTAGAGATGTTTTAAAGTTGCTTATTACTGCTCAAATACGATCACTGCAATTAAACTCTTCCATCCAGGAAAATTAAGCTTTTTTTAATAATCAAGGTAACATTTTGCTATTGAACTGGTTCTCTGTTTAATAAAAAAAACCATTTCGGTTTTAAAAACGATTAACCGGTTTATGTAAAATGTGAAGAATAATAAAATAATTGTTTAGAATAATAAAATAATTGTTTAAAACATTACTAAAAGCAAAAAAAATTTGATGCTGGTGGAGATAGTAACGGTATTGAATTTTTTCATTTTTTCTTTCTGTCTCTCCGTCTGTCTGCGTTCGCATCACGTTAAAACTGCTAAATGAATTTGAATAAAATTTTGTGCGCATATACCTTAGAACCTTGGTTTAAATATAGAACACTTTTTTTTTTTAGTAAAAAAAAATAAGTCATTTCGTAGAGAACGAAGAGATTCAAATGTGAAAGCACCCAATTTTACTAGTATAATGGTACTAGAACAGCTGTAAGCACAATTTAAAATGTTTTTTACATATGACTTGTCAGTTAAGGTTCCTTTAGACGAAATGTTTTTTACATATGACTTGTCAGTTTGAAAATCCACATGTAATTCCTTATGTATGTTAAAATAATCATTTTTACATATGGCTTTAAATTTCGCGTTTAAACGTACATGCAAATTACTTCTGACATAACATACAAAGTAAATCATTGTTTACGACAATTTAAAGCCATTTTTACATATGGCTTTAAATTTCGCGTTTAAACGTACATGCAAATTACTTCTGACATAACATACAAAGTAAATCATTGTTTACGACAGTTTTTTGGTAAGCGGCTCTGTTAATGCTAAGAAAGATGTCAACTCTATTCTGCTGCCAACGATTTTAGTGTTTTTTGCGCTTTTTGATCATTGAAAAACGATACAAGTGAAGAAAGAAAAAGTTGCTTTTCATATAAAAATAGAGCACGCTCTTAATGGAAAATTTGTCGTATGACTTTTACATATGTATTTAACATAAGAAATGTTTTAAACCGTTTACACGATACATATGTATTTTGTTATGGAAAATCTGACAAGTCATATGTAAAAAACATTTCGTATGCAATTTTAAGCAAGAAATGTAAGTGAAAGAATTGATGACAACCCTTAGTGTTTCCGATTGGGCACAAAAAAATCATTTCTGATGATTCCCAGGGAAACTGATACTCTCGCCGGCAGAATTTTTTGCAAAGTTGGCAAATTTTGTTCGCCTAGGTGTCTATTTTTATAATGTATGGCCATTTTGGGCGAGAGTATTTTTTTGTAATCACTAAAAAAGCTTTTTTATATCATAATTTTTAAGGCTCAAATGTTTTATTTATTTATTCATAATTTACCTGAATTTTTCCTTCTTATAGATTCCAAAATTATTGCTGATTTTATTTTTTAATTAAAAATACCCAATCCCAGAGAATTTTTAGTTCTCGGTTTTTTCCCGGTTTATGAATTTCCAAAATAGACGCTATCTTGGCGCACGTAAAATTTTTATTTTGCTTTTGATAGCTTTTCAAACAGCTGAATTTTTTGCCATTTATATATATTAAATATTTATTTATTTAACCGAGCCCTCCTTTGGGCCATATATGTGTAAAAGTATTTATAAAAAATGTGCAATATAAATTAAAATTTAATTACAATAAAAATATAAATATATTACCGTTCACCTGTTATTGGAACAGTTAATCGACCAACAACATACAGTCAAAGGTTTGGTTTGTAGTAACACTAGGATATATTTATGTTTTTATACATGAAATTTGCCATCGCATATGAAAAAAATTCACATGCATTGGTATTAAACCCAGTTAGCTCTCAAAGCACATTTGTCCGATGAATTTTTGTATCATTGCTATATTAATAAGTCAAGAATTTATTAGGTTTTGTTTAAAATTTTCAAGGATATTTTGAAGATAATAGCTGCTTAATGTGTAAACAAATGTTGACAGCACTGTTAACAGAACAGGGAATCAAATAAGAAAAAAGAGTGGCAAAATGAGAAATGAAGGAGAGAACAAAGGGAAGAAGTGTTGTTGCAAAAAAATGTATACAAATAGGAATTTTATTGATTTTTCAAATAAACATTGATTTGTTGCAAAAATTTGCAAAACTCTTTGTAAGGTGTAAAAAAATTTTTATTAGTAATTCTTAACATAAAATACAATATTTAATTAAAATAATTTATTAAAACCTCCTACATTAAAAATTAACACATACCTTAATTTATTTTCCTGCGTAGGCCTTTGATAAAATATCTTCTTTTGTAGATAACAATATTCGTTATTTCTTTAATAATTTATTTTTTATTTAATTAAACATTTGCAATACAAAACATAATGTTATAAGTGATAAGCCTTTTTCTAGCTCCCCTCCCTTGCACAATAGGCAATTAAACTGATACTTTTTTTGTATTCATTCTACCATTTGTACCCGCAGAGAAACATTATTACTGATCAGTAAAAATTTTATTCAAACTTATTAACATTGTAACAAATATTTTTATTGTTAACAAATACACGCATTTTTTGTATTGATAAAATTTTTCAGTTTTTAACTTCTTAAAATCTGATAACAAATAATTTCTTCCATTACTTTAGACTACTTTAAACACTCATATTAGTATGAATATATGGCACTGTAATTCTTATAAAACACTTTCCGTTCTCTACCATTAACTAGATGTTTAGCAGAAGATAATTAACAGCAAACTGTTTTATGTTTTGCTTTTAATAACCTGTTCGTGAGGAAATATTTTATGTTGCCACAGAGTTGTATTTAGTAAAGGGAAATTAAAGGAGATAGTTAAATATTATAATCGGTTTTTTTATTCGAGTTATTTTTATAAACATCTTTTTTTGACCATGACTTGTGACTTGTGTAAACAAAATATTTGTTACCATTGATAGATCAAAATTATATATATTAATACATAAGATTATTTTTTATGGCAGTTAGAAAATAAATAAAACTGGTGCACGCAATGAATTATTACTCCATGACTGTGCTTAAATACAATTTATATTTATTACAAGTTAACAAAAGTAAAGGTTAAGATATTAGTTTATACTTTAATCTGAAAGGTAGCAACAGGCTAAAGTTTGGATGGTCAACCCGCTGACTTAACGCTAAAATTAAACCTTTTTTTAATAAAAATCTATTTTGTTGATCTGAAAATAAAGGCATTTTAAAAAAACTTTTAATAATAGCGTGATATTGAAACAAAGCCAACAATCTGTCAAAAATCCAGTGGAACCGGTAATAAAGCATCAATTATTTTTATAAGAATCTCAAAAGAAATTCAGAAACGATGGCAGTTCTGGATATCTTGTAGGTTATTGTTTTGCTATTATTATAATACACAACTATAACGAAGGAGCTAAACATTGATATTATCAATGAGAGAATAAAAAACATTGAAATTGTAAAAATACCAAGAACCGCAAATAATGATTATCTTAAAAATTAAAATAAAAAAGTCAAAATAAAAGAGAAATACTACAAAATGAAAAATACACCAACTTGATAGCTATCACGCGCATATTACCTTCCATCACGCGGACTACCTTGATTAAATTTTGCAGAACTTATTTATTTCCTTAGAAAATAAAAGTTGTTGTCGAGTTTTATTATTTGCTTGAAAAACAGTTTTATTTTTGATTTGCAAAATAACTGTTGTTTCTTATGTTTTATTCATGGCGCAATAATACCAGGTGAATGCATTATCTTTTACGTGTATTTTGTTTTTGACAATTCGAATTAGTTTTTACAAAAACAAAATACACGCAAAATCTTAAAAATATGATGAACACATGATCTGATGCAGTCACCTGTTTGATGCGCCATGGTTTTATTGTAGAGGAACGGTACTAAAATTAAAGAAATGTATTAAAAAAAATATTTTCTCTACTTGGCAACCCTAAAGAGAAATAAAACAAAATTTAAAAAATTGATCTTATTTTTCACTGACCTGTGGTATACTTATTTAATTTTAGAAAGATGTTTATCAGTCATCAGACTTGTGCTTTTTACTTGTTATCAATTTTTTTAATTGGATTACACAAAACAGGATGCTGCAACGGCCAGCCTTTTAAATATGAGACAAAGGAATTTGAGGTACCGGTGGACCATTTTAATTTTGCTGTAAACAACACTTTTAAACTACGTTATTTATACAATGACTCGTACGTTGATAAACAGGGTGGAAAAAAGCCTTTGTTCTTTTATACGGGTAACGAAGGTGACATTGAATCATTTGCACAAAATACCGGTTTTATGTGGGAGTTGGCTATGAAATATCGAGCCTGTGTCGTATTTGCTGAGCATCGTTATTATGGAAAATCACTGCCGTTTGGTAATCGTACTTTCAATGATACACAAAACTATGGATATCTAAGTGTTGAGCAGGCTTTGGAAGATTATGCCATGTTAATAACCGATCTGCAGGAAAAATTCAAATATGCTCCTGTTATAGCATTTGGTGGATCCTATGGTGGCATGTTGTCTGCCTGGTTTCGAATGAAATATCCCCATATAGTACATGGAGCATTGGCCGCATCCGCTCCTATTCGACAATTTAATGGTATGACTTCGTGTGATATTTTTGCCAAAATAACAACTTCAGTGTTTGCCACTGCTTATAAAAATCATACCTGCAGTAATAATATTAAAAAGTCATGGGATCTATTTAAGCAAATGGCTTCCACGGATGAAGGCAAAAAGAAATTAAGTGCTGCATTGATGCTCTGTGACCCTATAAAGAGCGATGCCGATTTAGATAAGTTTTTTGATTATTTGGAAGATGTGTATGGTAGTTTGGCCATGGTCAACTATCCCTATAGCAATGATTTTCTTAGTCCCTTACCAGGTTATCCGGTGAGACAATTTTGCTCATACTTGCGAAATTTAGAAGCGGGAGATAGTCTATTTGAATCTATGAAAAAAGCAATTAATGTGTATTTTAATTTTACCGGTACAGCTACCTGTCTCAATTACAATTCTGCATTTGATCCGGCAACTGTGGGTGGCGATGCTTGGGATATACAAACTTGCAATCAAATGGTTATGCCTATGTGTAGTACGCCCGAAACTATGTTCCGAGTTAAGGATTGGAACTTTAAAAAGGAAGCTGAAAAATGTCTTAGCAAATTTCATATTGAACCGAAACTTAATGACATTACTATTCGTTATGGCGGTATGAATCTTCGAGACACTTCCAATATAATATTTAGCAATGGTTTGCTAGATCCCTGGAGTGGTGGTGGTGTCTTGCAAACAGACAATGAGAAAATTTTTATTATTATAATACCGGAGGGAGCTCATCATTTAGATTTACGATCAAGTAATCCTAAAGATCCAGCTTCGGTTGTGCAGGCAAGGGAACAGGAATCAAAAATAATTTTCGATTGGATTGCTGAATTCAAATAATGAAATTTTATTTCTATAAATTATTCACTTATTCTACATTAAACATTTTACTAACTATGCAAATTTGCCAGAATTATAAACATTATACAATTACAGTATAATCTCGTTAATCCGGACAATTAAAAACAACGTGGTGTCAGAAATATCGGAATGTCCGAATTACCGAGTCAATATAAATATAAAACAAAACGTTTTAAAAACATAAAAACTTTCATTTATTTAAATAAAATACACTTCAAAATTAAATATTTACACTTATTCTAGGTAAGATATCGAAAAACAAATAACAATATTCTTCCATTTATCAATTATTGCAAAAACAGTTGGACATTTTTATTTGATGAAGTTTGGTTTCATTCTTCTCTTTATATGCAATATCTCTGATGTTTATAAGCTTTAAAATATCTTCAGCTGGAAGCTCCTGCTCTTCGCAATATTTTATACAAATATTAAGAGGAGATATGGGTTGTGAATATTGTGTGTCATATTCTTCACTAATGGATTCAATTTTATCACCTCCTGCCTCATCGTCTGGGACATCAACTTATCATTACGCCAATTGTTAACCTCAAAAGAATTATAGACATCAGGTGCTAGATTAACAAGTAAATCAACTACTTCGGCGGAATCGCTTCGTCTTAATCTTGCTAGAGGTACTTCGTCATCTGAGTCCCATTCTTCATCATAAAGAATTTTATTGAAACATTTTTTAAGGATTTATTTATCCATTTTATCCCAAGCATTGGAAATCAAAAAGACGACGTCTTTTAATGAAAAAGTTTTAATTTAATTCTCTGAGCTCGATAAAATTTTAGATAAGAAGCTTTTACGATAATTTATCTTTAAAATTCGAATGGCATTTTGATCCATTGGTTGCATTAGTGCTGTGCAGTTAGGTGGAAAAAACATAACACAAATTTCATTATTCATATCTTTTAGTAGTTTTGGATGACATGTTGCGTTGTCTACTAGCAAAAGTGCTCTAATAGGTAAGTTTTTCTCTTTGAGATAACTTTTATCTTGCTTAACAAACGATTTTTCAAACCAATTTTTAAAAATTATTTCAATCATACATGCGTTTTTACTGCTTGCATTTTCTAAAGGTAAATTATCTTTTTCAAAAGCTTTTGGGTTTTAGCTTTTCCAATCATCAATAACTTGAGCTTATGCTCTCCTGTTGTATTGCAGTATACTAGAATTGTTACTCTCTCTTTACCTATTTTACGTCCCGGTGCAGATTTTTCTGTATGTAGCGCAACTGTCTTTTCCGGTAGCTTTCTCTAAAACAGTGCAGTTTCATCAGCATTGTAAACTTGAGAATACGTTATTTTCACCTCGGCCATCTTTGCATGGAGATTTTCAATAAAGGATTGGACCGTGGAAGTGCCATTTGAAAGTTTTTCCCCGAAAATTTTTAAAAACTTTATTCCATATCGGGTTTGGAAATTGTTAAGCCATTACTTGCTTTAAATTCAACATTTGGTCCATAAATTTCTTCACGTAAGAGTTTAGTTTTTTCTTGAATTATTTCAGACGTAATTGGTGCATTATGATGCATTTTGGTTATAAACCAATTGTACAAACGTTCTTCCATCGCCTCATATTCTGCACTTCGCATGGTTTTACGTTTTCCTAGTCCACCCTCAGATCTTGAAAAGTAGCTACCAAAACGATTTTAAATTCGTTTAACTTTATATCTGATATGGTAGATTTTCCTACATTGAATTCTGTTGACTCTCCTTGTGCTAATTTCATCAAAATTTCTTTCTTGTGTTCAATAGTTAAAAAGTTATGTTTCTTTATATTGATTAGAGGCATTATTAAATAGAACGCGGTAAATAGGAACACCAACACTAATGAATGTAGTAGAAACACCAAAAAAATTTAAATGTTTGCGCAAAACTTAATGCTGTTTTTCTTTCCCCACTAACATTTGAACTGAATGCATTTCTTCACTTAAATCGCAAAAACAATGAAAAAACTAACGGTAGCAATTCTTCAGAAACAAAATTTATATAACGCAGCTGAAGTTTTTATGCAAAAGCAATAAAAGTTAATGATGTCCGAATTATGGAGGTAGAAAAAAATGATGGTGTCCGGATTACAGAGTCTGCTATGTTAAAAAATTAAGTGTCCGGATTACCGTGCTGTCCGGATTTGCAGGTGTCCGAAATATCGAAATTACACTGTACTAATAAATAAAATAATTCAACATCTAGTGTGATAAATAAGAATACGGGCATAGGTGAGTGGATACATTAGCTTATGGGGCTTACAAATGACTGCCTTTTTATCGACTTTAAAAAGGAGGGAGTATCAGTTCGTCTGAATGTTGCTTTTTTACGTTTGTGACCAAAAAACTTTCTCTACCGATTTAAAAAAAAAAATATTTTATTTGAAACTTTTTTAATAGATTGACCCCGTTTTAAAAACAGTTAATGATTTAAAAAATTAAAGGGTGTTCCTAAAAACATCATATTTTTACGTGTATTGATTCATAAAGGGCATAGCTTTAAAATTAAAAATATGCCTACCACTATAGCTCTAAATAGCAAAAAGTAATACAAAAGCATGGTTTACATTAATAACGTTTTAAAGATTGTTATTGGTATTTCTTGTCACCATGTTGTATATGCCGATGGTGGTGGTGTTTTTCTGGTTTCTGTGTTAATACTAAATTAATGGGCTTTTGCTTTGATATTGAAATAAATATTTAGTAACCACGTTCAGTAAAAATACGGGTCTCTACGGCTTTATTGATGCCAAATAGCATTGAGATCTTTTTAACTCTTGTAGCTTTGTACTAAGAAGTTATAAATTCATTTTCAATAGAATTATTCGTTACGTTTTCAAGCTAAAAATTAGGTGTCATGTCATGGCGAAACTTCATATAAAAAACTTCCAAGACGAATTGATAGATTCGCCTTGCTTATATCCAGTTTAAGGCGAATCAATTTACCAGGTGGCAGCGTAAACGAATTCAGTATTTTTTGCTGGTATATACGACTGTCAAACTCCATGTACAAAAATGAACACATATTTTTTACATATGGAGTTTGACAGTCGTGTATACCAGCAAAAAATACTGAATTCGCCTACGCTGTCACCTGGTAATTTATTCGCCTTGATCCAGTTCAATCCAAGGCCAATTGATTACTAGGTAGTCGCATGAGGACAAAAACAAAAAACGCGTGTAACTTGTTTGAGTAAATTTAGGTATACGCGTCAGTAAACAGTGACGAATAACATAAAAAACAGAAAAGAAAAAGAAATTTATTGAACAAATGCTACTTTATTTCATTTTTGCTTTAGTGTCCTTCGGCATATCGAACACAACTCCACTCCCTTACTCGTATATTTTTGCAAACCGCAAAAACATGGCGAAATAATGATAGGTGGTTTCGATAGCAAATTCATTGATTTTCGCCGAAACGTTAAGTGTCAAACACCATATAGAAAAATTATTGAAATTTTTTATGTATGAAGTTTGACATTTCAGGTTTTGGCAAATATGATTGAAATCGCCATTGCGACCAACTAGTATTTATTCGAGTAGGACATATCTTCCTCTAGAGCACTAAATTTTACTTCCATCGGAAATGGAATCTTTCTAAGATTCCAAAAATAACAACGAAAAGATCAGAGTTTAAGGCAAAAGTTTATTTTTTATTTTTACAAGAATTTGCATTTAATTTAGTTAAATAGCTAATAATAATAGCAGAAAATAAATTGGGCTATATCATTAACTGTTGACGGAAACTTAAATAAAAGGTTGAAAATGATGGGAAGAAATGCAAGGTGTTTCTATGTAAAAATAAATTTACTTGTATTTTTGAGTATATATTAATACAAAAAATAAAAAGAAAACATTTTTTTAAATATATTTTGGCTAAAATGTAATTTCTTGTTCCATAATTAAGCTTATTCCACAACTTTTTGTAATGTTGTTTCTTTACTGAAACGCTATTTATTATTAAAAAGAAAAAAAAAATATATATATATATATTAAAAACAGAATTTATTTTTGTTATGTTAAAATTAAATGCCTGGTTTTTTAAATATTTATATTCTTGTTTTGAATTTTTGACTGTTTGCTTTGTATATTTTCAAAGCAAATTAAAATTTTTTTCGCTTCAACCACTTGTTTTTGACACGTCCTCGTACCAAGGCGAATTGAAATTCGCCTTGTCCTCGTACAAAAAGTTGTTTTGTTGTATCAATTCGCCGATGACTAGATCATTTAGATTCGCCTTGGTTCCAGGCAAATCAATTACCAAGTGGCACCGTAGATGAATTCAGTATTTTTTGCTAGTATATACGACTGTCAAACTCCATATATAAAAAAGATACACATATTTTTTATATATGGTGTTTGACAGTGGTGTATACCAGCAAAAAATACTGAATTCGCCTACACTGCCACCTGGTAAATGATTAAATTCTAATTACTTTGCTTTGAATGTTACCTTCCCGTGCGTAGAACAGCTAACAAAAATAGTTTTGTGAAAAAACTTTTGTCAACAAATTTTGCACTAAAAAAATATCTTAGCGAAAATATAGCCTGTGATATTTAGCCATGGCCGCGCGACGCTGTGTAATGGGCTGTAATTTGGAAATTGGACAAAAGCTACATACTGTCACAAGGGATCCCAAAAGGTTACAAAACTTAATTTTGTTCTAATTTACAAAAATGTATGTATCCTTTTATTTTAGGAAAGCAGAATGGTGTCGTATTTTGGGTATTTACCCAAGAACCAAAAGAGCATATATATGCGGCAAACATTTTTCAGACTGTTATATGTTTGGAAATCGACTATCAAAATATGCTATGCCAAATCCTCCAGAATCTCGATGGAAATCAAACTCTCAGATAACGACAACCGAAAATTTTCCATATTTTAATTCTTCAATGTATAGAGAGTCTGAACTCCCTGGAAATTTAATGAATACCAGCTATAATAACGATTCATTTATAGGATTCGAAACCGAAAATGTACTTAGAGAAACAATTTCAGATAATTTAGAAGAAGATTCTTTACATATTAACTGTGATTCGGAAAGCTCTTTGAAGGATAAAGACGAAACGGAAACAGTAGGAAAAGTGGAAAACTTTGAAATACGTAAGGGTAGCACAAACGAAATGATAATAAAAGGACGATGCGTTCAAACAAAAGAATATTTAGTCGTAAGTTACACGCCTCCTAGAAAGTGGTCGCTTCAAGAGCAAGTTCGAATTTTGGATAAGAAATGCGAACAGCAATTAAAGAAAATAACACAATTAAGTAAAGAAAATAATCGTTTATTTATGGAGTTACATAAACATGAAAGTCTCTTGCCAAAGTTAAGATACTTGCAGACGCATAATCGTTTTCTTCTCGCCCAACTTAAAATGTGTAAGATTAAAGCAAGAAGGCTTAAGAAAGCGTTAAAAAAAGAAAGAAGTCTGAAAAAACAGAATTTTCCAAATGTGACAACAGATGATTTTGAAAAATAATTTAATTTTTAATTTGTTCTGAAATTCTAATATTTTTATAAAAAAATTTTTTATAAAAAAATGAAATATTACAGTGAATTAACAGGAACAGTCATAGAACTCAACTCCGATCAATAGTGCTTTACATTCCGCAAATTTGTTCTCAAAAATCGAAAAATTTTTTCGGAATGAAACCACTTTTCAATTTCAATGTAGTACGTAGTTTCTTTGTTTTTAAACTTTTATTAGTTGTTGTTACTTAGAAAGTTTTAGATTAGCCTTGTTGTTTACTTTGTTGTGAGCAATAGCCACATGTAAGTTAATGAGTGGAGACTCAACATTTTTTTTTTGAGTAAACAAAAATTATCGAAATATAAAAAATACTATGAAAAATAAATATTTCAAGTAAAAAACTACATACAAAGGTTTTTGATTTTAAAAATAACTGCTGATTCTTGTATACTTTTATTTTTACTTATTCTCTAGCCTCTATGCTTAATACAACCCATAATTCATATTAAGGCGAATAAATCTTAAACTAAAAAAAAAAACAAACTCAGCAATTGCCGCCTCTTTTTACCACTACAAGTCATCGTTAAAGGTACCTTGACTTCCGTTGCGGTTCATTGAATGCTTCTAGTTCGGCTCTAGAAGGATCAGTAAAATGAAGAGGAAAAAGCTGGGTATTTACCCTTGATGATAAGGAATTAAAAAAATGCCCAATATAAAAAACCGCGAGGCACGCAAATTCAGAGTTATGGTCCTTTGAAGATTTTGTGTAAGAGTCCATATCTTTTATTACTTTTCTGAACGTATCAGTCCAATATTTATTTAAAATCTTTTAAAAATATCTATTAGATG
This sequence comes from Cistogaster globosa, assembly GCA_937654795.1. NCBI lineage: Eukaryota > Metazoa > Arthropoda > Insecta > Diptera > Tachinidae > Cistogaster > Cistogaster globosa. Next base: position 60,079,889 of record OW569403.1, on the reverse strand, counting down.
CTAAAAATTTTACAAAATTTTTTTAACCCATGGTTAGCCGTATATTTAAAAAATTTAACATCTAGACACCACTAAGTTGGCGTTATCAACTGTTGTTAATTCAAGGCATTGCACAAGCGTCAAAGACTTTAACATAAATTAAGACGAATAATTAATTTCTCTATGCCCATCTCAAAAGATTAAAAAACGTGCAACAGAAACTAAATACAAGGATAGAATTACATCAAGTTTAAAACAGATAAATTCAAAACTTTTAAGCAATTTTATAAAAACTTTTTTTTTCAGAAACATAATTCTGAAGAAACGATAAACTTGATTGGTTTAATCAATTCAGATTGCTATAAATAAAAAATAACTCCTATAATCAAGCACATCTGTTAAGATATCACTAATTCGCATTTCTAATTCTGCATAAAAACATGTTATAACAGTTTTATTATTTTATTTCTTTTTATCCTTAATAGTATACTTATCATAAGACTTGGTAGGATCGTATGGTTCCCAACGACTAGCGGGAAATATATGTTTATTACGTTCATACCATGAACGCAGTAAAACTTTGCCAGCATGGGATTCCTCTTTTTCAATAGACGCATCACTGGTAAGACGAATATCATCGTGAACGTCAAATTGGAAGAGGGGCCCAGATTTACCTCTTGCCTTTGTCACAATAAAATCATAGAATGTATAATGATGAGGTAAAATTAAATCCTCCTTTACGTACATTAACTGATCAGCCATAACAGTTTTCAGTTCATTAAATTCTTTGCGCAATAGCTCTAAACATTTCTGTAAAAACTGATATATTGAATTTCCTTTTTTCATAACAACACTGCGGCGATGGCCAGAGCCATCCCAATAAGAAAATGTAATGGGAATCTCTTGATCTTTTAAGGCAGCTTGTTGCATTACCCACTCTTGACGCAGCTGTTCTCTTAGACGATTTTCCTCTTCTTCGCGCTCTCTATCGGGCAGAAAACTAGTGTCAACATCTGGATTTTTAAAAATTTTCTTTTTTACTACTGGCGTGGGTTCATCGGGATTTAAATCTGTCCATTTTTTCTTATCTGCTTTTTCCTTTTCTATTTTAAGTTGTTTTTCTAATTTCATTTGTCTTTCCAATTCGATTTGTTCATCTTTTTCAGTAGAATCGTCTTCCTCGGCATCTTCATCGTCATTAAAACTAAACGACAAAGCTTGAATTTGTTTCTTCTGCTTGTTTTTTTCGGCCTGTATAGCTTCCAAAGCCCTCTGTTTCTCCCGTTCTTTTTCATCCTTCTTTTGTGCCAATTTCTTTTCTCTTTCCCGCACTATGTCCTCCTGCTTGGCTTTCATCTCATCCAAGGTGACCAAACCAATAGTGGAAGTCTTGAGTTGTTGCTCCACTGCATCATAATGCGTAGCGAATTTATTTTCTATTTTTTCCAATTTTAGTTCTTCCTCAATTTTCTTCTTGCGAAACTCTATTTCTTGTTGTTGAATTTCACGTTTTTTCATTAACTGGGCAGCACGCCCAGCCTCACTAGCAGCACCTTTATAATGGGCCATAATTAATTCTATTTGTACTCAATTTTATTGAAATCTTAAAATATGTATAAATTTCTTCTGCACTTTTCTTAATCGAGTTTTTATTAAATGTTGTTTACTTTTGACGATTCACAATAGGTTTACATGACAGCTGTTATGAACCATGTTACCATATCGCTTTTGTTTTTTCTGATTATAAAAGAAGACGTCAATGTTGCCAGAAACTCCAAATGTTTCGAGTATATAGAAAAATGTATTTAATGTTTTTTACCAAAGATAACCGACTGTGTGCGTTTTTTACAGCTTGCGTTGCAGCTATAAGCTTCCTGGTTTACTAAAAAATTAAAAAAAGTGTTAAAATTGCGCTTAAAAATAGAATTATTAAATAAGAATGTTTTAATATAAATAAAACATCATTTTGATGGCATATTTTTTTAAAATCATTTTAGAGTCTTAGTAGGTGTTGGCATCAGAGCTGTTTATATGTTTCAACCTAAAAAAAAAACAATTTGGGTTTGCGAAGAAATGATAATAATACTAAATCATAAAGCAAAAAGATTAGAAGGTGAAAATTTTTGAGAATATTATTATCAAGCTATGGCGTTCGAACAGTCTTATTTGTTTGTTTTTCCTATCAAACGCTTTGAAACGTTCGAAGAATTCCCTCAAGGTTTTTCATTTAGTACAGGTCTGAAAGCATATATTATTCAACATTGATCCTACTTTTTGTGTGCTGAGTGCAGCATTACTGTTAAATTATTTGTAAGTAAGCGTTTCAGCAACTATGGCGACTCCTTACATTGTCTTACATTTAATGTTGCCAGATCTATAATATTTGAAAAATTAACAGATTACCGTTAAAATTAATACATTTAACAGAACTCTCTAAACGAAAATGTAAAAATGCTTCGTATTAAAACTGTAAGTAGGAAAATAGTTACGAAAGGAAACAATTGAACACTACGATATGATTTTAGTTACGACGCGAATCTCAACGAAAACATAATGAACGGATGCGAATCAAAAACAAAAAAATTTTCAAACAGTTACTTTAAAAGTAAAATTAATAAATGTAAAAAAGTTGCGATAACAGCAAAATTTTATTTTTAATAGAAAATAATAGAAATTAAGCCGTGAAAAAGAAAAAATAAAATAAAAATTACACAAAATTTAAATTCATTTTAAGCAAAAAATCTTTACAAGTGATTTTTATTTCCCTAAAAACAGTTGAAAAAAAAATAAAAGGCTAAAAAAGTACATAACAGAAGATATTATAAAGACATATAATTTAATAATTAAAAAAAAATAATGAAAAACTAAGTTTAGTAAATTTAATTTAATTAGAATTGTGTGCAAAGCAATGCTTTCAAATAAGAATTATATTACAAAGAGCCAGTAAAAGAAAAATAATTAATTAAGAATAGCGGAAGTATAAACATCTTGAACTAAATTAAGATAAAAAGGATATAAAAAATAAAATAACAAAAGAAAAGAAATAAAAATATATAAATAGTTTAAATAGTGACAAACAAAAACACAAATTGTAATTAAGGACAATGTGAGGAGTACTTGTCGGAAAATTAACAGCTGGCTGCTATAAACTATCAGCAATTTAAGATATTCGTAAGTGCACAAGGACAAGAAGCCAAATGTAGAACGAACTGTTATATTGTATTTTTTAAGTTGTTTGTACTATCAAATCGCTCTTTGCTCATCACAAATGTTGTTGAACTTCTAAATTTGCAACAACACAGATATTATTCGAATATTTTTGCAGGCATTTTCATGACACCGTAGTTGACATTTGTACGCTTATAGAAAATAATAACAACCGTATGTCTAATTGAGATATAAAGAAAATATCGTGCAAAAAAAAAAAAAAAAAAAAAACCAAAGAAGTATTAAAACACGGTAACAATTTTGAGTTACAACTTAGGATAGTGCGATGTAATTTGTTTTCTAGTGTAAGTCCTGGTCAAGATGTATTTTAAAGCTATATTCCGGCTCTATAAAATATTAGAAGCTTAAATAGAAAATATTATTTGTATAACTGAAAACATTAAATATTTAGGTATAATCCTAGATAAAACAGATAAGAGTGCTACATTCATATCCTTCGCCATATACGTAAACCTAGTTTAGTTAAGTAACAAAATAATGGCTGACTTCTAAATCGTATCATTACAATCATGTATGTACGTAAAGCATAAACGTCATCATTACGTGCAAAATGTCGTCAAAAGTCCATTTAAAAAAAATTACTGAGAAATAAATAATAAATAATGTTGCTGAAGTAGTACTCTGTTTGTTTATAAAAAGACACAAAATGTTTCAAGCGGCGTAAAAAAAAAAATGTTTGTGGCAACACTTTTTTTCCACTACGAAATATCATAAGCCATGGCGAAATAATTTACCAGGTGGTGGTAGTGGCGAATTTATTCATTTTCGCCGTTGCAGAAAATGTCAAACTCCATATATAAAAAATCAGCGAAATTTTTTTTTATATGAAGCAAGGCGAATTGACAATTCGCCTTGATATGAAGTTTGAAATTTTCTGCAACGGCGAAAATTAATGAAATTCGCCACTGCCACCACCTGGTAAATTATTTCGCCATGATCATAAGCAGCACTTTTTTTGACAAGTTTTCCAGACCGTTTGTTTTGATTTTTGTTGTGCTTAAAAAATAAAAAAGGGAAATGGAAAAAGTTTAAATTTAAAAAGAGAAGAAGAAAAAATAAAGTTAAGGATGCAGAAAAGCGTTTGCTCAGTATATGTGTCTTCTAAACTGCTGTGGTGTCATCACTAGCTAATTGTCAAATTCTCAAAACGAAATAATGTATGTTGCTCAATGTTTTTCGCAAAATTAAACAGAGCAATAGGCTTAAGTAAGCAAAACTGCGAAAGAAGGCATTAACTTTAAAACTGATGCTCTAATTGCTTATTGCTTTCTTGCTAATAGTTGTTTATGGCATTTTGATATGGTATACACTAAGGCATGTCACAGAGTTCAATTCCGATCGAAAGGGGTTTCTATTCCCTAAATTGGTTCTTCAGCAAATGAAAATCGAAAAATTTCTTTAGAATGAAACCACATTCAAATCGTAAAGTGGAATAAAGTTTCTTACAATTTTTTTTGGGTTAATTTGGTTTACTACGGTTACTTTTTATTGTTTTAGTCTTGTTTGTTACTTTTAACAAATAAAAGGTGCGTTCGTGTACATGAAATAATAACTGCTGCTCAACAAATATGAACAGAGTACCAGGCTTTAGCATTAAAAACATTAAAATCATGTATGTACGTGAAGCATAGTTGTCAAAAGTCCATAAAAAAAATTACTAAGAAATAAATGAGAAATAATGTTGCTGAAGGAGTACTCTGTTTACTTGTAAAAATGCCACGAAATGTTTCATACGGCATTTTTTAAAAAATGTTTCTGGCAACATTTTTTTCCCACTACCAAACACATATGGTACACTTTTTGGTACGTATTTGTAGTAACCTTTCAACTATAAACCTTTGCCCAAAATTTCATTTAAATAATTTCTCCAATAACAAAAGGTAATTTTTTTAATTGAGTTTCATACACATTCAACGGTGTGTATAACTCGACCGAAAAAAAACCCACAACGCCAAATCAAAAATGAGTCTGAAAATCGCCATGTTTGGCGATAAATCGCCATATCTGACATCCCTGTAGCTAATTAACAAAATTAAATAATAATCTGCCTTTGAATTTTAATTTCGGAACACTTGCGACCATTTAAATACAAATATTGTTTGTTACAACGTCTATGACTTTATAAAAACATCTAAGACGACTTAAAATACCACTAATCAAACTCCATGTTTTTACCTTCCGCATAAATGCAGTTCCTTATTTGAATCAAGGCGAATTAATTTTACCAGGTAACATCGATGCGGTAGCTATTTTTGTTTAATTTTTTATCTGTAGAGTATTTGTAAAAATTTTATCATTTTATATTACAAAAGTTCATTTATTAATGTTCTTTAAAATATAATTGTAACAAGAGTTTTAAATCAATTTAAAAAACAAAATTTTTTAAAAAACGTTATTAAAAATGGTAACAAAAAAGTTCCTTAGTTCCTGAAGTTTACCATGCACTTAAATGCCTGTTTTTCTTTTGGTTGTTGAATTCGCTTTGGATAAAATGTTTTTCCCCTTTAACTAATTTAAAAAAAAATTCAAGGGCTTTTATTTCATCAGATTTAGCTAACATGTTAATGAAATTGCCCATATGTATGTAAGTGTGAGAAATAAAAAAAATATTGTTGAAAAAGTTTTGTTTTCATTTTTAAAATTGTGCACACACAAAAAGAATCACACACATCTCAAAGAAATCAGGCTGTAACAATAAATTGTGTTTTCTCATTCATGCTTGCATGCATAAAGAACAACAGATGTGCTACGAGTATGAAGGCAAACAAATGAACAATTAAGCAAACGGAAACGGAAGTGACAAATTGAAATGCTACATTTTCAGTTGGCCTGTTTGTTTGTTCTTTGTCTTATTGTTGTTGTTTTAGGAAAGAAAATAAATTCTGATCATTTTAGTTAACTCTTTTCTATGTGACATAAACCCTACCAGAGTAATTTTAGATAGACGTCACTTCTTCGTTACTTCAAATTAAGATCTTCTAACATCACTATTTTGTTTATACTAGAATTTAATTAGACAAAAAGACCCATTATAAAGGGTCATCCAAATGTGACGCCTAGATGTCAGCACTATATAATTTTTACACGTGACATCTTTTCAAATGACATAAGTCATTTTGTTTTATTAGAAGGTAGTACATTGAACAACGAACAACTGATCCATTGTTTTCAAGCAAAATTTTGTTTAATGACGAAGCTCTTTTCAGAATTGATGGATTCGTCAAAAAGCAAAATTGTCGTATCTGGGGTGATGAAAATCCTCATGTTATTCATGAAAAATCTCTACACCCACAAAAAGTTACTGTTTGGTGTGCATTTTGGGCAAATAGAATCATTGGGCTATGAATGCTGTTACTGTGAATGCTGAGCGATACCAATCAATGTTGAGAGACTTTTTATGGACACAGTTGAATCATATCGATGTGTCTGACGTCTATTTCTAGCAAGACGGTGCTACATGTCACACAACTCGAGAAAACATTACGCTTTTGCGATCAAAATTTCCTCAACGTGTAATTTCACGAAATGCAGATTTCAACTGGCCTCCAAGGTCATATGATCTAACACCATTAGATTCTTTTTGTGAGGTTTTTTGAAAAGTCGAGTATATGCTAACAAGCCACAAACAATTAGTGATCTAAAGAACAACATTCAAGTTGCAATTCGTGAAATAACACCAGCAACATGTCGGAAAGTCATTAAAAATTTCGATATTCGGATTGATATCTGCAGACGCAGTCATGGTGGACATTTATATGATATTCTATTCCACTTATAATTGTAACGGATCATAATTTTAATAAAAAAAAAAAAAAAACAGCTTGAAAAAATTGCAAATAGTTTGTGTTTTATTTTCAAGAAACATGTAGGCGCGTTTTTTGGATGACCCTTTAATAATACAAAAATCTTTCCTTTAAATTTGTTATATTGAGCGTAACTTTTTCTTAACTACCAAATGATAATAAGTTGATTGCTCAAAAATTTACAAAAACAAATTGCATTGGCATCGAATTTTGATCTATTATAGGTCACAACTTCGACTCTACTGTGAGTTAATAAATGAAAAAATTAATGTAACAGATAAACAGAAACACTAATGACATTTAGTTTGACTTTTGCAGCGTTCGGTTATGTTAAATGCGTGTGAAAATGTTATTAAAAATTGCACAAAATTAATTGATAAAAATAAAATAAAAAATTATGAAGCTGCAAGTAAATTTATGTTAACAAATTAATTATTTATTTAAACATAAAATTTTTTAATGTCAGAGTTTTCTTAATCTCTAGCTTTCTAAATCAAACCCTTTCTCTTTCTCTTACATTTTCTGTTTTGATAAAGCAGAATTCTGTTATTTTTAAAAGTTTTATACTCGATACTGTTAAAGAAACCCTTTTACACTTCTAACAGACACATATTTTTTTACAGATGTAAATGGTTTCTCATTAGTTGTATAACTGTAGTGGTATGTTTCTTCCCGACTGGGGATACTATTAACATCGGAATTCGATATTGTTTGCGATACATTTCAACGCCTGAAGTAACGATGTGGTGACTATTTCGATAGAAAATGCCTGCCGGGTACATACATACATACATATGTATATACTCCATCTTTTTTTATTACATATATTGTAAATTTATTTTATTTAAAATTCCAGAATCTGTCTAAAAAGGCAGTTGAACGCCGTTTCATTGTGCTTTGTGACAAAAAAAAAAAAAAAAAAACTCAAAGCCTTATTACATCTATGTATATGTGTGTGAAGTGAATGTATGTGGCAGATGCGAAGTAAATTAAAAATTAAAGTTTATTACTTTTTAAACATCTTGCGTTGCCTTGTTAAGCTATTTAATAAAGTAAAAAGTTTTGTGTCTCCTTATTTCTTTTTGTATATGATTTTTGTGTGTTTGTTGATGGTTCTGTGCCTGACATTGTGTGCACTCTTGTCGTATGCTGGTTGGCCTTTTCAGTACTTTGACTTCTTGACATTTACTTACTTAATTTCATATTTTAAATAAACTTCATTATCGGTTTCTTTCTATTCGTTGTTTTTAAATCTACGTCTGTATTAGAGAGTTAAATGATTACAACTAGAATTTAAAATAACGAAGCGTATCTAAACTAAAGGATTATGTGTTGAATCGTAATGACATTGTTTTTAAAGGGTCATGTTATTTTGAAGTTTCAAAATAAAAAAAGAATAAAATTTTTAGGAACAAATTATAAATTTTTTACAAGAACGTGAGTCTAGGTAAAATCAGATTTTTGGTAGGGGCTTGCAGGATGCATTTAAATTCTTAAAGCAACTCGGACATTGTTACTGACTTCATTAATTTTTTTTTAATTAGTTACAAATTCTAAACAAAATATATCTTTTCTTTTATTTGATGATATTAATAATAATAAGCTAAACTCTTGAGCTCTTCAAGTGTAGAACCATGGCGAAATAAGGTGGGAGCGATGGCGAATTCATTGATTTTCGCCGGTAGCCTAACGGTTAAACTCCATATATAAAAAATCTGTGTACTATTATAGATACCCTTCACCATTTATCTAAATTCAGTTTAGTGAAGTAACTCCAAAATAAAAACAAATATAGAGGTGACAGAGAATTAAAAAAAAATACGTAAAAATGCAATCGGCTCCTAATGGGTTAAGCATTTAAAAAAAAATTTAGTCTTTTCTTAAAGATTTTCTTAAAAGCTTTAAAATGATACCCATATTGATATTTATAAAATTTTGAAAACTTCTGAGGCCTGTAACTCGGAAATATGGGTGAGCGCCAATTTTTTCACAGGATGCTTTTTTCTCTTATTTTTTAATTCTCTATCGTCCCGTATATTTGTTTTTTTTTTTTTTTTGATTAGAGTTACTTTAATGTTCCAAATGATATAGGAAAACTAGAGGTAGGCGTGGTGTTTTTCCCGCTGCGTAGAAGGACATGAACCGATCTTGCTGATTTTCAGTAGCACTTCTCTCGACACTATGTCTGTCTGAGCGATTGGCTTCTAGCTGATCTAGTGTCTCGGCAAACTTGATTTAAGCACTAACACGGAGAGACATCGCTTAGTCGTCTTCGCTATGCTTTATGGGGTCGGAAATGGATATTGTAGAAATTGCAAACGACATAACAAAATTATTTATACCCTTTTTCTTCTATTTGTGGTGAAGAGTATAAAAATAATTAGGGAAAAATCACATGTTGTTTTCTGTTTTAAACTGTCTGCAGTTAAAGTGTTCCATGTACAAATACATTCTGTTTGTGTTGTTAGTATTTTAATATTTAACACATTAAAACATACAAAATTTTTTATTCCATTAACTATTGATATGTGGAAGCGAACACACATCCACACACACAAAGATACTTGAGAAGAGAGTGGTATTAACACATGTCTATTAGCTGTTTAAAATCCCTTGTTAGCAGTACATTGAACTGGAACAAATTGTGAGTAAATGTTGCAAGTGTATTATATTGCATGCAAACGTACATACATATGTACGAGTATGTAACTGTAAATAAACTTGTAACAATATTATGTTCTCTTTGCAGACATTAGACATTTATTGGGTTTCATTTATTTGTTCATTAATTTTCTTTTTTTTTTCGTATTTACACGTTTATATTTTGCTTGTTTTGTTGCTTGTCTAAATAAATTGTTACAATTTTTCTTTCGGATATGAGGACAAGCCATTTAAGTAGAGGGAATAAGATTAACTTATGAAACGAAAATTAAAAATCAATATTTTATTTAGTGTTAAAAATGCTGGTGAAGTTTTTTTTTATCATTTATTTATATGTTTTCTTTTGGAAAGAGTAACTGAAATTTAATAACAACAAAATTTTGATTTATTACAGCTGTTAGTTGATAAGACAAATTTTTTTTATTAATTCAATTAATGAAAGCTTAAAATAAAAATTATTTTGTTAAAATACATTAGTAACATTGTTATATTCTGTCATATTTAATCGTATATATTTTTTTGCTATATGGATAAAATGATTGCTTTTACTATTTTTACTTTTTTAGATTTTCTTGTATTTTATTTTTTTATGGTGACGTCTTGATTTTTTAATAAATCAAAATACTCTGTTCAGAAATACGGATTTTTTTTTCAATTTTGTTTATTTGGCTTGAAAAATTTTTCAGTTCAGATTTAAGAGAAAACTATCGTTTTTATTGTCTTTTAGTATGCAACATTGTTTATTTCGTAATTAAGAATTGACGATAAAAACATTTTGCTATAAATAAATATGAACAATTTTTCCGACACCCAATTAATACTCCTATACATATTTTTTTTAAATTGTTCTTTACTGTGTAAATTTATATGTATACCCTTCTATATATTTAACGTTTTAGGCTGGGGAGCCAATAGATATAGATATAAATAAAAACTACATGTAAACCTATATATTATATCTTCAAATTATTGTGAGTTATTTGAACTAAGATTATTGTATTCTCTTTTGTAAATACATATAAGTATGATCTCAGACTTAAATCTATTGTAATATTATTATTCTGGCCCATTTGGGCTTTATATTACGAAATAAATGAACTAAAGGAAAAAAAAAATTATGAAGCCAAAAACATCTTAACATCAGTTTAAATTAAAAAAAATTGAAATAAAAAATTTGAAATTTCACTCAAAACTGAAAAGAGCTTAAAACTTATCAGCAACTCAGAAGTTTTCTAAAAATCTCTACCTTCTTTAACCGTTAAGATTTTTCTTATACTGAAAAATTTGGCAGCTTTTTATACTCTTCACAACAAGAGATGGAAAAAGGGAATATATTCTAACTTCTTATGGATAGCGAAGTGGGTTGAGTGATGTCTGTCTGTCTGTCCGTCCGTGTTAGTGTTGAATAAAGTTTGAATGTAGTTTGAAAATTTTACTATTGAAAATCAGCAAGATTGGTCAATACCCTTCGTGGCAGAGGGCAAAAAAAACGAGCCTTCCTTTGAATTTTCCATATTATTTAAAACATTGAAGTAACGATAAAGAATTAAAAAACAAAAAAAAAAAAAAACATTCCGTGTAAAAAATGGTGTTCACCCATATTTTTCGAAATATGGCCCTTTGAACTTTTCATAGAAAAGTACAATTGTGCACCATATTTTAAAAGATATCAGTATGGATATTATTTAAAGGCTTTTGAAGAGATCTTTCGGGAAATATTAAGATTTTTTAAAAATGCTTGACCCATTAAGAGCCAAGGACATTTTTATGTAAACATTTTTTTCTTATTTTCTAATTCTCTGTCACCCCAATATTTTTTTTTTTTTTTTGATTGCAGTTACTTAACTCAACTAGATTTACATTAATGGTAAGATAAGATTCGACGTAGCCGAATATATAACTCGTACTTCTTCTTCTTGTATTTAACATAAGAAATGTTTTAAACCGTTTACACGAACATATGTATTTTATTATGGAAAATCTGACAGGTCATATGAAAAAAACATTTCGTCTAAAGGCACCTCAATAGAATTTCGCGCCTGCAGATGTACGCTACCAAGTCTTTACCGTACAATATTCCCAATGAACACGCTAACAATTAATTGTTAACTTAATCATTACTAATTGGTCACTGACTATTTTAACATTTGCTAAAATTTAGGATTCGAAATACCCACCGCTTTTAAATTTACGATGTTGTAAATGGAATAATATAAACACATAAGTATGAGTGTGTTATTCATACGTATAAACACACTAAAGATTATGTTTGTTAAAAAGAAATCTTTTAATTTATTTATCTTTTAATTTACATCATGGCCTCGCTTAATAATCAGTTGATTTTAATTTCAAATAACACATTGACTTTCTTTATTAAGTCATTTTGGAAATTGCAATTTATTGCAAATGTCACTTTCCTCTTTGTAGTTGTGTGTATAATCTGCCACATGTGATTAAGTGCGTGAGCGTAAATCAGTTAATAAGTTTCGGGCACTGTGTCATTTATTATTAAAATTGACACGATTATTGTTTGAAATGTTTCTTTTTGTTAGTGGATGCAGCAGCATAATTATTGTTTTATATCGTTTGTTTATTAAAAACTTTGTGGGTTGATCACTTAAATAAAATGATAGAAAAAAAATTAAATCCATTTTTAATAATTAACAATAACTTTTCAACAACATATTAGTATACATACATATGTATGGTTGCCTTACCATAGAAAAACCCTAACTAACGTTTGCCCTTCTTTACAGGAAAAGGATAAAACTTGATAAAAACACAGTTTTGTAGTTGGAAATTATTTATTAACGCATTGTGTTATTAAATTCTCTAAGCAATTTAATACTGTTACAACTTGTTTAATCTTTAAGTAGTGCATTAGAGAATCATTTACGGAAATATGTATAAAACTGGAATTAAACGAGTTAGGCCCTTTCTATATTAGGGTAACGATATATATCTGAGCACTGTATTCAACCTTGCAGAAATTGTTAGACATTTTATTTATTTCGTTTTAAAAATTTTACTAGTGGTGCTTATACTACAATTTGGAAGAAAAATCACTATTTCGTCTCTACCAGAAGTTAATGGGACAAAAATCTTCCCCTTAAATTTGTTTTGTATTAAGAGTAACTTTTTCTCAACTACCAGATGATAATAAGTTGATTGCTCAAAAATGTACAGAAACAAATTGCATAGGCATCGAATATTGATCTATTATAGGTCAAAACTTTGACTCTACTAAGAGTGAATAAATTTATGTAACAGATAAACAGAAACACTGATGACATTTAGTTTGACTTGTGCAGTGTTCGGTTATGTTAAATGCGTGTGAAAAATGTTAAGAAAAATTGCACAAAGTTAATTGATAAAAATAAAAAAAGATATATGAAGCTGCAAGTAAATTTATGTAAACAAATTAATTATTTATTTAAACATCAAATATTTTTAACTCAGAGTTTTCTTAATCTCTAGCTTTTTAAATTTAAATCTTTCTATTATGTTAAAATTTACATTTTCTGTTTTGATAAAGCAGAACTCTGTTAGTTTTAAAAGATTTATACTCGATACTGTTAAAGAAACTCTTTTTACACTTCTAACAGACACATAATTTTTTACAGATGTAAATAGTTTCTCCTTAGTTGTATAACTGTAGTGCTACGTTTCTTTAGGACTGGGGATACTATTAAGATCGGAATTCGATATTGTTTGCGATACATTTCAAGGCTATGAAGTAACGATGTAGTGAATTTTTTTGATAGAAAATGTTTGTAGGGATCGCCCTCATATTATATTGCAGTTACAAAAACTGTTGTCGGCAACATTTTGCTGTTAATAAACATGAGGCTAAACAGAGTACAACTGCGGCAAATTTATTTACTACTTATTTTGCACAAAAATTTTTTACATAGACAGAATTTCACACGAAATGTTAAACAGAATATCTTTCCTCATAATCACAATATCGCCAATTATAGTAACACTTGCTGTAAGTTAAAGTCACGAGAGAAATACGTAAAAAATAATGGTTCCAATGTTGTACTGGGTTCATTTGGTCAAAGATTGTGTTGTTTCTGTTAGCATGTTTTTTGGATAAAAATGTTTTCAGTAGAGTTTTTAAATCTGCCAAATAATATGGGGGCACCTATTTCGTGTTGAATTGGTACACACAGCAAACAATGTCACATACGTAGATGCAGTTAAGGAACCAATATATGTTGTTAAAGTTTTCATGCAGCATAAGTAACGCCTTAAAATGAACTCTCAGTTACAATGATGCGATCGACATGATTAGTGTCGCATTCTTTTTATTAACAATTGATGAAATCACCCTACTCACTATCGGAATTTGAGTTTCTCTGTCATGGTTTTGATTATTTTGTTTTCTAATAAATAAATGTAAATGAAATATTACCTCAACACTTATATGTCAGACAGCCACGGAAATTGATTTTTTTTAGACGAAATCGCCATTAAGGAACTGAATTATCTTTATAAAAAAACAAGTACGAGCGCTATATTCAGCTATGCCGAATCTTATATACCTTTCAATATGTATGTAAATCTAGTTTAGTGAAGCAGCTCCTATCAAAAAAATATTGGGGTGACAGAAAATTAAAAAATAAAGAAAAAAAAATTAAGTACGATGTATAATTTTATATGAAAATGACATTGCCTCTTAATGGATTAAACATTCTTAAATATATTTAGCATTCTTTGAAAGATCTCTTCAAAACCTTTACAATGATACCTACATTAACCATATCGACTATCGAACCTTTTTATGAAAATTTCACAGGCCGATAACTCGGAAAACATGAGCGAATGCCAATTTTTTTACGTGATATTTTCCTTTTTTTTAATTCTTTATCTCTCCATATATTTGTTTTTTTGATTGGAGTTACTTTTGTTCAAAATGATATAGGAGAATTAGAGGCAGGAATGGTGTTTGACCCATTGTCTCAAGGGACAATGAGAAATCTTACTGATTTTCAATAGCAAAATTTTCGAAACTATGTCTGTCCTATTCGCGTATTTAAGTATTCTCTAGATCAAAGCTGATTTCAGTACTAACACGGACGGGCCGACGGACATCGCTTAATCAACTTCTTTATGCAAATGGAATGGTGAGGGGTATACCAATACGCTTTAAGTAAAATATAGAGCAAAATTGTACTTAAGCTTAGCTACCTCACTCTATTTTTAGTTTCCAAATTGTTTGGTTAACTATCGTTAATAAAAAATCTGCAGAAAAGTTGAAGATACCTGCTGGAAAAAGAAATCCAACCAAAAAAACTGTTTTTTTTAGACATTTTTGGCCTGTGTAAAAATAATTTAAAAAATTAACATTTTTTTTTGCAATAATAGAATTAAAATAAATAAATGTGCAATATGTTACCTTTTATGCACACACACACAAACACATACATATGTACATACAAAAACCTAAATACGCTTACACGAAGATCGAAGTACAGTTATGTATTGCCCGAGAAAAAACGCAGTACGAAATAGTAAAACATTAACAATTGCTACCTTTTACATTTTCATCTTTTCCTGCAATCGTTGATATATTTCTGTACATATGTATATACATATGTGTGTGCATGTGTATACATAACTGATAACAAATTGCAGGTTTAATGTTCTACATAAATATTAAATCTTTTGAAAACTATTTTTAAGCAGCACAAATTAGTAATACACACTTCATGGAAATTTAATGATAATTAATTTATCGACATTTAAAATATTAACAATCGAAGTACTCGACATAAATGAATAGTTACAGAGTGCTTAAAGATAATAAAAAATTAATTAGTTTTATCAACTTATTTTCATGCAACATTTTCAAAGTGATTAATTAACTATGGCTTCATAAAATAAGTACACACATACATCATATCATAATTAGGCTTACACTGAGAAAATTTATTGAAATAATTGTTAATTAGCAAATTAGCAAAAAGTTATTATTGAAAAGTTTTTACTTCATGTTTACTAGAATGTATTTGTTTGAAGAAGCTCTTTTTGAAGCTCTTTTTACACTCTTAAAATCAAAATTAAAATTAAAGCTGCTGACATAAAAGGAAAAAATATCGTTTGAATGATGAGACCTTCAACGTCAAATTTGCTAAATATCAGTTTAATTTTATTTATACGAGTATTTACATTAATGAGGGAAATAAATTTTCTTAAAAATAATAATTTTTTGAATATCAACAAACTGAACATAAACGTATTTATATTTTTAAAGCAATTTTTTTACTTGATTTTTATAAATTAAAAATGACACATTTATTAGAGTAAAATAAATAAAATGAGGTGTGACGACGGATGTGGGTTTTATTGAAAATTTTCTTTGCTTTTTATTGAGAAGAAAATATAGAAAATTTTATACAATAACAATAATTTTCAACAAAATATCGTGGTTTTTTTATCAAGCTTAAAAAAATAATTAATTTAATTTTCCTTTAATTTAATTTAATAATTTTCGAGTGCCTGCGTATAAAACAAAAATAGATTATCGTAGTGTTGTTGTAATATTTTATTTTTCATCATCTGGTAACTGTATAAAAGAGCCGAAAAAAGTCAGCCGTATATAGTGGATAAAGAAATATAAAATTATTAATGATTATTATTGGTTTTTGCTTAAACTTTGATTTTTGTCTTTACTTTATTGTTTGCACAATAATTTTTAGTTTGTTTAAAATACTTGTGAGAAATTTTCTGAAGAGCTAAGTAAGCAATAGCAAAATGGCCATCGAGACGTGCTTTCACGCTCACTAAACAAAATCGGTCATTTATTAATTTAATCGGAATAAATTTTGTTTTAAATAATTAATTTAATTGTATACTCCAGTGGTTTAATTTAATAATAATTTTCTACTGGAATCAACATTTTTTTATTTATTTTTAAATGACTTTTTAACTTCTTTTTTTCCTAGTTATTTACTACAAATATTAACGCATATGATTTTTTGTACAAAAAAAAAAAAAAAAAAAAAACAAAAAAAAAAAAAAATGTGGCAACAAGCTAAGAGAAAAAAAAAAAAAAATTGAAAAATTTAGAGTTTTAAAGAAAACGCAATGAAATTGAAATAGATTTTAACTTCGTGCGGGTTCGTTGAGCGTTTTATACTGCCAAAACTTCACATAAAAAAAGCAACCGCATTCGCAACCGTGAGGTTGTATTTATACTTTAAAATAGATTCTTATCAGGGGTGTCAGATGATTTTGATAAAATATTGGCATATTTGCAAACAAAAATCGGCTTTAGCGGCAATTAAATAACAAAAAAAAAAAAAGAAAAACAGCAAAAGTAAAATAATCATTTTAAATACAATTAAAAATATTAACAAAACAACAATTAAATAAGGTTTGCAACATATAAAATAAAAAATAAAGTAAACTGTTTTAAAATAAGATTGCTTCTGTTATTAATCTTTTGGTCCTACAAAGTAGAATGAATCCAATGTTTTCATTAATTTTGGTCATTAAAGTCACTTCAAGCAGGTTCATTAGACATCTCATGAATTTCATTTTTCTTTTTGTCTTCCATTGGACTGGAATAAAAGTCTGCTGTGGTATTCGTTGTACTGTTTTATTTTAAGGTAGTATTAGTCCTAACTCTCCATTTCGTGATGAATCAGCTGATTAGTTTCTGTTAAATGGAAAATATGTAATTGTTGTTTGTTTTGTCTATTACGTTCTGTTCTGTTCCATTCGGTTCAGGTGAAAATAGAACTCAACGTTAAGTTACTTAAAGCTTTTTAGTAGTGTGAGTGCAAAAATGTAAACAAAGCTATTTTTTGAAGTTTTAGATTAATTTTTTTTTTCATTGAAATAAAAAAAGTTATTAATAACGGATAACAATTTTATTTTTACTTACATAAATTTAAAGTTTTGTTTGTTTAGTATAAACAGTTGATAAGTTGTTACAGAAGAACTATCTAAAAAAATAAAAAAAGCATAACGGTTAATAACAGCAATAGAAAGAAAACACTAAAGAAAAGAGGCTATCAAAATCACAGTCATTACTTAAACTAGATGCAATAAATTTGTTATCTATCATTACAATATTATTTAGCGATTTTTATTGACTTAAGAACTCAATCTTAAAATTTTATTAGCTTAAAGCGTTTTTGTGATTGATTTTTTACGATATCATGAAATACACATTTAACTAATCTACTATAAAGAAATGTGTGTGTTAAAGAATTAAGCAGTTATTTTTTTTTACTTTTACCACATTCATTATTAAGGATACAACGAACTTATTAACGATATTTTTTTAATGTAATAAGTATTCTAGTAAAGCCAAAAATAATAGTTTAAACTAAAAAAAAAAAAAAAACAAAGTTACCGCCTTTTAAAAGTTTCTCGAAAAAATCGCCATTTTTGCAGCAAAAATCGGCAAATCGACACTTTAATAATTTCAAGGCCAAAAATCGGCAAAATGACAATAAATCGGCAAATATGGCAGGCCTGATTTTAATTTCGTGCGGATTCGTTATGCGCATCGGTAACCGTGAGGTTGTATTTATACACCTAATACGAAACAGATTTGTATTTTTAAATTGTTTTAATTTACGTAAAATATTAACTTATTTTATTTAATTTGTTTATTAACTAAATCAAAAAAAAAAAGTCGTAAAATACCGTTGGGGAAAACAATGTTATTTGGGCATGTTACATTATAAAAATAAAATGTGACTACAATGTTTGATGTATTAATCAGTTGCTTCGCACTTGATAATACCTTTCGAATTTATGAATTTTGCGAATAAAAAAATTTGTCAAATAAAAACTGCAGAAATTAATTAAGGGAAGTATTTTATTTAATTACTAATTAGTTTTTATAATTTAAAAATTATTATTATTATCTAGAGCCATTGTCAAGATGTTTCATTTTCTCAACTACATTCATTTTAAAATACTGGAGAGATTATTTGTTCGTTACCGTAGCAACAAAAAAAAAAAAAAAAAACAACCCGCGGTTCCGATTTCAAAGTATAACAAAATGAAATTTCTTTTTTTTTCATCAGAGGCAAGACACAGCTGACTTTTCGGCCTAACAATTAACCAAAAACTCATTAATTAGACTTAGTCCAATAAGGACGCATGGTTAAATAATTTCTAGCATTCTAGTAATGTTGGTTAATTTACGCCTGTATTTTTATTTAATAAAGACTCGATGTTCTGGTAAAGATAATGTACGTGAAATCTATGTATGGATGAGAGGATCAAGAACGCCGACTTATTTTTTTTACAAACTTCGTATCGAACATAAAACCTTCATATAAACCGATGTCGCATTTGTCTTATTTAGTGCCGGAATAAGAATGCAATTAAGTGTTAAGAAAGAGAGCTTAAGCTTATTTTACATGAACAATTTCATAAAAATTATATGAAAGACATAGTACGCTTTTTAATGTTTAAATGCTTAAAGTGCTGCATTTGTTTGTTTCTAGCTTTCACTCGAATTTTTTTTTGTACGATACAGATAAGCTTAGATTCAATCAATCACAATGATGATGCAACGTACCACCGCCATACGCTCCGTAGAAAGTTAAAGAAATTTGAGAATAAATAATATTAAGCTTCTGAATACTATATTTTATTGCTTATTGTAAGCCTTTATTTCTAAAGTGGCCTAAAGATAATAAAATAAACTCATTAACGCCCTGTAGTTCTTTTTTTTTTTTTTTGGCTACAAACATATGTTGTCGCCAATATTCAATAGAAATTAAAATGTTCTGATGTTTTAATTTGCCGTATGATTATTTGATTGTTTCCAATGGTGATTGATATAAGCAAGCTTGGTTTATTTGTCAATGATATCATGTTAATAATTGCTGATACAAAATTTTTTATGGAATTTTATCCCAAAATATCATTGCTAAATGAAAACACAATAATCACTTCAAACTGAAATCTAAATTCGTTCAATAATTTTTGTACCTAGAGTTTGGCCAGAGTTTCTTTTTTTTTATTTTTCTTTTTTAAATGAATTAAAATATACTTTTCCGACTTAATTTTAATTTTTTTTAATTTATTTTTTTTTTTAATTTTCAGAAAGAAAAATTATTTAAAAATATTTGCGCGCGTTATCCAAAGATATTAGCAGAATGGAATCGCTACATCCTTTATCAGCATACTTCGCATCTATCAACCTTAGGTTGTATACATTGTAAACAAATTCTGTTTAACCAACTCATTTTGTAAATAAGAATACGAGAAGTATTCATATCAATATTAATTTTTTAAACGAATTATACACACAACCTGAAGCATTTTTTCGTTGTTCTTTCCGTAACTCATCTTGTACATTTGTTTTGCTTTGTATAAACCATCGGTATGGCCACAAATGAAATTTTTATTTTTAATCATTTTTTCTTCTTTAAAAAAATTGCACAAAACGTCTATAAAAATAAATGATGCTGCCAAATTCAAATGGTAATTGAAGTATACATTTGAAAGTTTGTAATGTGCAACAAGGACAGGATACTTACAAATATGCAAACATTTGACGTGTTTATTTGATCGTATCCAGGGTACTTAAAAATAACATCAAATCAAACATTCTAATTTTTGTTAACATTTTTTTTTATGAAACATTTACATTCTTAAGCCTTTGACAGTAAACGTTTCTAGTGTGTGTACAAATACTTAATGGATTAGCATTTAGTAAGTAAATGTAAAAGAACATAAATACTTGAAAGCCATTCACAATCATCCAAATTTAACAAATAATATTTTCAGACCTAAAGCAAATTCTTTAAAAAGTCGTTAAGTATCTTTAATAGGAAAATCTTAAATAATGTTACAAAATCTTGTAAGAAATATAATTTTATTACAAAATACAAAAGAACAACGAAAATCGTTTTACTTTCAACTCTGTAGAAAAAATTGATTTAGACTTAAACAAATTGTTTCTTAAAATTACAGAGAAAATAAAAATATTTATTTTTTTCAGTTCTATTTATCAAAAAAATTTATTTTTTAACCATGAAGTTAAACTTAGTTTAACATGTTGAGTTAATTACACAAAAACCTAATTCTTAAACCAAACAAAACGTCTAAAAAATTACGCCAAAATAATTAAAAAACCGACTTTAAAACAGATTTTACCTGTCTGTCTATAACGGTTCAAAAGTATAGTCACATACGTTAAATTAAAATCAATATCGGGATACCCTTTAGTTTCTAAATACATAGTTTATACTTGTTGTTGTAGTGGATTTAGTAAATATCAGCTGTTTGTTTACAATGGTTCAACAGTCTTGCCACTTACATCAAATTACATCACCTATAGGGACACCCTTTAAATGTTATACTTTCTGTTGTATCAGGTTTTTTGTAAATTTCAATCGTCTTTCTTCAACTGTGAAAAAGTGTGGTCGCATACATAAATTTTAAAACCCTATTGGGGCACCCTTTTATTCCTAATTTCGATTATTAATATTAATATTAATGTAACGATCATAGTAATCGATATTCTGTTAAATTTTTAAGCGTTTGTCTATAACGGTTCAAAAGATATGCCCATATAGGACAATTTACTCCACCTATGGGGACGCCCTTTAACTTTTAGATTGATTTTTGTAATAGGTCTTGCTTCTGGGACCTTAAGCGGTGGCCTTTACGATTTATAATACATGTAGAAAGCATGAATGTTTGAATGGGGACACCCTTTATTTTTTAAGATTCCGAACTGTTTTTAAACGGGACCCATCTGTAACCATAATCTATAAAATTACATAAAAATTTTAAAATTTTAAAATCAGTTCTGCAGGTACAAGCATTAAAAAAAGCGACATTCAGATGAATTGATAACCTTCGTCTTTTTTTGAAGTCAGTTAAAAAAGTGCGGTTGCTACTGTAAGGTGAGTGACAAACACGCACATTTTTGAATCAAATGCGGGCTATTTTTATGTTCAAATACGTATACACTCACAAAGTTTGATTATAATACTAAAATTGGTCGACTGTTAATTAATTTTAAGTTTTATAATAAGAAAAAATATAAAACATTGGCGGTCTCTTTACTCTCAGTTGAAACTCACATCGTGTAATTATGACAAAAAATTCACTTTGATATAATTATCTATACACTGTGAATAATTCTTTTATAAAAACAAGTTAAAAAAACTTCGTTTCTATTCTAAATTCGTAGTGAAGACAAAGTATCTAATCTTTCTAACAATTTTCCACGTCCATTCTATTTTGTATTTTTTTTTTCATGCTTTCCAAGTCATTAATAAAAACAAACAATAACTTTTGATTTTATAAAATTTTCCATTACACAGCAAAATATTTTTGTTTTGAATGAAATGCTAATTTAAATGGACATAATGAAACGATGATAGCAAATACATCACATCTTTTATGAGTTTCAAATTAAATTTTTATCAAATTTATACAGCATTTATCGAAATAAATAGACATACTTACATATTTAAAAAAAATTCTGTTCATTAAACAAGACCCTGTTTACATATTATAGGGTTTAATATAAAATTATATTACAAAGCTTATTGTTTTTTTTAGTAATTTGAAAAAATGAAAAATTTATTATATCTGTATCATGGCATAATTACACAAGGTAGTCTTGTTAGCAAAACAACCACAACCACATGAATTTTTTTGTGTAAAAAAAATTAGCTTTGTCATACACAAATTCGCATTAACACCGTTACCTTCATCTTACTTAACATAATCTACCTTTCAAGCAGGCTTTACTTGTTGTAAAAAATACAATAATACAACAATAAAATTTTTTTGTCCGGTCAAAACATATTAACAGTATTTTTTATTGTAATTCTAATCATTGGCAAATTACATACAAATGTATGTTTTACAGCGTTGCCATACAACAAATATTTTTACGTATGATTTTTTAATGATTCCAAAAAAAAAAAAAAAGAAAAGATTTGTCTGTATTTTTTTTTAGATCTTTGTTACTTCAGAAGTTCCTAATTTGTAGAACGATGCAATATAATTTTTTATATCAGAAAATTTTTATTTACAGGTTAGTTCTATTGCACAGTGGATCAAAAACTCTAAAAAATTTGCTGAAAATTGTACCTAATTGCAAAAAACAAAAAAAAAAAAAAAATATTCCAGGATATTGAAAACCAAATTTAACTTATTTTAAAACGCTTATATAAAACTGAATCATTTTATGACATAAACATGCAGATTAAGGCACAATTTTATAGTTATTGATTTAAGATCCTGTATAGTTTTAAAAAATCAGATAAAAATTTAAGAAAAATTTGCTCATAAGAGGTATCCAATTTTGAGACCACATACTGCCATTCCTGAAAAGTGAATGGTATCCTGCTTTAAAACTAAAGCTCAAATACTATGCTCGTTAAAAATTTTTGATCAATCGAATGAGTTATTTCCAAAATATTTTGATTATGTCTTAGTGCGCATTAAAAAAAATATATAAAAAAGTTTAAAATTAAAGGGTGTCTCCATACAACACGCGTACTTTTTGCGTATGTTTTCAAATTTAAATGGCATAAAGTCGAAAATTTCATAAGGTGGGTCTCACGATGGCAAAAAGTTACCAAAAAAAATGAACTCAGAATTTAAAGGGTATGCCTATAGAGACATGAATTTGACAAATATGACTTTATATTCTGAATCGTAGTAGATAGATACTTTAAATTTCCACTATTATTTATACTACTATTTCCGTTATAAGAGCCTGCATTCTAAATAAAAGAGTGTCCCAGCTGAAAAGTGTTTTGACTTGCATGCGCTTAAAGCCGTTGTACAAAGACGCTTGAGTTTAAATGAGTAGTAAAGCTGCCAACACAGGTAAAAAGGGTGCTGCTTACAAAGCGTATTTTCGACATATATGGGCATGCCCTTTAAACCTTAATGCAAATTATCAATTAAACGGTGTCTTTTAAGCTGCTGCAGTGTAATTTTTTTACATTTATGGAATTTTATTTTGAACTGTGGAAGAG
Organism: Cistogaster globosa; assembly: GCA_937654795.1. Taxonomy (NCBI): domain Eukaryota; kingdom Metazoa; phylum Arthropoda; class Insecta; order Diptera; family Tachinidae; genus Cistogaster; species Cistogaster globosa. The sequence goes on along the minus strand of OW569403.1, from coordinate 60,056,230 downwards.
AAAGTTCTTGAAATTTTCAAAAAGTGTTTCTTACTTTGGCTGCTATAGTTTTTTTTTCTTCAACTTGACAAATTGGTTTCATATAAATTTTTTCAAGATTGCATGAACTTCTCTCTATTTTAAAGTCATTTTATTTTCTTATTACAAGAATTACTTACCACAATATTACAAGTTCTGTCATAAATATAAACTTAACACATTTTATTTTTTTAAGTTAATCATTCAACTGTTTAGCAAGTTTGCTAATCAACCCTTAATTATAAAATATTAGTAGTGGCCATTTTTAATTTGTTTAATAAAATTATAATTAAAGGAACTTCTTCATTAGAAAAGTTTGTTTTACAAAAAGTACATTTCATATTAATTTCTACTTCAGTAATTTTTTTTTTAATAATTATAATTTTCAAAACAGCGTTAGTTTATATAAAACATATTTTCCCAACTCTTTTTTATAAGTTTTTACCTAAAAATAAATTATTTATGTTGCTAAGAATATTTGAAGACACCGACTAAGTTATTTTTAACAAACAAGAATGATTGAATAAAATAAAATCTAATAAAAATTAAGTTGCTTGAGAGGAGGCAGTCAAGCCATTCAGTCCTCTGTCATTAATATACATCCCCTGCAATTTTCATATTTCAAGCGAATAAGGGGAAAAGCATAAACTACTTCATAATTCAGCTGGTGGCTGAAGCGTAGAAAGTGTTTATCACACAATCGATTTTATGAGGTTATATTTTATTTTCCCAACCGCGCCTTCTAATTTTATTCAATGATTAATTGGGCTCAAAAACAAATTAACAAATGAAATGGCTGGTTTATGTTACCACATTGGCCCAAAAAAAGTATATTTCAAAATAGATAAAATATTAAAATCATTAAGGGATATTAAACATTTTATCTTTTAATGTATAAATTATAATAAATATTTAATTTTTAATTAATTAACGAGGTGTGTTTAAAACTTAATAGGCTCTTTTTTATTTTTTTTTACTGATTTTAAAATTGAAGTGCGGTTGTCATTATTATACACGAATACTTTTTTTTGTTCACACCTTCTAAAATATTTTATAATCAGAAAAATTAAACAATATCATAATGTTAGCAAATGCAGTGTATTCGCAAGGTATTGCCTGCTCTGACCAAGTCCGGTTTTGTAACTTTTTGTTGCAAAAGGTTTAACTTTTAAAGTAAAAAAAAATATTTGACAGTAATCTACTCAAGTTGTCAACTTAACTTGTGGCCTTTATTTACATATACCGGAATTTTTAAATTGTGCTCTATGGCTTCTTCTATATTTGTATTTACACAATCTATTTGTAAAATAAATATGCGCTTTTTATAAAAAAAAAAAACTTACTAAGCCATCCAAATCACAATAAGCTGTGTCTTTAATAAGACACTCACGAAGTCACGATTATCTGCTTTAATAACCAGGCCCTGTTACCCAGCTCAGCTATGACTGTCATACCTTCATGTTTTTACTTTTCTCACTAAACATGTTTTCATTGAAGTTTGGATTTCCCTTTTTTGTTTTTTATATTTCCTTGTTTTATTTTACGGGCACCTTAATCATTTCATCTGTTTATCGGATATATACGCGCCTTTACCAAATCATCTATAACAGCTGAAGCCCCATTCACACTATAATACTGAGTATTAAGATTTTTATTGGATTTTGTAAGAAGGAAATCAAATGAGAATTGTTGTGATTGTCAAGAAATCTACCTTAATATTACATTTTGTTTTCACACTATCACACTTCAAATAAAATAAAAATTACCAAGCTGGTACGAAATTTAAGTAACGGCGACTAAAGAATATTATGTGTGATGCGGAAGTGCCGCTTCATGACAATTTTTGGCCGTTCAGCTTCTTAGCAAATACAAATTAAATATAAAAAAGTTACAAAAAATTGCGGCTATTTATACTTTGTTGTAAACAAAATCCATATGTAAGCGATAAGTATAGCGTAAGTATAGACGAAGTATAGACGACGGCGCGCTATCGTGTGCGATGCAGTCGGCATGTTTCTTTGCTCAACAGCTGCTTTTGTTATTTTCTTCATATGCTTTTGAAAAAAAAAAACAACCCTGATAAAATAAAAAGTGTTAGCGTTTAGAACAATTTCTAAAAATGATTCGGTATTATGGGATGTCAAATTTCTTTCCGTATTATTTCATACTTTTACAACATATTGCCTTCACACCATCACACTTCCTTATAAGATTTAAGTTTTTGTAAGGTCTCAATACTCAGTATTACGGTGCGAACGGGGCTTAAAGAATGTTTTTTTCTTTTTTTATCGAAACTTTTGAACTGTTGTTGTTACTTTTAAAAAACAAAAACTTTCACCGCGATTACACTGCAAGGAATTGTAAATTTTTATTAAACACTCCAGACTCTGGATTATTTAAACGCGTTACTTGCATGTTTAAAGACACTCCTATCAATGAAGCCAAGGCGGCTGCTTAATTTTTCTCCCACAGACTCCTATCTGTTATCTATAGTACAATCGTTTAATTTTAACGGACAATATTAGCTTCTTTAAGAGGTTTCAATTCTTATAATTCATAACAATATTTTGTGGAAAATATTTTTATACTTTATTTTAAACGTTTCTAAAGTGTTTGCGGAAGTTTCACGATTTCTGCTGTAAGTAATGCCCGGTTGAAGAGCTTTAAATAAAAGAATCGCAGAATTTTATTATGATATCCGTATTTTTTGCGAAATTCACGACCTCTGTTCGTGTTAAAATTTGATTTAAGGTTTGGCTGTCAATATCCCTGTTTATTCAAAATGCTTCAATGTGTTACATTTTACTTTTTAGTTTTCAAAATTAAGCGCCTATTAAATATCGGTCGCCAATGTGAATGTCAGAGAAAAGCGCTGATAATAAAAATTGGTATCTTTTATTGTCTGGGTCTTCAGCTCTCACATTGTTCATATGACTTATGGAATCAATAGCAGTATTATTCCTTAATGGATTCAAAGTTCATTAGCAAATATTACACTGTGCATGACTATGGCGCAGACTTTAATTTAAGTGAGTTTGGCTTCTTGGCTATCTGTTATCACATCCTCCTTAGAGCAAAAATTGAGTCAATATATTTTTGTCAGATAATTCTTTTGTTATAACTTCCATCTCATAACTTATCATTTTGGAGTTATCAATAAACCAAATTAATCGCTTACTTTGCCCCAGCTATTATGACCATTCAATTGGACTCTGTCAAACTTATGGAACTCAAAATTCATGCTTAACACAAAATTTACCTAAATACTTTAAATGTTTAAAAGAGCAATAAGTATTAAGCTGATGAACAATAGCAATATTCTCACAATTGTAATTGGCAGATTAGTGTACAAAATAACAAACGAACATTGAGACCTGCTCTTAAGCATTCAAAACTAAAGGTGTTTCAATTTACAGCCCGAATATCACATTTAAAATTCACCTGTAGTCGTCAGGACTATAAAAACTTATTTTTACTTTTTTTCTTAATGCAATTAAAGCCGAATGAAAGCTAAAGTCTATTTTTATGCCACCTACAGCAGAGCCGATGTTAAAATAATAAAGGAGAAGATAAAAAAAAAATTAATAAACTAGTTTTTGCCCAAAATGCTTAGCTTCCTTATAGCACAGCAGCATAGAAGAGATCGAAAAATTTTGAAGGTTTTAATGTTTTATTGCAAAACGGAAGTAGAAAACAAGAAAACAATAGCAATAAATTATTACTATTTAAACATAAAAAGGCATTATAATGTAACAATACGAGCTATAAAAAAAAATTCCTGTATCAACATATGGGTGGAATGAGAATATAAAAATAAAGAGAAATTGTCTTAATTTGTAGGAATATAATTTTTGGGATACGTTTTATTTAACTCAAGTTAAAATAATAACGCACATTCTTGCATCTATAAACCATTTGCTAATGTAAATCTTAAAAATATAAAAGAGAGTAGAAAAACATAAGTAAATGAAAGAATAAGGAAATAAATAGAAAAGGATTTCTAACAGGAGTCAGCACATGTTTTGTTTTTTTACTTTCTTTTATTTCCTTTAAATTCAGTTTGCATTCAATTAAGACAAATTGCCATGGCAAGTTAGAGCACTTAATTACACACGCACTTAAAAGAAGTTTTTGAAAATAAAAAATATGTTTTACTTTTCAGATAAATAAGTCATAAGTTAATGGCCAGCAAATACAGAAGCTCTTTATTTATAAAATCTGGGTCATGCATCGGAAATTCTTTATTTTATTGGCACTTTATGCTACAAAGAAATGAGGTGAACTGACCGCTGAAACTGACCTTCAAAGACTTCATTAAATTAAAATACCTTTGTTGCATAATTATTGACATAAATTTATTTCATTTACAATTTTTTCTCCTAAAATTTTTATTTGCAAATATCATTTTTTGTGATGTGATTATGAAAACTTAAACTGAATGAGAATTTTAGCTTATTTTTAAAAAGAATGGATAAGGAAAAGCAATTGAAATTTTTTGTAATGTGATTTAATTATCTTTAAATGTCACTATAGGGTTATGAAAACTTAATCCGAATGAGAATTTTAAAGTAAATAAATGGATATTTTCGAAAAGAATGGATAAGGAAAGAGCAATTGAAATTTTTTGTAATGTGATTTAATTATCTTTAAATGTCACTATAGGGTTATGAAAACTTAAACCGAATGAGAATTTTAAAAGTAAATAAATGGATATTTTCGAAAAGAATGGATAAGGAAAGAGCAATTGAAATTTTTTGTAATGTGATTTAATTATCTTTAAATGTCACTATAGGGTTATGAAAACTTAAATCGAATGAGAATTTTGAAAGTAAATAAATGGATATTTTCGAAAAGAATGGATAAAGACACTTAATAACTTGAAGATTCATTATACTCGTTCTCAGCAAAAAGCAATTAAATAAATTTTTTATTCTAAATTCATTAACGGTTGGGGTATGGACAGAAAAATGTCTGTCTTTATTTTATTTTACATAACAATAATAATAAAAGTAATTTATTCTTGTTGCATGTTTTCGTTATCATGAAAAATTTTATAAAAATAATGTAATTAAAAAAAAAAAACAATCAAATGTCTCTTACAATTAGAAATTTTTTAAGATCGGTTGATAACAAAATACTTGAGAGTGCATGGTCTCAGCTTGTTTTCGCTGTGAATTAAACAAAAGGAAAAAATATTGTAGAATATTTTCAGGATGCATAGCTCAATTTGATGGCTACCTTTGGTGTTTAGTTGTGTAAGTAGACCGACAGAGACCCTTTAATGAGACCTGTGAATGGAAATTTTGCAAAAAGGTTTTTTAAAAAAAAAAAAAAAAACGAATACAAAATAAGAAGTAGAAGTTAAAGAACTCATCAAAATTTAATATTTAATTTAATTGCCTCAGTAACTAAGAATGGAGAGTTTAATTTAATTTTTTAATGTTTATTAAAAAAGATTACAAGCAGATGTGGCCTTCGAATCCTATTTCCAAAGAGAAAGTGTAGGCGAGTTTTTTTTTTTTAAAAAAATGTTTTCATTTTCGCTTACTTTACATAGTCTGCTTTTTAAACAGGCTTTAATTGTTGTAAAAAAATACAATAATACATCAAAAAAAATTTTTGCTCGGTTGAAACTGGTCGACAGTATTTTTTATTTTAATTATCGACAAACTAACGTTTGCACTTTTATACAGGAAAAGGAAAGAAAACTTGGTAAAAAGTATGGTTTTGTAGCTGAACATTTTTCATTAACGCATTGTGTTATTAAATTCTCTAAGCAATTTAATACTGATACAACTTTTTTAATCTTTAAGTTGTTCATTAGGGAATCATTTTTCGAAATATGTATAAAACTTGAATTAAAAAAAAAAATGAGTTAGGGCTCATTTATGTGTTTACAGTGATTTCATACAACAAATATTATTATGTGTGATTTATAACTGATTAAACAAAAAAAAAAAAAAAAAAAAAGAATTCGTTTATATGTTTTATTTGTAGAAATTCCTAATTTATAGAATTATGGAATATAATTTTTCATATCAGAAAAGTTTTTTTTTACAGGTTAGTCCCATTTCACAATGAAGCAGAAACTTAAGAAAATTTACCGCAAATTCTGCCTAATATTTTGAAAAAACCGGCCCCGGGTATTGAAAAACCAATTTTAGCTAATTTCAAAATGTTTATAACTCCGTCGCTTTGAAATGTAAACATGCAGATTAAAGCACCATATTGAAGGTATTGATTTAGAACCCTGTACAGTTTTAAAAAATCAGACAAAAATTAAAGAAAAATTTCCAGCTGATAAGTTTCCAATTTTGAGATCATGAAAATTGAATGGAACCCTGGTTTAAAATTTAGGCTTAAATACTATGCTTGTTCAAAATTTTGGATCAATCAAATGAATCATATACAAATGGCTAAGCTATTTCTAAAATATTTAAATGATGTGTGTAGTGAATTTTTTTTTTATAGAAAAAATGCTTCCATTTTCGTTTTTTTTCTGAATTGACGCCAGGCAAATAGTTAATAGGGAAAAAATAGTTATAAAAAAATAGTTATATCCATCACAAGAAACTGCGGATTTTAGCAATAACTTTTAATAAAATTCGTTTTAAATGAATTAAAATTTACTTTTTTGACTTAGGTTCATTTTTTCATTTAATTTTTAAAAATAAAATTTATTTTTCAAATGAATGTAAAGTGGTAACACTGACAAAAAGAGTAAATAATATCAGCAATGAATAAAGGAGAGTAAAAGTTCAGTTGTAAAGAAGTGCAGTTGTCAAAGCGATCTGTTGGAAAGAAGTTGTTTTTTAAAGAAGCAAATCAGTTGAAAAGTTAAGTTTTTAGCAATATTATTTAAGTGAAATTTAAATAAAAAACATTTAATAATCAATTGAGTTAGTGAAGCAACTTTATTTCGTTTTATTACTTTTTACATGTATGCGTACGTTTTCCAAAGAAAACAAGAAATATTAGACACTGACAGAATATAAGGCCGCATTTTTCGGACCGCCAAATCCTTCATCAGCTTTCTCCGCATCTATCTACCTTAAGTTGTTTACATTGTAAATATCATCCATTTAAGCAACTAATCGATATTAATTTAGTTGTACGAAATTTCCACTTAATTCAACACATTTCTTTATTGTTTTCTTTACAACACGTCTTGTACATTTGTTTTTGCTTTGGTACAACAACCGTCGGTATAGTCACGAAATACAAATCGGTATTTTTAATCATTCATACTTGTTTCCTCAGAACATTATAGAATTCGTTTTAGAAAAAATGAATAACATGCGTGTACAGCAGGGAAAAGGCACCCATCATACCGTGCATGAAATCTTCTATTTATTTTAGCAATAATATGACGACCAGCACAAGTTAACTAGAAACGCTACTGCATCTTGGGTCTACATGTATGAATAAACCAGAGACAATTCCTATCTAGAAAAAAATTCATTTTATAAAAGGAATAAAGGCTACTCGTATAAGGGACACTTATTGTCATACAAAATGTCTACTTTATATTGCAGTAAAATAATACAACTCATTTTTTTATTTTTAAATGAAATATTGTGCTTAAAGGAGACATTCTTTAACTAAATAGACCAAAAAGAAAGCAGGTTGGCTGGGTATTCTTAGTATTAAATAACTAAATATTAAATAATAGTTGTATTATATTTAATACAACTTAGTTTTGCTTGACAATGTAAATATATTGGGCTTAAACAAAATAGCATGATTAAAACTCTTCTAAAAACTTTGCTTAGATAAAATTTAACAATTTTTAAACTAAATTTGAACAGTTTTTTCTTTTTCCCTAAATTGCAATCGCGAACAACTTTTCCAATGAAATGTGTTCCCTTGTTGTGAAATGTAATTCAGTGGGAAATAAAATGCACAAGATTATTCCCATTAAAAAAAAAAACGCCATATCCCCTTTTTTGTATTAGTTCGTTCACTTTGTTTTCTCTAGGGAATATGATAAAAAATTATTAAAAGTTATCTTTAAGGCCTAAATCGATAACTAAAGAGCACGTGATTTGTAAAGCTTCCAAAAGATGTGGTGGGCGAACTCTATAATTCTTTTGTATAAGAACTGAATAGTGATGGTCCTCATATAAAAGGAATATTTGAGTAGAAAAAGCTAGTTTTACTTTTAATATTGTACATTGTACACTTTTACACATACAAATGTATATAACTTGTATTGGGTATAGATAGACCAAAAAAGGCATGTTCAGTCAAAAGCTGCTGTTAATTTGAAAAGCCAACAAGGAACAAGAGGTAGCCCAAACCAAATTAAGATTTTGTCAGTAAGCGAGCAGTATGTTTGTGATCTCTTAGGAACGAAAGTCTATAGAAGGCTTAGAAAACTCTTAGCTTGGGATTGCCAGAAGATATTTTTGTAGGCGAAAAATAAAGCGGTGGCATCTTCCCATGAGCTTAATAATGATATAAGCTTCGAAGCACCTTCCTGTTCAAACTTTTGATTCCACCGCCGTAAGATATCACTAAAAGAGAAAGAGTCCAGTCACAAGAAGCTTTACCTACAAAACAAAGAAAAATTGACTCACAGGAAAAATTAACAACTGCTTAACTTAAAAGTTAGTAACTGCTTATTACAATGGCACCAATCCTAAACATTTCCACAGTTTTTATAAATTAAAAAAAATTATAAAAAATATCAAATATTTTTATTCCCTATTAACATTTCTTCTTTCTAATTTGCATTCACTACGAATTGATAGCGGGAACAAAGGTTCCCAAGAAATTCACGGTAGCAATTTCCCTTCATGAGGAATAAAACTTTCATGTTCAAATTTCACATTTTCTTTGCAATAGGGGTGAATTTAATTGCGAACTCCCTTACATTTATTTATTACAAGAAATACAAATATTATCTAAAAGATTTTTTGTATAAACTGGTCTAAAAATTTTACCACAATTTGCTCATTTCTGTGTATATGTAATATGAGTGATATTCATACGCCACCATAAAACTGTTGTGCTTTTAAATTTTCGCATTAGATCTGCTTGGGGCAGTGGTCTTTACAAAGAGAAACATAAGTAAAAATAGCAAAAAAAAAAAAAACTGAGCTCTTCCTAAAATCTCTAAAACATTAAAACATTTAAAATAGTCCCACTCTGTTGGATGGCAATAAGTTACTGAATAAATCTTAAGCATCACACACATGTTTTTTGTTGTAATTATGGCTGCCATTTGGCATGATGAAAACAACGCGTATAAATCTTTTATATGAAAAATTATGTAGCCTTGTTAATTTATTACGATTTCTTAAGTTTTTGATAGAAAAATAAAACAAAAATAGCTTTTCGGGACTTATAAACGCAAATCATTAAATACACAACTGTATTTAAATTAAAACAATGGGTATTAATGATTAGCGATAGAGTTCGTTTAGATACATCTTAAGCATCTTTTTGTAAGACTTTTTTCTCTAAGCAATCCTGCCTTTAATATTCATTAAGACTTAACTTCGTTAACTGGGTAATGTAATTTGTGACCACTGGTTTGTGGTCATTCCGTTTCAAATTAAGCGAAAAAAGAGAACAATTTTCTTCCGATTTTCATAAAGTTTAGTGCACTTGTTTTATTAAAAAAAACTTTTAAGCTGTAAGTAGACAAGGGCTGAAAATATGGGCGGCGAATAATTTTTTAAAAAATCTGCAAGTTCCGAAACTTCTGTAACTTTAAAATTTAACAACTTGGGTTCTTTTCAACTCAACTTTAAAGCTTTAAATGTGCTAAAAAAAATAGCTATGATCTAAGTAGATTTTGAAAAAAAGGTTGCCTCTTAGAAAATAGGATTAAATTTATTCCCTAAAATTTTTTTAGCTTCTTGTCGATTCTAGAAAGCATGTCCTAATTTTTACCTTGGAACAAAAATCGATAAATTATTTTGAGATTTTCCTGTTCACTAAATGTGTGTGATATTCTTTATATTAAAATATTCTAGAATTTTGCTCATTTTCTTAGAACTGACTCTGAATACGTTCGCTAAGGTTTACTAAAAAATGGTTAATTTTTTTATAATAAAAAGAATATTTTGTACTCAACATAGAAAAGTAAAAAATTGTGTAAAGATAATAAAATTTATTTTCTTTTTTTATTGATGTACAATAATAAAAAAAAAAACATTTTCGGTTTTTTATGTTTTTAATAATTGACACATTTTCTGTATTTACACAAAAAACAATAAACACATTTCGACAAACTTTTCGTTGCGAATATTTGTCGTTAGAAATAAAACACATTTACGTATATAAAGATACACGCAATAAGTGCGTTGAATGAAACTCGTCATGTGTAAAAAACTCTGCAAAAAGTGAATTTTTATTTTTTATGAAGACGAACTATAAACATTTTATATTTTTGGTTATTAAAAATTTTTATTTATGATATTTTTTGACTACATTTTACTTTAAGATTTATTTTTGTTTTATTAAAAACAAAATATCTTTAGATAATCCATTAATAATTCTTTCACTTTTATTGAGTCTTGGTCGTCAATTAACTGAGAGACTTTTCAAGGACAATCACTCCTCCTCCTATTTCGATTTATACTACAAAAATTGTAGTAAAAGAGAAGTTTATTTCTAACAAATGTATTTATAAATTGGGCTTAAGTTCAATTTTATTTTAATTTTTAAGCTTCTACGAGTATTAGGAAAGAAAAATTATTTAAAATTTTTCGGCGACGTTTCCTAAAGAAAGCATTTCATTTGGAAACCCGCAAAATTTAATGCAGCATTTTCTACAGCGTTTCTTTAAACGTTAACTAATTCATTTGTTTTAATATCTAACAGTTCAACGAATATTTTCAATAAATTTAAAATGAAATTTATTTCTTTTAAATTTGTTTTACTTTTAATATTTTTCAGAATTATCGAACGCTTTTAAACCAAAAGAAGAGGGTAATCAAACAGAGCTATTAATAGAATCAATCTGTTGTATCATACTTGTTTTGCCTTTGTTTTTATTATTATTTTTATCAAATTCTAAAGAGAGAGTTGTGTATAATTTACACTTTCAAATATACAAAAAATAGGTTTTTCTATATTTGGCCACAATACAGTTCCCTTAAGCAAATCCTTAAGAAATGGTCGCATACAGAATTTAACTTTTAACTAACCGTAATCTCTTACTTAAGTTCATCGACTACAATGAGTCAAAAGTACTATGACAGTTAAGTAAATAAGATTGTTGTATAAAATGTAAAATAAACCTTCTTGTCTCTGCTAGATAAACTTGTTTTATAAACAGACGCTTACGTATCCTATTAAACTGATTCACCACTTGTGTCCAGCCGTCTCACTTTTCGCACAACCCAACCAAAAGTTTATTTAGTTTTATTTAAATTTCTATTGTTTTATTTCATGAAAAACTAAAAGGCTAAAATAAATATTTTTCATCAAATGTTGTTTTGTAAATGGAATATTTAATGTTGTTGTTGATGTTAAACATAAACAGTGGTTATCGAAAGTCTAGAAGGAGTAGATCACAAATTAGAGCGACCTCCCACAGGTGATGTTAATGTTATTGATTTTGTCCTTGACAAGGGCATCAAAAAGTCAAAAGAAAATAAAAAAAGAGAAATAACAAACACCACAAGGACAGAAAGAAATTTATATTAATGAAATTTATTTTCTTTTTTTAAGTAGTTTTTGTCTAGATGTCGTCATAAAGATTTCTAAATTATTAAACGACAAACTAAAACAAACATTTAATCAATAACTTAATCTTTATGATATTATTTATTAAAAGAAAATATTTATATGTTTATATTTAATTTGTTTAATTAAGAAAGTTTATCAAATTAATGTTATTAATTGCCACGCAAACATTGATTCAAAAGCAGTTGACAACAAATCTGCTGTATCTTAAACATTAGTTGGATTTTATTTTTGTATTTAATGACTAAAAATAATAAAATTGAAGTCAAGCGGGCGATGTTTTAGTGCTTCAAGACACACATGTTTTTCTTTTACATTTTAGGAGATTTACTAAGTATAGAACCTTGTAAAAAATCTACTTATTTGGTTGAAAAATTTAAAAACGTTATAGCCACCAAAAATAAATTTTAAATTACTTAATATACTTGTAACAATAAAGCATAATGCTATTATTGTTCTTCTTATTTGTGTGGCTGAATTAGCTATTAACCACTGACAAATGTGGTGTGTGTTTGGTAAAACGAATTAAAATGAAAGTTATATTATATGTCTAAAGCTGCGCAGTGGCTGTGTTAATAAAGGTGTCTACTTGTTTTCGGAAGATCATAAGTTCAAGTCCTGAAAAGGTACTTAATTGTGAAATAAAGTAATAATAAAAAATAATAATAATGTGTTGCTGAAAAATACCAAAAACAAAACAAAACATTGTATGTTTGCTTTCATTTTCAAATGGAGAAGAGGATAATGCAGTCTTAGTTACACATAAGTTGTTTTAGGATCCTGGATAATAAACAAGAGGTTGTGAATATAAATTTAATTACAACTTATATTAGAACAAATCACTGCATTTGAAAAGAAAAATGAAAAAAGCATCAGTAGTAAGCGATTTTTTTCATTATCAGCTGATATAGCTTTCCTAGTGAAACCATCTGTTGCCGGAATATAATCAAAAAACGTTGTTACAAAAAATTCCAAATATGGTAATGAATTAAAATTTACTTTTCGGCTTAAGGTTCATTTTTTAATTTTTTTTATAAAAATTTAAAAATAAATTTTAAATCATTTTTAATATCCACGGTTCAAATCCTGAACGGGGAAAAAGTTAAAAAATTACGCAAGTCACAGTGCATATACATTCCTATTTAACTTAACAACAGTCAATATGAAAATTGCATTACGTGGCCAAGCAAAAAAAAAAAAAAAAAAAAAAAATTACAAGAAAAGTTGTGTGAGGTATTTGTCTAAGCAAATTAATATTGATATGAATACTCCTCGTATTCTTATTTACAAGATTAGTTGGTTAACTAAATGATGTGTAAAATGTACATAACCTAGGGTAGACAGATGCAAAGAATAATAAAAGAATAATAACATAAATTTCATTCTGCAAGTGTCTAATTTTTTTGTTTTCTTTGGAAAGCGTCCGCAAACATTTATAAATAATTTTCATTTCTGAAAATTTTTAGAAATTAAAATAAAAAAATTTTAACTTTAGCCAAAAAACAAATTATTATTCATTTATAATATTCACGGTTCAAATCCTCATTGAAAAATAAAATAATAAAAAAAAATTAAAATCCAAATATATATTTTTGGATCTTGTGGAGTAAAAAGAGCTTTAGTGGATGCCAACTTAAAAAGTTTCTAAGGCGGAAGTCTGGGCAGGTACGAAATATATTTAAATTTAATTTATTTGGAAAGTTGAACTGCATTTTGTTGTTCCAGTAATTATTTTTTTAATACTTAAATTAAATCCTTTAATAATTACTTATTTATATTTTTCTCATTTAGAATAAAAGAACTAACTTAACTGCAATTACGATTTTCAATTTTTTTTAAAGCAATTAAAGCTGCGGGGGATAATGTTTGCAGCTTCAAAGCTATAAAGAGTAGTGTAAAAAGAAATGTGTAGAATATTTTGTATGCTATTGGCTCTAAATAAAGAGCAGTCTTGTGAATACTTGTTATGTAGTGTTCTTAAAATTATTGTGTTAATATGCTTTACATATTGTGTTCCATGATAACAGAAACCAAACTTGACCTCAGTGCTTTAAGTTAATTGAATAAAAAAGTACTTGATGCAAAATAATATAAATAAACGATAAAATTAAAATAATGTAAAAAAGTAAATTAATTTATTACATTTTATCTTAATTTTCTCAATTTCTAGCCTTCGATTATCATGAAAAATATTTTCAATTTATTTTCCCAATTACTTTTTGCCTCAATAGATATTCACACACACATGCACATAAATACACATAAACATACACATGCCAACATTGCGTTCTATTATTTTGACTAAATGCCAAAGTATTGTTTTGTCTAAACTTAATACTTTGACTTATTAAAGCTGTAAAATGGGGCATAAAATACCAACCACAAACATTTTTGTGGCAGGAAATATAAAATTCAATTTGTTTTACAGTTAAAGGAAAATAAATTTTTAGTTTTTTTATATTTTTTGCAATAATGAGCTTATTTATTTGGCTATTAAATTAATGTGAGTGGTATTTAATATAGTTTTGTCAGCATGTTACTACTAATAAGATGATATATAAAAAAAAACAACAATTTTATGATGGCGTATGATTATTGTAAATTAATTTTTCACATTAATCATACGTTATGTTGAGCAAATTGTGATAGCTTTATTAGATCAATTGATATAAAATATTTATTGAGTAATTCCAAGTCATTTAAAAAGTTAATAATAATAATAAAAAAAAAAACAATAAAAGAGTAGAATGTAATCGAATCCACTTTATAAAATTGGATTAAAAAATTGGCAGGTCGCAATAAAAATTTTCACTTAATATTTTATCAATATAAAATTAAATCTTTTTTTAATTTAAAACAAACTAGAACAAGTAAATGTAATATATTCGATTATGCCAATTCTTATAAACCCTTTACCATTTATCTAAATCTAGTTAAGTGAAGTAACTCTAATCAAAAAAACAAATATAGAGGTGATAGAGATTAAAAAAAAAATACTTTAAAATATCATCGGCTCTTTATGGGTTAAGCAGTTTTTAAAAATTTATTTCCATAAAGATCTCTTCACAAGCTTTAAAATGATACCCATATTGATGTTTAAAATTTTTTTTTAAAATTTAAGAGGCCGGTAACTCGGAAAATATGGGCGAGCGCTAATTTTTTTACTTGATGGTTTTTTTTCTTATTTTTTTTCTTCTCTATCGACATATATAATTGTTTTAATTTTTCTTTCTTTTTGATTTGAGTTACTTTATTGTTTCCAATGATATAAAAAAATTAGAGGTAGGCATGGTTTCTTGCCCGCTGCGTCTATGGACATGAATCGATCTTGCTAATTTCCAATAGCACCTCTTTGGACACAATTTCTGATTGATTGGCGTATTTAAATTTGTTCTAGCTAATCTAGTGCCTCAACAAACTTGACATCGCTTAATCGACTTCGCTATGCATAAGAACACAGAAGATATTTCCTATATGGGGTCAGAAATGGATATTGTAGAAATTACAAACGGAATGACAAAATTAGTTTTACCCTTTTCAACTTTTTGTGGTGAAGAGTATAGAAAAAGTTCTAGAAATAAAAAATTAACTTTATGGCGATTTTTTTTAGAAGTTATTGCGTCCAGAGACTAAAAGTTTCTCCTTAATAATTTGCTACTTTGCGACAAGTCGTGTTGAGAGTACTGTTTTTAACGTTTTTTAGAAGATAATCCTCCTAACAGATAAAACTTACGTAAAATTATTATTTGCCAAATCACAACTTAAAAAATATGTGGGTTAAATAAAAATTTTACACCTTGCGGATAAAGGATTTGAGTGGGCTGGGCAACATATTAATAATTTTTAGAAATTAAAGTGAAAAAAATGTTTTATTTTTGTTCATATCGATTATATTCGTTTTCAATTTTAGAGGTTTTTGCAAAAAGCAGGTTGTGATTTGCTTATTAAAATACACGCTGAGGAAATTTGCTTGTTTTAATTAACAATTGAAGCAGAAGGATTTAAATTAATATGCGTCTACTCAGGCACATAAACAAAAAGTGAATGTATCAAAGTGAATGTATCTTTTTAGAGATAAAGATTTTTTAACGGAAACCAAATTTATTTTGCGATAAAAAAAGTTATACACGCTTAAACTAATAAATTTCTTTAGAAACAATATATTTTTCACTAAAATATTACAAAATAAAATAAAAAAATTTTAAGCAAAATATTGAAAAGAAATTTATGAAATTTGCTACTAAATTCTCAAGCTTTTAATTTCTATAAAGGTATCAAAACTTCGAATAGATAAGCATATGACAATCTACCTATAGATTGCGTTTTCGAAAAATGTGTCACGGTGGAACTTTACAGAAGTTTTCTGTTAATTCATTTAATGCTTAAAATTTTCATCATGATGAATATTTTTTTAACACTTACTCAAGCTCTTCAATCATTTGTTTAAATTTAAATTTTAAATCGTTTAAATGAAATGAAACAGACAAACAATGTTGCATAAAATATTTGTTTTCACATTTAAACATTTTTGTTTTGCAATGAAATACCTGCCAGGTTATTTTTATCTGCTGCTACATTTTTGCAGTTGCCAATGAAATTCTATTGGTTTTCTGTATTCATGATTTAATCTAACAATATTAATGTAAAGAATTTTTGCTATTCATCATGCAAAAAAAAAGCAAAAAACAATTAAAACAGATAAAAAAATGTTGGATTCAAAACTGTTACTGAATAAATAAAAAAACTTTGTTTGTATCCACTATCCATTTTATAGCTTTATTGGTATTTAAAGTCAGAAAAAAATTATTGAGCGCTAAAAAAACTAAACAATAAAGCGAAATAGTCAAAATGTTGGTGTTTTGCAGTATCGAAATTTCGTTTTAAGGCAGACGATACTTTTAGTTTTTAAATAAAGTTTGGCTTGGTTTTCATTAAAATTAAAAACACATAAAAAAAAAAATCACTGTGAATTTTTATCCTAAATTCTCAACATGAATGTAGGGCAAAAGCAAAGGGCCAAGAAAAATAAGACGATAATATGCATTGTTCAACATTTTTGTTGAGCGGAGTGAAGAAAACTGTTTTAAAATCATTTTATTCAAGACGAGTTAATTGCGTTAAGAATTCCAAGGAAAAGAAATATTTGGTGGCATGTATACGGACCAGGGATAGCAAAGTTGGTATCATTTTATATTGTTTGGGTACAACTTACACCTGAAGTGTACCTTGGTAAAACAAAAAAAAAAATATTTTTTATATTATTTTAATTTTAATTTCAATTTTATTGCTTTCAATTTAAAAGTTTTAACGTTTTTAGAAGTTTAACACTAAACTAAAATAGAGTGTTCATAGCTAAAACAAAATTTGCAATAGCTTGCAGATTGAAAAAAAATTTAAATATTAAGTTTTTGATTCTAATTCAATGAAGCCTAAGAGTATTAAGATGGGTCAATATTAGGAAAGAGATTTAGTGAAATACAATATGGTGACCAGCGTCCTTCCATGGCGTAGCCAACGAAATTGCAATTCTAAAAACATAACTGTCAGGATCATGAACTACCTCTTTGGTGGAGACCAACCAACTGCATCTGTTGAGAGTGCAATAGCGCACTGCGGTCGCTTCTACACCATCCCTGCAGGTACCGACCTTAACCACAGCTACCTTGTGTACTTCGAAGGTACCTCACCAATAACTGACTAAAGAGATGGGCGGTTCTCTGTATAGGCTAACGGTTAGCGCAGAACTTATCAATGATAACACTGATTAGGCTTTCGACAAGTTTTTTATTGTCTATCCAGATTTTGACGCCTGCGCAGCAGGAACTGGTTGCCGAAAACTCTCGCTAGAAGTTAGCACTCATAATAAACAACAACAACAAAAAAAAATAAAAAGACCTTTGACTCCCATTGACCTATTGTCAGCTTGAATCTTAAAGGTACCCCTAAGGTTCCTTGAGCTTCCTTCATCAAATCAAAACTAGAACATAACAGCTTGAAAAGAATGCGCCTGATAGAGCTCTTTGTTTCCATTGGTTTTTGGACTCTTCGATCTAGGCGACTTTCTTTTAACATCTTTAATACATATCAAAGCAGAAGAAAGCATAAAAACCTTAAAAATCCCTAATTAAACAAATTAATGAGATTAATTGACCATCCTATAGACTTTATTGAGCATCACTTTCTGCTTTTGGTGAAGCATTGCCTGATTTGATGCTCTTTTCTACATTTCAAGCAAAAGAATGTTTAGAAAGTTGACAAACAGAAATATTGGCCTTGAAAAGTACCCCTTGGTCTCTTTCAGACCACTGCTTCGTATTTACACTTTTTGATCTAATTTGCAATAGCAAAATGCTCGCTTTTCGAAACCTCTTGTTTAACCAGAACATAGATATAGATGGACATAGTTACCGGCTCTCTCATTGCAAAGTAACCAGAACATAAACATTATATGAGCTAAAAAAATGGCTGAAATGCACGCTTAATTTCAACGTTATATAATTTGATTAAAACTTTTTTAAATTTTAAATAGCTCGATAAAAAGTACAAAAATCAATGTATTAAAAAGCATAATAAGATAATGCTATGCCACATACGATGCAATTTACAATACATGATTTGATTAAGAGATGATAATCGATGCACTACTTTTGTTTTGTATTTTTTTTACATGAACACATTTAGCGGAGAATTCTTTTTTTTAGCTGAAAATCATTTTTATTTGAAAGTATATTTTTAATTACATTTTTTCTACTTTTTGCTTCAAAGTACCAGGATATTAACTTTTAAACTGTTATTGTATTCATAAATGATAATTTAAAATAGTAATTTTTATCCTTTACATATTGACCGGAAATCAAAGTCTACGAAGCGTCTTTTTACAATGACACTTTACACTAATACTTTGCAAAGCCACGTTAAGTTGCATGTATAATTTTATTGAATGAGTGTGTGTTTGTACTTGTGCAGTTGTTTTAAAATGAAAAATGAATATTATCACGTCTGTAGAGAACACAGACATATTAACATAACAATAGAGAACCATGACCTTTAAACTGCACAGTAATAAATAATGTTGGGGTATTATTTTTTTTTTAATGTTTTCAAGTATTGGGTTCTGCCTGTTTGGTATTTAACAGAGTGGGAGTGAAGAGGCAACATTAAGGAAACAGTGGAGAAATTGATTTTGTTTTTTTTTTCTTCTTTAAAACATGTAACAAGCTAAAGTAAGAATTTTTTTATACTCGCACGTGCTTGTAAAAAATTATATAAAAAACGAAAATTTTTGAATTTATTTAAGTCTTAAGGAGTGGCGTGCATTTTCAAGAAATTTATTTATACATTTAGCAATACAAAGGAGCAATAAAAAATTTTGCTAGAAAATAATAAATTTAAGCTGACATAAATTTATGAAATTTAAATATTAATTTGCATTTAAAATAACTTTTTCTTAAAAAATAAAAATTTGTTTTCTTAGTGAACCAATTTTAAACTTTTTAGCTTCGAAAGAAGTCTATAAAAAATAATCATAAAATAACAAATAAATCAAAATTAAATCTAGAAAGAAGAAAGAATTTTGTTTTTAATTTATAAGATTTTTTAAAAAAAAAGGACATTAAGATGCTTCTCAAATGTGACTTTGTATGAAAATTAAATATAAAGAGCCACTTAATAATAAGTAATTATTTAGATTTTCTTTACACTAACATTAATAGTTGTTTTAATAATTTCTTATAATAAAAATCACAAGTTATTGTCTTTGCCACTACTCACATCAATGCCGTTGTTGATAAAAAAAAACCAATTCGTCAAAACCAAAAATAAAATTTTCCAATTTTACTACAAAATTGTATTTTTAGAAGATATAAAAGAGAGGAAAAATTAAGTTTCACTAAATTTACAAAGCAATAAAAATTTAATTAAATAAAATAAAAACCTTGAAAAATTTTAAGTTTTACACATTTTACTATGCCATTTTTCTCGTACCTCCGATAAATATTAATTTTAATTCGAAATTTGTATAGATCTTAAGGCGGACTTAAATGAGCCTCTGTTTCCTGCAGCGTTTATCGAAATCTATATGGACTGTAAAGTATATGGACTGTACAGTGTTTGGACTGTACAGTGTATGCACTGTACAGTGTATGGACTGTATAGTGTATGGAATGTACAGTTTATGGACTGTACAGTGTATAGTGTATGGAATGTACAGTTTATTGACTGTACAGCGTATGGACTGTACAGTGTATGGACTGTACAGTGTATGGACTGTACAGTGTATGGACTGTACAGTGTATGGACTGTACAGTGTATGGACTGTACAGTGTATGGACTGTACAGTGTATGGACTGTACAGTTTATGGACTGTACAGTGTATGGACTGTACAGTGTATGGACTGTACAGTGTATGGACTGTACAGTGTATGGACTGTACAGTGCATGGACTGTACAGAGTATGGACTGTACAGTGTATGAAAAATTATTGAGGTTAAATTTCTATTATTCATATTTGATCTCTAACAATTTATCAATCGATGAATGACAAAATATAAATAAGAGTGTAAGAGTGCTCTCTAATCCTTTTATCTGCCGCTATTAAACTTTTAACTAAATATTATATAAATGTGACTGTGAGTTTGTCAGTTTGCTTCTTTGTTACACCTTTACAGCCTAAGTATTAATCGAACTACTTAGCTGTAATTTATGAAATTTTTCACACGCGAAAAAAATTTGTATTTTGAGGTTAGAAAAATGACTTTGAAATAATTATCTGGAAAATTATTAGAATGAGTAAAAACTGAAACTAAAATACGATGCCTTGGAACTTGTTCAAAATTAGATAGACTTGGTGTAATTTCAAGGTCGATAAATTCGCAGGGATGAGGTAGTTTAATATAAATTATAACATGATAATTCTTTTCTGCAAACGATATGTTTCTTTGTTTTATAAATACCCTGATTTATTGTTTCATTTTTAAAGTAAAATTAACAATTTCAAAAGCTTTAGGCAAGAAGAGAAATTTTTATAGTTCTATATTTATTCCATTTTATTTTATTTTATCGTAAGTAAATCTTGGCACACATTTTTCTCCATTCTTACCGCATTGCACTGCTGTTGAAATAATATTTTCACCTTTCATTTGAAACGTGAAAAAAAATAAACAATAAACAAATGAATGCTTGCAAAAGGGATTAACCTTTATAAAAATCGCTTCTTGTATCTGTAAATAAAGATGTGTCGATATAAAATTTTTTAAATGTGTATATATGAATATACTTAAGCACATTATACTATTATTCTTTGTGTCCTTCTTGTACTTCATTGTAAGATATTCAGTGTTCCCTCATAAGCGATTTTTTGTATGAGTATTACTTAACGTTTTATTTCTGGTTCTTGCATAAGTTGCTTATGATTTCCATTATTTTATTTTTTTGTATTTTATCTTCTCTCATTAGAAAACTTGTTTATAACCTCATTAGTATACTTTTCAATGGCTTGCTGTATAAAATCAGTTTTATTATACGTGAGGAAACTAATGACCTGCTTTTAATGAAGTAACGATTTGTTCCGTATCGCACATTAACACCTGAAGTTAATTTGAAAGTAAAGTTTTATGTTTAGGGGAGATAAATTTTTTACTCAATGTTTTTTCTGCCTAAAAGGCTAAACGAAGTTACTGTGATAATTTCATAGACTTTTGTAAGTCGTTATTAGAAAAAAAATTGTACAATAAAGAAGCAAAAAAAAAAAAAAATTAAAGCAGATAACGTGATGCTTTAATTGAAAATAAAAGTAAAATTTTTACTTTAATTTTCTATTTCTCTTACTCTGTGATAGTGGCTTTATGTAATTATGTTCACACGGACCCCCTTGTTTCCCTAACGTGAGCTTTTAACCAACTTGCGCGAATATCCATAATAAAATACTCTGTATTTCCTATAGTACTTGGATTACTCGATGCTTTGTTAGATTAACTATGAGCCTTAAGCTATCCAAACTACCACAATATTCAGTGATTTCAGGGAGGAACGAACCAGTGCATGTCTTGTTTCTACGAACTGTTACCTTCAAATATCGCAGTCCAACTCTGTGACGAACTCACGATCTTGTATTTACCACTCAGGCCGTACAACAAGTCAGACCTTGCTTACTTACACTGCACAGTATTTTGAAAACGATTTATTTGGACGAAATTTGGTATCTCATGGTATCTCCCAAACTAAAAAAGTAAAAATAAACTTTTTATGCCATTTGCTAAAAATTCTTTGCCCGCGGTACCCAGGCTCAGTAACCTACCCAGAAACCCAGCTTCACCTCTGAGAAATGTGATTAAAATATTTTAAGTCGTTCCATCAGATACCTCATTTTGTCTAAAATAGATTATTTTCAAACCATTGTGCACTGTTATTTTATAATTTTT
The DNA here is from genome assembly GCA_937654795.1 of Cistogaster globosa. NCBI lineage: Eukaryota > Metazoa > Arthropoda > Insecta > Diptera > Tachinidae > Cistogaster > Cistogaster globosa. The sequence continues at coordinate 60,034,094 of OW569403.1, read as the reverse complement.
AACCAAGAAATCTATACGATTTTCTTGTTTTGCTTTACTGGCACCTCAACCATTTAATCTGCTGTTTTAATGTACATACGCATTTACTTTAAACCCGGTGAGATTTGAAGTGTTTTTTCAGTTGTTAAGTTTTTTTTTAAACTACTCATCCAACACGCATATTCAAGAGCAATTAATTTTTTTGTATTCAGAGCTCTGCTGAGATTTGAATTCATGACTCGTGGTCTTCAATTTTAAATAAAGTGCATCTCTTTAAAACATTCTCACACACTTATTTGTGGTTGAACTAATAAATTATTTAATACTTTTAGTTAAGGCACAATCCAATTTAAAGAATTGGCAAAATTGTAAAATTCGTATTAACTTACATACAAGGCACCGAGCATCTATGCTTACTTTCCAATTGATACTGGAACAGAGCCTACTTCATTGTAAAGAAAAAATGATATGATATAAAACTAAAATTGCGTAAGCGAGCGGTTGGCAAAAAGCAAACATAAATATGTGCGACACATTATAAAGAGGACAACCAAAAAAATCAGAAAATCGTCTGTGATCTCCGTCTAACCAAATTAATATTGTTTAATTATGAGAATTTCTCGTATTCTTAGTTGTTTAATTAATTATAATAATTGCAATGTACCAAGAATGCTGATGGCGGATGTAGCGAAACAGAAAATGCTGCACAACATTTTGTTAGCATTTAATTTTTCTTGTTTTTTTTTTTTTTTTAATTTAAAACAAAAATTTTTACCTTTTTTTGATAAATTTAGAAATAAAGGGTATAACACACAGACAGATATTATCCCACTTTGTGTTCGGAAGCCTAAAAACATGGTTTGTTTGACGGCAATCTTTTAATGCCTTAACATTTTTTTTTAAAGAGAAATAGCACTTCAGGCAATAATGCCTATTTAGTTATTTTTGTAACCGTGCTTCATTCTTTAGGAAAGGGATGGATGAAAGATAAGACAGGTGGTGAAAAGAAAAAGATAGATCAGCCATTTTATTAGTTATTTTACTTCGCCGGCGAATATGCTATCAAGAAGTAACGACGAAAGAGGCTGAATATTTTAATGTTAATTCTGAATATGTATTTATACCGTTAAACAGAAAACAAACGTTTTTTATTTTTGGTTGCCGCAGGGGTTGAACCCTGGTCAAGCAGGTTTGTATCCAACGTGTTTACCACTTCGACTACAGCAGCCTTTTGTATGGACATAGTGCCGTGCTTTTAAAAAATAAAATGCAAATTTGTCCTAAAACACATTTAAAATCTATTTTATTTTTTATGAATACGGCATTTAAAAAACAATCTGTATGTTAGTGTTGTATTTGCCTTTTTTAAAAATTTAGTAAAGATTTCCTGATAACTAACTTAACTTAACTTTTTTAACTAACCAATGAAATTTTTATTTTAAAATGTTATTTAATTGTGGACATCAAGTAAAAATTATCCAACAAAAATAAGGTAGTAAACGTCAGTTATGATAAACGTTAAGCTGATTAAATAGAAGAATATTGCATTGTGTACGTGTTGAAATGAACGTGTGTATTTATTTTAATTATTTTTATTTAATTTTTAATTTTATTTGTTTTTATTAAATTAGTTTAAATAATAATTAGTTTTTTAATTTATTGTATATTGAATCATGTCAGAATAAATAAATTGATGATGTATTTTAATCAAACTTTACTTACGTTATCTACTAACAACGTAAATGACATTAAACTTTGTAAAAAACTCCTTCCTTTGTTTATTATGACAAATGTGCAGCTAAAAATAAACAAAACAATCAAAAACTGATAAAAACAAATAATAAAAAAATATATATGTAAAACTTGCATTGGGATTAACAGGGGTTTTCACGATGGTTAGCGCAAACTGTAAAACAATAAAATATACGTATTTGAAATTTACTTCAATTTACTTCGCTTGCACTGCAAAAACCTTGAGTAACAAAATATGTGCATATTTGTTCACTTTCAAGACAATAAAAAATGTTTACATATTTTTGAAAAGGAAAAATATTAAATAACATTGTTTGTGAGCTCTATATGCGCTAAGAAAATATAATTAAAAAGTAGATACAAATTTAATATATTGTTTTAAATTAAAACTGCTAAAAATGAGTTTTCCAAAGTATAATAATGAACCTAATATTCCAATTCATGATAGGTTTCTTCGTTAATTTCTTTTCCATCATCATGACCTGCTTATCTTCAAATTTGTTTGATGAAATATCTGAAAGAAGGATGTTATGTAAAACACAACAAAACATTATCCACTGAAAACTATACAAATAGTTTTGTTTAGAGTTTATTCTCATTCTTGGGTTTTTAAGTCTACTAAACTTTTCTTTCTCCTTCAGGAGATCCAATTGAGAAGAATTTCTTCTAAAAGGACTGATAATAGTACATGATAGAGGGTATGCTGAGTCTCCAGCAATTAAGTGATTTCCTGTAAAATATATTCTACTTCTTCTATATATTTCAAAATTCTTATAAATATTTGAATCATGATAACTTTCAGGATGTCCCAGTACAAAGTGTCGAATTCTTTGCATAAAGTCACAAGCTACTTGTACTTTTAAGGAGATTTTACAAGTCCGAGTAAAAATTATACTGGACTTAGAGCAGGAGTTTTGTCAAGGCCGATTTTACTGCCATCGATGTATCGAAAAGAAAAAATAGTTCGCCATATGTGGCTGCAGCAATAGCTGATCCTTCACCTTCATCTGGCCAAAATATGAAACATGATTTTAGTTTTAAAAATGTCTTTAGCATACGCCTAGTTACTTTGCCTATTGTCCCTCCGTCCCCAACTCCAAACAGTACTTCAATCTTTTTAAACGATGCACCTTCTCCCGAAGACGCCAATCTATAATGGACTATAGCCAATTGAGAAGAAACTGGAAACTGTGTTGGTGAATGCAAGTTGTTAAAAACGGGATAATTAGAAACAAGTGAAACAAACTTATCAAATTTTGTCCGGTTAACTCTTATCATTTGCAGGAACCTCTTATCATCCAGTACGTTTAGAACATTTTTTGGGATCACTGATAAGACTTTGGAATATAACAAAGCTACCTGAATCATTCTATTTCCTCGTCTAATAATTTAGAATATGAAGTTAATAAATTTAAGGGAATTTTTAGTTTAAAGACGATAGTGTTCTACCGAACTAGAGATTCAATACTCTTATTTCAAAATTACGGTCTCTACTGTGAATTAATTTTCTTTTCTTCTTTAAAATTTTTTTTGCTTTGGACTTAGAAGTTATTTTTTATCCATAAAGTTGTGTGAATTAATATCATTTGGTTTGTTTACATATAAAAATTCAATACAGACAATTTTAAGTAAATAAAATTTGGCGTAGTGTAATATTTTGTCTCTTTAAATTAATTTTTGTTTTATTATATAAAATATTTTGCTTGAAAACCAATTTTAAATCATTTAAAGAGAATTAAATTTAAAAAAAACTAAATATAAAAAAATTTCAAAAAAAAACAAAAATTAAATTTGCTTTATCTTTCAAATTTTAATTTAATTTATTGATTTTTTTTCATATACTTGAAATTTAAATTTGTGTTGGATTTGGTATCATACCAAAATGTTTTTTTGTCGGTAGAAATAATCAAGGTTGTAAATGGAACAAATACATAAATAAATAAGAAAATCCAAAAATACTTATATATGTAAGTGCATATGTATGTGTGTTATGCATTTCCATTTTTGCTTTAATCATTTTTTTTAATGTATCTCGCGCTGCTTAAATTTCGTGAGGAAAATAGTTTTTGTAAATAAGAGGTTTTTCATTTAGGATGGGTTGATTTGGGTTCACGTTTATTTAATATTGTTCAGGCACTTGTGACAGTTGTTGATGGCAAATTGGGTCCATAAATTGTTCCCTTTGTGTTACCGGTTTTGAAGAGGGAAGAGAAAGAAACATAAAAGTAAAGGAAGCCAAGGCAGAGAAAAGAAATGGAAGATGAGAGAGAGAAAGAACTGCGGTTATGAAAATCCAGAGAAGGAAAAGAGCAGAGAAGGATAGGACCAGCTGGCCAAAGAGTTGCCTATGCTATTGTCTGAGACGCAATGTCCGGCAGTGGGCCAGAAAACCACCCACTGGACTTCAAAAAGGTTCTGACCCTGCCTGGACTCAGTGATGATATACCAAACGGGCCCCCGTAGTACCGCTGACCGAGATAAATCAGCCGTATATACCCCAGCGCGGGGCAAATACAGAGAAAGTGTTTCACAGTCTTCTCCTCCTCTTCCTTGTCTTGACAACTTTTACAGAAGTTATCAAATAAGAGACCCATTCTACTAGCATGGGCTCCAAATTAGCAATGCCCAGTAACCGCAGCTACCATGTCGCGCAATTGACTCCTCGGTAACTGTAGTAGCACAGCTGCCCTGCCCCAGTCTAAAGAGGGCCAAATTGTTCTAGCTGTCGAGCACGTGAAGCACGTCGACTCGTAAGACCCTCTGACCTGGGCCAGATTGTAGAGAGAAGCTTCAATATGCTGGCCGCAAGAAGAGAGGGGTATGCCACAGAAGGTGTCAATGGCAACTTCTTCAAGCGCCGTCCCCCTCTTTGCTAGTTCATCGGAAACATGGTTGCCTAAGTCGGTCTCATATCCCCTCACCCATTTTAGGGTGACTGCTGAAACCTCCACCTTCCCGTTAAGGAATGTCCAGCATTCAGAGACAAGTTTAGATGTTGTGAGAACACCTCTAAGGGACATATTCGCTCCTTTGCTTTCGGTACAGAAAAATATATCCCTATGGGATACGTTATAGCCTACAAAATACTGCAGTCATCTGGATTCTGAAACACATTTTTATTCCAAATTCCTCAATATAGCCTCCACCAATAACTCTCGCCCCTCTCTTGGAGCCATCCGTGTACACGCAGAGTGCTCGAGACAAGCGAGAGTGGCCTTGTATCAAGCACTTTGACAGCACAATAAATAAGCAAAATTCTCGTGAAAAAGTTTAATATACACTTTCTTAAGGTTCATTTTGAACCGACGTCCTCGTGAATCTAAAAAACATCGTTACTGAGACCATTTATGTCAACTAAAAAAATCAACAATTTTTTTTTCCAAACTGAGTAAAAGGTATTTGAAAGACATGGGTAGAATAGCGCTTTCGGCTATCGAAAAAGTAATGGACATTCAACCCCATGCATACAATTTAACAATTTTTGCAGCGGCTGCAACGTAGAGCATGAGAGTGAAGTCTCCGCTACTAGTGCAAACAAGATTTCATGACCTGTCTGTTATATCTGAAATATGATTGCTCAGAATTTATTATCTCTTGAATATGCATTTTTAAAAATCTAAGCACGTAATATTACGATGACTGGGACAATTGAGTCTTTATAATCCAGAAAGCCGGCTCGGTTGCAATTGTTCAATACATGTGCACTTGTACATTTTTACCTTCTATCCTGAACTCTTATACTAAGCTGTTATCTTTTATTTCCATTCAATTTTCCTCTTATTATTTTCCCCTTAACTCAACACTCTTTGATAGAATCACAGAGACATTTGTATTTTATCTTACTCGGATAGGCTATTAGTCAGATTAGTGCCACTAACTAGCAATCAATAGATGTTCTTAAAGTCAATTTAAAGCGAGTCATGACCGAAAGCATCGCAGAAAATTAAATAATTTTACTGATTGCCAATGACAGTCAGACTCCCTTAATATTACAATACATAGGCCGCACTTTATACACAGCTTGCTCCCTTCCACTTTAATCTCATTTGAAAACCATTTATAAAAAAATATAGTTTCATATAAATAAAATTCATACTTAAGAACATGTGCTAATGTGTTTGTATTTGACTTTTGAACTCGATGACCTTTTAACTTCAGTTTTTGTAACCTCCTCCACCCAAAAAAAAAATAAAGCAAAAAGTAATTCAGACAATAAATTCAATAAAATATGAGCTTTATTTAGGATTTTATTGTTTCGTTTTATTATTTCGTTTAAACGTTTAAATAAGCCCAAACAGAAAAAAAACGAAAAACAAAATTATTGTCATAAAATTTGAAGGAGTCAAGGTTTAAAGCTTGTTTAACATTTTTCTTTTTGGCTGTGTTTTGTTTATATGTATGTGTATATGTCTATGTATGTGTGGGTTAAATAATGGCATTCATTTTGGTAATGTAATCATATTATAACATCACAGTGTGTGTATGTGTCTGTGTGTGTGTTAGTGTGTATGTAAGAAAACACTTACATAAATACTTAAACGCAAGTACGTGAAAAATTTTCACAGTAACGTACAGTAGCACACACACATGAATATACATTTATATATGACCACATAATGTACTTATGATATAAAAAATTTGTAAAGAAACTACGATAATGATAAAATACAACAATAGCATGAACAAACACTGTATGATTTTTATTGATTTACTATTTTGAAACAAGTTCTCGTAACAAACTTTGTGCAAATTAGAAAATGTTAAAAAAAAAATCAAAAAAAGTTTTATCATTTTTTATCACAAACGCTTCTCTATCCATTTAGCAAAAATCACATTGATTTTATTAAATTTGAATCTACGATTAAATTTTTAGTATTTTTTTAAGAATCATAAATATTTTTATGCCTCAACTGTTTAAAATAAATTGATATTAAAAATATTTTTACCTTATTGTTGTAAAAAAGTGAAGTAAACTAAGTTAAACTTAAATTCTCCAAAAGTTTTTAAGGGTGTTTTTTCTAAGCAGTTTTTCTTTAAACGAAAGTTTAAGAAAAATATTTTGCACTTTATTTATTTAGCTTTGTATAATTTGGGTGGCAACACACCTTGTACTACCAGGGTCGCAACTGCGATATCTATATAAAGGCGAGTTAAAACGTTAAAATTTTTCTAATATGGAAAAATCTGGCAGCCTGCTGCAATTGTTTTCTTTTTAAACTTGTATTTATGAATGTCTTACTAGTAATCAAAAGAACTTTGTAACAATAAATATGAAAACTGCATTGTTTTTGTACAACCTTATAAAGTTTATTAAAAGAAAAAGGGCTGTTTAAGAACTTTATGAAAACAACAAACACAAGCACAAGCAATTTACAACATGTAGAATATGTTGTCAAAAGTTGTAGATATCAGAAGAATTGAAAAGAAAAAAGAAACTACATTAAAAAAATCTCAAAAAGCAGGAGACAAATAATATTCAATATATTATTTTTCTTACTTAAGTTTCCAACAGCATCATGATATAAAAATGTAAGGTATTTCCACAATCAAAAAGGCGCCTACATGTTTCTTTAAAATAAAACTCAAACTATTTACAATTTTTTCAAGCTGTTTTTTTTTATTAAAAGAATGATCCATTACAATTATAAGTGGAATAGAGTATCATTAAAATGTCCACCATGACTGCGTCTGCAGACATCAATCCGAATATCGAAATTTTCAATGGCTTTCCGACATGTTGCTGGTGTTATTTCGCTAATTGCAACTTGAATGTTGTTCTTTAGATCATTAATTGTTTGTGCTTGTTAGCATACACTTGACTTTTCAAAAAACCCCACGAAAAAAATCTAATGGTGTTAGATCACATGACCTTGGAGGCCAATTGAAATCTGCGTTTCGTGAAATTACACGTTGAGGAAATTTTGATCGCAAAAGCGTAATGTTTTCTCGAGTTGTGTGACATGTAGAACCGTCTTGCTGGAAATAGACGTCAGACACATCAATATGATTCAACTGTGTCCATAAAAGGTCTCTCAACATTCATTGGTATCGCTCAGCATTCACAGTAAGAGCATTTCCAGCATCATCTTCGAAGAAAAATGGCCCAATGAATTCATTTGCCCAAAATGCACACCAAACAGTAACTTTTTGTGGGTGTAGAGATTTTTCCTGAATAACACGAGGATTTTCATCACCCCAGATACGACAATTTTGCTTATTGACGAATCCATCCATTCTGAAATGAGCTTCGTCACTAAACAAAATTTTGAGATAGGTATTTTTCAAAGAACGCCCATTTTTTTAATAACTTTGAATGATGTAAACGCGTTGTTGCAATGTGTACCTGTCCATGGTTAAAACTGTAATACCTTCAATAAAACAAAATGGCTTATGTCATTTGAAAAGATGTCACGTATAAAAATTATATAGTGCTGACATCTAGGCGTCACATTTGGATGACCCGTTATTAATTTACTAAAAAGATCATAATAATTATAAGTACATAAAGCAAACTGTAGTTCAAAGCAAAGTTTTTTCAAAAATATTACTTCTTTTCTGTATAAAAAACAAACACGAAAAATTTTTTTTAAAAATTTTTTTTATTTTACTGTCTAACGTTGAATTAGATTACACAACAAGTTTTGCTTATAGTTAGGATTAGTATATAAATCGCATCTAATAATTTAAAAAAAAGTTATATTTAGTTTTAATCTGTTTTTTCCATAAATTTCTTGTTTGGCTTCACATGTAATTGTATGACTTTGATATTTTTCCTCAAAGATTTAAAACTATATTCCTTCAATCCTTTTTTGGAAATAATATATCCTGAAAAGTTTTCAAGAGCTCATATTCTATTTAATTTAAACGATTTATTTGGTTCTAAAAATGTTTGGTTTCTTGTTGTTCTTTAAACTGGCAATAAAATGTAAATGTTTGTGTTGTTATTATGTATTCTTTTCTTTTGAAAATTCATATAAAAAAAAACCATAACATAACAAAAAACAGGATCCTAAAAATTTCAATGGTATCACAAATTTTCAAAACGCCAGAACGTTAATATGGCGACGAAAACAGAAAGTGGAACTACCTTCTATTTTTATATCATGGACAGAAATATATTATTGCTCATCATGTGCTACACAGAATTAGATAAAGTTATTAACGATTTTTTTTAATAATATTAAGGTTAACTAATAGAAGTCTCACAATTCCCAAAAAAATTTTAAAAATATCCAAAACAGGATTGTTGAAAATTTAAATTTCTTTTGTTACGTTATATTTTAAGTACAAATAGCTTTTGAAGCAGTGTAAATATTTTATGTTTTTGGCTATAACTTTTTGAATAGCGTGCAACTTTAAAAAAAAGACATTTAACAATTTTATTACAATTTTTATCCACAAAATTAATTTGAGAAAAATCAGTACCTTAGCTCCGCAAAGATGATCCATGTGCTTAGTGCTTGACAAGAGCTATCCCAAAAATTTAAAATATCCAAATCCGAAAAATATAGAAATTTTTCAGTGGTTTGAATGATTTATTTTGAGTTTTCACACATTAAAGGTTTGCTGCTTTAAGGCATTGCAGCACTGGCCTCTTAAGTAGCATAATATCCGTATAAAAAACTCAATACACCTCTTTTAAAGCCATGTGAAGCTTCAGTACGAATGGGCTATCCGTTTAGAAACTACAGTATTATTTCCATTTTTTACCCAAATCCCGCAATGTGTAAACGTTATATTAATAACTTAAGATTCTTGCGTGGTAGAATTTAAATTTTTTTTTACTTATTGTTCGGCTTTAGAAGGCCATACAATAAAACAACCTTTTGAAACCCCACAAATCAGAAAATTTTACAAGCACAAGTGGCACCAAAAAAAAAATTTAGGATTTCTAGGACTCAACATTACGCACTGAACTAAATCAAAGTGGATAAATTCATCTTAAAAATAAGAAGTTAGATTTAGTTTGGAAAGTGTCCCCTTTTACCTTTTACGAGACTAAAGATTTAATTTCTTTTTGTACCAAAAATTACTCAGCTCGATTTTTAATCGGTTTTAAGCCGGATTTTTCTGAAATTCCACCGCTTGTTAGGAGACTAAGTTTCTTTTTTCTACCAAATCTCTTATTGTGAACCTTTAGTTAATGCATCCGCATAAGGTGATCAGCTCGGGTCTTTAACCGGTTCTAAAAGCGGGGTTTTCTTATATTCGAACACCTGCAAGGTGACAACAGATTTGTTTTCTTTAGCAAATCCCGCACGGTTTTTAAACCGTTTATTCTAAAGTTCCACCATTTGTTAGGATTTCAATTTTTGATACAAAAAGTGAAAAAAGGTATAACTAATATCGTCATTCCATTTGTAATTTCTACAATATCCATTTCCGATCCAATAAAGTATTTATATTCTGAGTTCTTATGCATAGCGAAGTCGATTGAGCGATGTCCGTCTGTCCGTCCGTGTTAGTGTTGAAATCAAATTTGACGAGGCACTAGATCAGCTAGAAAATATTTAAATATGCTAATCGCTCAGACATAGTGTCGAAAGAGGTGTTATTGAAAATGAGCAAGATCGGTCCATGTCCTTCGACGCAGCAAGCAAAATATCACTCCCTACCTCTTATTTTTTCCTAACATTTGCAACAATGAAGTAACGCCAATAAAATTAAAAAACAAATATGTAAGAAAATAGAGAATTAAAAAATTAAAATAAAAAAAACATCAAGTGAATAAATTTGCGATCGCCCATATTTTCCATAGTTACGGCCCGTAGAAAATTTCAAAATTTTGAAAATATCAATATGGGTATCATTTTAAAGTCCTTGATATGATCTTTAAGAAAATATTAAACTTTAAAAAAATGCTTAACCTATTAAGAGTCGATTGCATTTTTCTGTAAAATTATTTATCATACTTAATTATTTTTCTTGTTTTTTTAGTTCTCTGTCACTCCAAGGTGAAGGTTAAATAAGATTAGGCATAGCCGAATATCGCTCTCTTGCTTTTTTTTTTTTGTATCAAGACTCCTTATGCGCATTTTTAGTTACTGTACCATCACTAAGGTGATTAACTTAGTTTTTCAACCAGATTTTAACAGTTGAATATACCGTTTCTTAAAACCGATTATTCGAATATTTAAAAATCTAAATATTTTTTATACAAATTCTGGATTTTTGTTTGCATCTGAAATAAATGAAACCAAAGAACTTGCACTTCGATTATATAATCGTCAGAAAAAAATGCTACAGTTTGGACATGATGGCTAGAAATTATTTTTAAGAATTAATTTTATAACCAATTGAAATAAACGACTTTAAAAAAATAATCAAAGTAATTTAAGAAATTTAAATCAATGCTGTAAAAAATTAAAAAAACTTTCTTTCAATTTGTCCAACAAGCTAAAAATGTAGGAGAGCGTTTTCAATGCGTAATTTTATCCAATAATAATAAAAATTTCTGAACCTTGTTTTTAATCATTAAGAATATCAAACATATTTCAAAACTGGTTCACAAAAAATTTCGAATAATCGATTGCACTGATCGGCACTTTAAAATATAAATTTTTATGTTGAAAAAATTTACTCTTTTAAAAACGTTTTAAATGTCTCTTTTGAAAGCTGTTAAATGGAAACAGGTAAATTGAACAGGTTCTTCGCACTGTTGAAAATGAAGAAGTGTAAGGAAAACAGTTTTTTTCCATTGCAAAAAAAGACTACTATTTTTATTTTATTCAGTTTAACTTGATTTTTTGTCCTAATAACACTGACCTACAATTTTTTTTTCCATTTATCAAATAAACCGTTCTTGAGTTATGGTAAAATATAATATTTTTAAAGCTCTATTGTTTGCCACGCCTCTTAAAATGTCTGTGCGTGAGAAAAAAAATCCTTAAGAGGAGTTTTTTAGCTTTGCTGCAGAACAGTGTATTGTAGTGTGTTCTTTTTCCTTAAATTATTTCTATTATAATTTAATTTGTGTTAAATGGACCGAATATTTTAAAAAATAGAAAAATCTCCAAATGAGTATTTAAACCTTTAATTAAATTTTTTATTTATACATTTATATATTTAAAAGTATGACCATACGTATGTATGTATGTATGTATGTATTTACATGTTTGTACGTATAGATATTTCTACAACAAAGCACATAATTATGTATTGATTTATAGACACAGATACAAAAGAATGTAGCAGAGTTTGTGCGAAGCTTTTTACTCATCCACTTTATTGCCTTTCTATCTTTTCACTGATTAAAGGAAGCGAAAAAATTTGTTTTTGCTTTTCTAGCAAAATAAGAAAATTGTATCTTTTAATATTCAAAAAAAGAAACCTTTTTAAAAGAAAAAATATATATTTAAAATATAGAGGCGAAAGAAACTACAAGTAACAAGTAAAAAGGTTTTGTTCAACTATTTTTTTAAGCAAATTTAGTCTTCACTGAAGTATAAAGTGGAAAATATGCACTCTAAGCGAAATTTGCTTGTTGGTTTTCAAGGAGATAGAGACTAGATCCAGTTAATATGACTAAGAAATTATAAAAGGAACTGTAAAAGACTTCAATATTGATTTTTGTTCTTTTTTGTTAACAAATAATTGGTTGAGAAAATTTGGTTTATTTTTTTGGAAAAAGAAAAAAAAATCGTATCTTCTTTTAAGGTCGCTGGTAGTTTTAATGAATTTTAGGAAGCTTTATATATGAAGATGCCTGCAGGCAGAGACTTTTCCACAGTAGACATTTTCATTATTGTTAGGTACTTGTTGAAAGAAAGAAATGTTGTTTTTCTTCAGCTTCTAAAAATGGTGGAAATTTTATGGCAACTCAAAACTGAAAAAACATGAAAAAAAATTAAAGATAATTAAACGTTAAAAGCTAAATGTTTGGACTTACAGTTTCTCCTAGATGAATGAAGTAGTGTTTGTCAAAACGGATTTTGATACTGATTTTTTGTAGACATATAATTTGAAGCCAATCATCACAGTAGCTACTAAATAAATTATGCTACTTTAAATATTAAACTTAAACCGCCAAAGAGATATTATACGACACATTTGAAATGCCATCTATGATTATCTACAACTGAAAAACATCAACAAACATTAAATCTCGGTTTTGTTGGGGTAGACACTTCAGATTTAATCTATAAAATCTTATGACTCACAAGGCAAATAATTCAAATTAATCAGCCTCCACAAAATTTTGCAACTTAATTTATTTTCTTACAAAGTTTTATCATTTGTTTTTAATTGGTCCAGTTGGTAAGTGTGTGTGAGTGTTTTAATATACAGCATGATGATATTAGTTTAATGATTTTTGATGTCATATTGCCTTTAAGGTAGGACCAACAATAATTAAAAAAGAGAACCCAAAAGGCATAAATATGATGTAAAGACCACATAAATTTTCAATTATAATTAAAGCTCATTTAAAATGCTATTAAAAGTAATTATGCCTAGAAAAATAGATGAAACGTAAAGAATAATAATGAAAAGCTATAACAGCAACACCATTAAGAGCCCTATTTAAAAATTTGAGTTTACGCATGAACAACAATTTTACACAGTTATGAAAAAGATTGATTTATTTTAGGTAAATAAAAAACATAAAAAAAAACATTAAACTTTAAAATATATAAGAGAAAAAACCTTTAATGGCATAAATAAGATTTGATATAAAATTTTTTGAATTGCTATTTTCTACTGAATGAGTTCTCTGCTAGAACGGTGTATGTAGAAAATAAAAGGTAACCAGCTGAGGCTTTTATTTACGGAAGCGAAAGTAAATCGTCTTCTTAAGTAAACAAAAACCAAATAAACTATATATAAAATAAATTAAATTATTTTTGTTTATTTTATTGCAAACATTTTTAAGAAAGAAAATCTATTTGCAAATGTATGCGGAGATTTCCAAAAAAAAAAAAAAAAAAGAAAAAAAAATTAATAATTAAACGCGAAAAATTATTCATCAGCAAAATTTAACCTGCATTTTATGAATCGCTACATCCGTCACAAGCATTCTTTGTGTCTATTAAACTTGCTTTGTATAATCATCTGTTTTAGCAACCAATTTTGTAAATAAGAATTTAAGAATTATTCATATTCAATTGATATTAAATTGATGAGACAAAGTCCACACATAAGCCAACAAATATCTTTGATGTTTTCTCTGTAAATATCGGATAATATCAAAAAAAGTAAATAAAAACATTCGAAAAAATACAAATTGAAACTCCAAAAATGCAACATATAATCAAGGTGATGATTCATTCATTAAAGGCGTTTTTATTTACTTAATATGTACGTACACTAGAGAAAGGATTTGTACCTATTAAAGTTTCATTTGTTTTCAGACTGAAATGAATTAAATTTTTGGCTGATACAGTTATTAATTTAGTTTGAAAACTGTTTGCATCTTTTTAAATAAAATACAAAATTGATTTAATTACCTATTTAATAAAAAATTTTGGTATTAATTTTTCTATTAAATATATCATTGAGATAATTAAAAATTTTATTACATTTTATTTTTAAAACAAATAACTTTTTAGTAGATGCAAAAGTTTGTTCTGTACAATTTCATTCTTTTTGTACCCTTCACCGCAGGTGGAAGGGGTTGTATAAGTTTGTCATTTCGTTTGAAATGTTTACGGTATTCATTTTTGATCACATAAAGTATTTATCAGCTTGATCCTTTATTTAGGGAAGTCGATATAGTGGTGTCCGTCCGTATATCTTATATCGGTTAAAAATCAGTTTCGCCACGTCCCCAGATGAGCTACAGAAAATTATGACCACCATTTTGCCAGTCATTTTTTATAATCGGTCTATAAATAGTGAAGAATTGTTAATAATAAGAGGTGATTGCCTCTAATTTCCTTACGTTTTTTTTTCAGATTTCATTGTGTCTTTTTTTGCTTTGTTTTTTCTTTGTTTTATTAAAAGGAGAAATATTAGAAACAAAAAATAAATTAGTAGGTAATTGGAATATCACTAAATCATATAAATGTTACTTAAATATTTCATATTCCTCAATACTTGACCAAAAATATTAAAACTTGCAAAAAGCAGTTGTTGCAACAAAAAATTAGAAATTTTATTAGAAACCCAAAATTAAGCAGAGAAAAACTTGGAAAAAAAATTAACATTATACATATTTATTTTCATGAAAATATCACCAAAATCTTTATTCTTCCAAACAAATGTTTTTGCAATTTTTTTAATTTATTTCCTTTTTAAAATTTTTTAGAAATTTAATTAAAAAAATAAAATTTTAATTTAGTTAAAAATTTTATTCAAAATCAAAAATGCACAAAACTATTTAAAAATTAAAAACAAATTAAGAACTAAAAAAAATCCCATTTCTCAAAAAAAAAAAAATTCTTTTATCGAAGGGTATATAAGATTCGGCACTTATCAGTCAAAAATTTAAAAAAAGTATAAAACTAGAGTTTATTAAAAAAATGTGGATTCAATTAAAAAAATAATTATATAAACTTTTTCAAGATTTTTTAAACACATGGGCCCATATTCATAGTTAAAATAAAGTCTACTTTTAGGGAGGTAAAGTCGGTTTTACTTTAGAGTCGACTCTAACTCATTCATAGACAATTAAAAATATATTTTTGGCGTTGAAGTCAACTCTAAATTTAAAAATAGCTAAAGCTGTTTTTAACTCATTTTTCCATAATTATTTTATTTGGTTTAAGAGCACAATACTCTTTATCTGATTTTTAAACCAAAGTGAACAAGATAACAACAGGGTTACTTTTTTCTAATGTTTGATTAGAAATTGTATGAAAACATTTATCAAACTTAAGTTGACACCCAGTTAAAGTCTATTTGACTTAAAGTATGCTTCATTTTCGACTATGAAAGCAAAAAAGATAATAAGAGCTTTTTAGTTTAGAGTATACTTTAGCAAGAGTCGACTTTAGTATATGACTATGAATATGGGCCATGGATTTTGTTTTTGTTATAAATAATAAATATTCAAAGGAAAAATTATTTTTTAAATGTTTATTTACAAATGCAATCGGCTACAGAACTGCCAGGTTCTTTTAAGAATATTTATGAACCTGGCACCTAAAAAGTAATACATTAAGAGTTGAAGTGTTTATATTATTTTAAAATTTTCCTTTATTTAAAAAAAAACTAACGACAGACAAATGTAAAATAAAATAAACATTAAAACAATCATTTAAATCTTATTAAAAGACTAAAAAAAGGACATAAATTAATTGTTTAATGCCAAGTTAAAGACAAAAATATTTTTTTTAAATAACTTTACTCCATCTTTAAACTAAAAGGAAAAAAAGTGTCCTTATGTTAAATTCATATAAAAAATAAAATTGTAATGACAAAACCTTCTAAATTTCTAAAAAAATAAAACAATAAATGACAATAATCATGGCATGAAATGACAAATTTTTAGCAATGTTTGTTGTATTAAGTTGTAAAATTTGCGTGACTGTTTGTTAAAGAGACAGATTCAATTCTTTCAGATTTGCTCTTTTGCCACAGAAAAAAGAAACAAAAATAATAAAAATAAATGTCTTTATTTATGTAGGGCATATAACTTAATTATTTTTTATAGTAAAACAACAAAAAATTATATTATTGAAATATTTATGTGATTTGTTTCGCTTCGATTTATCTAGAAAAATTCTTGCAAGCCGGCATTAGGTCATTTGCAAAAAGTTGAAACAGTTTGAAAAAAAAAGTGGTAGCACTGATATAAGTAAAAATTAACATGTAGACGTAAGACAGGCCATTCTTATAAAAGCTGATTAGTTTTTGTTACTCCAACATGATTTTTTCAAGACTTGAAATAATTTAACCAGGAAAATTTTCAACAGGGCTTTTTGTTGCAAAGATGGCAACTATGAATGGAATAAGGACAATCAGCTTGAAAATCAAGTCCTAAACTTTTATCACTGACACAACACAACTTTGCACACAAATGAAAGATAAACTTTGTTTTGCAACTATTCTCTAATCAAAGCAAACGAAAAAAGGCTTCTTGCAAAATTGAAGCTATTTAACTATGCGCTTCACACTGTTGACGCTTTATATAAATCAATTTAACCAGTTGAATATTTTCTTCATTTCCAAAGCCAAGAAATTCATGTTATTTATATTTCAGTTAATTTACGAAATTGTTTTAAAACTATGCAGGTGAAAGGAAAGTAGTCGATTATTCACTCACGATCATGAATGTACACGAGAAAAAATTTTACTTTTGCACGCTTCCTTATTTTTTAGTTCATGTCAATACACGCTAATGTGGGGTTAAAAAAAATTGTGATCAGAATAAGAAATTCTTTCCCCCACCATAAAGTTTTTTTTTTCGAAAATTTAAAGTTTTGCTTAGGGTTGTTGTCCCGGCTTACCAAATCAAAAGGTTGTTTGCTAATTTGGCAACATAAACAACGACCACTTGCTGAAATACACATGAAAGTTGAAAAAAGGAGAGCTAAAGTCTAGCTTAGTGAAGTAATTAAGCAACTCTAATAAAAAAAAAAAAAAATATTGTGGTGACAGAGAATTAAAAAAGAAAAAAAAAGTACTTTATATTATTGTACATCAAAATATCATCGGCCTTAAATGAGTTAAACAATTTAAAAACAATTTTAGTAATTTCCAAAAGATCTCTTCAAATGTTTTAACAGGATACCCATATTGATAATCGTACTTTTCTGTAAAAAGTTCAAAAGCCAATAACTTAGAAAATATGCCCGTACGCCAATTTTTCACTTGATATTCTATCGTCTCATAGAGTAATTGTTTCTTTTTTGATTAGGGTTACTTAATTAAACTAGATTTCGTCGAACACAGGTTGACAACTCTTAACCTACGAAAAAACCAAATCGGGTTATTATTTATTTTAATTTTTATTAATGAAAAATAATTTAATACCTTTGTTTTCTTTACATCATCCCACAATAAATAATTTGTACTAATTTTTTTTTATTTGCTTCTAACACGGTTTAGCAACGAAGTAATAAAGCTTTTTTTGTCGTCTGAAAAGTACAAAAAACATGTTAAGAGTTGTTAACCTGTCACTGACGATTTGTTCAAAATAATATGGAATATTAGAGGCAGGCGTGGTGTTTTGCATGCTGCTTCGAAGGACATGGCAAAGTTTACTTCAACGTGAGCACGGACCGACAGAAGGACATCGTTCAATCGACTTCTTATAAACTAAGACATACCTTTCTCCACGTCCAATCACGCAAAAATGAAACTTACCCGGCATTTTTTTTATGCAAAGAAAATATGTAATTTTTTTCTGACTATTTCTTTAATATATTTTCGATTTTTGACTTGTTTGGGATAAATATAATTAGTTATTTAAGAACACCAGAGCAAAAGCAAAAGATAAGATTTGGCAACCCTTTATATATTTTTTACAACAAGAAATAATTTTGTTGTTTACTTTTTATGTAATCAGAGCTGTATAAGTTGTTATTTTCTTCCACAAATTACGAAATGCGTTGCTGTAAAAGTGTATGTGTGTATTTGACAGAATCAAATTCCAACAAAATCTCCAAGAAATAAAAAAATAATTTTTATAAAGCATCCTCGTTAAATGGGTATTTTTGAAGCGAATTAATAGAAACAACAGTTTATAATTTTTAAAGAAAACAATGATTGTGCAATCGCACTAGATTAGTTGACGAAGGTGTCTTAATAAAAGAACGGAAGCCAGATGAGATATTTAGTAAAACAAGAAATCGTGTACCAAATCTCAATAGAGTTTTATTTACAATATTTAAAAGTTATGGCTTTCTGGAATCATAAAATGTTAAGCTACTTCGATTGGTCTAATTGGCAAATAATTTCAAGTGTTAAAAGTAGAGCTCTCAATTTAACTTTTCATTTCGAGCCTTTCACAGCCTTATGAAGTATCGTAAATGGATCACGCAACACGTGATCTTAAATATGTAAATTTATGTTTGACTTGTTTTGTTAGGGTTTTTTGTCTTATTTAATAACGCGCTGATTTCTTCACTTAATGATTTTTTTTCTTAATTTAAAATCGTCTTAAATATTTTTTGAATGAAGTTACTTATTTGTTTGAAATTATGCGAAATAATTAATGGCAGGCGTGGTGATTTTCCCGATGCTTCAAGGGACATGGAACGATCTTGCGGAATTTCAATAGCAAAATTTTCGGAACTATGTCTGATCGATTGGCGTATTTTAATCTTTTTCAGCTCATCTAGTGCCTTGGCAAAGTTGATTTCAACACTAACAAGGACTGAATGAGGGACATAGTTTAATTAATCTCTATATGCCTAAATTCTTAGAATGCATATACTTTATGCGGTCGGAAATGGATATTGTAGATACACCCTTTCTAGACGTGCCCTTTTTTCCCTTTTTGTGGTGAAGGGTATAAAAAAACAGATTTTGAAAGTACTCGAATTGTAACAAAAATATTGTTGGTAATTTTCATGTAAATGTTGTTGCAATACTTACAATGTTTATATCCAGATAAATGAAATATTGTAGGAAGAAAATTAGGTTATTCGACTAAGAACATATTCCCAACTCTGATAATTTTCATTAGAATTTTATTATGTATTTTCATTTTTAATTGTATTTTCAATTTTTTTAGAAGTTAACCAATAGAAAGCATGTTAACAGCTTCTCGGGTTATATATGATACAACATACAACTGACAATATTTTGTAAATGAAATATACATGTAGACATATTTTTAAATTTTATAATAAAATACAAAGAAAAAATTTTTAAATATTTTTTAAAGTAATTTTGCGTTTTGTTTTGTTGTGGAGAACAAATTATTGTTGTCGTAATCATACATAAAGTTTTTTTTTTTTACAAACCAGTGCTTCAATGAATTAAATATGTTCCGTGAAAGTAAAAAGCATGTGATATTAAATAATTATTAATTATTATTCTTACAGCTTCTTAAAGACTTCTTAATTACTTAAAATTTTTAGTTATTCTATGAATAATTAATATTTCATTTTGTGTTCTGTTAGGGAGTAATAACGCCAGACACACCGGTATTTAAAATATAAAAGAAAATGTCGCTTAAGTTACCAACATTTTCATTAACTTGGCATATATTCGTCAAACAATTAAAGTTTTATGGCAAATGTTTCCCTTTGTTTTGTTTATTAAATACTGTTTTGTTTAACAAAACTGTTTCTTTAAGGCAACTTAATTAGGTAAATAAAACTAAACAAATCTGAATTTAATCTTACGATTAAGTATTTTGTTAAAGGTGTTGTGTTGTAAAACTTAAACATGAGATTTTATCGCTGATTAACGGTGATTGTTTGTACAATTTGGGTGCTTAAGTATTTAGTTAACGATATAAGTTGCCTGTCAACAAAGAACCCTTAATGTCAAACATACCAAACAGCTAAAAAACTGTAGAAATATTATTAAGTATTTCTTTTGTTTCCTTCGGTATGTTCCATAGGAACAACCCCTTTTTGTCAAATGGAAAATTTAATTTTTTTTTCATAAAGAACTCTGATTTGTTTTAATAAATTCTTTTCTTTTATAAAATATATAGAATTTAAATAAAACAGTGATAATATGGAAGAACACATATAAAGATTCGTCAAGGTTTCATGCAGACAAATGTTTTTTGAATGACAAATAGAGCAAACGAAGCAGTTCGCTTTACACTCATTTATTTGTTTTAATGTATGATTTGTGAAGGTCGCTAACAGATATTTCTTGTCAAGCATTTAAGCAGCAAATTAGCAAACGTCTTTTTGTTAAAATGTTTAATATTTGCGTATAGTTTATGCTCACGAGCAAAAACAATAAAAAACTAAGGTCCATTACTACCACTTGCCGTTAGTAAAAAACAGTATTTTGTCGGACCGATAATGAATTTGAATGAATTTGCACTATAAAAACTTCACTAATTATTTTTTTCCCTGAATATTTTTATTGTTAATATAAACAATAAAAAATTAAATATCTAATAATGCAAAGCTATTTATCAGACAGCTAAAATCTTGCCTTTAACTAACGGCAAGTTGTAATAATTGTCCTACAAACACATCCAAACTTTAAAAATTTGACACCAATATAAATTCAATTGTTCTTATATCGCAAAGCAACTTGACAGTTTTCTTTTACAGCAATAGAACGAAAAACAAAAGTAATAAAAAAGAAAGAAAACTGTCTTTCAAGTTGCATTCAGCTTATATCACAGCTGTCAGTTTAAAATATTGACAAGCAATATGTTGGATTAAAAGCAAGAAACTTGAAACTTCAAATCAAGATTTTGAATGTGTAACTGCAGCGTTATTTAGAGTTTTTGTTTAACATTTTATCTACAACTGGGATTAACTGAAAATAAACATAATCAGAAAAATCTGCAATCGGGAAATTGAGGATATGAGAAAGCACATGGACGATACCCGTAATTGCGATCTTTTGGAAATATCCGAATTGGGCCTGGCGAACAGAGCTTAGTTTAACGCTCATAAAACCCAGTGCTGTGTGCTTTCGCACAGGCGTACTACTGAAAAT
The DNA here is from genome assembly GCA_937654795.1 of Cistogaster globosa. Lineage (NCBI taxonomy): Eukaryota > Metazoa > Arthropoda > Insecta > Diptera > Tachinidae > Cistogaster > Cistogaster globosa. The sequence goes on along the minus strand of OW569403.1, from coordinate 60,012,839 downwards.
GCTACCTCATCTGTAACTATGGGTGATTATATATTAAGAAATCAGAAGCTCTCGATGTTCTTGACATAAAAATTCAAAGCGATGTTCGTTGGAACAGGCATATTTTTCATGTCGCAAAAGAAGCATTCAAGTGCCTATGTTTTCTGAAACGGTGTAAGAAATACTTCACTCCATCTAATCTTCTTACTATCTATGTCACCTTTATCGGACCGAAAATGGAATACAACTCTCATGTATGGGCCGATGCTTCAAAATCTATATTGGATTTACTCGACCGCGTACAGGAGAGAGTGAAGAAGCTCATCGGTGACAGTAGGGTATCCAACTCTATTGACTCACTGGAGCATCGACGCAACGTGGGGTGTGTTCAATTTTTTTTGGTTACTACAACGAAATGTGCTCTTATGAAATCAGGGAAATTGTTCCTGAAAACCGAAATTTTATACGCGCAACGCGCTCTGCACTACGCATTACATAAAAAATTCGTTTTTTAGCCGAACAGTTCTTATGTGGAATAAACTCCCTGCAGGGGTCTTTCCTGCCACTTTCAATGTGCAAAGATTCAAATCAAATGCCTACAAGCACTACTCCCTCTATCCCCCTTCCTACAATCTACTTTCCTAGTTCTGGCACAATGCATGGCATAAGTTGGGGTCATCCGCTGAGTGCTGCTCCTAATTAATAAATATTTGTATTTGTATTAGAGCTGTGTACGTCATGAACTATTGAACTATTGCTCAGCTGGACTAAGTAAACTAATAAGCGTACTGACCTGACTTGATCTCATTAATTCATTTTCGCTCTTTCTTTAATTTTTTATTTTAGCTCATATGTTTTTCGCTTATTCACGGTATCGAGCGGTTTTTTATTTTACACACGTTTTTATTCACATTTTAGTGTTTCAGTCCCTATAGCTTTTTTTATTGCTTATTAAGGAAGGTAAAAGCAAGCAGCAGAACAGTTCGTCATAAAGCAGATGTTTGATTGAAAAATTCTTAAACACACAAAAAAAAAAAACGCTTTAACTGTTAATACACGGAGTTTGATAGTTACATACGACTAGTGAAATCCTTTTTGTAATGTAGTATTTATATGTTTTAGTTATACAATTGTTTATTTTCAATCAAAAGTTATGATACTAATATTGAGGATTTTTTTTCTGTGTTAAATCAATATGTCTTTCTAGATTAAGATTTTTTTTCGATATTTTGTCTCACATTGTTGGCAATTATCATATTTTCTAAGGTCTTGCTTTACAATTATTTTTCCTTCTTAACAAATTTAAGAAATTAAAAAATAAAAAATAAACTTAAAACAAATTAATAATTTTTTATTTTCGTTTATGCAACTGAAATATAAATACGTTCCTAAAGATGACAAAATTTTTTAAAATATTGTAGGTAGTAAATAAAGTATTTAAGAAAACTTTAAGCTGAACTGTTACTTATTGAATTTCTTAGAAAAATTGGAATTTTGTCTACTTTATAAGAATTTTTAATCTGCAAAATATAAAAAAAGGAAGAGTGCTATATTCGGCTATGCCAAATCTTATATACCCTTCACCATGTATATAACTCTAGTTTAGTGATAATAGAAAAAAATATTGAGGTGACAGAGAATAAAAAAAAAAAATTTACACAAAAATATTATCGGTTCCTAATGGGTTAAATATTTTTAAAAAGTTTTAATATTTCCTGAAAGATGTCCCCAAAAGCTTTTAAATGATACTCATGTTGACCATATCGACAATCGAAAACTTTTTATGAAAATTTCAGGGCCCATAAATCGGAAAATACAAACTAGCACTAAGTTTTCACTTAATGTTTTTTTCAATATTTGTTATATTAATTGGAGTTATTTAAGTGATCCAAATGATATGCAAAGATTAAAGGTTGGTGTGGTGCTTTGTCTGCCACCTCGAAGGTCATAGACCGAGTTTGTTGATTTTTAGTAAAAAAATTTGCGAACCTATGTTTGATCGATTGGCGTAATTAGATTTTCTCTAGTTCGTCTAGTGCCTTGGCAAAGTTGATTCCAAAACGAACATGGACGGACACACGGATACCGCTCAACCAGCTTCGTTGTGATGAAGGTTACAAAAATAATAATGATGTAAAGCATAATACTATTTGTTAAATGTAAGAGTCATAAAGACTTTTTTAAATATTTTGCTGATGTGGCAACACTGATACTGACTGATTTAACTTAAGTTAATACAGAGCTTTTAAAATGAACTCCAAATAAAATAAATTGCTAATAAAATGAATAACTGAACTAAATAACTAACCTGGTTTAACAAAGTGATCTGTGGTTGTAATTGAAAAGTTGGTCTTATTACTAATAGGTTGCTATTATAGGGTAAGAATCTTCCCTGTGCTTAAAATTATAAATGCTTAAATATAAAATTGTTGAAATAAATTAAATATAATTCTTGCAAAAAAAAGCGATTTCAAAACAGAAAAACTTAAATTCATATTTCCTTAGGACGGTAATTATACATTAATTATATTAGATTTTATTCGAGAAAGTTTGTGTTAGGATTTTTTACACTTTTTATTGCGGAGACAGTCAAACAAAATTTGTTTAAATTCTTAGTGTAGGTCTATAACTCTTCAAAAGATTGGCAATATGTATTAAATTAGAATCATAAGGGCACCATTTAATTTCTAACTATAAATATTTATACTTGTTTTTATACTTGATAATAGTAGTGGACATTCTGTCTTATTTTCAAGAGTTTATCTGTAACGGTTTTAAAGAAAGGGCCATGTGGGTCAAATTACATCAGTTATAGGGACACCATTTAATTTGTAATTTCAAGTTTGCCACTTGTTATAGCGGATTTAGCAATAATGGTTCTGTACAAATTTCAATCAACTGTCTACAACAGTTTGGTCATATACAACAAATACAGCAATTATAGTAACACCCTTTAATTTGTAATTTTAAAGATTTATACTTTTCAATTTACCAGACAAAGTAGTTGAGATTCTGTTTAATTTTCAAGTGTTTGTATATAACGATTCAAATGATAGGGCCATATAGACCAATTTACTTCATAAGTGGGAACACCCTTTAATTTATAAATTTAAATTTTATACTTGTTTTTATAGCGGACTTAGCAATACATGTTCTTTGTAAATTTCAGCAGTCTGTTTATTACAGTTCAAAAGTTTGTCCACATACATCAAAATACATTAACTATTGGGACGCCCTTTCATTAAAATTTTTGCTATTATAACGGTCACAGTAATCGACATCCTGTCTAATTTTTAGGCGTTTGTCTATACAGGTTTAAAAGATATACGAACATAAATCAATTTATTTCACCTATGGAAACACTCTTTAATTTTTAGATTTATTTTTGTATTACTTTTTGATATTTGGAGCTGTAGTAATACGCATATTTTTTAATTTTAACATGTATGTTGTATGGGGACACCCTTCAATTTTTAAGATTAAAACTGGTTTTAAAAACCGTACCAAACGATTTACAAAAAGGATTACGTCCAACTCTAGTATCAGTTATATAAAGGGAAGTATTACTCATGATAGCACATTTAAAGTTTGTTTTTGTTTGTTTTGTTTGTTTTTATTGTTAAATAAAATAGAATTAGGTTTTGTATTTTAAAGTTTTAGTAGTATTTCTAAACGAAAAGTTTCTTTTTTAATAATTATTTTCTATTAAATTTAATGTTGTTGAATATTAATTAAAGGCTGTAAATAAAACCCTTCATTTAAATTTAATAACAACTGTTTTACATGTGACTCATGTCGCTTTTAACTGGGTTTTTAGAAACTTTATTTTTTATATTTAAGGAGTGCTAACAGGCTTGCAATTATACATTTGAATTAGTAATTCCCTACGCATGTAGGTAAATAATATTAAAATTCTTACACTAAATTAAAATAGAGAAATATTAAAGTTTATAAAATTATTTTTGTTGAATAAATAAGCTTTCGGCTTTTAAAAACAAAAATATAATTTCGCTATTTTCATTTCTTTTTAAATGGGTACTTACAATTTATGTACAATTTGCCAACTGTAAACTTTTGGCGAATAAAAAAATCAATGGTCATTAAGCATTTTTATTGTTAACCAGTATTTTAAAAATAAAAAATAATTACTCAGTCTTCGCTGTAAATAAACTTAAACAAATTGTATACTGCTCTTGTAAAAACTGCAAAAGCAAAACAGTTACATGAAATTGCTCAAAAATATTACTAAAATTACCAAATCGGCATAGCTGAATATAGCAACTTCTACTTCACTTTAGTAAAAGTAAGTACTATATATAATTTAACATAAAAATGTCACCGGCTCTTAATGGGTTAAACATTCCTAAAAAAAATTTGCATTTCTGGAAAGATCTTTTCAAAAGCTTTTTAAATGATACTCATATTGATGTCTTATAAAATAATGTGCACAATCGCAGTTTTCTATTAAAAGTTCAGAGGCCCATAACCCGGAAAATATAGACGAGTGCCAATTGTCCCATGTATTCTTTTCTATTGTAGTGTCTTGGTGAAGTTGATTATAACACGGACGGACAAACAGACGAAATATAGGACATATCTCAACCGACATAAGGGGTCGGAAATGAATTTTGTAGAAATTACAAACGGAACGACAAACTTAGATAAAGAGGTATCTCTAAGTAAATTTAAGTTGTCGTTCCACCTGTGGTAAAGGCTATAAAAATTTTAAAGCGAAGTAAAAAATTGTAAATTAACTGTTAAACAATTCATGCCATAATCGTAGAATTCTTCTATTGACGATTTCAGCGACACTGGTGGTTTTCGAAAATTAACTGCAGCTCTGTAGCGCCGGTTTTTTATTTATGACTCATTTATTTATTTATTTAAACAACTAACCATAAGAAAATATTAAAGTTAAATGCCTAACTTAATCTGTAAACTAAAAGAAAAAGAAATCAAAGATAAATATTCGGCTGTGCCGAATCCTTTATACCCTTCACCAAAGAATTGTTTATTTATTTCCCTAAAAAATTTTTTTTTTTGATGACTTAGGTAATTCTTTGAAATAATGAAGATATCTGGGTTAAATTTAAATTGTTTGTTTGTCGACATGGGGTCTGCTCTGCACTCTCCTTCGTTAAAGAATATATTGAAATATTGGACAGTTATAATATAAGGAAGTAAGGGTGCTTTATTTGCCTGTGTCGAGTCTTATATATTACTCACAAAAATAATAAAAATTTTTCTTTTAGGAATGTGAAGTTTTTAGAAAACTTTTAAATTGTTCACAGATTTTATTCATTTTATTTCTTTTTTCTCATATTTCGTTTTTAAATATAACAAATAACATAATATAACAAAGCAAAAAATAATGATAACTAATAAAAACACAATTAAATCTGAAAAACCTATGGAAAGTAGATGCTTAAAGAAGTCACTAAGGTTATCGTCTTAATGGCTCATAATCACAATTATAAGAGAAAAAATAAGAAAAGCTTTCCTAGATCATTTTCTTTTAGAAAAGTCTAGATGATTTTACTCGTCTATAAATAGAAATCCTGGTTGCTTTAGTTTGGCAGTATTAAGCAAACCGTCGAACAGAAAACTTGCGTGTGAATAGCAGTGTATGTCCTTTAACAGTATGGTCAACAAAATTTTACAGGATTAAGTAAGTAAAGTGACATTAAAAGTTATTTATTGGCGTGTTTTCTTTCACAATTAAAACAATCCAGCATAACAAAAAAAATGTACAATCTGTTGCAAAAGAAAAAAATTTTTGCCATTCGTTATTTGTACTTCTCAATACGCAGTGAACACTTAAAATACATCATCTGAAGTTGTGGCTTTTTATTTTAAAATCACAACTCAAGACATATTTTTAAGCATAAATGTTGCTTAATCTTGTGATATACTTTTTATTTTTTTAAATTGTACCTTATACGTTTGGTAGTAACAAAAAATAACATTTTTACTTATTTGGGAATAGAGGAATCTTTGGACCTCTTAGCAGTGACCGTTATTCTGGTTTAAATAAATAACATTGATGTGGTGGACAATTGGTTTCGTATATTTTGCGGCTTAAAAAACAATTTAATTAGTGCATAAGACATTTCATAGCCGTGTATTCTACCTTTTCGTTTATCTGAATTAACTTCTTATAAGATTTAAAAGATTGTTTAATTCCAAAGTCATTTGAACACCAAAAAGCTACATCTAAGCAAAGCAGATTTCTAAATAATTTCATTAATTTAAAATTTTTGGAGAACCTTTTTAATTTAAAATTGTATTTAAACTTACGGCTTTGGCTCGAGCCATTCATTACATTATCACGTAAAATTTTTAAGCCACATTTATTAAATTTATTTTGTAAAACCGTTATAACTAAGAGAATTTCAAATAAGTTGAAAAAATATTGTCAAGAGTTCAAACCCCAACAGAACCTTGAAATTAATTTTAGTGTAATCGCAGTAAATAAGTCGCTGAAGATAGCGAACATAGAAAATGAGACGGCAAAACGGACAATGAAGTAATATAACGAAACACTGACATCGAAAAACAGTTGTGTAGTCATAGTTGATGGCTTGTTGAAGACGCTTGCCGCTTAATTATTTAACTTTAAAAAATTGTTAAACTCGCCTAAGGGAGCGAGAGAGAAAAGTAACAAAAATATATCAATGAGTACGATTCTCGCCGCAATTAAAGAGATAGATGATGAAGGTAAATGAGGTGGCAAATGCCAAAAATGCTGCATTACATTCTGCTGCTGTCTAAAATTTTATCGTTTTCTTAAAAAAAAAAAAAAAAAAACGAAAGGATTTGTAAATATTTTTGGTTTTTTTTATTAAAAAATTAAAATAAATTTATTTCGAGTTAATAAATTTATTTGTTAAAAAACAAAACTTAATAAAAATTTATTCCTTTTTAAACAAAAATCAAGCTCAGTAATTGATTAACTTTTTGGTTGAAATTTGCAAACTATTTTGTATTTGTGATCACCGATTTGTTCATGCTCTTGCATTCATTCTTGTAAAGCAATTAAAAAAAATTATTTATTACTTTGTAGTTTAGTATTCTCGACTAGTTTGGTTTATACTTTTTAAATCTTTCAACACTACATAGACTTTTGATGTCTTTTAAATGACTTAAGTGAGCAATATTAATTATCTTTCACAAAAGCGTCAATCCTGGTAATAAAATTTTCTAAATTATAATCGTTATAAATTCGTGTAAAAATAAATGTAATTAAATTGCCATTCTTGCAAAGCACGTTTGACTTTGATATATTTCAAAAATTATAAAACACCTGTTAATAAAACTACATGTAAAAATGAAACCGCAATAAATTAAAGCTGTAGAACAAATTTGAGGAGACGAAAGTTATAATTATTAATCATTATTTTACTTTTTACTTGCTGGGTGTGTGTGTATCGTAGAAAAAAAGCTTTTGTTGAAAGCCAGCTCATACCGTTAATTAAATATTTAATCGTTTAAATAGCATTAAACAATTTCCTTTATGTTGCGATTTAATCTTTTGTTAACATCTTACGGTGTAACACCTTTATTTTGAGGGCTTATAATAAAACAAAGTTGTAAATTTAGACTTGTTTAAAAATATTTTTCTTTTTTAACGAATTGGCTTAAATAAGTTTTATTATAAAATTTAAGTGCGATAGAAAACTTGTGTGTGTGTATGTTCTGTTTGAGTTTGTGTTTGTGTTTGTGTTCGTTTAAGTTTTTGTTAAGTCATCAGGAAATAATTTCTATTCTCACTGGATTAAAAATTAATTATCAGTTAATTGATGATTATATTGTCATTAACATTTTTATGTAAGCATTAAATTTGAATAGCAAATAATTAAGAGAATATATGTATCGTGTTTATTAACTTAGTCTTAGTTTTAGTTTTACAAAAGTTATTATTTCAGTGATGAGAATATAATTATATCCGGCTTCATAAAATAAATTAAAATGCACTGCACAGAAAAAAGTTTTTAAGCTTAACAAATGGTTCTATTGTCAATTAACTAAGAAGTAAATTCAATTTTTAATAAAACAATTAATAAAATCAATTATATATTTAATTAAAAAAGAAAGAAAAAAACAATTTTCCAATTAAATAAATAATTAAGTCAATTAAAAATTTATTATTAATTCCGTTCTAAATAACAACAAATGAAAAAAAAAAAAATTCTCTATCGTAAGCTTTTTCTTTAAACTTCGAATATTAAAAATTTGTAGTCTGTGTCTAACTGAACATTTCCCAGATAAGGCAGCTACTTAACAAAGAAAGTTCTCTGATAATCTCCCTTCATCAATGTCATTTAAGATTAAGCGAAATCATATCATGGTTCTTAACGTAGTTTTATTGTTATTAAATTTTCGCCAGCAAAAAAAGATGAACTTGTTCTGTCGGAAAGTTCTTAAAGGAAATAAAAGGGTACGAAGAGATGGTTAGCACGTTTGCTACAAAGATATAAGTGATTTGTCGACCTGGGTTCATATCCCAGTATGTTTGAAATAAGAACAATAATTTTTCGTTTGCTTAATAAATTCCACTTTATGCCAGTGTTACCAGTCAAGATAAAATCTTTTGAGAAGTTATATAATCTATACATATAATAAAACAGTAACGGAGTCATTTCTATACATGCAATTTTCGTGTAGATAGTAATCGATATGCAATAAAAAATAACTATTTTTGAAAATTTTGTCTATCTGTTTGCCTTCCCGTCCATCTGTCTATGTTCGCATCACGTAAAAACTGCTGAATGGATTTAAATAAAATATTTTTTAAAGGGGTCCCTAAGAAACTTTGTTCAAATAAAGAATACTTTTTTTTCATAAAAATATGTCTTATCGCCGAGAAACTAAAGATTCAGATGAGAAGTCGTCCAATCTTGCCGCTATATAGAGGAGTTGTCAGTACATTTTATTTTTGTAGGTGGAAAAATTTTAAAACTGTTTACAGAATTTTACAACAAATGTTAAGAAACACATTTTTCTAAATTCTTATTTTAAGAAAATTAGAAATAATACGCGGACGAAGTCATAGACACTCCTTTAAAGCTCTTATGTGCTTTAACACCAGAGAGATTTCTATTTATCACTTCTCTTTGCAATCTGTCCGTTATGTTTTGAACTGTGTAATTCGCACACGTTAAATTTGCACAGTGTCAGTAAGTTATGAGTGCTATAATAAAAAATGTTAAAGTTAAAAATTAAAGGATGTCCTTGTATTGATGTGATTTTCTCTCATAGAGCTTTAGTTTTTAACCGTAGTAGCAGACAGTAAGAACTCACACAGAGTATGTAGAATTGATGTTCGCTATAGAAATAAATGTAAACAACAATTTTTGAAATGAATGAGTGTTTTCAAAATGCCGTGAATTCGAGGAGTATGGATGGTTTTTCCTTGAGAACTGTTATGGGTAGACACCTTAAAATTGTGCAGAGCATGTACTGCAAAAACTTCTATTAGAATAAGGACATAAAATTGAAAATAAATGGTATGAAAGGTAAGCCGATGGTAAAGTGATTATTAAAGTTATCGCTTTATTATTTTGAACCGTTTTAGGCAGGGTTTTTGTTGCTAGTTCGCTATAAAACAAGTATAAAAAAGTAAAATGTTAAAGGCGTCCTAATAGTAACGTAAATGTGTCCGCTATAACAAGTCTTAAAGGTAAAACTAACACGAAGAGTATTTTCTGATTGATATTTTAAAAAATATATATACAATCGTACTTTTTATAAATAGTTCAGAGGCCCATAACTCGCAAAATGTAAGCGAATGCCAATTTTTTCACTTGATGTTTTCTTCTTATTTTTTAATTCTCTATTGTTATTTTTACTGAGGCTACTTCAGTGCTTTGAATCAAAGAACATAGGCCGATCTTGGTGATTGTCAATAGCAAACTTTTCGAAACTGTGTCTGATCGATTGGTGTATTTGAATTTTCTCAAGCTTATCTAGTGCCTTAGCAAAGTAAATTTTAACACTGAAATGGACAGACAGACGTACATCGCTCAATCTTTATTACTTTATGGGGTCGGAAATAGATATTGAAGATATACTCTTTTTCCACTTTTTGTATTTAAGGGTATTAAAAACAAATAGTGAGGTAATAGAGGATTAAAAAAAATTTACATATAAATGTCATCGCCTGTTAATCGGTTGAGAATTAAAAAAATAGTGTTTTCTGAACGATCTCTTTAAAAGATTTTAAATGACACCCTATAAAAATTTTAAAGCGAAGTAAAAAATTGTAAATTAACTGTTAAACAATTCATGCCATAATCGTAGAATTCTTCTATTGACGATTTCAGCGACACTGGTGGTTTTCGAAAATTAACTGCAGCTCTGTAGCGCCGGTTTTTTATTTATGACTCATTTATTTATTTATTTAAACAACTAACCATAAGAAAATATTAAAGTTAAATGCCTAACTTAATCTGTAAACTAAAAGAAAAAGAAATCAAAGATAAATATTCGGCTGTGCCGAATCCTTTATACCCTTCACCAAAGAATTGTTTATTTATTTCCCTAAAAAATTTTTTTTTTTGATGACTTAGGTAATTCTTTGAAATAATGAAGATATCTGGGTTAAATTTAAATTGTTTGTTTGTCGACATGGGGTCTGCTCTGCACTCTCCTTCGTTAAAGAATATATTGAAATATTGGACAGTTATAATATAAGGAAGTAAGGGTGCTTTATTTGCCTGTGTCGAGTCTTATATATTACTCACAAAAATAATAAAAATTTTTCTTTTAGGAATGTGAAGTTTTTAGAAAACTTTTAAATTGTTCACAGATTTTATTCATTTTATTTCTTTTTTCTCATATTTCGTTTTTAAATATAACAAATAACATAATATAACAAAGCAAAAAATAATGATAACTAATAAAAACACAATTAAATCTGAAAAACCTATGGAAAGTAGATGCTTAAAGAAGTCACTAAGGTTATCGTCTTAATGGCTCATAATCACAATTATAAGAGAAAAAATAAGAAAAGCTTTCCTAGATCATTTTCTTTTAGAAAAGTCTAGATGATTTTACTCGTCTATAAATAGAAATCCTGGTTGCTTTAGTTTGGCAGTATTAAGCAAACCGTCGAACAGAAAACTTGCGTGTGAATAGCAGTGTATGTCCTTTAACAGTATGGTCAACAAAATTTTACAGGATTAAGTAAGTAAAGTGACATTAAAAGTTATTTATTGGCGTGTTTTCTTTCACAATTAAAACAATCCAGCATAACAAAAAAAATGTACAATCTGTTGCAAAAGAAAAAAATTTTTGCCATTCGTTATTTGTACTTCTCAATACGCAGTGAACACTTAAAATACATCATCTGAAGTTGTGGCTTTTTATTTTAAAATCACAACTCAAGACATATTTTTAAGCATAAATGTTGCTTAATCTTGTGATATACTTTTTATTTTTTTAAATTGTACCTTATACGTTTGGTAGTAACAAAAAATAACATTTTTACTTATTTGGGAATAGAGGAATCTTTGGACCTCTTAGCAGTGACCGTTATTCTGGTTTAAATAAATAACATTGATGTGGTGGACAATTGGTTTCGTATATTTTGCGGCTTAAAAAACAATTTAATTAGTGCATAAGACATTTCATAGCCGTGTATTCTACCTTTTCGTTTATCTGAATTAACTTCTTATAAGATTTAAAAGATTGTTTAATTCCAAAGTCATTTGAACACCAAAAAGCTACATCTAAGCAAAGCAGATTTCTAAATAATTTCATTAATTTAAAATTTTTGGAGAACCTTTTTAATTTAAAATTGTATTTAAACTTACGGCTTTGGCTCGAGCCATTCATTACATTATCACGTAAAATTTTTAAGCCACATTTATTAAATTTATTTTGTAAAACCGTTATAACTAAGAGAATTTCAAATAAGTTGAAAAAATATTGTCAAGAGTTCAAACCCCAACAGAACCTTGAAATTAATTTTAGTGTAATCGCAGTAAATAAGTCGCTGAAGATAGCGAACATAGAAAATGAGACGGCAAAACGGACAATGAAGTAATATAACGAAACACTGACATCGAAAAACAGTTGTGTAGTCATAGTTGATGGCTTGTTGAAGACGCTTGCCGCTTAATTATTTAACTTTAAAAAATTGTTAAACTCGCCTAAGGGAGCGAGAGAGAAAAGTAACAAAAATATATCAATGAGTACGATTCTCGCCGCAATTAAAGAGATAGATGATGAAGGTAAATGAGGTGGCAAATGCCAAAAATGCTGCATTACATTCTGCTGCTGTCTAAAATTTTATCGTTTTCTTAAAAAAAAAAAAAAAAAAACGAAAGGATTTGTAAATATTTTTGGTTTTTTTTATTAAAAAATTAAAATAAATTTATTTCGAGTTAATAAATTTATTTGTTAAAAAACAAAACTTAATAAAAATTTATTCCTTTTTAAACAAAAATCAAGCTCAGTAATTGATTAACTTTTTGGTTGAAATTTGCAAACTATTTTGTATTTGTGATCACCGATTTGTTCATGCTCTTGCATTCATTCTTGTAAAGCAATTAAAAAAAATTATTTATTACTTTGTAGTTTAGTATTCTCGACTAGTTTGGTTTATACTTTTTAAATCTTTCAACACTACATAGACTTTTGATGTCTTTTAAATGACTTAAGTGAGCAATATTAATTATCTTTCACAAAAGCGTCAATCCTGGTAATAAAATTTTCTAAATTATAATCGTTATAAATTCGTGTAAAAATAAATGTAATTAAATTGCCATTCTTGCAAAGCACGTTTGACTTTGATATATTTCAAAAATTATAAAACACCTGTTAATAAAACTACATGTAAAAATGAAACCGCAATAAATTAAAGCTGTAGAACAAATTTGAGGAGACGAAAGTTATAATTATTAATCATTATTTTACTTTTTACTTGCTGGGTGTGTGTGTATCGTAGAAAAAAAGCTTTTGTTGAAAGCCAGCTCATACCGTTAATTAAATATTTAATCGTTTAAATAGCATTAAACAATTTCCTTTATGTTGCGATTTAATCTTTTGTTAACATCTTACGGTGTAACACCTTTATTTTGAGGGCTTATAATAAAACAAAGTTGTAAATTTAGACTTGTTTAAAAATATTTTTCTTTTTTAACGAATTGGCTTAAATAAGTTTTATTATAAAATTTAAGTGCGATAGAAAACTTGTGTGTGTGTATGTTCTGTTTGAGTTTGTGTTTGTGTTTGTGTTCGTTTAAGTTTTTGTTAAGTCATCAGGAAATAATTTCTATTCTCACTGGATTAAAAATTAATTATCAGTTAATTGATGATTATATTGTCATTAACATTTTTATGTAAGCATTAAATTTGAATAGCAAATAATTAAGAGAATATATGTATCGTGTTTATTAACTTAGTCTTAGTTTTAGTTTTACAAAAGTTATTATTTCAGTGATGAGAATATAATTATATCCGGCTTCATAAAATAAATTAAAATGCACTGCACAGAAAAAAGTTTTTAAGCTTAACAAATGGTTCTATTGTCAATTAACTAAGAAGTAAATTCAATTTTTAATAAAACAATTAATAAAATCAATTATATATTTAATTAAAAAAGAAAGAAAAAAACAATTTTCCAATTAAATAAATAATTAAGTCAATTAAAAATTTATTATTAATTCCGTTCTAAATAACAACAAATGAAAAAAAAAAAAATTCTCTATCGTAAGCTTTTTCTTTAAACTTCGAATATTAAAAATTTGTAGTCTGTGTCTAACTGAACATTTCCCAGATAAGGCAGCTACTTAACAAAGAAAGTTCTCTGATAATCTCCCTTCATCAATGTCATTTAAGATTAAGCGAAATCATATCATGGTTCTTAACGTAGTTTTATTGTTATTAAATTTTCGCCAGCAAAAAAAGATGAACTTGTTCTGTCGGAAAGTTCTTAAAGGAAATAAAAGGGTACGAAGAGATGGTTAGCACGTTTGCTACAAAGATATAAGTGATTTGTCGACCTGGGTTCATATCCCAGTATGTTTGAAATAAGAACAATAATTTTTCGTTTGCTTAATAAATTCCACTTTATGCCAGTGTTACCAGTCAAGATAAAATCTTTTGAGAAGTTATATAATCTATACATATAATAAAACAGTAACGGAGTCATTTCTATACATGCAATTTTCGTGTAGATAGTAATCGATATGCAATAAAAAATAACTATTTTTGAAAATTTTGTCTATCTGTTTGCCTTCCCGTCCATCTGTCTATGTTCGCATCACGTAAAAACTGCTGAATGGATTTAAATAAAATATTTTTTAAAGGGGTCCCTAAGAAACTTTGTTCAAATAAAGAATACTTTTTTTTCATAAAAATATGTCTTATCGCCGAGAAACTAAAGATTCAGATGAGAAGTCGTCCAATCTTGCCGCTATATAGAGGAGTTGTCAGTACATTTTATTTTTGTAGGTGGAAAAATTTTAAAACTGTTTACAGAATTTTACAACAAATGTTAAGAAACACATTTTTCTAAATTCTTATTTTAAGAAAATTAGAAATAATACGCGGACGAAGTCATAGACACTCCTTTAAAGCTCTTATGTGCTTTAACACCAGAGAGATTTCTATTTATCACTTCTCTTTGCAATCTGTCCGTTATGTTTTGAACTGTGTAATTCGCACACGTTAAATTTGCACAGTGTCAGTAAGTTATGAGTGCTATAATAAAAAATGTTAAAGTTAAAAATTAAAGGATGTCCTTGTATTGATGTGATTTTCTCTCATAGAGCTTTAGTTTTTAACCGTAGTAGCAGACAGTAAGAACTCACACAGAGTATGTAGAATTGATGTTCGCTATAGAAATAAATGTAAACAACAATTTTTGAAATGAATGAGTGTTTTCAAAATGCCGTGAATTCGAGGAGTATGGATGGTTTTTCCTTGAGAACTGTTATGGGTAGACACCTTAAAATTGTGCAGAGCATGTACTGCAAAAACTTCTATTAGAATAAGGACATAAAATTGAAAATAAATGGTATGAAAGGTAAGCCGATGGTAAAGTGATTATTAAAGTTATCGCTTTATTATTTTGAACCGTTTTAGGCAGGGTTTTTGTTGCTAGTTCGCTATAAAACAAGTATAAAAAAGTAAAATGTTAAAGGCGTCCTAATAGTAACGTAAATGTGTCCGCTATAACAAGTCTTAAAGGTAAAACTAACACGAAGAGTATTTTCTGATTGATATTTTAAAAAATATATATACAATCGTACTTTTTATAAATAGTTCAGAGGCCCATAACTCGCAAAATGTAAGCGAATGCCAATTTTTTCACTTGATGTTTTCTTCTTATTTTTTAATTCTCTATTGTTATTTTTACTGAGGCTACTTCAGTGCTTTGAATCAAAGAACATAGGCCGATCTTGGTGATTGTCAATAGCAAACTTTTCGAAACTGTGTCTGATCGATTGGTGTATTTGAATTTTCTCAAGCTTATCTAGTGCCTTAGCAAAGTAAATTTTAACACTGAAATGGACAGACAGACGTACATCGCTCAATCTTTATTACTTTATGGGGTCGGAAATAGATATTGAAGATATACTCTTTTTCCACTTTTTGTATTTAAGGGTATTAAAAACAAATAGTGAGGTAATAGAGGATTAAAAAAAATTTACATATAAATGTCATCGCCTGTTAATCGGTTGAGAATTAAAAAAATAGTGTTTTCTGAACGATCTCTTTAAAAGATTTTAAATGACACCCTATATTAATGTCTTAAAAATTATAAATCACAATCAAACTTTTCTATGAAAATTTCAGTGGACCATAAATACAAAATATGGGCGAGTGCTGATTTTTCACTTGGTGTTTTTTCATAATTTTTTAATTCTCTATCGCTTTATGTATTTAATATTTGGATTGAAGATATTTCACTAAACTAGATTTGTTCCAAATGATATGGAAAAATTAGAGGTAGATGTGATACCTTGCTAGCTGCCTTTAAGGACATGGACCGATCATGTTGATGTTCTATAGCAATTATTTCGAAACTCTGTCTGAATGCTTGGCTTTTTTATATCTTCTTTAAATCATTTATTGCCTTGGCTAAGTTGATTTCCGTTCGAACAAGGACCGATAGATGGACGTCGCTCAATGGACTTCGCTAAGCATAAGAACTCAGAATTTATATCCTTTATTGGGCCGGAAATTGATATTTTAGAAACTAGAAATTACATGATACGGAACCCTTCGTAAGTAAGTCAAACTAACACTTAACGGCTTTTTGCTTGTTTATTCTACCATTTGTTCACAAGTACTAAAAATATTTTTATTATTTAAGTCGTATAAAAACATTCAAAGAAAAGAAATAAAAAATCCACATGCAAGTTTATATTTCGTAACAATTGCTGTCATTAAATTGTTTTATTTTTTTTTACTTAATAATATGGACGATAATCGATCAAAAAATAAACGTTTATGTTTTTATATTTTACTACACCCAAAATAAATTACGCCATTTGAGTAGGTACTTGAATTGATGAAATTATTTTTATAATAAGAAATACTTCGTTTAAAGTTAAAGAATTTAATGCTATTTAAACAAGATTGCGTTAAGTCTTATTATAAGCGGATATATTTGTATAAATAAATATTGAAAGTGTTTGAATGAAAAAATGTATAATGAGAACCAAAATAATCTGTTTAATGTCTGTATATTTTAAAAGAATCGTTTGAGCAAAAGAATATAAAAAACTCCCAGATAAATGAGTGTATAATCGATCTACTTTTAAGTTTATTTATTATATTAACATCTGGTTCAGCTTGACGTATAAGTAATTTTTAAGTATTTGTGTGATACAATTAATTATAACTCATACGTCCTGAGGTAAAAATATTATTACCCAGCACAAAAATAGAAAAAGTACTTAAAAAATTTAAAGGTACTTTCAATGATTATCTTAAATGCATTTTTAATAAGTTCGCTTATTTTAGTTAAGCTATAATTTCTGAACTTATAAAAAGCTCATAAAAATTCCGCTAATCAAAACTGGATTTAAGACTTAATAAGACAAAGTCAGATGACTTAACTGTCTTAATAAAATATTTGACAATTTAGTTCCATTTTAATACAACAAATAAATAATGAAAAAACCAATCAAGTTTATGTTATTTATCAGTATCTTGCATTTATTTAAAAAAAAATTGAAAAAATGTATTCTATATATCGCATTTTTATTGGTTTTAACATTCATTTAAGTGCCAAGCTGTTTTGTAAATGTGAACCTTTGCTTGCCAATAACACGCTAAAATTATTGGTTTTTTATATAAACTTAACCAGTTGACTCATGCATTACCTACTTCTTTTCCAGGAATCTTTTTGCTGGAAATTTTTACCAAGCAGTAGCCGCTTAAAGCTAACAAGCAGTTACAAATTCTCAACAAAAAAGAGATATGGAAAAATGTTTTAGCGACCACATAAAAACAACAAATACATGCACATGTACATGCAAAAGTGCGAAAATCATATCCATACGATTATTTCATTACTGCTCATATTGTCCTATTTACTGGATTCTATTTCAAATATTTTTTCGAAATTCAAAATTCTTATGCCTCAATTTAAATAGAATAAAACACATTTTATTAACACTTAACAATTATGTTAAATAATTTATTATTTATTTGTGTAATTACAGCATTTGTGCTTTTGGTTTTAAAAGAATTAAAAAGCCGCAGCTGTGGAAGCAAACAGAACTTTTGGAATCAACGTCTGCTTTCGTCTGTAAAATTTTATTTAAAAGTTACCAGTAGGTTGATTTTGTTTGCTATAACGACTTGAAGCTGCCACAGATTAAATGAGATTTGTATTTAAATAAATAACAAAACAAGAAGATAAAAATTATAAAGTCTACTGTACTTTTTGGCTTAAGTCGCTTTGTAATGCTGTCTTTTTAAAACATTTAGCTTTTACACTTATCACCTTTTTCAGTCAACTAAAAGTTGGTCAGCTTCCCAAAATGACAATTGGAAATTTTGTTATATGATACCATAACTGCTAAAATTATATTATGCAATCGTTTTCGTTTTTTAATGCTTTAATATGTAGTATTTCTGGGTTTGTTTGACACTCAAGTTGACTGCAGAAAGGTTGATTTTTTCAATACGCGATAAAAAGTACTAACAAAAGTGTCGGTGTATTTTATACCTAAAATTAATCTTTCGAAGAAACCTTGGGTTTGTTTTAAGGATGCCTTATTTACAAACGTGTTATTTTAAAAATAGGAAATACTAAAAATAAAGGCTGCTCCGAAAGTGACGTGATATTTATAAAAACATAGTTATTTTTTAAACCCGTAAAAAATGCACTGTGTCAGTAAAACTGTGTGCGCTAAGAACACAAGTAAAAAATAAATCTTTAAATTAAAGGGTGACCCAATTGTGGCGTGATATTTTAGTACGATATTTTAATATTTACTACGTCACTTTGAGTATCTTTGCTATTAGGAAAAGTATAAAATATTTAAAGTAATAAAATAATAAAAAGGGTGTTCCTATAGTGATGTGAGTGAGTTTCCATAGAGGCCGTGTATTTGACGAATATGGACACCTTTTTAACCGTTACAGGCAGACGTTTAATATTTGCACAGAGTATCTATTGCTGTTTCTACTATAAGAACAACTACAATAATTCTTGCAAGAAAAAAAACCGACTTCAAAACAGACATGCTTAAAATCATATTTCTTTACGACGGTAATTATACATTAATTCCATTAAATTATCTTCGAGAAAGTTTACGTCAGGATTTTTATATGTCGTAGAAAAAAATATGAATGCAGATAAAGCCAAAAAATTCAGAATTTATGTGGTCACCTTATATTTTATACTCCTTTTATTTCTGACACAGTAAAACAAAATTTGTTTAAATTCTAAGCGTTAGTCTATAACTGTTCAAAGGATTGGTCATATGCATCAAATTACTTGATATAGTTATGGACATTCTGTCTAATTTTCAAGAGTTTGTTTTCAATGGCTTCAAAGATAGTGCCATATGGGTTAAATTACATCAGTTATAGGGACACCCTTTTATTTCTAATTTCAAGTTTGATACTTATTATAGAGGACTTAGCAATATGTTATTTTAAATATGTATACTTCTTAATATGCCAGAAAAAGGTTGTTGTCATTCTGTTTAATTTTCAGGTATTTGTATATAACGGTTAAATTTTCTTTAAATATGGGAACACTCTTTAATTTCTAAATTCAAAATATATACTTATTGTTATAGCGGACTTAGCATTACAGGTTCTTTGTAAATATCAGTTTAAAAATTTTGCCACATACATCGACTTTCATCAACTATTGGGGCACCCTTTAAATTCCATATAAAAATTTTATACTTCTTATTATAGTGGACTTAGCAGTAAAGGTTCTTTGTAAATTTCGACTACCTGGTATAACAATTCAAAAGTTTGGCCATATACATCAATTTACATTGACTATTGGGACACCCTTTAATTGATAACTATGCTTTGTTATACCTGTTTTTATAACGGTGATAGTAATCAACATCCTGTCCAATTTTCAAGCCGTATATAAGTCAATTTACGTCACCAATGGGGACACCCTGTAATTTTTAGATTTATTTTTGTATTGCATTTTGCTTAGGGGGTGTTATAATTAAACACATTTCTTTTTTCAATTTCAAAGAAGTGCGCTTTACGGTTCATAATACACTTAAAAAACATGTATATTATATGGTGACACCCTTTATTTATACAGATTATAAACTGTTTTTATAACGGGACCAATCTGTAAGCTTAATCTATCAAATAACAAAAAATTTTCACAATCGGTTCAGGAAAGACTGAGATCTGCAGGCTCAAAAAAAAAAACAACATTCAGTCGATTTGATAGCCCGTTTCTTTTTGAAGTCGGTTAAAAAAAAGGATGTACCGATAGTAAAGTGATTTTGATAAATATAAATTTGCGCAGAGTATATATTTCTTGTTGACTATAAAATTTAATTATTAAAATTAAAAGGTGTGCCAATAGTAACATAATTTTGACAGGGCGTTTTTACAATTTGCCCAAAGTATATCTTACTATACCCGCTGTAAAAGCTTAAAAAACTTAAATTATTAATTAAATCGTCGCTCATACATGGTGTGGAATTCTTCTTATATGGGTCTAACTCGTATTTGGAAACTTTATTTATTTCTGCTTCTGATGTTTATTAAAAAAAAACAAAATACTTAATTAAAAGTTATTTTGTAGAATAAAAAATCACAAAGTAAACAAATGTTAGAATATTCATTGTGAATTTTATATATTCGCTTTGTTTAAAAAAAATAAAGAAGCAAAACTATTGTTTTATTTTTATTACAATAAATAACAGCAACAAAAGACTTATTTAAGAGCAATACACACAAAGAAGGTAGCTACTCACATCACAAGCAATTATATTAACAGAAATGACTGCGTTTGTTTACAGGCTTATTTGACTGAACAGAGGTTTTTATATTCGACCGTGTTAATAAATGTCTATGTTTCGTAAAGCAAACAGGCGGCAATGCAGGAATGTTTTATGTATAAAGCTGTCTCTGTTCCTTTCAAATAAATTTACTGCAGATTTTATTAAGAGAAAACTACAAGTAAGTGTTTGTTTATTTGTATTGTTGTTGTTCTTGTTTTCACAATAATTAACTTCTAAATGATGCGTAAATATTTATCAAATAAACCTCAACCATATTTAGGTATTCAAGCTTAACTCCTGCAATAAAATCCTTTAACAAATTGTTTGCTGTGTGCTCAACCAATTAATAAATGTCAAAAATTGTAAGCAAAAGTTTCCTTTTTTTTAAAAGAGTCACGTATTTGCATTTGTTTTTTTTTCGCTAAATTTAATTTAGCTTGAGGGTTAATATTTTCACTTTTCTTAAGGAGACATTTTTACGGCAATGGATTTTTAAAAGACTTAAAGACTGTGTGGATAATTTTAAAAGAAAATCGCCCAAAAGTGCTTAAAGTTGTTGAGATTAAATAACAGTTAAATTTAAATAAGTTTCGAGATATTAACTTTAAAAAAATTTCTAGTAATCTTTTAGTGTTGGAAAGTGGGCCAACTGACTTTTAGAAACGTGGAAAAGTCTTTATATAAATTAAATTCTAGAATTTTAAAATAATAAAATTTCTGATAATTGGACAGTTTTGCAAAAACGTTGAACAAAATCTACTTTCTGAAATAATAGCAAAATGAGATTCAAAACGGACAAATAATTGTTAGAACTTTTTCAGCACATGAACTTGATAGAGAGTATATCGAATAGCATTACAAGATATTTAATACGCCAATAAGAGAACATGGTACACAGGTTTTAATAAAAATGGGGTTGTTAATATAAAATGGATGTCAGTTTTAATACGAAAATCTTGTAAATGATTCAGTTTTTGTTGCACAGTTTTATCGTTGGCATTCTAATTAAAAATGGATACAATTCAAAATGTTGAGTGATTTCTTTCAAATTTATTAATTATATATTGAACATGGTCTCTTGGGATGTATGTCAGATCACTGTTTATAGTTTTTAAGGCCTTTTTCAAACTAAAGGGTTCTTATGAAGAGGCAAATACCAGAAGTTAACTTTTACTTTTACACTTTATTTGTTCGCTTCTTATTAACTCTGGCTGTGGCTGGATTGTACATGCACTGGTGTTGTGAAGAGTTAAGTTTTTCACTTACTAACGCTACTACATCTGTTTTTCTAATATAAAGGCGGCACTACCAGCTCGTCTGGCGCGGCTACATCACTATCTTTTACCTTCTCTAATAGACGGTCAAGATCATTTAAACTGTTAATTTCTATTTACACGCCTAAAAGCGAACTTTAGATCACAATTATTCCAGAGCAATTTTTAATGCTTTATAGTCAAAGCAGTTGGGATTTAAACTCATGACTCATGATTTTGTCATTAACAAGCAGGCAGGCATTTCCACAAACTTATCAGCTCAAGATGAATATGTTTTTTATTCTACTTACACATCCACTTCTTGTTAGTGGTGAAAATAATAACATACACACATATACACTTATACTCATAACAGCACACACATACACACACATTCACATACACATACACTAATAGGCAGATATGTTAAGGATCACCAAATCCTCTTTTTAATTTTTCGTAACAATTTGGAAAACCTGTCAAAAGAAAAAATACGTATGCGATCTGGCTTCCAAACTCACAAGCATAAATGTACAAATGTTAGCTGTTCCCGTATTCACCTACGAACTCAAAAATTAACAACGGAAAATGGCAAGACGTCCTACGGGTACAACTTCGATGGCAAAATAGCACAACCTTAGTTTCGCCATATAGCCGTATCCGCTTTATTCTGTAGATTTTCTGCTGAAAGAAGAAGGTCATAGATCCAATATTGAGGATTTTACACAATTTTACTTACTTTGCGAAAACTTTTAGAAAAGTCGAAAACAGAATAGCTGGATTGGGTTAAGGGAGCTTGAAGAACACCAGGCCTCCTGTGTTTTCCTTGTTAAAGTGAGCTACAAACAAAATCGAGCTTGAATATTTGTAAACGTTTCTGAAACATTTTTCTACAAAACGATTCAAGTTTGTTCTCTTTATTTTCACCATTGTCTGCGTATATGTAATTTAATGCAAATTTCGTGAAAAACTATAAAACTTAATAGCAAAGTCCATCTCCTCGTTTACTCTGTTTTTTTTTTACTTATAACAAGAAGCAACACACAACGAATGCAAAGCGAACGTTTCGTTTTGTTTATTTTCGTACCCTGACTAGAATCAAAGTGATGATAATAAAGAAAACAAGTAATTTTTCTTTAAAAAATTTTTTAATTGACATGCAAATACCCACTTGAAGTTTGTGAAGTATAAGTGCATTGATATCGATTTTTGTTTTAAAATTTCAGCAATTTTAAAGGCTGAAAAAGTTAACTTATGGATCATTTTTGTTACTTGTTTGTAAAATTAAGGTTATAAAGTATCCACCTCTTCAATAAAATTACCTTTTAATTATTATGTTATCCTTTTGTTAACTTAATCTGTCTAAGTATGTTAAATATTTGTATGGGATTAAAGAAAAGCAAAGGGAAAGGTAAAGGAAAAAATAGATTAAAAAAGCATCTTGTTTTACAATTAAACATAAAAAGCCAAAAAGAAAATTAGAAGATGAAAAGTATTTACAAATATGAATTCATGAATAATTTCTTTCTTACTTAGAAAAAAGGATTACAGAAGCAAAAAGGTTATGCTTTAAAAACAAAGTACTTTAGGAAATAAATACGAAACAAATAAAAGGAAAGATACAGAAAATTAAAAAATTAAGGAGGAGAAAAAGGTTTTATTGTATAAAATTCAAATGTTAAAGTTTGTTAGTGTTGTGTATTTTGTAACTTTCATTAAAACATCTAAAAAAATTAAAAAATTATTGACTTTTGTTTTGTGAACAAGATTAATGAGCGAATACACATTCAAGTAAAATAAATAAAATGCTTTTAGCTAGAAATGGAACATACTGAGGCATAACTGATTAAACATAATGGTGCCCACACAAAACAATATTTACATCAGGACTTTTTTTTTAAATTAACTGAAAAAAAAATTTATTTTTTTTGAAGAAAACTTAATTTGGTCGCCTAAATTTCTAACCGTTACACAAAGTGTTACCGAAAAAGTAAAAAACTAAAGATTTTTTGAAATATGTTTCTAACTTCTTTAAAATAAAAATTTTATAACAATTTATTAACAGTTAAAAAAAATAACCTGAATTTAGCATTTAAATCAAACTTTTTTATTTTTAATCATCTCATCTCAACTTGGGATTATTTCATTACCATTGATGTTTCATTGGCATTGTTTGAAATAATGAAAATGAAAAAGCTTGATTGCCATTTAATGATAATGATTTTATTTTGATTACAATTATAATCACTAATAGATGCAATTTAAATGAAATTGCTAAATTACTAATTACAATTAAAAAAGTTACTGTTACTGTTCCTGTTTATGAAAAATAAATCTATGAATCTTTAAGCCTTTAACCGATGAGCGAAGAAGCTCCCTGCAGAGGTCTTTCCTGCCACTTTCAATGTGCAAAGATTCAAATCAAATGTCTACAAGCACTTTTTCCTCTATCCCCCTTTCCACAACCTAATTTCCTAGTTCTGGCACAATGCATAAGTAGGGGTCATCCCCTGAGTGCTGGTCCTAATTAAAAAAAAATCATTAGACAATGATAATGACTTTTTTATCTATTTATCAACCATTCTTCTTAAAGTATTGCCGTCACTGACAATAATGGTAATGCTAATAAAATCATTAGCATTATATCATTACTCCATCTAATTAACAACTCCCATCTATGCCTTATACAATATTCTGCGTAAATTTAAAAATTAAAACTATTTAAAAAAGTCATTAAAATTTAAGGTCAGTGAGAAAAAATTCCAATTTAAATGTCTAGATTTTAAAATGAACGAAGAACTTAAATTAGAGATGAGCAATGCTTAAGTAATTTTCTTGAATCATGCATGGTCGCTTGTGATTAAATTAGATCGTGGTTAATTTGACGCTCCAATCACATGATTCTGCATTTACTTCAGTATAGTGAGCATACAAGAGGAGAATTTTTGCGTGATTAAAAAAATATTTTTAAAAGTCCTGTCAAATTTTTGACAAACAATTAAAATATTACAAAATGCAAATAAATGTAATGAATTGGTCTCAGCAATTTTGTATAAAATATTTGCATACGTTTTTGATCTAAAAATATTGAAATGATTTCGTTAATTTCTTTTTTTTTTTTCTATTAGTATTTCGTAAGCATAAATTTTTCTGATCGTGTTTCATTTTTTATTCTACTCATGTAATGTAGAAGAAAATCATGGCTGTGCATAAGTTAACTTATTATGGTAAGTGTGCATGATCGCTGATGAGTGTAAAGCTATTCACGGTTCCATCTCTTATTCTAACTCATTAATGGACAACTGTTACCTGTGTAGCTAGTGGTTGCCCTTTATGATTTGCACTTTATTCATCACGTTACTTATGGCACTCCGCATTTTTTGTGTCACCATCGTTATTTTCGCCTCAACAAAAATACGTAAAAAGCACTGCCACAGTTTACAGTAGTAAATGTACGGTTACGGTAGTAAATGTACCATACCTGTTTCGGTTTTTAATTAGCCCTCTTCGCTGCTTCGGTTTATGTTTGTTTACATCAAGTTGAGTGCTTAGTTTCTAAATCGACAATATTGACACGCAGGCCACTAAAAGGTAGTATTCACAACTAGGTGGATGGCAGACTGCCGTTACAGAAGTATGTTATCATTATTATTATTGAATTCATACTCCATGCTCAGGAGCTTAATGTTTCAACAAAAGATATCCACTTATCGTTATCGCGTTCCAGTATTCTAAATTTGTTAATCTATTTGCCTGTTTTGCTAAAGATAATTTTACGCGATGTTGTTTGTGGCCTTTCAAGGAGTCGCACGCCTTGCGGGTTCTAGGTTAAAGCAGCATGGGGATTATCATCGTAGGGTTTTCGCAGAGTGTGCCAAATCCATCTATCTCTTCCTTATTTTAGCCTTGATATTCTTATAATAAGTAAATCTTCATAGATCCTTATTCGATATGGTTCTGGGCCACCAAATTTTCAGAATATATCTGAGACAATGGTTTATAAAGTTCTGAAGTTTTGCCTTCTTTTCGACGTTAACTAATTATTTATTTGAGCCGTAAAGGAGCACAAATTTTATGCAGGCTTTTAAACATTCAGCATTTAGTCGCTGTTTGAACGCCATATATTTCGCAGCTTGGCGAATGCCGCTCGAGCCTTCTGTACACGACTAAAGATTTGCTGCTTAGCTCCTCCGTCCATACAACAATGAAATTATTTACGACTGTTATATTTTGGCCTTTTATACTGAATGACATATTGCAGCGATTTCGTTTTTGTTATATTAGTTTTAAGCCAAACTTTTATCGATTCCTACTGTAAATCGTATAGCTTTAATCACATATGCTTATGCGAGTACAAGAGCAGAACTATGTCGTTCGCGTACTCAAGATCTTCAAGGCACTTATCAAGATTCCATGTTATTCCCCGCTTGTTGGTGGCATTGTCTAAAATTTGTATTACGCGATCCAGAACAGTAATGAACATCAGTGGCAAAAAATACATCCTTTGAACGGTTCGCATCGTAGGATTGTTGTTAATGAGTGATTGGTTTGCTCTAAATCCAGCCTGTTGTTTCCGCAAAAGGTGATTTAGTGGACAGACTATGCAGTTTAAGATAATTTAGTTAAATACCTTGCTTGTGACAGATAACAGCTCTACTTCTCTCCAATTATTACTGTTACGACGGCTGCTCTATATATTTCTGTCCTAATAGTGAAAATGCGAATATTTATACTAAAAAATGGTTTTATTATTTTTCAAAGTATTCTCCAGCATGATTTATACACTTTTGCATGCGCTCAAACCAGTTGTCGAAGCACTTTTTCCACTACGATTGAGACACCTCTAAAACATGGCTTTTGAACACTTCAACAGCTTCTTCTGGCGACGAAAATCGTTGACCACGCATTTTTTTTCTTGATTTGCGGAAACAAGAAGAAGTCATTAGGTGCCAAGTCAGGGCTGTACGGCGGATGACCCATTAGTTCGACGTTTTGGCCGGTCAAAAACGCTCTGGTTTGAGCCGATGTGTGAGAGCTCGCATTGTCATGGTGAACAATGATTCGTCTTCTCTTGTTGGTTTTTCAAATTTCTCTGATGACTTCAGGCAAGCAAATTGTAGTGTACCACTCAGAAGTGACCGTCCTATCTCTCGGTATGTCGCATATCGATCTTGCAATATGAGTTCACGCACGGCATTAATATCCTCTGGCACAACAGCCGTTTTTGGACGACCTTCACGAAATTCGTCCTTGAGCGAGCTTCGGCCACGATTAAATTAATTATACCAATTTTTCACAGTGCTATAGGATGGTGCTTCATCGCGGTACAAAGATTTAAGTTCATCAATGCACTCTTGTCGTGATAGTCCACGTCGAAAGTTGTGAAAAATGATGGCACGAAAATGTTCACGAGTTAATTCCATTTTTTCCATATTAATTTTTTCAAGTCACTGTAAACAGCACAAATAATGGTCGTACGTCAAAACGTTTTGAGTACGATTATGCCTAAAAATGAAAAACTTTCCAATGGAAATGTCAGATTGCACTTGGCAGCACTTAGTGTTGCCAGGCCAGAAAGATATATAGCAGCCCTCGTAGAAAGGTCTCCCTTTTTTGGATTTTTTAATATATTTCGATCCTGGAAGGCGGTTCAGTGCTTATTACTCTTATCGATAGTCTTCTTCTAGCAGACGGGAGGTCCAGGCTATCACAATTTAAAGGAACATTAAGAATCCTGACAAAATTCCATCGTAATACTTCTAGCTATTCTTGGTCCATTGACATTAAACTGCCACTTTCGTCTTTAATAACGACATTCTTTTAGGAGTGTGTATCGGTATAAAATTATTACATATTACAGTGAATGAGAAAAAGATTTTATCCGCGCGGTGTTAATATTTTAATTTAGCTTTTTGTAAATTTTTTACAAGAATATATACTGGCCTTAAAGGTAGAAACTTTTAATAGCCTTAACTTTAAAATCTTTCTCTCACGTTTGCTAATGACTTTCATCCTTTTCGGCACTGGTTTTGAGAGATAATTTTAAAAGATAAAAATCTAGTAAACGATTACTAGTAACGATTACTGTGGTAGTAATAAGTTTTAGCAGTTTAAGGAGTTTTAAAAAGTCTTAAAAAGTTACTCTCAATTTAAAATTTACAGTGGCTTAAGTCTTATTTTTTGTAGTATTTTCTGTTGGAATCTAAATTAAATAAAATTTTTAATACACGAAAAAAAATATAATCCAGCACACAACAATAAAATGAAAAGTTTATTAAATAAAGTAGTGGAAAATAAACAAAGCAAACTAGCATTCGAATATACGAGGATAAGTTAATTTGTTCCTTGGTAGATGATCTCATAAGGGGTACTTAGGATGCCAGGCCAAATAGTTGTTTAAAAAAAATTATAATTCAATGATGCATAGAAAATTTTTAAGAAAAAAAAAATACTCACTTAGATTTATTTCTTTAACAGTCAATTGGTTATTAAGTTTCTTTATATTTTTTACTTCAAATATGTGTCATTAAACGCTTTTATTTGAAAAGCTGAATACATTTTTTTAAGGCTTAAAAAATATAACTTTTTAAAATTATTAATCAAACTTCTGTAGTATTGTAATCAAATAAAAAGTTCTTAATTCGGCCTTAGTTCAAATGTATTTCAGTTTTTAAATTTTGAAAAAATAAATATAACAAATAATTTAATTAGTTCGTCTTAAGTTCATTTTTTGTTTTGCTTCGATTTTTTTTTTATTACGAAACCAGCTGAATTTACATAAATCTTGCAAACATCAGCTGCTTAATCATTTCACAAAAAAGACAAGAATTGATATTTAAAATTCAAGCCTAAAAAACTGGGTCTTGTATTTTTAAAAAGACTTATTGAACTTCCCTCGAATGTCTTACACGTAAGAAAGTTCTTTTTAGGGTATTTCTTACAGAGAATAGTTATCATAAGGGTAAAATAAATCAAACAACAGAAGAACAAATAATAATCCAAGAATGTTTATAAGAAAAATCCCCTGAAATTTTGATAAAATTTATGAGTTACAAAAAGTCAATAATGCGAGATATCTTGATTAGCAGTGGCTTCTGTTAGATTTAAAAAGATTTTTTTTCTTATGTTTTCAAATATTTTTACACATATAAAACGGGTCACGATATTTTAGTTGTAAAAACATTTGATTCAAAAAAGATGGAATGTAAAATGAATTCTTAATTAAAAAGATGTGTAAAGCGTTACAATTTGGCCCCACAGTTGTATCTATAGAAGAAGATGTATCAGTATCGCTAAAATGTCTGTCCGTCTGGTCTCTATCTCTAGCCACTTGGAATTTTAAACCAAGATGTTTTAAATTAAAGTGTGTCCCGGCGGAAACGTGATTATCACGCGGACGCTTGATATTTACGCAGAGTAAGTAGTTATAAGTTCACTATTATATAGAAGGACGTTGATTTTACGTGTAAGGGATTATCTTTTGAACGAAAACGAAAACTTTCATTAATAACGAATAAACAAATTATACCCATTTCAAACTTGGCAATTTTTTCAATTTGAATTTGTTCTTTGGAAAATAATATTTAAAGTTTTAAAACCCTTAAATGACAACTAGGTTCTGCCAAAGAAGCAAGTACAAGCTGCCAGATTTTTCTGTAGAACAATCTAGAAATTTTAAATCACTTATAAATAGCATTCTTACTTGTGAGCGAATGTCACTCAAAATGGTATTGGTAAAGTGAGTATTTTGTAACTGTGTTGTTCACTTAAATATACAGAAATGAGTACAAAAGTAATTTAAAAATTATGTTTGCAGTTAAAAGAACCCAACAAGTAGCGAAGTCAGACTTTAAGTCCAGAATCCCAATATTACGAAACTTTTCGGGTAAATAAATTATCAACTGTCATTATTGGAAAAGTTTGGTAAAGTTGAATTGATGGGAACTTCTACAATATGATTGTGTTTTTTAAGCCTTAACTTTTCTGATATTAAAGAAATTTCTCAGATATTAAATCGAGCGATTTATAGAACACCAAACAGTCAACCATTTATTGAAGTTATTTATCGAAGGATAAAAAGAATGCAAACTTAAAAGAATATATAGATTTAGAAATTGCAAGGAAATTTTGAGGAATTGCGAGGACTTTTTAAAATTCTGAAAATCGTCATTTTTAAAAATCAATCCCGATTGATATCCTTATCGAAAAGTGAATGAAAATTTAATAGCACGAATTTCGATTTATTGTCTCTATTAAAGTGCTCAATGTAAATGTAATCCAATATGTTATTTGTGATTTAATTTTCCATATGTTATTTCCATTAATGCTTGTTAGTTTATGTCATAAAAATGTCCACTTTAGTTTATCTTTTATTAATATAACTCCAAGAAATTTTTAGTGACAGACTTTAATGCCAGGTTCTTAAAAAAATGCTAAACTAAACACTATTGCGAAAAAAATAAGAAAAATCTTTTTTAAATTGGCAAAATAATACTCAGACTCAGTAATTTTAAAGAGTAGTAAGTTGCGAATAAATTATTAAGTGTTTGACACTTTAACAAAATAAGAACATAAGCGAGTTAAATAGTAGAATGTTATAAAAGGTATACGAGTATATTATTCCCTTTTCTTACTTAAATACTTACTGTCGCAATAAATTTTTGTTAACGTTATTTTTTTGTATGACTTTGTAAGTGAAAGTTTGTACGAATGAGCTAAAATTTTTATTCCTTTTTATACACAATATTTTTCAGAGGTTTTATATATAAAAAAATAAATGTTGATAACATCAAAACTCAGTGGTATGTTAAGGAGATGAAATAAACTTGACTTTTTAAAAGCTGTAAGTTTAAGTTTCTAAAAATAAATATTAAAAAAAATAAATTTTTATGAAACCGTGATGGTTTAATTAAGCTTGTTAAAAGGAAATTATCATTTTAATTACATGAAATAAGTTCCGCTCATATTATTTGGCAGTTGTCAAAAATTGTTGCCCATAACATTTTGCTGTTAAAATGAACATGTTGCCAAGCACATTTTGTGAATGTTTCAGCAACATTATAATCTATTTCGTACTTATTTTAGTATATGGTCTGATTTATGGGAGAAATTGAAGGTTAATATGAGTCGGGGAAAAACTTTAGCGGCTATAAATAATATTTTAGGTTTTATAATCCTAAGGATTAACTTTTTGGGTCAGTTCAAGGCTTATAATAGCAACTGTTAATGAGTAGTTAAGTTGCTTATACAAATTCAACACAAAACATGTTGGAATTATTTTATAATTATACAAACCCAACAGTTATGTAAAACTCTAACGAAGATAATTTTTATATTTGGTTTAAAATTATTGATTTAATATATTTACTTACATGTATACACTCTGTTTTTTTTAATGGAAGGAGTGGTAGCGCGTTAGCAACCAGTGGTGATAAACAGAAACCACCACACCGGGACTACTCTCGCATTACTTCAGGCTGGGTTCACACACTACTTGCTAGTAAGCGTCATTCAAATTTGTGCTTTTTCTTTAAACAAAAGTATATCCAATTCTTCTGTGTAATTTCTCTAACATGGCCTTCGTCAGGCTAAATAGTTCTAGTTCTCTTTAAATATTCTTAATACTCTGATGCTGCCTCTCCAAGAAAGTGCACTTCACAATAGTGTCTTCAACGTCAACCTCCTCTTCACTAAACACTTCATATAACCCGTTTTTCCTCATTTTAAATCTATGCAGGTGTTTTGCAAAAATCTGTGTCAGCTAAATATTTGGAAAAGTTAAAAAGTTATTCATGTTTTCTATTTTGCCATATCTCTATATTGAGGATAACTTGATACGTCCATCTGCCCTTTTCCTCACTATCTCCTTTGGCTTCCTTTTTAAAACTTACGGAATCCTGATACGGAATTTCCTTATCCGTAAATCTCCGCTCTTTCCTTTAGGTTTACTTAAAACCGAAGCCGCTGCTCTTGATATTGTACGTTCGAATTGATCTGAGCACTTTATGTTCGGCATTATTCTATTATCGCCTTGTCTAACACCTTTTTGATATCAACTAATAGTTTACTACGAGGAGGCACACATAGATATTTTAAGCTCCTACTGATAGTTAAAGCCATCTACATTTAATTATAAAGACATGATTATTATTCGTCACAAATATCGCTTCTATTTTGGTTGCAGCCAACGTCAGGCATTTTGTATCAAGCCCTCCGCTTATCTGTCCTAAACAATCGCTGACCATAAATTTTATTAGAACGTTACTGGACTTATCTAACACTATGCCTACGTCATCATTAAACCCTACTAGCTTCGTTCCTATAGGCTTAACAGACCATCGACGAGAGAGAGTTCAACGAATTTAATTTTCTACGATTTTTAGTCTTCTTATTAATAATTTTTCTACCAGTTTTCCATATATACAATGTACAGTGGCTTAAAAAAATATTTTTTTCTAAGCTTTATTACACTTAATTTATTAATATTACTGTAAATTTATGAATGTAATAAATTTTGTTCGATTTTTCTTGCGAGATTTAATGTTTGTGTCCGTTAAAATTGGAGTTATGTTTATATTAGATTTAATGTGATTGCATAGTCATAAAAGAAAACTTAAGTTTATTTCAATAGTTATTGGCGATATTGCTGCAGAAATAAAATAATAAAAATTGCAAAAACATAAGCAAATGAAAAAAATTTCTGAAGAATAAATTTTGACCTTTTTAAAGCACACGTTTTTTAAGAACTACTTTTTCCTGTAGCCTAAAAGTCACTTGGCCCTTATCCGCCTGTAACTTTTTATACATCCATTTGTAGATGTTTAACTCCTCTTTAAATTGAAAATATTCTGCGCGCAGGTTTTTTCGTATTTT
The DNA here is from genome assembly GCA_937654795.1 of Cistogaster globosa. Lineage (NCBI taxonomy): Eukaryota > Metazoa > Arthropoda > Insecta > Diptera > Tachinidae > Cistogaster > Cistogaster globosa. The sequence continues at coordinate 59,980,276 of OW569403.1, read as the reverse complement.
CGCATAATCACATCCATATCTGACGAGAACTAATAATAAATCACATTTTGTTTTCTACTATTTCTTTTTAAGATTTTTCTTTTGTTGTAAAATGTTGATCTTTTATCACAAACAACAGGAATCGATAAGAATATTTTGCAAATATGTATCACAATTATTCAAGCTGTAAGTTTTGGATTTCAAATTAATGGCGAAAACTTTGAAAATATGCTGCAAAGACAGCCAGAAATTTTGTTAAGGAATATTGCAGGTACTAACTTCTTCCATCGATATGAAAAACTCTGATCCGTGGAGCTGAAGTGATTTAAGGAAGCAGCTAAATTGAAAAATAAGAATATAAACAGCTTAGATTTCAGCATACACGACAAACATTGCCGATTGCTAAATTACATGTATTTTTAATAGAAGCTTTTTTTTAGGTTTTTTATTTTGAAGCCCGACATTTACCAAGAAAGACAAGAAGTAATTAAAGTGAAGTAGTTTTAAATTTGCTTAATATTTCATTAAATATTACTTAATAATACCTCATATTTCATTAAATAACTTTTACGGCACTTACACTGTGCAATTTTTCAGGAAACAAGCATGAAATTTTTTTTATTAGGGAAGAAAGAGGGGTTATCAGTATTGTATTTCTTGAATTTTAAGGGGATGTAATTGTTTCTTGTGTTTATTTTTAAGTAATAAAAATCGATGCAACTTAAACAGACAAATCAAATAAAAAAATCTTAAAAAAAAATTCATAGTGTAGGCATTGACTTTGCATTACTTTTTATTTTAGTTGTTTTTTCAGTGTATATTTCTTATGTATTAAAATGGCACATTAAATTACGTATTGTATTTTCATATTGAAATAATTTACTTCAAGAATTCCTAAAACAAATTTATAAGCCAATTAACCCTTCAAAGGTCATATTATTACTGTGGCTACAGTTTTTAACACTTTTTTATCTACAAATTTGCGATCTAAACTTTCCGGTTACCCATATTCAATATAATACAAAAAAATTGTTATAATAAACTTCGATAACTCGTGCTACTGCATGAATTAAATAATTAAACCATCGAGTAATGTGCTTCTCAAACTTTCTTGCTTTTTTGCTTTTATAAAATAATTCTGAAGAAAAAGAAAAAACTTAAAAATAAGTTAAGACCAAAAAAAGTTGCAATAAAAGAAACTTGAAACGTGTTAAAAATATTTTCCACAAACACCCTTTAAACAGTAAAGGAGCCAACCGTACTTGGTTATATCGAATTTGATGTAACCTTTACCTTTGCTTAAAATCATTACATTTAAGGTGGTGGTATTAAAACAAGTATGTGCGGGCTATAAAAACATCGCAGTGATACAACAAATAATAAAGAAATGTAATAAGAATAAAAAAAATTGCTAGTTGTGAGTTGGATCACAAAATAAGGGCATATAAATATCACGTAAATCTTAATTCTTAATCCTCTTAATTTTATTCTTTTTAAATCGATTGCAGTAGATATTCTGCATAAATTTATAATCTCAGTCTAATATGGCTAAAAACGTAAGTCACTTTACTATCGGGACATCCTTTATTTAAAACATTTTGCTTTTCTCTTTTATTTTTACTCTTTTGTACTTGTTCCTAAGCGGACATTTAGATACCTAAACTCAAACGTCAAGATTGGGACACCCTTTAATTTAAGGTCTTTGTATCAGTATATCATATTTTAAACAATTAAGAGTGCTATATTCTACAATGCCGAATCTTATATACCCCTCACCATCTATATAAATCTAGTTTAGTAAAGTAACTCTAATCAAAAAAGCAAATATTAGGGTGACAGAGAATTAAGAAATAGGAAAAAAATTAAGTACGATACATATGTAATTTTACATAAAAATGTCAGCTCAGAAAATATGGGCGAGCTCCAAATTTTTCACATGATATATTTGTTTTTTTCATTGGGGTTACTTCATTGTTCCAAATGATATAAAAAAAACAGAGGTAGGCGTGGTATTTTGCCTACTGCATCGAAGGACATGGACCGATCACGCTGCCAATCGCATCTCTCTTGACACTATATCTGATCGATTGGCATATTTAAATTTTCTTTAGCTGAATGAAATAAATATTGGGCTTTTGAACCAGAACTTTGTTTTTATAATTGCGGCAACACCAACAACATGATAGTTTTGACATTTAGCTTTTTGACGTATTCGTAGGAGATACATTGGAAATTGTTACAATGAATTCAATTTTTCTCGAAAATCCCATTAAAATAATTGAGAGCCACTATGAAATATTTTTAGAAACATCCCGCTAGTTTTTCTTAAATAATAATTTTTTCAGACGAAATCTATTCAGTGAGTATGTTAATGTGTCACTGTATAGTGCGCTATGTGGTCTGAAGGCGTGATAAGGTGAAGGTGTCTTATTTGAAAATGAGGCTGAAAATGCCGCATTGTGATTAAAGTGATTAAAAACTTTGGTGAAAGAAACGGCATCTGTAAGTGTGATGTGGTGGACGTTTGCCAAATGTAATTTTTTATTCATAGTTGCCGAACTTTTTTCTTCAAAGTGGTAAACATGCTGACTACAAACCTGGTTGTCCAGGGTTCAACCCCTGCGGCAACCAAAACATTAAAATGTTTTTTCTGTTTAATGGTATAAATACATATTCAGAAATAACATTAAACAAGCAGCCTCCTTCAGTCGGTACTTCTTCATAGCATATTCGCCGGCGAAGTAAAATAACTAATGAAATGGCTACATCTATCTTCCTCTTTTCCCCATCTGTCTTATTTCTCATCTATCCCTTTCCTAAAGAACGTAGCACGGTAAAAAAAAAAACTAAATAGGCATTATTGCCTGAAGTGTTTCTTTTCTTTAAAAAAAGTTTAAATCATGTTTATCTTAATTTGTTTTAATTTATTTTGTTTTAGAAAACAAAGTTCTTGTTGATAAATCCATACGTGAACTTAAACCGAATTCAAAATTAAATTTCACTACTAAAATAAAATAGTTTGACTAATAAATTATTTTCTACGCCTTTAAGAGGTAACTATGATAAACGCAATAACATACCTGTCAGTACCAGTGAAGGGTGTGCTAATAAATAACTCTGTATATAATCTTATTCTTTAAACTTTTTCTTTATACTTTGAATTAAGTTCCAAGAAATTCTGGGAGATTAAAAATTCTTAAAGGAAACTTAATAAAAACTATACAAATAAATATAAAAAATAAAAAGTAGCATAAGGTGCATAAGAAGCATGAAAAAAAACTGTACAACGATGACGTAAAATAAAAAGTGAAAAACTTTTTGTGTTACTCACATTTTATTGTATATATTTCCTTTGTGTTTGACGAACAAATAGAATTATGAAGATTTTTTATCACTTCATTCTTTAATGATTATAAAAAGAAATTGTACTTGGAGAATTACAAGGAAAAATTAATTTTAAAAAGAACTGTTACATGTACAAGTATTATTACTTGAACTTTTTTACAAGTATATTTTGTTTTAATTTAAACATGAATTGCTAGAAATATATTCTAAGCAAGGGCATTTATTGTATCTATTTATGTTGTAAGAGATAAGAAGATAAAAATATTTTACGCAATAATTTTAAATAGTTTTTGTTTTATTAGCAAACAATTTTTTTAGATAATTGCGTAAAGTATTATTTAAAATCTGTAATACTAGTCACGTGCTTATTTGAATAGTTGTTCTTTAACTTTTCCGTATTCACAGTTTGGATGGAATAAAAAAACCATATTTTATAAAAGTAAGCAAAGCACGTAGCACGGGTACTAAAGTAGACCGCAAGCTTTTTTGATTACTTTTTCAAACTCGATACGTTGCTCAATGATGAGAAAAAAAGTTCATTTGAAAATTTTAACTTTTCTTTTGATTATCAAGAGCCGCGCAGTCAAATGGGAATTTATTCTACACCAATGGTCTTCGGCTGAAAATTGTCAATGTTGATTACCAACACTCAGTGCCGGGTTAGACTGATACAACGTCTAACATTTACATCTAAAATGCTATTATTGGTCCTTATTCTAATGCCATACAATCTTGGACATTTGCAGGCGATGCGCACTACATCCATTTGAAACAAATAAGAAATATCATTTTCCTTGTTTCAATTAATATCTGAAATTGAAATTTTCTGTTAATAAAGTGGTAGTTTAGCCTAGAGAACCTACAATGTATATAAATATCGTCTTTGCCTTTATGTCCAAGTATAGCTTGACACTACTCGTCCCTGCCAGCATGTGGATATCTCCCATCATGTCTTCAGAATTTAGCTATGCAACCTATATGAGACCCGCACAGGCTCCAACCCCATTCAATTTTGTTTAGAGTGTCAGTTTGCGTAAAAGTTACTGTTTCTAGTTGACCTTGTATTATAGGTGTCTGCTTAACTACACGCTAGTAAAACGACCATACTTTCCTTTCCGTAATTTGAACTCTCAGCTTTTGTACCTTTAAACTACTTTACATTTTTACTTTCTTCTAAAGTAGTGTTATCATGCGTTAAGCCGCAAAAAATTTCCTCTTTGTATAATAGAAACTGTTGGCGCCTGACTAACCTCAGATTTTAAATGACTGTTTCGTGGTTTGACCGGGTTCGAACCCAAGATCTTTTTTCCAGAATTCTCTCTTTTTCGTGAAAGTATCATCGCTCACTCTTTTGCACACTGCGTGAATTTTAAGTAAGTGTTTGACCAAATTAGTTTAAAAATTGGGTCATAAGCTCTGCATTCTGTTCAGCATTTCGTTCGGGCAAAAGCCTATTTTTAAAAAAGAATGCGAAATTAATAAAAAAAAAGCAAGAAAGAGTGCTATATTCAAAAATTACATAAAAATGCTACTAGCTTATAATGGGTTAAGCATTATAAAAAAAAATTAGTATTTCTTAAAGATCTCTTCAAAAACTTAAAATGATACCAATAATGATATTTTAAAAATTTTTAAATTTCAGAACCCCGTAACTCGGAAAATATGAACAAGCGCCAGTTTTTACACTTGATGCTTTTTTCTTATTTTTTAATTTTCTATCGCTCCATATTTTTGTTTTTTTTTTTTATTTATGTTCTTTATTATTCCTAATGATATATAAAAATTAGAGGTAGGCATGGTGTTTTGTCCGCTGCGTTGAAGGACATGAACCGATCATGCTGATTACTGAAGAGCACTGCTTTCAATCAGGCATTGGCGTATTTAAATTTTTTCGAGCTGATCTAGTGTCCAGGCAAACTTGATTTCAACACTAACACGGACAGACAGACGGACATCGCTTAATCGCCTTCGCTGTGCATAAGAAGTCAGAATATATACACTTTATGGGGTCAGAAATGGATATTGTAGGAATGACAAAATTGGTTGTACTTATTTTACTTTTTGTTGCTAAAATTGTGCTCTGTTTATTTTGTAAAAAGTTGAAAAATGTTTCTGGCTTCATGTTTATTTGCAGTAAAATGTTTCTAGCAACAATTTTTTCAATTGCAAAAAAATGTAAACTGCAATTATTTCGTATGGGAAAATGACAATTCCCTTCTAAAGCGTGGTGTTGACACCACTTGCTAATTGTCAGATTTTTCAAAGCAAATAAATAAATTCATTAAAAAGTGTAAGAAATTTTAAAAGAGTATAAAACTATTTATATATTTATATTTAACTTCGGTGAAAATTTCATGCGCCTTTATATTACGCTTTCAAACGGAAAGAATTTGTAGCGTTAATAATTATTTTAGGTTTTTGCCCTCTGTATACGAAATCAAAAAAAGTTATGCTTTGTCAAGGTAATGGTCGCTCGGGTATGCTCTTGAGTAGATTTACTGGCTAAAAATCTATTCAAGTTTTTAACTTCCTGCACATTCGCAGATAATTCTATTGACTTATTTATTGACTTTTCTTTGTAAACTAAATTAAACAAAAGTATGTATATTTCTTTCTTCATTATTTTAACAAAGTCATGAGTTTAAATCTCCGGTTGATATAAACAAGAACTTGCTGTTTTAGTGGTTTTTGCAAATCATTTGCACACATGTTCTATAAGAATTGTCATTGTTGTGTATACAGCTACTATTGGTTTAAATACATGTGTTTGAATCTTACACACATACATTTTTAAGAACAAATTCACACAGATATTCTAGTGCAAGAATTTTGACATCTAGCAAATCTACGAAAATTTTTATTACGATGGTGATTTTTTGACATTTTATTAGGGTTTGAGTTTGAGGTATAGAAAAGGTCTTAATCTAATTAATAAAATGCTGGTTTATAATTTAAGCTTATAACAGATTGCACGACAGAATATAAAAGATCCCTACATGCCATAAACATAAGCATGAGATGTGGTTAACTTGTTGTGGCAAATTTCTATTTCCATGCTTAATTATCGTTACTACTTCCTTAGGTCGGATTTGGTCTTTTCTTGGCCTCTCGCAATACTTAAAGCTTATGGTTACTGTGGATGTTTTGTATAAATAAATCGTCTTTGTAGTGAAACTTTCTGAAATGAATTTTCAAAACTAAAAGTTTGTTGCTTAAAAATATAACATTTCTACGCAATCAAAGATGACAAAAACTAAATTTCAAAACTTATTTAAATGGCCACTGTGGGGGTTCTTAAAAAGGCGCATTCTGGACGTCCAATTTTGTGCTTATTTTTCAAGCTTTGTTGGCTTTTTGTTTCAGGAACAACAGAAATAATGTTGGCCAAAAATGCTTCAATTGTTCTTGGATCACAGGAAATAATTTGAAGGCATCAAATCGCACGACTTTAGAGGCCAGTTAACAGGTTCCCTTTCTCGAATTCAAATTATCTCTATAAATTGGAGGTTGCGAACGACATATGCCACGTAGCGCCGTTCTGTTTAAACTACATTCGCTTAGACTTATGTCATTCATATTAAAAAAAACCATTGTGATCATGTTGCGGTGACGAAATATAAAGTCACTTAACTAATGATTGATGATTAAATCAACGACTAGTTTTCTAAGTACATGGAGATAACTTGGTTTCGTTACTCAAGTGTCAGTCTATTTGTATGACAGTTCGTTTGACTCTTTCGCAAGTTCTGTTGGAACTTACAAAATACACTATAGCTCATAGGGCTTAACAATCTTACTCAAAACCGTCGCAAGTTTGTTTAAAATTTTGAATTTGGTGGCATGGAAAGAAACAAAACATTAAGGTAATGAACTTCAGGGTTTTATTTTTTTTTTGCAAATTTTTATTAGACAGAACTTCTCGTGACAATATTGCATGAACAAGGCTGAGGTTTGTTGATACAATCTTGAATAACTAAATTATATTCACAGAATTTGACTATAAAACCTCTTAAAAATAAATCCATTGATCTCAAATGGCACAATCTAGGTGGCTGTTCTGATTACATAATTAAATTAGTACTCGATAAGACCACTTAAAACTTAAGTAATAATTAACAAGGCAACGCTTGATCATGTTTTTATTTTTTGTTTTTTTTTATGTACTTTGTTCAGTCCAAAATCCGTACCAAACACATCGCATATGGAGCCGATTTGGCGATTTAACCCGTCAGTATAAAAATGTACTTTGTGGTTGGGGATCATTTAACCGGAACAAATATAAGTTGCTTTTTTAAAAGTGATGTAAATTTTTTTTAATAAATCGGCTTAGATTTTCATGCACCTTCCACCTGCTGTACATGCGGCTTAAGACACTTTTTATGTATTTTGATATTCCTGAAAGGGACTAAGAAAGTGCACTTACTGATTTTTTTTCCAATTTACATGTTCCGTAGGTATAATTTTGAGACTTCCCTCGTACATGTTTATTTTATTACTAGAATTTAGTAGTACGATTAAAGAGACAGACATATAACCACCATGAAACTATTTTATTATCTTTTTTTCATTTCATTCCCACTTTATATTATTTTATTGTCCCTCTTACAGTTTAAATGTATCACGCTGTGCAACTTGAAGAAATTTTAGAGAACATCCTTGCATGAGTTGTAGAAAAAATATGTGTTTGTTGATGGGGGAGAAGGTAGATAATTTATAGTGAAAATTTGCCATAAAAATAAAACAACAATGTAAGGCGTCACAAAGAAGAAAATTATTTTCAGATTTAAGAAGTACAACACGGCTTTAAGGTTTAAAACGTATTAGCAAATATCCTGATAAACTTGTAGGATAAAGAAAAAGTTCATTTTATTAGATATTAGCAGAGTAGTATGGATTAGTACGCCAAATAACGGCTATTGCAATATTTCTTGTATCTTTATTTAAAAATCTAAACAAAGAAAAGTGAGTTTTTCTCAACGCGAGCAAGCCTTTGCTGCAAAGGGTCCTTTTCACGTTGTTTAAAAATATTTCTTCCTTTTCTTTGTTGGCGTGGTTACTCTTTTCGGTTGAACCTTTGTCCATGAGTCGATATCGGGTTTAATTTAAAGAATATTGTTGGAGGGAATATCTTTACTTTCCACATTCTTTGTACCTTAAGAGTGAATGTAATAAGTATTACAAAAATTTTTCTTCTGACACTGTGTAGATCCCTCAATTAGCTGGCAGATTTTAAAGACAGATTGAGGTTGCAAGAAATATCTGTATCTAACGTTTTCATAACTTTGGGATGGTTAAATAACAAAATGCTAAAAGGTCTGCTTCTTCTTCGTATTTTTTTTAGTTATGCCAAAAAGAATTATGTTGTTATTTACCTTTATCGCGAACGCCGACGTCGTTACAAGTGATGTCGACGGCACACTCATTGTTTTGTCGTTGTCAACATTGAGAGTAATTGAGACTTATCGGCGTCAAATTTATATTAATGAAGGCAGTAGTAAGTCGAAGTTGACCAGAATTGACTTTGTTTTTATCAACAAAGTTTTAAGCGTCGACATGGTGAATTTTTGTTTGTTTATTTTTTCTATCCTACAAGCGTGGCATTTAAACTAAAAAAACTCTTTCTATTCTATCACATATTTTGATCAGCTTTCTTAGCAGCTTGAGTCTTTATATTTGAGCCGTCTATGCATCCCTTAATGCCAGGGAATTCCGCCTTCTCAAAGAATCACAACTTACATTCAGCCTTCTCTTTCTCATTTATTTCAAATTTAACTAAAAGGGGACAGATGACTCTTTCCAAAATATCCAGCATTTTTTCCACAATTAAGGATGCAGTTGGTTACAATAATCGAAAAAAATGCAATGTTGTATTTAACTTTAACGTCTTTAAAATTGATATTGAACGAATGGCGCTTTTCATTAAAAGCTTAATTTTATTTCTAAATACGAACTTAAATGCTGTTTTATTCAGTCGAAAATATTTAACAAAACTGTTCAAAAGGCATAAAAATAAAAAGTTTACTTGGCAAACTGTTCGATTATTTACGTGCTGTCCGGAAAAAAAATGTCGGGAATCGTGACTGGTAGATTATCCTAATTTTTACAGAAGATGTATTACTATATAGCCGCTGTAAAAACAAATACTTGAAATTAAAGGGTGTTCCAAAAATGACCTAATATAAAAAAATGTTGGAAAAAATAATAAATAAAGGGTGTCATAATATTGATGTGGTTTTCACTTATATGGCTTTAAGCCCTGCCTTATCGTACTGTGCAGACATTTAGAATTCACACAAAGTGTGTGCAAATATATCTGCTACAAAAATAAATTGTAAAAAAAAACATACATTAAAGATTGTTTCCAAAAGGACGTGAGTTTGATGAATATGGCTTTATCTTTTGAGTAGTTATAGGCAGATGATTTAAATTTGTACAAATGATGTTTTACTGTGTCTGCTAAAAGATTTATTGCAAAAATTAAAAATATATTTGTTTGCAACAAAAAAAAAAAAAAAAAAAAAACAAAGCACAAGACAAACAAATCTATCAACTAAAATTTTAGAAAACAGTATCCAAATTTTAAAATCTTTATACGAGAGTGTAAAATCTGAAACAAATATTATAGTTTTATTTTCTAAACTGCTTTAGAAAAGTTATTAAAACTTTACTGTAATTTATACTGCTATAAAAGAATAATAGAAAAAAGCTTAAAGTTAATTATTAGTAAAGAAGACTTCTGGCAGATTTTATTAAAACCTTTTTCTACTAGTTTATGGGATTAATTAGCACAATTATCCCTAAGGACGTAGGTGCTTATAACCTTCACTCCAAATGAAAGGGGTATTCATCAGCTTGTCATTTTGATTTTAGTTTCTACCCTTGAAAGCTGAAGTTTCACAAAAAATATCATAAATTACCAGGATGTTCGAATATTTCTAAAGCGTCCAAATTTCACCAAATCCCATCACTCTTTCACAAAAATTTTTGTTTTTTTTTGTTTTTGGAAATTCCAGTAAAGACCATCAATTCGTTATAAAAAAAACTCCTTCACCCTAAATGAAAGCTGTATGTTTGTATTAACTAGTCATTTCGTTTTTAGTTTTTACCATTGAAAGCCAAAGTTTCACAAAAAAAAAGACCATAAACTACTAAGTTGTTGGAGTATTACTAAACCACATACATTTCTGCTAAATATTAAATTTTCATTAACCTTTTACCAATCAAAAATTATAAATTTTATTAAAAACCGAAAACTCATCACAAAAAACTCTAGATTAGCAAAAAAAATCCAAATTTCACCACTGAGTGCTGCCAAGTGCAATCTGACATTTCCATTGGAAAGTTTGTCATTTTTAAGCATAATCGTACTCAAAACGTTTTGACGTACAACCATTATTTGTGTTGTTTACAGTGACTTGAAAAAATTAATATAGAAAAAAATGGAATTAACTCGTGAACATTTTCGTGCCATCATTTTTCACAACTTTCGACGTGGATTATCACGACAAGAGTGCATTGATGAACTTAAATCTTTATATGCCGATGAAGCACCATCCTATAGCACTGTGAAAAATTGGTATAATGAATTTAATCGTGGCCGAAGCTCGCTCAAAGACAAATTCCATGCAGCTCGTCCAAAAACGGCTGTTGTGCCAGAGAACATTGATGCCGTGTGTGAACTCATAATGCAAGATCGACATGCGACATACCGAGAGATAGAGACATCCTTGGACATTTCTTCCACCAGCATACATTCGATGCTGCATGAACACCTGGCCGTAAAAAAGGCTTGTTCTCGTTGGATCCCGCACAATTTGAAAGTCGCTCAAAAAGAGGCTCGTGTCGATTGGTGCAAAGAAATGTTGCAAAAATACGATTGCGGTGCTTTAAAAGACGTTTATAAGATCGTCACAGGAGACGAATCATGGATCTATACGTATGAGCCCGAAACGAAATAACAATCGACCGTGTGGGTCTTCAAGGACGAGCAAAATCCAACGAAAGTGGTTCGTGGAAGAAGCACTTCGAAGCAAATGGTCGCCTGTTTCTTTGGCAAAACTGGTCATGTGGCGACTGTTTCGCTTGAGCAACATAGGACGGTTACTTCTGAGTGGTACACTACAATTTGTTTGCCTGAAGTCATCGGAGAAATTCGAAAAACCAACAAGAGAAGACGAATCATTGTTCACCATGACAATGCGAGCTCTCACACATCGGCTCAAACCAGAGCGTTTTTGACCGGCCAAAACGTCGAATTGATGGGTCATCCGCCGTACAGCCCTAACTTGGCACCTAATGACTTCTTCTTGTTTCCGCACATCAAGGAAAAAATGCGTCGTCAACGAATTTCGTCGCCAGAAGAAGCTGTTGAAGTGTTAAAAAACCATGTTTAAGAGGTGTCTCAATCGGAGTGGAAAAAGTGCTTCGACAACTGGTTTGAGCGCATGCAAAAGTGTATAAATCATGCTGGAGAATACTTTGAAAAACAATAAAACCATTTTTGATTATAAATATTCGCATTTTCACTATTAGGCCAGAAATATATAGAGCAGCCCTCGTACATATTTCTTCTACAAAAAATAAATAAAATATCAACAATTTTTAAAAAATCCCGGTTTCGTAAAAAAAACTATTGAGTTATTTTTAACATTGTAATTATAAAAGTAAAGCTGAAAAAAAATATCTGACATCTTCAGAATATTTCTTTCAGAGAAAGGCCCCAGGGCCTAAGTACACTTAGAGGGATCAATAGAGAAATAAACAGTAGAGCGGTTAAGGATTCATTTCAATAAAGCAGTCAACTCCTAGTAGACGATTTAGGACCTTGGTTCGTTTTCTCTGATTTGTATGAGGGATCGACCGTTCGTGGCCATTTATTAGAAGACAGTGGCCGCACAAATGGTCTTTGGGTGGATAATGAAGCCAACCTGTAGAAACAAAAAGAATTCAATGATCGTATAAGGATGACCCGCGTGTAATAAAGTGATCAATAGACTCCAAGCACTTACGTTTGCTTTACATTTTATCGTCTTTCTGATGTTCAAACAAGTAAATAATTTCCCTATTCTCAATTGAATGGAATTAAGGTCGCTGAAGATTATATAGACTTGAGAGCTTAGAGGTGTTTCAAGTTTCTTCAAATACCTTTTGACATTTTTGCGTGGTTCTCGATGCTTGATTTAAATAATAGCACGTCTTAAACTTTGTAAATCTACTAGGAAAAATATCTAATTTTAACTACTTTTATTCCACTTGAAATATTTGATAACTAGTTAGTGATGCCTATATCAAGTTCGGAAAGAAATTTTATCGTTTTTTTTTTTTGCATTTAAATATGCATCATTGTTTTTTGACCGAAAAACATTTCGTGTCTATTTAACATTTAAACACAGACCAACTTCAATAATTTATTTATTTATTTGGCATTAATTTTTTTATACTGACTTTTTGAGAGCATTTCGTGCTAAATGCTAAACAGAATACTAAAATTGGTAACATTTGCAATTACATTTTATCGCCCAAAAACTATTTAATATAAAATAAATACAAATTTAAAAAAAATTTATTAGTAAATAAGCTCTTTAATACTATTAAATGTTTCTTTTATTAAGAATATCCTAATAAATAATATTGTTTACCCTAAAGCGTCCTTACTTTACACTACTAACTTTTTAACAATCGAACCTTCAACAAAAACCAACCTCCAAAGAGAACAATCGAACTTTAACTTTTAAACGAAAATATTTATTTCGATAAACTTCTTATTGATAAGTTGTCACACAATAGAAAAATAGGATTTTGTTTTCTTTTTCTAGAGCTGTGGTCTTTAAGACTATAAACAGGTAAATACTTCACTTTAAACGGACTGGCATTCGCCTTTTCTTATCTTGTACCATACTGCACACACACACACATATATATATATATATATATATATATATATATATTTCTTTTAATAGTTACAAAGTGGTGGGGCGTGTGTTTATCAACAATTTGTAAGTGTGAACAGAAAGTAGTTTTTTTTCTATATAATTTATACTTTGACAAACCCCAAATAAAGATTATTTAATTTAAGGGATGTTACAAGTTAAATTTATTTTGGCAAGTCTATTTAAGGGGAGAAAACGAAATTACACTTTTCTTAACTATTAAAGTGACGGAAAAAGTGTATTTTATCTTAACAGCAAATAAGACAAAAAGAAAATAAAGTAAATTTGATTTGTAAATAAAAATTAATGTTGTATTTAAAGCAAACGCAAGGAGATTAAATTCTGATTTTTGGGAAAACTTCGAGTTAAGGAAGCTTTTGCTCATAGACGTTCCGTCACTATATTAAACCCTTCAACACAAAAAGTGAAGAAATGGATAAATCTTTATTTGTCCTTCCGTTTGTAATTTCTGCAATATCAATTTCCGACCCCATAAAGTTCTGAGCCTTTAGGCATAGCGAAGTCGATTGAGCGATGTCCGCCTGTCCGTCCGTGTTAGTGTTTAAATCAACTTTGCTGCCAATCGATCAGTCATAGTTTTGAAAACTTTGCTATTGAAAGAGCGGGCAAAACACCACGCCTGCCATAAAAAAACTTAACTAGATTTACATACATGGTGGAGGGTATATATGCTTTGCCATAGCGGAATATAGCACTATTACTTGTTTTTGTATCGCATTCGCTGAGTATTAGTTGTAGTAGAAATATGACTAATTGGCAGGATAAAATATTTTTCGCATGATATAGGAATTTTCTTCAAATTGAATGCGTTCTCGGGGCTTCAGTAAATGAGATCAATACTCTTTGTGGTGCAAATAGGCGGATTACAGTTTTTAAACTGGTGAAGCTTTTGAATCTTTGTTTTACTTTCCCGACAATATATTGCTGTAGACTAATGCCGATGGAGGAAGACGCTACTACGTATCATCAAAATCCTTGGTACACATCAGAAAAATTAAGGTTTATTTGGTAGCAGCTGGGATATGAACCCAGGCCACTAAAATAGTTACAGCTTACGAGGCAACCTGATTGCTATCTAAGCTGTAGCGCTTGATTTGGAAAAGTGCTAAAGAGATCGGAAAATGTCTGAAAAATACGACAAGTTGGAAGATTGAAAAAAAGTTAAAATAAATTTACAGCTCTAGACGTCTAAACAGATTGTTATTTTGTTTATGGGCCAGACCTTAATAAACTCGTGAATGCAACGAACTATAAACAAAGTGAGAATGTTATTTTTAATGCAATTTTTTATTTTTTTTCGTAATATTTAAGACGTAAAAAACATTTCGAGCAGTATATCTGGTAGACATTCGACTGTTTAAGTTAAAAGTGTTTTTTTTTTGCATTTAGTTGATGTTTTGCCGCCTTACATCGGGATTTATATATTGAGTTTAAAAATTAAATAAATCATTTATGTCATTAATTATAAAAATTAAAAAAATATAATTTTTAATACGCTTAACTGAAAAATATCTTGCGATATTTTGAAATAAAAAATTTTCAAAATCAAAATAGCAAAGCAAACATTATGTCTTTACTGGACCTAATTTTTGTAGAAATTATCAATTTAAAGCATTCATGGAGTATTAATTAGATGAACTTATTAATTGACGATTTTAGTAGCATTGATTGATAAATAATGCTAATGATTTTTTGAGCACTGTCATTATTTGCATTAATGGTAATGCTTTTTAATGAAAAGGTTTTTTTTGATAATTATGATTAAATGATTTTAAATCAATTATCACTAACGAATTTATTACTTGTCTTTCTACACTTAATACACATCTTAAAGTATAGTATACCATTATTTGTAATTGGCATTTTGATCACAAAAATTTGGTTTTAACTTTCTCAGGAAAAATGAGACCTATGGACGCATATTTTTGTATTCGTGTAAGTAATAAGATTTGCCTGCTGGGGTGTTAGGTGACTTTAGATCTCAGACATCAAGTTTCTGCGATCAAAAACTTTTGTTCCACAAAAACAAATTATTTTCGATTCAATTGTAATTAAACAATTTTATTAAAATTTCATTGCCATTAGTAAAAACAATTATAATTAAAATAATGTTAATAGCATTAAATGGCAGTTAATTTTGTGTTTTTGTTTTTTAAGAGAAGTAGTAGTTTAGTTAACAAGGCCTATTTAATTATTGTGTAGCCGCGCTAAATGGATAGAGGAGGGAAAAAAACAAGTGGTGAAAGTAAAGCCATTTTATTAATTATTTTACTTCGCCGGCAAATGTGCTATGTAGAAGTACCGACGAAGGAAGTTGCGTGCTGTATTGTTAAGTTCTGAATAGGTATTTATACCATTACACAGAAAAAAAAAAAAATTTATTTTTTGATTGCCGTAGGGATTGAACCCCGGTCAACCAGGTTTGTAGTCAAAGTGCTTGCTACCTTGACTATAGCAATATTTTTCTATAATTGTCATTCTTTTAAACAATGCCAATGAAATTTTAGTAGTAATAAAAAAGTCACAAGTATGATTTAAAGCTAAATTTTCTAAAATCGCAAAAGTATAGTTGAAAAGTTTTTGATAGCTCTTTGAGGTTCAATAGAAGGGAAATTTGTTACATCTTTTTTGTTATAATAATAGTAGTTTTTAAAAATAGCATTTTTAGAGTTTTTTGACAAATTTTTAGAAATTAACGAATTTTTATGTTGCAAACTTTTACATTTTTTTTTAAATTTTATATTTGTTTTTTTAATTTCATAAGCTAATAAAAGTTTTATTTGCTTAAAAGTTTTCTTGCAGTTAAAAGACGGTTTTCGCATCTTTAATGATTTATTTTTTGTTTGAAAAGAATACTAAAGACAATTAGATTTTAGACCCAATAAGTACGTTTTCCCTTCTGTTGAACAACTCTTGTAATACTATTTAATATTCTTCATTGCAATTGGTTTCTGATATCCTTTCATGCTCAAAAAGGGCTCGTAATTATAAAACTTAAGTTTTTTCTATAATATGTAGAAATATGTAGAATGCGTTAAATTTTAAATTTTATCTTTGAAAAATTTCTCTTCCACAAAGGCATTTTTAGCTGGTCCACAGTGAACTTTTGAAAATAGAGAAGAAGGACTCTTAATAAAGATTTCCAAAAGCACAAGAAATTTTTTAGAAGAAGCAGTGCCCAAGAAATCGTAAGACTGTCATTTCTTATTTTCTTAAAATTCAAATTTTTAAAATGTGTTTTTACATGTTTATTGTAGAGTCCAGGCTCTAATTCAAATCAATTTAATAGTTTTTCTTTATTGTTTTTGTTCAAAACTGTTCACACACTCAGCAAAAAACAATAAAACAGGTTTGCAATATAACGCATTTAGATTCTCTTGGCTGCTGTTGTAAGATTCGTTTGATTGGTAAAAACTAGAACAAGCTGCCATATCTGTCCATATTAAAAGATTCTTGACGTTTTTACTCGCCTATAAATAGAAATTGCAGTTTACAAAACTTCGAACAGAGAAGTTTCGTATTAATGATAGCAAGATGTACGTTACTAAAAAGTGATGTTAACAAAATTACACAGAGATGAGTCAATCAAGTGACATTAAGAGAACCTATTTCTGAAATAAAACCTAAAAATATAAATTATAAATTTTAAAATTTTATAGTTTTTTTTACTTAAGTATAAAAATATGATAGCTAAAAAGAACGTTAAAATATAATTTAGCAACCAATAAAATACTGATTTGTATTATTTATTCCTCTCTTTCCATTTAATGATGGCCTAAGTGACAAATGATAATTTATATTTTCCATATTAAAAAAAGTTTTTTTTGTTTCATTGAAAACAAAAGCTAACTTTTTTCAATAATATTTACATAAAAATGGCGTTTACAAATAAATGCTGCAATTTTGTTATTTATTTTAAAAATTTAATCAAAACTTTTTTGTGACTCGTACCATCAATTCAAACTTTTTCTTTGTTATCGCTAAAAGACGCCTTAGTAGGTTTAATTTATTTTTATATTTATTTTATTGAAATTATTGAAAAGTTTACGAAAATACAAAAAATGAATATGCAAAATTCACTTAAGCTGAAAAATCGATTAATATGTCAAACATGCGGCTTAAAAAATGAATAAATGGTTTGGTGTTTACACCTAAAAGGAGGTTAAAAGCAACTTTTTTCTTAGTACTTGAAAAGAGAATATTTGGGTGCAAATTATATTGTTTGTGATCTTTGTCATTTAATGATTATTTGCTTTGGATTTTTTTTTTTTTTTTTTTTTTTTTTTTTTTTTTCTATTAAGAGAAGTAGCACTTCAGGCATTAATACCTACTAAGTTATTTTGGTAACCGTGCTACATTCTTTAGGGAAGGGATAGATAAGAGATAAGAATATGTATTTATACCATTAAACAGAAAAAAACATTCTTAATTTTTGATTGCCGCAGGGGTCGAACCCTGGACAACCAAGTTTGTAGTCAACGTGTTAACCATTTCGACTACAGCAACCTCAAGAAAATATTACATTGATGAAACCAAGCAAAATAAATAAACAAGTTGATTTGTGTATATTTATTAAGTTTAAGCCCGAGGTACAAAAGCGTAGAAATTTGTGAATTTATAAGTGTGTGATTAACAAGACCAGTCGTTAGATCATCACATTTAATAAAAGCAAATTCTATCATTGGCCCTCCTGTCTTATACAAGAAAATATTACATTGATGAAACCAAGCAAAATAAATAAACAAGTTGATTTGTGCTTTGGATTTGCTCATTACAAACGAATAAAAAATTAAAAAAAAATTATATATTTTTGCAAGAAACGATTGCGAAACGGTTTGTTTGTTTTCATACACTGTCGTCAAGTCTTAATGTTACGATTTTTTCTTGAACAAAAGTGAAAGTTGTATTAATCATGCTTTCCTTTGGTTTCAATATATTAAGGTTACGATTGTAAGTAAGTAAATAAGTCGTTGTTATGTATTTATTTTTAGAAGTAAATAAGTTGATATCAAGAAATGCTAAAACGTTTTCCAGTAATTGTCATATTTTTAAAGGCAGGAATATAATAAACAATAAATAACTGTAGCATTTTAATATTTAGAAACCGGCCAGTATTTTTTGATAGCAATTAGTGGACCTGCGAGCGATGTTTGTGTATAAAAAGCTTTTTTCTGAAATGAAATAGAAACAAAATGAGAATTAATAAAATAAGCCCCTAACAAATAATGTTATTTTTTTTCGAAAAATCCTTTTACATGGAAATTAATAACAGTACAAGAGAAAGGAACAGGTGGTGAAGGTAAAGCAATTTTATTAGTTATTTTACTTTGCCGGGGAATACTCTATGTAGAAGTACCGACGAAGAAGGCTGCATGTTTTAATGTTAATTCTAAATATGTATTTATACCATTAACAGAAAAAACATTTTTATTTATTGGTTGCCGCAGGGATTGAAGGGTGGCCAACCAGGTTTGTAGTCAACGTGCTTACCACTTAGACTACAGCAGCATCATTATCAACTCGAAAAGAATCTGGGAATTTTGTTCAACTTTTTATTTTTGATAGAGCTGATTTAATTGTAGAATAAACTTAGAACACTGGGTTATTGCTCATAATAAAAATGTATAGATTTTTATGTTTTTTGTGGCTCAATCACGTCTTAATCTCTAAATTGATTCTAATGAAATTTACGTCACGAATAGATCTTGATGCGGAGTAGGAACGGATCAAGAGTAGATAACAACCATATCAAAGCACTCTTTTAAGCTGTAAAAAATAAAACTGTTTAATATGCAAAAGTCAACATCCGACGACATTAAAATTTTTTTTTAATGTTTTTCCCAACCAGGATTTGAACCGTGAATAAAATAAAATTACTTTTTCGTCTTAAGGTTCATTTTTTAATTTAATTTTTAAAAAGAAAGCAGAATTAATTTAGTGTCTAATTTTGCTTGTTTTCTTTCAAAAATAATTTAGAATTTATTTAGAAATTAAATTAAAAAAGAGCTTTACGCCGAAAAAGTATAATTTTAATTCATTTAGTTTTATTTAATATTATTTTTTTTATTTTTGAAAATTAAAGCACAAACTTTTTACAATATAATGAAAAACACGGACAAAACTTTGGTTGGGAGCTGCTAAATAAATAATTTTTATTTTGCTTCAATCTATTGTTGAAAAACGTGAGAAAATAATTTAACAAAAAACACATTTACGTGTCAAAAGAAAAAATGCATTTTGCTTCTATTGTTAAAGATATTTGTTGTCAGGCTTTTGTTTGCAACTTCAAAAATGTTTTCTTTTTAAACAATTTAAGTTTTAAATTTATCTAAATTTAACATTGAACTTGGTTTATTGTTGGGCATATTCCTGTGAAAATATTGACTGCCAATCTCATCTGACAAGGAGAAAGCATTGAATTGAAAAGACTTCACTCCAAATGAATATTTTCTGTCCGTTTATGAAGATAAAATAACAAAAGACTATTTAAAATGAAACATTGTGTCACTAAAAAGGCAACTTGCGCACGTGTATTTAAGAATTCTAAGTTAATTTTGTCTACAACAAGATGAAAGAAGTCATTTAAGAAGTACAATTGTTATGTTTTTTTTTTATTGTATAACTTTTATTGTATAATTTTTTATTGTATAATTTTTTTATTGTACAGTGGAGTTCTTTACACAGAATACACCGGTAGCGAACTTTTTTCTTATATTAAGCCAATCTGGCTGCCAAGTTATGGGCTAATTTCTTGAGCATTGTTGACCTTATGTCACATATAACACGAGAAATGTTGGCCTCCAAGGGCTTCAATTAGTATTGCTGGGCAATCAGAATAAGTCAGTAGTTTCATCTGGCCCTACAGAAAACAATTGAGAGATGTCAAATGGCAGAGCCTTGAAGGTAAATTTCCAGGTCAAACTTTTGAAATTAATTTATTTATTTATTTAAAATTTCTATTAATGATGACACGTAGCACTATTCTTGTGAGCCACATTTATCCGGATTAATATCAGTTAAATTTTTAAGCAAAAAATCATTTTTAAAAATCCATCAACCGAAATGCGAGCTTGTGCTGCATTTTTAAGAAATAAAGTCCTATAACGCCATCAGCATGTACCAAGCAATGCATTTTTTGAAGGTAATAAAATCTTCAGGATCTCTTGAGGATTGGTTTCACTACATATTAAGCGATTTGGTTTATTAGTAAAACCGTTATGCTAAAAGTGAAGCTCATTTCAGACCATAAATTTTTGATAAATCGATAAATTGAATTAATGACTGAGTTTCAAAGTAACGTTTTATAAATTACTTACAATCGTGTGCCAGAGTTCACTGGTCATATATGTAAAAAGTAATTGCAGTATGCCCACTGTCTCCTTAGATTAAACAGAAGAGTGGCAATGACTACAGCCTCTGCAATAAATAATGTTGTCCTAGCTATAGGACAAGATTTAATTAAGTTAAAATAAAAAATTTTGTAACATTCTGTTACAAGAACTCAATTTTTAATTTTCTTTTTCAACATCGACGTTCAACCATTTATTGTGAGCTTGATTTTACTGAAGATTCAATAAATAACTTTAAAAAATTTTTTGTTTGCTTTAGTACGATTTTAGAATTATTTTTATTAATTTTGAATATTTTGCAAGCTGATTGTTTTATATTTATTGAAAGAAAGAAAATATATTAGCAATTTTTTCCTACATTTTATAAAATATATTCGTTAAAACCGAACTTTACTGTTTACTTTTTGTTGTTGTTGTTTTTTTTTTTGCTTTTTGCTTCAATTATTTAGAACTCAAATAAGGAAATTTTACGAGA
This sequence comes from Cistogaster globosa, assembly GCA_937654795.1. NCBI lineage: Eukaryota > Metazoa > Arthropoda > Insecta > Diptera > Tachinidae > Cistogaster > Cistogaster globosa. Next base: position 59,959,178 of record OW569403.1, on the reverse strand, counting down.
AATATGAACCTTTTATTTTTAGGAAAATATTAATATATTCTCATTTACATCAAGTTGTGTTATAAAAACAAACCCGAAGGCTAAAATTATACATAAATTTAACTTTATTTTCTTTTTTTACATTCTGCAGGAAACATTTCTAAAAATAAAAAGTAAATTTTCTCAAAAAAAAAGACTTTTTTATAACTCAAATAGATGGATGGTTTTTAAAATTAAACAAAAAACGATAAAAAAAGGAATTGAAAACAAAATAAACTTGATTGTGAAGTCAAGTAATAAAAACATAAAACTTTTAATAATTGGATGAAATTACCATGAAAAAAAAAGAGAAAAATCAATTTAACAATCAACAAGAAGATTTTGCAACGGAAATCTTTAAATGGAACCAATAAAACTGCCACTTTAAATAAAACATTACGACCTTAAATTTCGAATGAAAATGAAAATAAAAAAACAGACATTTAACTTTAACTCTTTTAAAATCAGGGTCAGTTTAAGAAAACATTAATCTCAGTAAGCACCAAAATTAAAGTTCATACCAATGATGATCAATGGAGTGTAATAATTTATTCATTTCCACTTAATCCGAAGTGATTTCTTATACTTTTTAAAATTTCACACTAAATATTATTAACACTTTCAAAGAAAACCGAATAAATATATTTTTAATATTTAAGTAGAAAATAGTGAAGCTTAACATACAAGAGACATCAGTCCAAAGTGAGATGTACTCATACACGAAGGAATGTCAATTGAACGATGTTCGTCTCTCCGTACGTGTTAGTTTTGAAATCAGCTTTGCCAAGGCAATAGCTGAGCTAGAAAAAAAAACTAAATATGCAGGTCGACCTGACATAGTTTCAAAAAATTTGCTATTTAAAATCAGAAACATCGGTCCATGTTCTTCGAGGCAGAAGGCCCAACACCATGCCTGCCTCTAATTTTTCCTTATAAGTTCGTGCAATGAATAAACTCCAATCAAAATCAATTAAGAGTGCTACATAAACTTATACACCCTTCACCATCCCTGGTCCGGATGGAATTCCAGCACTGGTCTTGAAGCAGTGCTCTTCGACGTTAGCGCGTCCATTAGCAAAACTTTTCAACATTTTGTACCATGTTGGTGAGTTCCCATCATGTTGGAAGGTTGCTAATGTAACACCAATCCCCAAAAAGGGAGAGGCTAGCAACCCTGAAAATTACCGCCCAATCGCAATTTGCTCTGCGCTTTCCAAAGTAATGGAAAGTATGCTTAATTTTCATCTTGTGAAATATCTGGAGTCCAACAGCTTACTTAGTGACCGGCAGTACGGCTTCCGTAGGGCTCGCTCTACGGGTGACTTATTGGCCTTCCTTTCGGAAAAATGGTGTCAATCCATTCACCATTTCGGCGAAAGTAAGGTGGTGGCTTTAGATATTTCCAAGGCGTTTGATAGAGTGTGGCATGGTGCACTCATATCAAAACTTATTGCTTTTGGTGTCGGTAATAGCTTCACTCGACTTATATCGAGCTTTCTCAGGGATCGCACTATACGAGTTGTTATAGATGGGATCTCATCAAACGAGTTCAAGTTAAATTCAGGGGTACCGCAAGGTTCCGTCCTTTCCCCTACCCTATTTCTTATTTTTCTTAATGACCTTCTACGTCAGACTTCCAACCCTATTTATTCTTTTGCAGATGACAGTAGCATATGCCATTCATTTTTGTTTCGCAGTAGACCAAGCCTTCAGGAAATTGGGGCTGTGAGAAAGCACATGGACGATACCCTTAATCGCGACCTTTTAGTAATTTCCGAATGGGGCCTGGCGAACAGGGTTCAGTTTAACGCTAATAAAACCCAGTGCTGTGTGCTTTCGCACAGGCGTACTGCTGAACATGCTACGTCATCTGTAATTATGGGTGATACATATATTAAGGAATCAGATGCTCTCGATGTTCTTGGCATGAAAATTCAATGCGATGTTCGTTGGAACAAGCACATTTTTCATATTGCAAAAGAAGCATTCAAGTGCCTAGGTTTTCTGAAACGGTGTAAGAAATACTTCACTCCATCTGATCTCCTTACTATCTATGTCACCTATATCAGACCGAAAATGGAATACAACTCTCATGTATGGGCCGGTGCTTCAAAGTCTATTTTGGAGTTACTCGACCGCGTACAGGAGAGAGCGAAGAAACTCATCGGTGACAGTAGGGTATCCAGCTCTATTGACTCACTGGAGCATCGACGCAATGTGGGGTGTGTTTCACTGTTTTATCGTTACTACAACGGAATGTGCTCTTATGAAATCAGGGAACTTGTTCCTGAAAACCGTAATTTCATACGCGCAACGCGATCTGCATCAAGAGCGCATTCCTTTGTGGTCGATTGGCCAGTGAATCGCACAACACATTACAGAGAGAATTCGTTTTTTGGCCGAACAGTTCGTATGTGGAATAAACTCCCTGCAGAGGTCTTTCCTGCCACTTTCAATGTGCAAAGATTCAAATCAAATGTTCACAAGCACTACTCCCTCTATCCCCCATCCCAAAACCTAATTTCCTAGTTCTGGCACAATGCATTGCATAAGTAGGGGTCATCCCCTGAGTGCTGGTCCTAATTAAAAAAAAAAAAAAAAAAAAAAAAATTGGAGTTACTTCATTGTTTTAAATGATGTAGAAAAATTAGAGGTAGGCGTGGTATTTTTGTCCGCTGCATTGAAGGACCTTGACCGATCTAGCTGATTTCCAATAGCACCTCCTCCGACACTATGTCGAATCGATTGACTTAGAAACATTTTTTTGGCTGATCTGGTGCCTCGGCAAATTTGATTTTAACACTAATACGGACGGACAGACGGACATCGCTCAATCGACTTTGCTATGCATATGAACTCAGAATATATATAATTTATGGGAATGACAAAATTAATTATACCCTTTTTCCACTTTTTTTGATAGAGCGTTAAAGAATAAAAAATAAGAAAAAAAAAACAAAACGTGAAAAAATTGGCGCTCTCCCATATTTTCCTAGTTATGGGCCTCTGAAATTTTCATAAAACAGTTCGATTGTCAATATGATCAATATGGGTATCATTTAAAAGCTTTTGAAGAGAGTATTAAGAAAATGCTTAAATGATTAGCGCATTAAAAGGCAGTGACATTTTAATGTAAAATTTTTTACGGTACTTATTTTTTTTTTATTTAAGTCGCTGTTATTCCAGTATTTTTTGTTTTTTTTTTTGTGGACTTAATTCACTAAACTAGATTTACAGACATAGTGAAGGGTATTTAAGATTCGGCACTCGTACTTGTTTCTTTTCATTTCGTTCATTTCCTTACTTTTTTATTTAAAATGTTTACATTTCGTACTGAACATAGGAGAAGTCTGAATGGGCCTTAAGTGATGAGTTTAAGTGTGTTATAAATAATGAAAAGAAAAGGATTGTAAAAGACGTTAATGTCTTTGTGTTCAAACAACAAATTTGATATTCAACAATACATATGTATGTGTATGTTATTATATTCTATTATTTTAAAGGCTAAATATCTTCTTTACAAGGTTTTTGTAGATTAATTCTATTTTTGTTATAATAGCTTGAGCAAGTGTAACGTTAAAATTCCTTACTTTGCATTTATTAATAATAAATATTTAGTCTTTCTAATATCACAGCAATTTGCTATTTAATTGCTTTATTATAAAAAGCAAGAAAAAAATGCCAGCAAAGCAGAAAATAATGTGAACACAGAGCACAATTGAAAATATTTTAGTAAATAAAATGACTTGCAATTTTTAAAATGATTCATTTATCAGTAACGAAGGCCTATATTTAAGTTCATTTGATTTTCTTTTGTTTTTTTTTTAATTTATTCAAATTTTTGTTTATCATCTTGTCACTTTTAAAATCAATTTAAAATAATTTAATGGTTTTAGAGTGATGTTGATGATGTTGCTAATTGTGTCAGAAAAGTTATTGATAGAAAATTTATATCAATTTACGAGAACTTTTAATGGACCAAAACAAAATACTTTAGAAAACCTTTAATGTGTTGTTAAAACACTAGACTATTTTGTTTAACAATGAATAGAGAAACATAAAACTTTCAAATGAAAACAACTCACATACAAAACATGCTTTTATAAGAAAACAATATAAAAAATTACAAAATGTTTGTCTAACATATTCGATGTTCTTATTCATTATTTTAGACAGCAACCATTCTTCGCAATCAGCTCTGGTGAAGTTTATCCTTTTGTTTTCAACGCCTTGCAGGCAGCCAAGTCATTGCAAAAATGATTTAAATAATTTGTTACGTTAAAACAGGGGTTCTCATCAAATTCCTGCTCACGGACCCCTAGTAAACAATTTTTTTTTTCTCGGACCCTTCTGAAGCCCAAGTTCAAAATAAAACTTTTATTATTTTTGAAAACATCGTTTTTTCGGTTCTTCATGCGAACCCCTTGAATGGTTGCTACGGACCCCCAGAGGTCCACGGACCCCCATTTGAGAACCGTTGCGTTAAAAGAAAGAAATTAACACAAATTTGCTTAAAACAAAGCAAGCACAACAAAGAAGTAAATATAAACAAATAAAGGAATAGTTCAAAAAGAAATAAAACAAATAATATTTGGTAAGAAACAACAACAAAACCACAAAAATGGATGATGTTGTTACGGCTGTTCCGCCAGCAGCAACAGCAACAGCAACAATAGCGGCAGCAACAAATCAATCTACATCATATTCATCATCAATGACTTTACCAGTTCCACCACCAACGACAAAGAAAAGTTCTACAACGTTGTCAGTGGATAGAGCAGCGTTTTTATTGCTGCGCGTTAAAAAGGCGTTTAAAAGGAAACGGCAACATCGCAAAGAAAAACAGTGAGTATTTAAATTAAAATTTTTTAATTAAAATTAAATCTAATTATACACATGATTAAACATTACAAATTTAACTTAATGGCAACTATTTGCTATAAAACTGAAATCTTGGTTTTTTTGAAAGTTCACAACTTTAAAGATAAAGTAAAGGAAATATTATTTAGCATTCACGAAAAGTTTTACATTTGAAAAAAAAAATTATAAACTTTAATGTTTGAATATAATTAGGGTCATTTGGGCGCCTTTACTAACCTGTAGATGGCACGTTGTTGAATATTTTATTTTTAAACAATTGTCACAGAGATTGAATTGTCTCTGGTTTCCTTACTTCGAAAAGTGACTTGACATGTCCCGAAAAAAAATATAATCTAATGAGATAAGGTCGCCAATAAACAAAAATATTTAATAAAATAATCATTCAACAATTTATTATTTAAGTAATATAAATGTATCTTGTGCTGTGTGGCAGGCGGAAACGACTTGTTAATTAGAATAAATCTAATGTGTCAAATGACTCCAACAGCTCATAAGTGCATCCAAGAGTGACTTTGTCTAGATATAATGGTTTTTCGGTATTGGCTTTCACTGTAAATGCAACAATTCCTAAAAAAGTATCAGCTGCCAAATCGAATGTCTAAGAAATCAGTGCTGCCAACCTAAAATTGCGAACATATTGAAAAGCACTTTTGTTTAGCATTGAGGAACATAGAGTTCAATAGTCTGTACCCAGCAACAAAGTTAAAATATGGTTTCATATTTAAACGAAATGTGCAAATTTTTAAAGGAATTATTTTTAAAAAACATTTTAATGCTAAGATTTTATATTCTTTAACCACAAGTAGAAGCGCTATATAGAAATTTGTCATTCCGCTTGTATTTCCTGCAATAATCATTCCCGACCCCATCAAGTACAAAAATGTTCTAAATCCTTATACATAGGAAAGCGATTTAACGTTGTTCGTCGGTTCAAGTTGAAACCAGTTTTAGCACGTTTCCAGACAAGCTACAGAAAATTTGTGATACCATTTCCTCAGGCATAGTTTCGAAAGAGGTGCTATTGAAATTTAGCAATGCCGGTTTATAAATAGTGGAGATATGTTAAATAAGGGCGAGTAAAATTTGTTGATTTAATAATGTTTTCTTTGGTTGGTTATTGTTGATTTTTGCCTTGTTGTATTAAAATCTTTGAAAATAATAATTCTTGAAAAAAGATAAACAAAAAAAAAACCGACTCCAAAACATTAAAATCATATTTGTTTAGGACGGTACTTATACATAATTTATATTATATTATATTCGAGAAAGATTGCGTCAGGATTTTTTATATGTCATAAAACAAAATATGCAGATAAACAAGAAAATTCAGCAGTTTTGTGATTACCCATTATTTCACTCTTTTTACTGCTGACACAGTGAAACAAAATTTGTTTAAATTCTAAGCGTTAACCTATAACTGTTCAAAATATTGGCCATATGCATCAAATTACATCAATAAGGGCACCTTTTAATTTCTAATTTAAAATTATCATACTTTTTTTTTATACATGACATAGTAATGGACATTCTGTCTATTTTTCAAGAGTTTGTCTGTAATGGTTTCACAGAAACGGCCATATAGGTCAAATTAGAGGAGTTATAGGGACGCAATTTAATTTCTAATTTTAAGTTTGTTACTTTAAATAGCGGACTTAACAATAAAGGTTCTGTGCAGATATCAATCAACTTTCTACAACTGTTAAACAGTTTGGTCATATACATTTATAATTTAAAATATTATTACTTCAAATATGGGAGCACCCTTTATTTTCTAAATTAAAATTTTACACTTGTTATTATAGCGGACTTAGAGTTCTTCGTCAATTTTAACTATCTGGCTATAACAGTTCAAAAATTTAGCCACATACATTAAATTACATAAACTATTGGGACACCCTTTTATTTATAATTTTGAATATTTATAGTTGTTATTATAACGGACATAGTAATCGTCATCTTGTTCAATTTTCGAGCGTTTGTCTACAACGGTTTAAAAGATAGTCGCATATTAGTCAACTTACCTCACTTGTGGGGGCACCCTTTAATTAATACATTTATTTTTGTATTACTTTTGATATTGGGAACGCTTTACAGTTCATAATAATCTTAAAAATATGTATGTTGTATGGTGACACCCTTTAATTTTTAAGGTTATAAACTGTTTTTAAAATGGAACCAATCTGTAAGCATAATCTATCAAATTACGAAAAAATTCAAAATCGGTTCAGAAATGACTGAGTTCTGCAGGCACAAACATAAAAAGCATCAGTCAGTCGAATCGATATCCTTCTTTTGTTTTTGAAGTCGGTTAAAAAACTATAAATTACCGGGCCTTTGGAATATTACCAAACCATATAAATTTCATCAAGATATAAAATTTTAACCAACATTTTACCAAAAATATTAATATCTGCTAAGAAATAGTAAAAAAAAATAACCTGCAGGAATACTAAGTAGTAAAGACAACTATTTTTCACTACAACAACAACCCTAGGCAAAACTTAAAATTTTCGGCGCTTTTTTTAATAGAAAAATTAATTGATGGGAAAGAGTTTCTTCTGATGATTTATATCTAAATGTGGTAACAGATATATGGTGAAATGTTTATAAGATTCGGCACAGCACTCTTACTTGTTCATTAATAGTTTTAGTTGACGAAACACATTTAAGATTTTAAATCAAGAACCCGGTGTTTACATATCAAGTCAGAGAGCAAAAGGGCTGCTCTCATATTTGGCTAAATAAGTAAACCAGTATAGTGTATATATTTTTTTACGAAATTAATGAACCAAGCAAATATGATTTATTTCTGCTATTTTATTTTTATTACATTCATGCTAAAAAAATAACTGATGTCTTGCATGGTTCTACGAAAAACCTTGAGATTGAAATAAGAAAAACGGAAGTAAACTCAACAAAGTGTTCAACTAAAGATAAAAATTTATATTGAACTTATCAAGAAAAAAATAAACGAATTATATTGTCAACCATCAAGAAATAAAAAATGGAAAAATGAAACCTAATGACATTTTTACACGTCTTTTCTACGATTAAGTAGTATTTTGTAATTTTATTTGTACTCTTTTGCTTTTCTATAATTAAACCTTTAACAATTTATAACTAAAATTTAGTAATATATTTGGCATCCGTACGAGCAAGCTTTCTTGATAAAATTCAAGGAAAAAACCGAACATGAAAACAAAATAAAGTAGCAGCGATTACGTCTATTCTTTCTTTTTAGTGCAGTTGGCCTGTATATAAAAAATAAAGGTGTTTCTTTTAGGGTTCATAGTGTTATTATAATATGAGTTTTGTTTGACCTTGATCAGGAATAAAAACTGCTCCTTGTCGTATAACTAAATAATAATTCCACCAGGTTTGAGCTTAACTCATACACGAAGGGTTTCTTAGCAAGTATGGGTCACTCTATAATTTTTAATTTTACTTTTTAAAGTTGTAACATCAAAATTTGTAAAAAATACTTTGCGTAAATAACAAAATAAAAATGAGGTAACTGTTAGGACAGCTTTTTATTTTAATTGTTTATTCTTGCTTTTTTAGCGACTTAGCAATACATACCCTGCGTAAATTTATAGTCTTAGTTTATTACGATTCAAAAAAGTACGGCTATTCATGTGAAAATCACGTTGCTGCGAAATACTCTTAATTTCATTTAAGTTTTTTTTTTTTTTTTAAATTATTCTTATAGCAGACACACACGTACATCCGTAAGGATAACACCATATCAAGGCCTTTATTTCTAAAATTATTATTTACAATTTATTTCTGCGGTTAAAAACATAATGACATATAAGTGAAAATCACGTCAATATCAGGGTACCCTTTAAATTAAAGATAAATTTTTTTTGTCTTAATTTTACTGACATTGTAAAACTATGACGTGTCTGCCTGGTAAAGTTCAAAAACCAACAATAGTTTTTTTTTCTTTCGGAACACCCTTTAATTTTTAGTATTTGTTATAGATATAAATACACACAAAAAGAAAAATAGAAAATATTTCTTGTTTTCTTTTAAATTTATTACTAAAAATTTGCAAATTTTTTTGTTAATAAATTTAGAATTTAAAATATACATGAACTTAAGCCGAATTAAAATTTATTTTTTTGTTTTAATACTAAAATACTTTAACTTGTAATTTCTCGAATGTGTTGCAGTAGAAAAGACCAACGCACTCCTTGAAAATCTATTGGCTCTACAATGATGTAGGGTCGCAATGAGTCGCAATATCCTACAATCGAAAATGCTCATTACTAAGCAGTGAGCTTAATTCAGCTTTAGTAGCAGCAAAAGAAGGCTGCAAATTGTCATCCTCTTCGGTAGATAAAATGCCGTTATTACACTCAGTTTTTATGAATTGAATTCAATACTTGTTTGAAAATACCTGCGTTAACTGAATCTGTTATAAGGTATCAATAACGTAATTCCCTACTGGATAAACTGGAGTAGAGCATACCAAGAAGGCAGATAAACTAAACAGAAAAAGAACAAGTGCAGTCAAGTTTGGACCTAAACCAATTTGATGTTTTCAACCAAAAAGAATTCAAAAAGAAAGAAAAAGAGCATCAGAGAATACAACTAAGTTAGTCCGCCCAGGACTGAGGTAAACAGAGTCTACAATTAAACATAATCATTTCAAGGCCTACAAGTCACTAAGAAATAACAACTAAAGAATGATAACTGTCTTCCACATAAGCAATTGTACTTTGAGAAAGTATCACAACAAAATGAGCGGTACACATATTTTATTAGTGTTATTCAAAATATGTGTATTTAAAACAGTCGACATTATCTGATTTTAGGCAACGATTTTAAAATTGAAAATACTGTTAAGCAGTTGCCGAAAACGAGTGGCAACTGAATTAATGAAAAATATTACTGCCAATTTCTCTACATGCGAACGAATACTTCTTTTTCGCATACTTGTATTGAAAACAAAAACAAAATATATTAAATTGTTTTTGTTTTCAAGAAGTATTCGTTTGCATATGGAGAAATCAGCAATTATTTATTTTGTTATGTTAATTGAGAATTGTAATTTTTACAGTGACTTTATGTTAAATGTTCAAATATATAAATTACTTGCGCATACTCGTAAACTTATTAATATAATTAATGCGGCACCAGCTTTTATTTTTATTTAAAATTAGTTTTTATTTTTAAAACATTGTAAAATTTATTAGCTAAATGCTAAAAATACTGAAAATGTTTTCTTTGATTTGCATTCATATAAAAACTTTTATGTTCTTATTCCATCACTGCAAGCTACAAGATGAGAAATATTAAAATAATGGAAAGCATAAAATTGTTGCAAACTATAAAAATCAAAAAATATATTAAACGAAAAAGCTGTAGAAAAATTAAACAAACTACAATGTGGCAATCTAAAAAAAAAGCAAAAAGTAAAATTAATCAATGTGTAAGCGATTGTTTTTTTTATACATTCTTAATTTATCAATAAATTTAATTTTAAATAAATTTGTGTTTGGCGTAGTTTTCGTAAGTTTTAAGAAATTAATTAATAATTTTTAAGCTCAGCTCAAAAAAAAAAAAAAATAAATAAATAAATAAAAAAATAAAAGAGAGAAAATGTTTACTTGCTTGCTAGGAAACTCATCACACTTTAGTTTAATAATTTTTAATGTTACGTTACTACTTATTAATTACACAAACTAAATTGGGTAAAATACCTTTAGATACTGCTTCTTTCCAATTAAAAAAAAAAAAACAAATTGTAACTACAAAAACCTCATCGGTTATTTTATCTTATTTAAACTTAATGAAGTAATTTATAACAACGTGAGATGAAGAATCAAGATTAAGGGTGCCCTGTTCAACTAAGCAATACCAAAAGCTTTCAAATTATCAATGAGATGGCCAATTTTGGGTTACTTAAGTTCACGTTAAGATTAAAGTTGGTAATGGACATTATCTTTCCTTTTCAAGAGCTGTCTGTAACGGTTTCAAAGATTGGGACACCCGTCAGTTTATTTATAATTTTATCAGAAAAGATAAAAATTTTAAAACTGAATACTATTTCGAAGTAAATAAACAAATACCTCCTTTTATTTTGCCTTCACTTCATTCAGTTTAAACGTTTTTATCTCTTCTGATTAATTTTGTTGTTTTTGTTGGACCACAAATTCATAAAGTTATCAGAGATAAGACCTTTTAAAAAATGTTGAGTCCCACTGAAAAACTTACGTGGAACAGTTTTCTTGCGCTATTTGATAATGACAACTATGTCATGGTTGTTAATGAATTTTTAAAAGCTCATGGTGAAATAGGCTGCAACATGTCTATAAAAATTTATTTTCTGCGTTCTCATTTGGGTTTTTTTCCAGACAACCTAGGCCTCCACCAGGAAATATAACAATGGAAAGATATTTTGAAGGAAAAAATAATACAAAAATACTTTCAGAGTATTTCTGGTCACTTAAACAAGGTGACGTTGATTTAAAAAGAAAAAGGTCAAGCAAACATTTTTGATCGAAACAGTTAAAAATAATTTTTAGGTAAAAAATTCGTTTTTTTAAGTTGAATAAATATCAATTTCTATTTTCTAGATTTTGAAACACAAACCCTCGTTTTATTTGCTATTAATTATATTTTTGCAATAAAATCATAAATAGCACGGTTCCTATAAAAAAAATATTGTGTAACAACGCCCCGATAATAGAAAAATTAGGAAAAAAAAAACCGTAAAAAATTAACTTAGTGTAAAAATACACACATGTTTCTGAAGTTAACTTAGACAAAATATATACCGTTCAAAAGCGGCAAATAAAAAAATTCAAATCGGTTGGTATGCAACTAAATTACAGGGTAATAAATGCATGCGGGTATGAAAAACCGGGTTTTTATCCGTAACTCAAGATTTTAAAGGTGTTTTGAAAACTCCAAAAACAGACTGTTGTTGTACTGGACAGTACCTACCAGAAGAATGGTATAAAATCCCAGCTATTTTTAATTTAATTAGGCTTCATTCAGTTCACGCATATTTAAGTTTCGAGATTTTTTAGAAAAGAAAAAAAAATATTAAAAAAACGTTTGTGTAATTTTTTTTAAAGAAAACAGAAAAATTAGAAACTGGCCGAATGTAATGCAGCATACTCTGACCCGCTGCATTTATCATCAGCACTCTTCGAATCTGTATAATTTGGGTTCTTTTTTGTAAACTTAAAAAAATATATAAAAATTTACAAATTACAAGGTGTGTCTTTATAGTACACTTGACTTTTACATTTCTTTTGAATGAAGTCGGGTTGATATAAAAAAAAAAAAAAAATTATTTACAGAAAAATTGTTTCTTTACTGTGTAAGTTATTTAAAAAGGAATAAAAGCTTAAAATATTTATATGGATTTGAAAGCTTTTTTTATTTTAAATTTTACACAAAAAATATGTTAAAAGTTTTCATTAATTTTAAACCAATTTTTTTTTGTGAAAAATCCTTTAGAAATAAAATTTTTTTCTTGAGATAATAAATAGATTCAAAAGACTAAAATCTGATTTGAATATTTTAAAAAATTAAAAAATAAAAAAATCCATTTTTGGAAATTTTTAAAACTTTTCTGGGAATCGTCAATTTTTTTCAGTCAATCTTAATATATATTAATTTTTTTTACCGTATAAACTATAAAAATGAAATATAAAAATTAATTTTAGTCTTACAAAACCTTAAAAAAAAATTTTCTTCCCTATTCTCGCAATCAGTTTCCTACATATTTTTTTAGTTTCTTAGATATGTATCGAAATATATAAACACTTTTGAAAAGAATATAAAGCTAACGCTTTAGAGGTTGAAAGCTTAAAATTTGAATTTGGAATTTTCCAGAACTGTTTCCATTTCGTTTACCGAATCACTCACTGTGCAATGATATCATTTAAATACATTAAAATTATTATGTATTTCATAATAAGGTAAATAATAAGCTCTATTTCTACAGTTGTTTAAGCCTTTTTATCAGGAAACTTTTATCCATATTTTTATAAAAGCCACACGTATCAAAATTTCTTAAAACTTAATGAGAATTATAAAAGAAACCCTACTTACAATAGAATATAGTGTCTGTATATTTAAAAGATGTAAATATATATTTAATTCAGTAAGTTTTTTAAGGTACGGTCAATATAGTAAAGTATTTGACCAAAAAAAAGTAACCACTAAAATATGAAAAAAAAAATTTTTTTGTATCTATCAAATACTTATTAGAAGTTGCAAGATTCTAATCAGTATTAAAGGGTCATATCACATTTATTATACTATAAATCGTAACTCGTAAAAATACGTGTCAGGAGAGTTTGAAAAAACATTTGTAAAAAATTGTGGGTGTGCTTTTTTGATCAAATATTTGACTAATGTGACTGCACCCTTAGACAAATTGCTTCTCTTTATTACCGGTCAAATATAGATTATGTTATTTATAGTTATAAATATAAAAAAGTCTATTTAAGTTAACGACTAGAATTTACACGATTAATGGAAAAATTTAAGAATATTTATCAAGTAGACAGACATTTACGCAAAACATATTTCTCAGCACAACAACTTACCTCACGGTCAAATTTGAGACGTAAATTCATTTAGATGTTTTGCTTTATTTCTAATAAAATTTTCCATTTCAATTATTTTTCAAAAGACTGCTAACCAGCAGTCAAATTAAAAAATGTTTAAATGGCAAAAGAATGGGCAGGTTTTAAATAGAATGAAAAATAAGAGAAAGGAAGAAACTGTCAAGACACGCAATCTAATTCGAATTGGTTGGAAATGTGATTTATGAGTGAAAAAGGAACACAAAAAAGGTTCTAGTATTTCTAGCTCTTAAATCAAATTAAAATTGTCTTAATTTTTTCATTGTATGCTTTATGGGCCATAGAGACGAACGCTACAATTTACAAACGTTAATTGTAAAAAATAGAAAAATTATCCTTCATGATTTGATATATATTTTCTTCCTATCTGTGTCTCTACGTTAGATGTTTTAAATCATTTTCATTTAGTTTTTATATTTTATTAGTAAAAATTATCATATTTTTTGTATGTGTGTGTGTGTTGGTTTCTTAATAATTGCAAGGTTTTTCATTGCTGACGTATAATTATTTTTTTTAAATAAAAGTGACTGTCTAATTACAGTTTTAAATATTACTTTTCTTAATAGCACTTCACATTTGTAAATAATTTTATTTCAAAAGATTCTGTTAACTTTTAAAATTACGATGTTGTTTTTTTTTTATTTAAGGACATTTAAGGATCTTGTAAAGTTTTAAGCAAATTAGGTTTTGTACAAAGGCTGTTTTTTTAAATTTGTTGCTTTCACTGAAGATTCTTGCGAAAAAGGCAAACGATAAAAAATCAAAGCATTAGGCTTTCATACTGGGTAATGAATTCAAACAAGTAAATAATTTCATTTAGGACAAAAGAAGAGTCGATGATAAAAGTGAAAAATCCAAGATCTACTTGTAAGTTACCGACAAGTCTTAGTGCAATATTATGATAAGGTTGCTAGAATTGTTGGTTTAATAAAATACGTTATAAAAATGGATACATCATTTGTTGACTATCCAGCAAATGGTGAAAGTTTTATTTACTACATAAAGCAAGGGTAAAAAATCAATGAAGACTAGTAGTGGGACAGTGTAGGATTTTTCGAAATCAATTCGCTAGAGCCTCCCAATTTGTGAGGTTAGAAATGCTTAAAGAAAAATTGTGCAGAACGGTAGATGCAAGGTGCTACTCATCCGGATTAAAGGTGAAGGTCAAGTGGTATTAATTCGTAAAAGCCCTCACCCCTTTAAGAGTTTTGCTGAACAGTTTTTAAGCATTCCTACCACAATATTACCAAACTAAAGTGGAACCCATACAGAAATTATAATTTTTTATCGTTGTAACTGTTTCAAGGATAGACCCCCCTAGAGAAGTAAAATGTATTAACTACCGCCATAATTTTTTTAACCCAAACAATTTTTCAAAAATTCTTACATAATATTTTAAAACCTTATAATATAGACAGACGGCAGCGTTAATTTACATAAGCAGTCTTAATTCAAATTAACTTTTTTATTATCCCCATTCAAATGTGTGTTAGATTTACCCTAAATGCACTAAATTAAAATTAATTTAGTTATTTCAATATGGTAACGCAGTCTATAATAAAAAAGCTGTTGTCAAATTGTTTACTTAAAAAAAAAATAAATAAATAAAAGTGAATTCAAAGTACGTTATTTTACTTGTTTTTAATAAAATAAAAAATAAATATTAAAATTGAATCGGTTTTTTTTAAGCCAGGTTCTACTGGAGCTATAAGCGGAACGTGTAAAAAGGAGTGGACACATTGACAAAGATATTGCAGTACAAATGAACAACAAATTTAGTTTAGAAGTGCACGTAAAACTTAGAAATTTCAAATAGAATACTAGGTCCCTTATTGTCGTCCAACCTTTTAATATTTTTAATTTTTTTCACAAAAAGCCTTCCTATTGATTCGAAAGATTTCTTTAAATCTGGTATTATCCATCTTAAGCACGTCACATACCCTAAAAGTGCTGCTGCGGACAATAATAAACTTAAAAATTTCCACAATTGCCTTTTATTTACTTCAAAGTGCTCTACAGAGATCCCACTTGTTCTGATTAATGGTAGTTAGCGCATCTACCGATTTCGTATTATGAAGCAGTTTTAGTTTAGTTTTAAGTTCCACTTTCTTTCAAATAAATACTTACTTTTCACCACACTGCAGCTTTCTTTCTGCTTTCTATTCATTTTATCTCAATAGAAACGTTTATTAATTTCAAAAAATGTCGTCCGTCAGGGTAAAATTTTAATTCACATTAGTGAGCTTTTAATTCAAATTAAAACTGTCGCCTGTCTACGCTTTTAAAGTGACCGTCAGATTTTATGTTTTTAATTGAATCGGGAAGTAAGATTTCTTATTCGATTTATTTTTAATTCGATTTATATTTTTTTAATCTTTTTGTTTGTATCTTCAAAATTATTGACTAAGAAAATGTATTAACATTTTAAATTTAAAAATTATTCTTTATAATAGATAGAAAAAAAAAAATGATTTCAATCATTGTAGCTGCAAGCGTCAGGATTTGTCTCTCTGTTTTTTTTTTTGTAGTGTATTAGTCACAATTAAAAATTGTGAGTTCAAATGCTTACTAACTAAATTTATTTGGAACATGTTAATTGTAGTTTCTATGTTAATAATAAATGACATTAGGGGGGTACATAATCAATACTCTACAATTATAATTTGAGGTGTAATTTCTTCTATACTCAAAAAGATATTTCCAAATTTATTTATATTATTAAAGTCCTCTGATAATTTAACATCTCTTGCGGTAGCATCGTTTATAACGTGCAATTTGTTGAACATTCTAGCGCTTGGTGATAGTGGTAGAGCGCTTTTCATATGTGTAGTCACTATGAAATATGTTGTCTGTCTCAAGCTTCCAAAAAATATTTTTGTCTCAAGTGTGACTTAAATCATATATATAATATAATATAATTTAATTTTTTTTTTTTTTTGGAAAATTATTTGATAGCCCTATGATTAATAAAGGCAGGAAAGCAACTTTTGTAAAAAACTAATTGTTTGGGTCATTTTTAACCGGGAATTTATATCAGAATAGAAAAAAATATATTTGTTTTAACCATTTGATTTAAATCTCTTGTATCTATATAATTTCAAGAATATGGCGATACGTTTTGATTTTGTGGCTATTTAAATTTTATATTTTATTTAACAAAAAACCATCTAAAGTGAATTATTAAATTTTTAAGGTAAATGTCATAAAAAAAAATGGAACGCAATTTTGGTTAGCTGTTTGTATTTATCAGTTCGGCACAAAATGTATTTATAAGCAATTTAAATTTAAAAAAAAAAAGGATTAAAATATTTTTAGTGGTTCATGACATGCGAAATTATGACCAAAATAAATTGTTTTCAAACCACTGTGCAACGTGAAATATGCTTTATTGCATTCGATTTTCTTTCTTTTTATACCAGCAGCATCAGGAATGTTGGGCTCATAATTCTTATGTTCAGGCGGCACATGTAAAGCCCGCTTCGTTGCTTCAGTAATAGAATTGCTGCCTTAAAGTTGATGTATTATTGGAAAATGTTTGAATTGTTAAAAAAAAAAAAATAATTTTTTATTTCACTTACACCAATTACATTTCCGTTGGTTGACCGGTTTCAAACCGGAGTAGTATGGCCGCTCATTAATATACCGGGTTGGTCAGATACCTCACCGATAATGTTCTTGTATTTACACTATTTCATTTTTCTTATAATAAAATTTTCAACTTTTATTTTGAAAGGTCGAGCCTTTTTTCCAATATCGTTTTTTTTTGGCGGTGCTATGTTGGAAACTGATCCCCTCTTAGAACGTGTCGTTGTTTTGTTTTGTAACTGCAATCGTATTTTAAATTTTTGTTACACAAATTTTTATAGAAGACAGATCATCAACCTTTGTAGAGATTTGTTATACGGAGATACCAGATACGAAGAAATTTCCTCGTATAAATTGTTGTTAACTTTATTTCGTTTGATTTAACTGGCCAGCATTGGTAATAAAAAAGTAGCCTACTGGGCTTCCTATCACCATGAGGAGATATAAGTCTAGTTTTGGCAATTGGCCGCGTATTTGTAAGGGTCAAAATTAACGAAAAACTTAGAAATATAGAAAAAAAATTTTCTTCGATTTTAGTTCCTTAATAAATCACAAAGGAAATGAGATAGATATAGTCCAAATTTTCCAAGACAATTTGTGGATGCAGATTTTAATTTTTACTTTGTTGGCTGGACGATTGTTGGATCAATAAATGTTCCAAAAAGTAACTTAATTTTATTGCTTCGTTGCTTAGCAGTGTTAGAAGTAAATAGAAAAAAAAAAAAACAAAATTAGCAGGAGATATTTATTGTCGGATGATATAAAGAAACCCAAGGTATTGAAATTATTTTTCACTAAAAAAAAATTAAAATAAATAATAACCGATTCGATTTTTTTGCACCTGCGAGTTACTAGTTGTCAACCTGTGAACGACGATATTTGCTGCTAACACCGAAGACACAACTTTGACTATTTGTTTCTTTTTATTTATTTTTTTATTTTGATGATTTCACTATTACCTTTGAAATATTGTTGAAGCATGAAGTCGCGATTTTCTAAATTTTAGCATCCATTTTTACTAACTCCAAGCTGTCAGCTAGCAATTAAAAGAAAACTTTGAGATGTAATGTAAGAGAGTAAGGTATAACACTACCGTAATTTGAGATTCATTTAATGTCCATATCAGCATTTAAAAGATACTTAAAATAAATAAAAAATGTTTTTTATTAAGTCTAAGAAAATATTAACATAAAATAGAGCAAATCATCTGTAAAACCCTATAAATAAATTACCAGCATTAATTTAATATCCCATTAAATTATTACACATTTTATGACTTTGTTCGCACAGTGATTTCACACATTAAACAACTACAACAAAAATTATAGAATATAATAACATCACAAATCACCAACCAGCATAATTAATTAAATTTACACTTTTACATTTTAATTAATTTGTAATACAATATCGAATATCTTTATTTTAAGACAACTAAAGAAAAAACATTCTTGAAAATAGAGTAATTAATACCACTTGTAAAGGAATGCGTAGCGATTTCATTAAGCTTAATCACGCACCAAGAAACAGCAGTAAGGGTGTAGCAATTTAAAATAAAATAGAATAAAGAAAGGGAAATACAATATAAGCTAAAAAAGGCTTAAGTTACACTGTTGCAAAAAAAAAAAAATATAGCGAGTTTGGGGTGGGATGAAAAATAATTCTCTTGATGTGATTAAAATTAAATTTAAAACTAAAATTTGTCATGGTAATGTAATGATGTTATTGACATAAAAAAAGTTATGAATTAAATTTATTAAATTAAAAAAAAAAAACTTTAATATTAAAAGCGCCGGACCTCTAGTATAACTTCGGAAGGTACCAGGATATTCTATTCAAGATCAAACTATATTCTTTTAGGGCACATAAACACTGTTTAAGGCCAGGATTGGCTATTATACTCAGTCGTACGATCTGTCAAAGATTGCATGTGTGCTCAAAAAGTATGAGTGTGGACTAAACGGTGTATGTGTGTGACAGACTTTTTGACAGATTTGTACCATTTTATAATCTTTTGAAATAATTCATAAAATAATTTTTTCTATGCGATCAGAGTTGATTTTTTTGAAGATGAGTAGAAAAAACAACAAAATGTCAAAAGCATGTGTTTTTCAAATATTTTTTGTATAATATTGTGCACCTACGAAGCCATTTTGAAACGATTTTAAAGTAGGACAGAATTCTATCAGATCTTTGCGTGATTAAATCGATTGTGTATGATAGTGATTCCTGGCCTTTAGACTTTATTTTCAGTTTCCAAAAAACTTAGTCTTTGCTATTTTTAACGAATCTGTTTCATGGCGACTTTTTAATATAAAAAAAATTCTCTGACAGCACTGCGTAGATTTCTTTCCGAACTATTTTGTTTTCTTTTTAGAGCCTCCAATTTAAGCAATACTTGAAATTACCAATTAAAAAAAATCCCCGACGTAGTCTAATCTGAATTTCGAAATTCCGATGGCTTTTTCCAATATGTGTGACTTCACATATCCCCACAAAAAATAGTCTAGCGGCTTTAAATCGCATGTTTTTTGCAGACAATGTACGAATATGAAACCTGAAAATACTCAATTACCCAACGTTTTCTTTAATTAGTCAATTGTGGCATGAGCGTGTAACAAGTTGCACCGTTTTGTTGAAACCACAGCTCCTAAATTAGTGATTACTCGTTAGCGTTCCTTATTGACTGTAGCATTCTGACTAGCACCGTTTGAATGATTATACCAGTTTAAAAAACGCAACACAAGAAGTGCAAATGTTGAAGAAGAAGAAGAAGCTCCTAAAACACTTATACAGCCTTTTGAATTAAAAAAACCCCGTTTTGTAAATTAAATATATTTCTTCTGCTCTTAATAAGTTTTCGAAGAGATTTAGTTTATCTAGCTCTAGTTCATAATTTTTATAACTAAACGAAACTAAAACAAATAACTTTACACTTTACACAAATAAAAGTAGGAAGAAGTAAGTGTGTTTAAAAATTTTTATAAAAACGAAAGTAAATAGTAAACTTAATTAATTGATAATAGAAGAGCAAGTAACATATTCAAATGCATTCATACGCAGCAAAATCTATTGTCTTAATTTGAAAAGATACAAGGAATTTTGTCATAGTATTAAAAAAAAATTCTGAGTTTGAATTTAAATATTAAATATTTAGTAGAAAATCTGTGAATATGTTAAAAGGCATCCGATAAAATATATTTGTTTGTCATGTAATTACGTTGAGAATTAAACAATGTTTTTGTTTAATTTTATACTCATTCAGTCAAATGTAAATAAGTCACAATTTAAATTGACATTTGTTTGTATGCATTTGTGTGTAATTATTTAATTTGAAATTTAATTTAATTTTCTGAATGTTTTTATATTCGATTATGAACACTTGTATAAAATTAACTAGTATAGAATTTTAAAGCGCCTTCTTAAAGTTCCCTATTAGTAACTGTATACTTTTTATGGCAGACGCCAGGCCCACTGTCTTCATCTATCCACGATTTGGCTGGACTATACATATTGTTAAGGATGTTTCTAGTGCAAAATCAGGACTCTATATGTTATAATTATCTAAATATGAATATTGAATATTTTCCAATTTTTTATGGGGAGTATCACGCCTTCTCTTTTCATTTAGAGAGCTATGCACGTTATAAGCAAAATTTCATGACTCTACCTATTACAGTTCTCTGGGTACACGATAATAATTATTTGCTTCGTATAGAAGGAACCACGTTCTCTACTGTGTCTGTATTTCGCTAAGCAAATTATATCGATATGGGAGTTACTGTGCAAAATTTAATTATAATAATAATATAATAATAATAATTATAGTAATAATTTTTAATTTTGTATGCTTTGATTAGTACGATTTCTCTATAGTATCTTTTTAAGTTTTTAAAAACAAAAATTGTTGTTAAAAAAGTTTTTTTTTTTCTAAAAAAATAATAACAAAATTAAGTTTTCAAAATAATTATTTTTAATAAAATTTTTTACTTTATTATGAAAACATGTCATGTAATTTCTAGTTTATAAAGCTAACTGAATAAAAATAACACGGAAAAAATAATAGCGTAATTAGACGCACAGGTCCCGAGTGCTTCGATTAGTTCGGTTTGAAATAGTACGTAAAAATGGTGGAACCGATTAATGCTGTAAATACATTTGGGATGAACGACGAATGTTTCGTTGTGAATATTTGTTAAAAAAAATAAAATACTTTTGTTTATATAAAAATGCAAAAAAGATTTTAAGCTGGTTATTAATTGTGATAAATTTTAACGGTACAATTTAAATATCAGCAGAATCAAATGCACTTTCTGATTCGCTACAACCTTCGTTAGCATTTTGCGTATCTAACTGCAAGATAGTTATCAACTGTAACTAATATTCAAAAAAAATAAAATATAGCAAATTTTAATTCTTGCTGTTGCCATTAGCAATTGAATATGGACGACTTCTTAGACAGCTGTTTGCGAGTTAAAACTTTATATTACGCTTAAAAGGCCAGCTACAAGTTAAATATAAATTAAGAATAACTCAGAACTGCAAAACTTCATTTCTAAAGTTTCTAAAGTTTCAATTGTGATGTGAGGACTCTGGGGACATTTTTAGTAATAAAAAAGTACAATTGTGATTGTGAAAGAATACCATTTAAGAATTAAATACTTCCCTAAAGATGCTCCCTAATAAGTTCAAGTTTGAAAATTTTTTTTTTTAATTTATTATAATATTGTTTGATTATGTTTAATTGAACACAAAATAGCACATTGTTGTTTAGTATTTTGAAATGTTAGTCGAATTTTTTTTTTAATAGTAGTAATTGCTATTGCTGCTTCATTTAAAAATCATTCAAGCTGATAGAAAGAAGATAAAAAAGTCAGTTCATCACATATATTGTTCATAGTAAATACCTGTATAAAAAGCAATTATTTTTATCTTTTTAATGTTTTTTTTATCTACAAAGTATCGTTGTCTTAATTTGTAAAACATCAAAAATAACAATAAAACGACATTTTCTTTTTATACGAAACATTAAGATAAAATTTTAGTTTAATGTTCAAGTGTTTTTAAGTAGAATGGCTACATTTAATAGTTTATAGCATGAGTATATATATATATATATACTATATATATATATATATATATATATATATATATATATTCGGACAATATCTAGTAAATTGAAGTGTCTTGAATTATATCTCAAAGAATTTAAATTAATAAATTATCACAAGCAAAATCCAGACATAAAAGACAAAACTGATTTAAAGAAGACAAAACTGATTTAGGTAGCAAAATATTAAAAATAGGAATAGCTAATATTCATCTTAACACAGAGAAAAACCAAAGTTGTGGTATGAGAACCATATTGTGTTCTTTGTAACAAAATATGGTTACAGTGAACATATTATTGGTATTTTAAATAATAATTTAGTCATTATAAATATTATTTTGTTAAAGTTTGATTATTTAAAGATTATTATGCACAAAGAGGGCTTAAATTAAATGGTATTTGTATAAGCCTACGAAAGAAATATTGTGTATATATTTATATATATATATATATATATATATATATATATATATATATATACATGAAACATTAAGATAAAATTTTAGTTTAATGTTCAAGTGTTTTTAAGTATAATGGCTACATTTAATAGTTTATAGCATGAGTATATATATATATATATATATATATATATATATATATATATATATATATATATATATATTTTCGGACAATATCTAGTAAATTGAAGTGTCTTGAATTATATCTCAAAGAATTTAAATTAATAAATTATCACAAGCAAAATCCAGACATAAAAGACAAAACTGATTTAAAGAAGACAAAACTGATTTAGGTAGCAAAATATTAAAAATAGGAATAGTTAATATTCATCTTAACACAGAGACAAACCAAAGTTGTGGTATGAGAACCATATTGTGTTCTTTGTAACAAAATATGGTTACAGTGAACATATTATTGGTATTTTAAATAATAATTTAGTCATTATAAATATTATTTTGTTAAAGTTTGATTATTTAAAGATTATTATGCACAAAGAGGGCTTAAATTAAATGGTATTTGTATAAGCCTACGAAAGAAATATTGTATATATATTTAACCATAATATAATATTTATGAACATAATATGTTTAAGTTTAAAACACAGTTATTTTTACATTATTTTCTTTTTAATATTTTTTTTAATATTTAATAATTATCATATATAATCATAATATGGTCTGACTGCAATCATAATATTTTAATCATATGTTAGGAAAAGAAACAATGTATTTTAAAACCATTTTATTGTCACAAATCTTTTCCATTATTTTTTCGTTATCAATCTATTTAATTATCTATCTGATACTACGTTAATTAACACGCTATTGTCAAATAAAATAATAGCTATTTATTTAATTCACTGTTTTTAAGTCAGGTTCCACACAAGAACATTTTCAACATCTACTGGTACCGGATAACAATTTTGTATTAAACTGGTAACATTTCTATAGAAAACATTTCAACATTCTATTTTTATACCCAACAAAACATTGTTCGCTTGTAAGACAATAATTATTTTCAAGAAAAAAGAAGAAAAAATCGTGCTATTTTTTATCCCGATTTTTGAGAGTGAAAGCAAAAATGGATGGCCATTTTGGTATCGCTTACTTGGCTCTTCGCGAAACTTGTCAAAAATATTTTTATGAACTAAAGATTTTTGTCTCAACAATAAAATAAAGACAAAAATCAAATTTAAAGCAAAACACAACAATAATCAACAATGATTTTCTTTTTATTTATCCACTGTATACGGCTGCCTTTTTTCGGCTCTTTTATAAAGCTAGAAGAATATGAAAAATAAAACATCAAAACAACACTATGATAACTTATTTTTGTTATATGCGCGGACACTTGCAAATTATAAAATAAACCACGGGAGTATAAAATTTATTTATTTTTATTTTTTAAAAATATTCGTGAGAAATTTCCTGAAGAGCAAAGTAAGCGGTAGCGAAATAGCCACCGAGACTTGCTTTCACCCTCAAGAATCCACATCAGTGATTTATTAATTTATTCAAAATAAAAAACAGTACGATATTATATTAAAAATTAATAAATTTAATTTTACATTCCCGTGGTTTGTTTTAATGTTATAACTATTTTTCCTTTATTTATTTTTTAAAATTTTTATGACATGTGTACGTTTATATTTTAAAAAGTTTAAAAAGTGACAGCATTTTAAACCTAATTTGAAGAAAGTGTCGTTAATCAGGATTGGTTTTCGTGAGTAAGCTGTGCGAAAATAAAAATATTAAATTGTTCACAGTTTAAACTGAAAAAGTTCCATTTACAACAACTTTATTGGAAAAGCGATCTTGGTACCTCCATTGAAAGGGGAAGGGGTACTAAAATTTTATACAAATAACTTACTTATAAGTGTGCATAATCAAATGAAAACCTAGATGAATTAGAGGAGTGGTCGCGCTAAGATTATTCCCATAAGGCTTGTGAGGTGAGGTGGAAATATCTAATGTAAAATATTAAGTATTTAATAATTATAGTGAAATATGATTCACATTTTGAATCGTATTATGATTATTTAACTCAATCACATAATAATAAGATTTAACCATACTATGATGATTTCGAACCACATTATAGTTATTAAGAATCTTGATATGATTATAATTTAAATATTAATGTGGTTATGTCCAATGTTATTTTCGCGTCGGACCCAAACAAGATTGATTAAAATGGAATGTTTGAATACAAACATGTAATCCAACAATAATATGGTGCTCATAGATACGATTAACTCTAGATTTAAAACATGTCATTTTTGCATGCCTTTCTTTTGAATTCTCTTTTAAAGTTTCAAGGAATTTCATCGCGTCCCTTAACGATTTAACGTTTCATAGCATCAGAATTAAAATAATTATCTTTTAATTAGATATTTTTATAATAGTTTATTTTTTATTTATCACAAAAAAAAAAAAACAAAACGTAAACGGCGAACGTACACAAAGCAAATGTTAAAATATCCCTCAAAATTCAAGCCACGCTTTTTTGCCTAAACCGCTTGCTTTCCTACAACTCGTGCCTAAAAAACAAAATATGGCCTGAAACTAGTTTCATAAAAAATTGCGAGGTCTAAATTGGCAGTAATTCAACCATATAATTATCGCTTCTTTTTCATATAAAATACTTCATGTCTTGTATCTTATCAATTTCAAATCTCAAATTTAAAATGTGACTTCAGAATACATAACCATTCAATTTTACATCAATTTTAAATAAATTACAAAATTTCAAAAAACTGCTATTTTGGGTCAACTTAGGTACAAAATTGCAACACAACATCTCACCCACAAGACAAGTTGATGGAGCAATTAACTTTATATACGTGTGATTTGCTTGATGTCCTGGTTACTACAAAAGCAACTTTTTCTAATTTATTCACTTAAAAAACCACCCGACCCAAATAAAATTCCTTTATGAAAAGTTTTTCCTCCATTTAGAAAATTTAATTATTTTTGTAAAAATTTAATAAAGAAATGGTCATTTAACGTTCTCATACGCACATTTAGTTTCATTTTAAAATGTTTTATAAACTGGTAAATGTGATAAAAAATAATTTTACAGGTTAAAGACAAATAAAACGAGTGTCGAAGTAAAAATCTTATAAACATTTTGCTTTTAACTCTAATTCTAAGGCCGTTGCTGATTAAAGCAGTTTTCCAGCGAATGTTGTCAATCATTTATTTGAGTTATTGGTTTATCTTGAAAACTTTTGCTATTTGGACGCGTAATGGATAAAATTGTGTAAATAAATTTTTATTCGAAATTATTATGCTCAAAAGCCTTTTGAAATAAAAACGCAAATTATTTTCATTAAAAGTCGAACAGTATTCAAACATTTTATAACGTAACCCTCTAAGAAGTTTTATAGGAAAGTTTTTTTTTTACTTTTTTTAATTTGCCTTCAATTTTTTATGACAATGTAAATGTAGTATTCTAATGAACTTAATCCAGTTATAAAAAGGTTTTACTTTAGTTCTTAGCATAAAAATTATTTTCTCTTATATTTTTAACAAATAAAATCTGTCCGTCCGTGTTGAAATCAACTTTGATAAGGCTTTAGATAAGCCTTAGCTCAGACATAGTTTCGAATATTTTGCTATTGATAATCAGCAAGATCGGGCCATGTCATTCAAGGTAATGCAGATGGTTTAGGTTACTACTTTTTCACCTCTTATTAGTTATTCACCACAATTGCACTAGCTGTGACAACAACTCTTACAACTTACAATTTTCGCCGCATGATCTTGTTTGGGAGTGCGTAATTTTCCGCTTCAATAATGCGATCGCGCAGTATAGAAAATCCGCATGCAAGAGTAAAATTTTTGATTGACTTAAACAATTGTTGAATTGAATTTTTAGAATTTTTGTGATTTTTGTAATGTATTAACGTAAATAATTATCGTGATTCTCTTGGCACTTCTACACTTTTTATGTCACTTGCGTTTTTTTTAACATCACAAAAATAGGTAGATGTCGTTTACTTTAAAATTAAAAGAGTTGCATTCGTAAATATCACTATTTTTAACAGACTTCAAAAAAAAGAAGGAGCCCAGTAAAAAGTGAAAATACGGCATCAACTACTGACGAAGTGGTACAAGTTCGGGTGAATTTTACATAGGCATGTCATTGAAGGCATGTTGTTGGTTTTTGACAGCATTGAACTACTTCTTACCCGCTTTCTAAATACTGAAAAAATGTAAATCTAAAAAGTAGATCAATATGTTATTTCAAAAAAACATTTAAAAAATTGCTTACAAATCCCACAAAATGTATATTAGCTTTTTTGGATGTCAATAAGATACCCTTATCTAAGAATGACATCTATTATTTTTTACGGGGAAGATATCAGTTCGAATGTAAGTTTCTTTTTTATGTTTAAGCTTGCAGAACTCAAGTATTTCTGAGCCGATATTGAAAATTTTTTGTAATTTAATAAATTATGCTTACAGATTGGTTTCGTTTTAAAAACAGTTAATAATCTAAAAAATTAAAGGGTGTCCCTATACAATATCCATGTTTTTTAAGTGTATTATGAGCCGTAGAGCGCACTTGTTTAAAATTAAAAAAAATGCTTATTGCCATAGCTCCCAATAGCAAAAAGTAATACGAAAATAGAATCTAAAAATTAAAGGGTGTCCCCATAGGTTACGTAAATTGACTTATATGCTCCTATCTTTTGAACCGTTATAGACAAACGTTTGAAAATTGGAGAGAATGTCGATTACTATGACCGTTATAATAACAAGTGTAAACATTCAAAATCATAAATTAAAGGGTATCCCAATAGTTTATGTAATTTGATGTATGTGGCCAACTTTTGAATTATTATAGCCAGATAGTTGCCATTTTCAAAGGACCTTTATTGATAATTCTGCTATAACAACAAGTACAAATTTGAGTTTAGAAATTAATGGGTGATCCCATATTTGAAGTAACCTAACCGTTACACACAAACACTTGAATACTAAACAAAATGTCCACTAATTTGTCTGAATATTAAGAAGTAAAAATATTTAAAATTATTAATTATAGGTGTTACAATAGTTCCTGTATGTATATGACCAAACAGTTGAACAGTTGTAGACAGTTGATTAAAATATGCACAGAATCTTTATTGCTAAGTCCGCTATAACAAGTAGCAAATTTGAATTTAGAACTTAAAGGGTGTCCCTATAACTGATGTAATATGACATATATGGCCCTATTTTTGAAACTGTTACAGACAAACTCTTAAAAATTAGACATATTGTCCATTTCTATATCAAGTATAATAATAAGTATAAATATTTAAAATCAGAAATTAAAGGGTACCGTCCTACAGAAATACAGTTTTAAGTTCGTGAAATTAAAGAAGTTTGTTAGTTTGAATGATTATAAGAAACAACTTATGTATATGAATGCTTGAAAGAAATATTTACACTTGGTGCCTATTTCCTAAAAAGTTATTAAGAGAGCTATTTGATTTACATTAAATAAATACTACATAAATTATTAAACTCTCCTCATATTTTTTTTTCACAGTCTATAAAAATTCTTTTAGCATCCCTCGTACACAACTTTTCTTCATTGACAAGTGTCCATTCATTCAAATTAATTTTCATACAAACAAGAAAAAAATGTTTATTATGAACACGTATAATCATGACACACATTGTTTGTTTTTGCTCATGTCTTGTTGTTATTGTTTGATTGTTGAATTTTGCATTTTATTGTCATACTGATGAATGAAAGAATCCAGCAAAATGTTGTGGTGTTTTTGTGCATTCATGCGATTTCGAGTGATACGTGTGCGTAGGAGTAAATCAGCGTTTGAGTGTAATTGAATTAAATTAAAAATATAATTGAAAGAAAGAAGAAAAATAAAATCTTGCAAAATGTTATTTATTAAATTGAAATTTCAACCAACAAGTAAATAAGATATCGTCACCTTTTTGTACTCTACTCCATAACAAAAACAGAAGAATTTTAAAATATTAAATTATTTGAGAAATATATACATACATTTATTTTTCAAGAGCATATTAAGAAGAAATGTAAAAGTAGTCCGTACAATTAATCAACTTTTTGAAATGAATTTAGAATCAATAAAACGAAAATCAGTTGCAACTGTAACGGTCGCACAGTGTGTTCTTTTTATAAATGGAGATGCAGGTTAAATTTTATACCCTGATGCTTGATATGAAAGGTTTATATATTAAATTTTGAAATAAAATTATGGAATATTTGTAAATCTCCAGAATTTTCTATTTTATTTTTCTTTATTTGTATAGTTTTAAGACCAACAATTGAATTTCTTGTTTCATAATTTCTTTAAATATGCGTGTTCATTAGTAATAAGATTCATTCTTAAGTTGACAGTGAAACAATAAGGACATTTAGCATTTTTCAAAACTCTAGTTGTGTGTGTGTAATTTTTTTAATTAATACAAAAGGTTTAAGTTTCGTTTCAGTTGGAGCAAATATATGCCTTCATTATTTATTTCTTTAGTTTTAAAAATTACATTTTAGTTTTAACTACTGAGCAGAATGTAAAAAAGTGCAAACAGTTTCTAGAAGTGTGCAGTTTTTACCTTAAAGTCAATTTAATTTTATTTTCTGCATTGACCTCCTTAAGACCCGCATATCGTTTATCTTACACTTGATGATTAGAGTGTCAAAGTCTCTGAAATATTCAAAAAATTTAAATTATAAAAAGAAACTCCAATTAACATTTTATAAGTAGCGACAGATGAAAGGCAGAAAAAAATCACAGTTCAAGAAGCAGTTAATCATAAACTTGGTGATCTTCTCTTTTACAGCGAGGACACATCTATACCAACGTAGCCGTTAAAGTTGGCTTACTTGTGTTAGCTTACTCACATCCGTTTTTTACCATGCACATTCCGTTCAGAACACTACTGACAATTTTCAGATATGTAGGAGTAGCCAGATAAGGCCACCCTTATACATTTAACACACAGGACTTTATAGTGAAATATTTTTTTTTAGACAGGAGAGCATATGTTTGTTAATAAATAAACTTTTAATTCATTTCATTTTAATTATGTAGATTATGACATGTTTGAACACGTCCAACACATGTACTTATGCTTTACTTTATACTTAACACAGAAAAACTTTAGTTTATTCACGTAAAAAAATATGATAATTTTATGGAACAACAAGATTTTTATTCATTTTTAGATTGCGGTTGCATGCATATTTGTAGAAAAAAAAAAAAAAAGAAATGTTAAACATCTTAAACACACATGAATGTGTAGTTTCATTAATATTTATATGGATGTTAACAGATATTCGTACGTACATATGTACTTATGTATGTATGTGTGTCTGGTGTTCATCCAATAGCATTAATTTTTATAAACCTTTTAAAATACATGACACCACAATGACACATACATTAAACACTTGATAGCTTTCTCGTACTCGAAACACATGCAATTTTTTAAACGGGTGATATTTATATAGCTAAAGGTATTTAAAATAAAATATCAGCAAGAGGAAATATTTTTTTTTCATCTAAATTAAATTGCAAAGTTATTTTCCACAAAGAAGGCATTTTATTTATATGTTCAATTTTGAAAAATTAACTCGCCGATTTTTAGGTTTTGTTTTTCACTTTAGAGGTAAAACGTAAATACATATGCAATACATGTAAAATATCTCATGTTTGAAAGTGCTGTAGTCATGGCAGTGAGCACTATGACTACAAATCGGGTTGGCCAGAGTTTAAATCGTTGTGAAAACCAAAATAGTTAAAAAAAAATTTTTCAATTAAATGATTAATAATCATATTCAGAATTAAACATTACAGCACGTAGCCTTTTTCGTCGGTACTTCTATATAGCACAATCGCCGGGGAAATAAAATAATTAATAAAATGGCTACTCGCTTTATAGTCAACCGCGGCGGGCCATAGTAAAAAATTAAATAAAGGATTTTCTCCACTCTTTTACTTCCACCACCTGTCTTACTTATCTCTCCTCTTTCCCTTTCCTTAAGATTGTGTCAAGGATACACAAGTATTTAAATAGGCATTGTTGCCTGAATGCTGTTTCTCTTTTACCTTTTTTTGTAATATCTCTCTGTCGGTTCAACTCACAGTACACTGTATTTAAAATGCACAAACAATTTCTAAGTTATTAAATAGATCTTAGATCGGAGACAAACTTAATTCATATTTCTTTGAGTGTAAAACAAGTAATTCAGTGAATGTTATTAATGCTCAATGTCGTGACATGACAATCTAATTTTTTACCGGCTTCAAAAAGAGAAAGTTATTAATTCGTCTGAATGTTGTTTTAAAAATAGTTCATAATCTTTAAAATTAAAGGGTGTCCCCATACAATATAAATGTTTTTTAAGTGTATTATGAACCATAATGCACACTTCTTTAAAATAAAAAAATATGCGTATTACTATAGCTTCAAATAGGAACACGTAACACAATAATAAATCGAAAAATTAAAGGGTGTCCCTTATAGGTGACGTAAATTGACTTATATATGCATATCTTTTAAACCGTTACAAGCAAACGCTTGAAAATTCAAAAGGATGGCGTTAACTATGACCGTTATAATAACAAGTATAAATATTAATAATTATAAGTAAAAGGGTGTCCCAATAGTTAATGTAAATTGAATTATGTGAACAAACTTGTAAAATTTTATAGCCAGATAGTTGAAATTTACAAAGCAACTTTATTACTAAGTCGGCTATTGAAACATATGTATAATTTGTATTTAGAAATTAAAGGGTGTCCCAATAGTTTATGTTAGTTAATGAATGTAAGCAAACTTTTGAGACTTTATAGAGAGACTGCTGAAATTTACAAAGAACCTGTCATGCTAAGTTCGCTATAATAACAAGTATAAAACTTGAATTAAGAAATTAAAGGGTGTGCCCATATTTGAAGTAAAAAGACCTATTGTTTGAACCTTTATAAACAAACACTTGAAAATTAAACAGAATGTCCACTACTTTGTCTGGTATATTAAGAAGCAAAAATATTTAAAATTATAAATTATAGGGTATTACAGTAGTTCCTGTTATTTGATGTATATGACCAAACTGTTGAACAGTTGTAGATAGTTGATTGAACTATGAACAGAATCTTTATTGGTAAGTCCGCTATAACAAGTATCAAACTTGAAATTATAAATTAAAGGGTGTCCCTATAACTAATGCAATTTTACCTATTTGGCTCTATCTTTTAAGCCATTTCAAACAAACTCTTGAAAATTAGACAGAACGTCAATTACTATAACAAGTATAATAAAAATTATAAATATCTAAAATTAGAAGTTATTGATGGTTGTAATTTGATGTATATGACCAGTCTTTTGAACAGTTATAGACTTACGCTTAGAGTTCTAACAAATTTTGTTTTACTGTGCCAGCAATAAAAAGTGTAAAAAGTATAGGGTGACCACATAACTGCTGAATTTTCTTGTTTAATCTGCATTAATATTTTGTTCTACGACATAAAACAATCCTGATGCAATCTTTCTCGAATAAAATTAATGTGTAATTACCTTCCTAAAAAATATAATTTTAAGTTTATCTTCATTTTGAAAGAACAGTGACAGCGTGTTGGAACGCAATTTAGGTTGTTTTGCTCTACAAATTAATAAGACTTCTATGATTTTAATCAATCGTTAAATTTAAATTGGTTCATCGATAATTCTGTAGTTTCTTATTTCTTATTTCTTAAGGTTAACAAAAGAACTTCTAACGAATTTTTATTTTCAAACCTTAAACTTGAAAATGTTGCCAATTTCAGTAATTCTTTTACCTCTAATCAATTACTTTTGGGAACAACTTTCTCGATATGAATTTTCTTTTATAAATATTTACGGTAATTTTTATAAGAATTTCATTTGTGTTTTAACAAATAATTTTTATTTTAAACACCAGGGAATATGCCTTTATTTATTTTAAAGGGTTATGACATATTTTTATTTATTTAGCAAATGCGTATGTAGGAACGACAAGAAAAGAAAATAACAAAATTTACACAATTGACACATGAACATTAAAAGTAAGAGAAAAACTGGAGTACATATTCTGAAAATATCACAGTTTTATTAAGGACGTTTATGACTAAAACATAATTTGACAAGTTAATATGGCTTTCATTGCTAACAGAAGACAGAATGTAACAAGAAAATAAAAAAATAAGAAATAAACTTTGTACTCACACAACAAAATCATAAAGATTACTCGTGTAATCTATTTTTATATATTGATATGACACATACTTGGAATGCATATAAAAAAAGTGGCGGCGTTTTATTCTGATAGTAACAAAATTAAATTAAATTAAATTAAAGAAATATGAAATATAAGAAACTTTATTTGTTGAAAACTGATGGTAGGCAGAAGCAAAAAAAAACTTCTTTGTGTTGCATAACAAGGATAGCAGAGAAAAAGCTGCTTCAACAAACTAATCAACATAAATTATTATCTATACATATAATAAAGCAGTAACGGTCTCATTTCTGTACATGAAACATTTTTTGAAAATTTTGATGTTGGTGTAGATAGTACTCGATACAGAATACAAAGTACCTATTGTTGACATTTTTGTCTGCCTGTCTGTCTGTGTTCGCATCACGTAAAACCTGCTGAATGGATTGAAATAAAATTTCGTGAGGAGGTCCCTAAGAACTTTGGTTTAAATATAGCATACTTTAAAAAATAAAAATATGTAATTTCGTAGAGAAACTAGAGATGTGAAAGCACCCAATTATACGGGTATAATGGTACTAGAACAGTTATCAGTACATTTTATTTTTGTAGATGAAAAGTTTTAAAAACTGTTTACAAAACTCTACAACAAATGTTTAAAACCATATTTTTGTAAATTTTTATTTTAAGAAAATTATAAATGACACGCGGACGTTTAAAACTTACACTACGCAATGAATTATGATGATGGATGTAGTGATCAAGAAATTAAATAACATTCTGTTAAAGTTAAAGTTTCTCTGCTTAAATGAAAAATCAACCGATCATTAGAAATATTTTTTATTCTAATAATATTAAAACTAAAGCTTGTCATAAAATTTATCATTATTGTTTTCAAAAGTCTTTTTGAGGGCCAAGTCCAACTGGAATAGGAACAAAAGGCTTTTCTTTAAAAAATTAGCAGTTATATTAACTTACTCGAAAATATTAAGAGATTAAGAATATTTCACAATTAAGCAAAGAATTCTCCCTCAAGAAAAGTTGCAGTCGATTAAGTGACTTTATTTATTATTATTTCATTTAGCAATCATTGATGATAGAAGTACCCATCATTGTGTAGAACAAGGTTTCAATCAAGTTAAATCAAGTTAAAATACTATATTCGGCTATACCGAATCTTATTAACCCTTTACCTTACGTGTGCAACTACATGTACTATACTGCAGATTTCTCATTGAATATTTGAAAAAATCGACATAAGAAATTCTTTTTTACTATAAAGTTTTTTTAATTGTAAGTTTTGATTATGGTTGCTGTCCTAACTTAGTAAATGATAAGGTTGTTGAGTCAAGTAAAAGCTCACAAATTTTTCAACATAAACAACAACCACCTGCAGGAACATAAACAAAAGTTAAGAAACGATAGGCTTAAATCTAATTTAGAAAAGTAACTACAATAAAAAAACCAACATATGTTGTGACAGAGAATTAAAAAATAAGAAAAAAAAAATGAAATACTTTTTTTAATTTTCCATCAAATAATGTCATTAGCTCTAAATGGGTTAAGCATTTAAAAAAAAATTTTGTGTTATCTGAAAGACCTCTTTAAAAGCTTTAAAATGATTCCCTTATTGAACTGTTATTTTAAAAATTATTGTGCACAATCGTACTTTTCTATGAAAAATTCAAAGGTTCATAGCTCGGGAAATATAAGCGATCGGTAATTTACTTACTTTACTTACTTTATCAGTTTGTAATTCTCTATCGTCTCATATATTTGTTTGATATGGAAAAATTAGAGACAGGCAACTATTTCGTCTCGTCAAAGCTATGTCTAATCGATTGGTAATTTTAAATTTTCTCTTGCTCATCTAGTGTCTTGGCAAAGTTAAAACTTTTGTATACATGGGATGTCTGCAGCAATCAGCGTTGTATTTTTTTATAAAAAATTAATGTAAATTTTGCTTTTCTTTATAAGCCGTTTTGTTTTTCGCTAAACAATTGGGTTTAAACATAAACCAAAACTTGGATTTCATTTTCAAAAGAAAAAAGTTTATACAATTTAATACCAAAAGCATTGCATTGCTTTTGGTATAAGATTCTTGAAAGTGCCTTAGTGCTATAATTATCTGCAGAAAATCCTTCAACAAAGATAAAGGTGTGGACCTACAGATAGACTGATGCCTATTTATAATCACTGTGACCCGTTTGCCCATCACATCTCTATTTTCCAATCAAAGTATAAATAATAGCAGTATCCACAAAGGCAGTAGTACAAACATCTTATTGTGAATCTTCAATATCGTTTGCCTTGAAGTTTTTTAACGAAGTACTTAAACTGTAATTGAATACACCTAAAAGTGTACCGAATAAAAATATCAAATTTGAGCTTTGTAACCCCACGTCTGCACTAGCCATCAATCTAAACAAGACATGCACATAACGCTGGCAGAATAACGGTATTAATTTGTTCATGCTCTTGTATGTGGCGAAAACGTGTCCATGTTCGTGTTCCGTTCGAGCATAATTTTCTGTTTGTCGTCAGGGTTGTTTTAATGTATTTTTACATAAGAAAAAACTTAGCATACTATGGTTGTTAATAATACATACTGGTTAAAATATTATTGTATTTTCGGATAAACTTTCCGTGTTTTACTTTTTTGGCTTGATAATCATTAAATGTTCAAATGCGAAAAAACCTTTCCCATTGCGACTAATCACTTGTCTTAAAAAAACTATAATATGTTAATAGCAACCATATATTGTTACAGAGAACACGAAATGGTTGTTGTGACAATATCGCGACTAATTGTTTGGTAACTATTCGGAGATTAGTAGAAAAAGCACTAAAAAGTGTATTCATTTGCTTCTTTGTACTTCTGCGTAAAATAGTGTCTGTCATGATGTTTTAGTTAGTTTTAAGTTTTTATTCTGCTTAGAACGTCAGTATAAATTTTGTGAGCCGCTAACTAAGATAATTAGCGAAATTATTTTAATGCATTTTTTCATGTTTTTTTATCTTCTTAAAGCTGCCTTTTAGTTTAATCGAAACTTAATAAATATTTCTAGTTTATTTCCAAAAAATAAACTTTAACTTTAGTTTAAGGATTTAACTTAAAATAGTAAATAAAAAGAAATCCTTAGGTTAATAAATTATTTAATTTTTTCTTACTCAAGTTGCAAGTTATTTTAAGAGTAAATTTTTCAAACAAAAGTTGAAAAATTAAAAAGTTTCTTAACTGTAAAACTTATCGTGCACCTCAAGCACATCTGCATAAACAATTTAAAATACTTAAAAGCAAAAAGTCATTTAAAATAAAACTTTAAAAGGGATGTTTAAAAATGTTGGAAAACAAAAATAACAATTGTCCTTGTTGGTTTCAAAAAAAAAAAAAAAAAAACATTTTTTTGCTTGACAAATTTCATGCACTGTGTCCACGATTTGTTGTTTGTTGGTCTGAAATAAACTAAAGGTTTTGTGTTGAAAAACATTTAAAACATTCCTTCAGACAAAAACACTAATGCATATAATTAGAGCAGAAATAATATTAAATTAAAAGGATTTTTTATATGAATTTAAATTAAGCAAAAGCTATCGTGTGATAAAATATTTTAAAACAAATATCATGGCATACAGCAACAATATCTATTGTAGTGGAACAGAATAGTGCTAAACTAGCACATAACCTTAAAGTTAATTTGGAAAATATTTTTAAATACTAATTTTTAAGTTCGAATTTTGTAATTTTTTTTTAGCTGACAAGTCAGGTTTTTTCTACACAACAATTTTTAAGTTGGCGAGGGTTTTTTTCTACTTTAATTTTCATCAACGATGAAAAAGAAGAAGAAATAAAAACAAGGCTTGTGTCGACTTTTATTTTTTGTTCTTCTAAAACAACTCTCATGTTGTTTATAAATTTTCTGCACTCAGAAAAAAATGTTCTTAATTTTTCTTAATATTTGGATAAAGCTTTCCTGATAAGTTGGTTTAAGCATTCAGCGACCAGACCTGGCGAAATCATGTACCAGATGGTGGCAGTGGCGAATTTATTTATATTTTCGCCGTTGCAGAAAATGTCAAACAGCCATACTAAATTAGCGCGTAAGACGCGACGCTAAATAACGTATGGCTTTTACGCTGAAATGACATACATAAATAAAAGCGCAACGTTTTGTTGTGAACAGTAATGTTAGTTTATCATTTTTAATAAAACCCTATAAAATGAAATGCAAAACAGTGATAAAATCGCTAGATAAAGCCGAAAAAAGCTAAAATATCATTACTGTTTTGAAACGTTTTCTAAGTACTACAAAAAAATGTGTATACAACAGTAGCTTGCAGGCAACTACATTACCTTACGCGCTGTCAAAATTGGATTTTCCAATTGCTAAGCGTTGACGCCGTCCTATTTAGGGATGCTTCATACATTTTGTATGTACATGGGAAACTTTGACAGATATCTTGCGCTTTACGCGCTAAAATAGGGATGGCAGAAACTTTATATAAAAAAATTTTCGCCGATTTCTTATGTATAGAGTTTGACACTTTCTGCAACGGCGAAAATGCATATTTTTAAAAATTATTGTTTAGGATTCAAAGCATACTTTCAGGCGTGCGTATAAGTATTTTCATATGTCGGGGTTAAGATATATATACTCAATCTTCAAGTACTTCTTTAAATTAACTTTTTGTTTTTAAGCTGTTCCCAAGCCTTCAACCCTTTTAATTATGCAATAATTTTGTAGTACTATTTTTTTTTTGTCTAGCAGAGACTTAATTGAGTATCACTGCTAATTTTATGATATAAAAACCTTTTGCTGGCTAAATTATTTTAAAGACTTGCAAAATAATTTGAAAAAGTTTTTTTGTTAAGAATTGTAACAAAACGTGTTAAAAAATGGACCCCTATTTTTGGTAAAGAATTAGATTTCAAGATTTTAAGGTATTTTTTTTTTTGTTACTAAAATATACTTCGACAATAAATATTATATAAAAAAATTATTTAATTAATTTTTTATTAAAATAACAATTTTTTCTAATAAATTAACTGGTTTAAAAAATTTATTTTTATTGCTATAAACACAATCAAAGGCTACCGACCATCGGCTACCGACTACAAAAGTAGCTGGCTACAAAAATAGCTAAGACGCCAGCTACTTAATTCCTTTAACGACTACCGACCACTAACTATAAAAAATAAACATCTGTTTTGACATATGTATTAAAGTTAAGCAAAACAACCAAAAAAACAAAAAAAAAATGCGCCAAATAAAAAATAAAAGAAAAATGTAAACAAATGAACAGATGATTATTATTTTTCAATGGTGACACTATAATAGTTTTTCGCGTTTTTAATAGCGATATTTAATCTATTGCATTT
The DNA here is from genome assembly GCA_937654795.1 of Cistogaster globosa. NCBI lineage: Eukaryota > Metazoa > Arthropoda > Insecta > Diptera > Tachinidae > Cistogaster > Cistogaster globosa. The sequence goes on along the minus strand of OW569403.1, from coordinate 59,920,924 downwards.
TTAAAACCACCATTTCATGCATTTATTGTATTGGCAGCACTAATATGTTTTTTGTAGTCAAGAAATTAGCCTAAGTTGGCTACGGGCTACAAAAGTAGACGTGTAGTCGGTGGTCGTGTAGCGGCTAAAAGAATTATTCTCATAAGCATGCATTAATTTTATTTTTGACTTCTTGTAATCGATGGTCGGTGAACTTGATTGTGTTTATAGCATATGATTGTAAAAAATTCATTTAGGAACAATGAAAAATATTTAAAAAAAATTTTTTTTAATTAAATGCTATTTTTCTATGGAAACTGTGATATTATAAATTATCTGGGCTTAATACTCCTTTTTAAAGTCCTTATATTTCTTCTGGAGAAAATTGGGTTTATTCCAAAGGAAATAATAGAATGTTGTCAACTTCTTCACCAAAACTAAATGAAAATGCTTTTATCTAGAGTGACCTAAAAAAATTTACAATATTGCGGCTTAAAAGAATATAACAGATTTTTCTCAAATTTTGTTCAAAGCTCTTCAATGCTTAGGAAACGTATGTACTTTTTATGAAACCATTAGAAATTTCACTACTGCTCATATTAAAGGATTCTACTTAACTTTTGTATAGAAAATTTGGAATTCTTAAACCTTAAATTAAATTGATTAAATAAGAATTGTATTAAATCAAAAAAGCAAATTATTGTAAAACCTTGTAACTGCGTTTTTCTTAAAAAAGTTTTGGATTTTATTTTCTTAAGTTTTCTTCATCCACTTCTCTTTTGGACCAGGACAAATTCATTATTTTCGTAATAAAAACGAAAACGAAAATTTGTTCCAAACTCTGTAATTAGGTTCTCATTGACAAATAATCCCTTTCATAGAATGTTATCTTCCTAAAGGGTTGAAGGCAGTACAGGTTAGATTTTTAATTTTGTCTAATTTTGTACTATTTTTTTGTTTTTAATATTTTAATACCTGTTTTTTCTCTTTTGCTTAAGGAAATTTACCTTTTCCGGTTGAATAGACAGCTGTGACCTGTGACCTTATTGGCAATTAGTGTTTAAATAAAATTTTAAAAATTTCGTCACACAAAATTGATATAATTTTATAAAACTATATTCTTAATTTCTGCTCCATTATTGTTGTATTTCCTTTTCCTTATTTTCTTACTTGTTCTCATACTAAATTATTGCTTTTAATGCTTAAATATGAAAAATGTTGTAATTGAACATTAAGATGGTTTTTTGTTATTTTAGTGGTAAATTTTTGTTAAAATATGACTGCAGGGCAAACATGTTTTTTTTAATGATCATCTGAAGGAAAAAGTTTATAAATTTGTCTGCATGTACGTGATAATTTTTTTAATATTTTTTTCTTAGAACTACGTCATTTGTGTTATTTAAAAGGTTGCTCTTACAAAGTGGTAGTAGTGAAGATGCTTCCCCGTTAAATACATTTGATTTTATACTTAATACGTAGAAATGTTAGTTAATATGTGCGTCTAGTAAAATAAACAATACAAAAAAATATACATATTCCTTCATAAATATATGCATACACATATATTCTTTTAATTCATATATGGAATACTCTTGACATTTATGCACATATTTTACCAATGAATACTTTATATTTAAACATCTTTCCAAAAGAATTTACTTGCAAAAATTTTTAACAGACCTAATATCACTTCTGAACTAACAGTAGCCTAATAAGCCACACGCCTTATTACTGTGTCAGTCCGGCGAGACATGAAGTACTTAATGTCTTGTTTAGTAAACTGTTGTTACTATGTTACTTCCCTGTGCTAGCAGCTAGAGGTTTTTATAAAAAATTAGGGTGCCCTGACAATTATCTGCTACGGTAATATCAAATAGAAATCTTCACTAAAATATCTGCCAAGGCTTTATATAATTATTGTCATTTTTCTTTCGAAAGGCCTGTACTGCTGTTTCTCATTTTTAGTTTTTCTATTGTACGCTCGAACTCACAAAGTTGATGATTTTATAACAAGCACTCACCCTTACCAATGCATCCGTTAAGGTTTCCTTAACTTCTGTTAGTTAATTGTTGTATCATTTTATACACACACCACTGGCGGAAGTAATTTATTCACCTCTGCTTTTTTACCACGCACGCAGGGACAACAACAATTCCATTATCTTCAGATATTTAAGTGTTGCCAGATCTCATTTTCGTAACAATATATTCATTTGAAAGAAAAACCTAAGATAAGGCATTTATGAAAAAAAAAATAACCTCAAAAAAGATCACAAAAATTGTCAATTATATTGTTTAAGAAAAAAATATTATATTTTGCTGTGTATACTAAAATAATTTTGTATGTGCCTTGACATTGAAAAAACTTAATTTTAGGTCACATCTGTGCAGAGTTTTTCCATTTTGTAGAAAAACTATGTTTAGATCTTCTTTGCTAGATATTTTACTTTACGCAGTAAGGAGAATGCAATCGTTTGGGAACATTAAAGTATTCAATCCTGATATGTATTTTGTATCGTTATACTGTTGGAAGTCCACTTCCCTGAGAGCTACTTTTAATAGACAGAAACCTTAAAATCAGCTTCCAAAACATTGAGGCACAAATAACGATCCTAGATAGGGTCTATGAAGACGTTCAATGTCAAGCCTCTATTCTTTTGCAGGTGACAGTAGCATTTGTCATTCATATTAATTTCGTTAAGGGTTAACCCTTCTAAAAATTGTGACTATGCGAAAGTACATGGACGATAAACTTAGTCGTGATTTTTTGGCAATCTCGGGTCATGTAAACAGGGTTCAATTTAATGCTCGAAAAACCAGTTGCTGTGTGCTTTCACACATGCATAATTAAAAACATATTTTTCAAGTCGTAAAAGAAAAATTTAAGTGCATAAGTTTTCTGAAAAAGTGCAAGAAATATTTCAACTGGTCTTCTCGCTATCTACATAATCTTCATCATAGCGAAAATGAAGTACAGCTCTGATGTGTGGGTCGGTGCTTTAAAAACTATTTTAAAGTTACACAACCGCATGCAGGAGAAGGACAGGAAACTCATCAGTGTCAGCTCTATTGACTTTCTGGAGCATCGGCATATTGTGGGATGAATTTTACTCTTTTGTTGTTACTACAACAGAATGTACTGTGTTGAAATCAGGGAACTCGTTTTTGTGGTTGATTTGCTAGTGAATCGCACTACGCTTTACAAAGAAACTTCATCTTTTAGCCGAACATTTCGTATGTGGAATAAGCTCCCTGCGGAAGCCTTTATTGTCACTTAAAGTGTGCAAAGATTCAAATTAAATGTTCACAAGAACTACTATTCTTCTTTCCATAACATAATTTCCTGCTTTTGGCTCCACTCGTTGTATAAGTAAGGATCTTTTCCGGAATTCTGGTCCCATTCAAGGAGAAACAGCAAAAATCAAGTCAAGTACTCGCAAATACCCAAACTTAAGCGTGGCAAAAAGCAAAATCAAAATAATGTTACCTTAATCTTAAAGAAGAAAGCAAATACATTCCTAATTTTAACCAGAGCATATTTCACATTCACGAAATCGCTTTAAAGCTACTAAATTTCTGGTAGAACTTAATTCTTTAACTTACAAAAAAAAAACCTTTAATGTCTTTTGAAATTTCCACACGCACTTTCATCGTCATGTAGATTTTGCATTAGTGTGCAACTGACATGTTCGCTTTAGTTAAACATGTTTAATATAAAAAAAAAAATGACAGTGCAAACATAGTAAATAGTAAAAATAATATTTAAGCTCATGTCATTCGCCAGATTCATGTTTGTGCAGTAGCATACAGAATATGTTAAAGAGTGGAAAATTAAATGTAATAAAAATTCAGGTAAATTAAAAGAAAGTTTAATATCATTGTAGAACTAGATAAAAAGTAAAATAACCGAGTTGTAAAGAATAGGTGGATTACTCAACCTGAATTTTTAGAAAATGCAGTCGGATCAATTAACCGCAAAAAAATAAAAGTTGTTAGATTCCGTTGACATTGATTAAATTGTAAGTCTTAAGAGCTTAATTTGATGCCGTTAAGTATCTTGTCTGTAAGCCATCAATTGATACATGAGAGTTAAATTCAAATTTCGTTAGTAAGATCAAAAAACTTGAACAATCCGTTTGGACTCGTAAAATCTGTCTAACCCATCAAACTTAAAGTAATAATTTTCATATACAACAGCTTTCTAATCTTTAATATTTTTACCATCGAAAAATTCAAATAAAGAAGCATGTTCGGTCATATGCCTGTGAGTATTATTTTGATTTCGTGAGGACGATACTGAAACAAAATTGCATGAGCCCATTTACAGATGACACAGGAGCATTTTTCTTAATGGCCCGAATCTTTGCCAACCTGGGTCTATTATTGAATGTATACGAATGGCAAATCGTGAAATCATCTATAAAAATTATAGAAATAATTAAAATTGTGACATAGAAGATCATTTAGAAAAATAGAATAGCGAAGAAAAAAAGGCGGATAATTGCGATATCATTAAAATAATCTTGAACATTAAAACATCCCATTTATACCAACTCGTGTTGCCAAATGACATTAATGAATTGACATAATTTTTCTTAAAGCAAGATTAACTAGTCGCCAGGAACTAAAGGGCGGTGTTAAAAAAAAACATTCAACGGTCTTCATTATTTTCCATCAGGGTAAAAAAACAAGAAAATTTAAAATTGTTTTACAAGTAAAATCTCAAGTTCTTAGATTTAATTAACACACGCTTGATAAAGTAAAAAGTGATCACATTTCTAAAAGATATACGAAATTTGCTATTGCATTCATATCACAACCAGAATTTTACTGTAACTAGTTTACTTTATTAATAAAAAACTCAAAAAAAAAAAAAAAATAGAAACATTTAACGTAAAAATGCGTGCAGAAAACAAATCAACTTTTAAGCTCCTTTTCCACATAAATTTTTATTTGTAACTGAAATCCTAAAGGGAATTTAAGAAAAAAAAAATACAATTTTTTGGGAGCATCCCAGAATTCATGCATAAATTTTATATTGTTTTTTGAAAGTGTTTGAAAGAATATTTACAAACTTTGTAAGGACACATATACATGTGATGTTTGTATAAGTGGTTGTGATTACATAAATTGCATTTCAAGTTGACGTTCATAGCAAACACTCAAATAACTGAATGAAAAATCCTTGTCATCTGTTTTCCTTTTTTGAGCAAAAACAGCAGAAATAGCTACACACATAATACGTACAAACAAAGATGTATATATATATACATAACCACATACATTTCTTTGATATTCACATACGAACACCTTTAAACATTATTTGCTGTTATCTGTGTATTACAAAATCCAATAAAACATTTAAATTTAATTTAATTTAAGAAACTTTTTTGTGCTAAGGAGTTTTGCAACTTCTCCTGTTACTACTGCAGAGTACAAATATAAATTAAAATAAATTGCTTCAATTATTTAAGTAAAATTTATAAAACAGAACATTCCGAACATTAACCGTGTCAAAAAGAGATTTGGGAGTTTTTAAGTACTTAATTTAATTTTAAAGACATTTTTTAAAGATTTATTAGAGCAATGAAAAAATATAAATTTTTATTCATATGCTTAATTCGTAAGTACTTCATTAGAGAAAAAATCAGTTTTACATTAAGAAGAAATTAAAGAAACAAAACATTTATTTAAACAATTAAGAAAATTATAAAATTCAAAGATGATTTTGAATCATATGATAATCTTGTTCAAAATATAAAAATTCTTAGTAATTATTTTAACTTAATTTTACAAATTTTATCAGAAATGAAAGAATATTTTGTATGCAACTAACCATAGGAGAATATATAATTGTCAGAAGGATGATTCTTTATTTGTTTATTTTTATGTATTTTTCCTTAGAACTTTTAGTCTACTGAACTTACAAAAAAATCCTTGTTTTCAATAATTACTGTAAAACACCATCAAATAGTAATTTTGGGAATGTGCAGGTGTTCTTATGAAATAAAGTTTTGATTCAAGAATCAGAAATTTTAAAATATGAAATATTGTTTGACATCATTTTAAGGTTAATTGATAAAACTTTGTAGTTAATTGATCTCAAAGGTGCCTCTAGTGCGCCTTAGCTAACATTTTAAACTATAATACGGACCTAAAAACTTAGTAAATAGAAGCAAATTCCAGCACTTTATTTTAATACAATAACATCGAAAGATCACGCAAACTAACAATTGTGAACTGAAGTCTTAACAGAACGATGTTTATGAAAATTTTTAACATTTCCTTTTTTAAACATTTTGGGTTTAATTTCTTTCAGAATGTTTCGCATTTTTCTTAAAAAGGTAGGCTTTTTCTTTAATTGCAGAAAAGATAAAAAGTTTAAAAGTTGCTCGTAAAACTCTTTTTACAATATAGAAATTAATGAAAATACTTTTGTTCATTATCTACTGAACTTTGAACTTTTAAAACCGCGAAAGTTTTAGACAGACAGAAATTTGTTTTCTCATTTCGTTATTTCTCGATGAAATAAGAAAAATTATATGAAGCAACAACAACATGAAAATTACGAAGAGTGGAAAAGAGAAAAAAAAATTTTTTTTTTTAATAATACTACACACTCTGCCTCTTCAAGCCCTCGCCATCAAACTTTATCTATCTGCCTTTCAGTTCCTACATTGTAAACGGAGCCTATGCAGCTCATTCACGGCGAAATCCATTATTACGAAATTTTATTTACGAATCCTTACTCAGATTTTGTACCGAAAGAGGACAAAATAACAATAAAAACTTTATCAAAGTAAACTTGCAGGCGTAAGAGAAAAATTATTTCATACTTAGAAATCATAAATCTTACAAACAAAAGCGACTTGAAAATAGACAAACTTAAAATCATATTTCTTTAGGACGAAATTATACGTTTTTTATATTATATTCGAGAAAGATTGCGTCAGGATTTTTTACATGTCGTAGAACAAAATATGAATGCAGGTTAAACAAGGAAATTCATCAGTTATGTGGTCACCCTTTGTATTTTACACCTTTCATTGCTGACACAGTGAAACAAAATTTATTTAAATTTTAAGCATTAGTCTATAACTGTTCAAAAGATTGGCCATATAAATACATCAAATAACAACCATTAGGGCACCCTTTAATATCTAATTTTAAAATTTTGTACTTGTTTTTATACTTGATATGTACTAATGTTGTAATGGACATTCTGTGTAATTTTCAAGAGTGTTTGTCTGTAACGGTTTTAAGAATGGGGCCATATAAGTCAAATAACATCAATTATAGAGACACCCTTTAACTTCTAATTTCAAGTTTGCTACTTGTTATAGGGGACTTAGTAATAAAAGTTCTTTGCAAATTTTTATCAACTGTTTACGACTGTTCAACAGCTTGTTTATATACACGAAATAACAGCAACTAATGTAACACCCTATATTTTACAATTTTAAATATTTTTTCTTCTTAATATACCAGACAAAGTAGTGGACATTCTGTTTAATTTCTAAATTTTAAATTTTTACTTGATGTTATAGCGCCAATACAGGTTATTTGTAAATTTTAGCTGTTTTTTTCTAACGGTTTAAAAGTTTGGCCACATACATCAACTATTGGGACACCCTCTAATTTCCAAATACAAACTTTTTTGTCAAGGTAACAATCTGGCTAAAATAGGTCAAAAATATGACCACATACTTCAAATTACATTAACTATTGGGACACCCTTTACTTTAAAATAATGAATGTTTATACTTGTTATTATAACGGTTATAGTAATCGACATAATTTTCAATTTTCAAGTGTTTGACTCTAGCGGTTCAAAAGATAGACGCATATAAGTCAATTTATGTCACTAGTGGGGGCAACCTTTAATTTTTAGATTTAGTTTTGTATTAGTTTTTGCTATTGGGAGATACAGAAGTAAGAACTTCTTAACTTTTAAGAAGTGCGGTTTACGGTTCATAATACACTTAAAAACATGTATGTTGTATAGGGACACCCTTTAATTTTTTTGAATATGAACTGTTTTTAAAACGGAAGCAATCTATAAGCATAATCTATCAATTTACTAAAAATCGATGCGGTAATGACCGAGCACAAACATAAAAAAGCAACATTTAGTCGAATTGATGACCACCTTCTTTTTTTTTGAAGTCGGTTTAAAATCAGAAGGTTTTTTTTAAGCTATAAAATGTTATAAGAAGACAAAGACGTGGATACAAGTTAAATTCTTTATAAGGCAGATATATGTAAGTAAAAGAAATAACTCAAAACTTTAAAATATTAATGCCTACGATTACAATTAAATTATTCTTTATCGGGTAAACATTGAGCCCCAGATCGAAGGAATAATCTTTCGGTATCCTTTTTTTTTATTATCTGAGTCTATGGAAAAAATCCTTACAGACTGGTATACATACATATAGTTTTTTACAATTTAAAACATTACCAAAAATTACATTTAAATTAAGTATTTAAAACAATATTATGTTGCGTTTAATAGTGTTTACATTTAAAGAAAAATCAATAAAACTATAAAGATTGTTAAAATCGCAACAAATTCTTCTAAAGGGCTCATCATTGGCATAATTATGGCGAACAAATTGAATGTAAATTGGTGTAAAATTTCTGGTTGGACGTACAGAAATGTTGAAGTATAAGTTTCCTATAAGGAATTCCGAACAAACATCTCCAGTAATCAAATTAAAACGTAACATTAAGCATAGTTCTTCGGCTTTGTAGAGACGGTAGACCAATTTCAGCAAGTCTGGTTTTATATGACGGTAAATTGGAAAAATTATTTCGGTACATATTTCGTAAGCAAAGTAACAGAAATTGTTTTTGAACAGACTCAATTTTATTACTATGCACGATATACTGTGGGTCCCAAACAACGGATCCATATTCTAAAATTGGCCTTACTAAAGATGTATAAAGCTGCTTAGTGATGTGAATATCAGTGAATTCCTTGGCCCAACGTTTGATGAAAGCAAGTACCCCACGGGCTTTATTTGATATCATAGCAATATGTTGACTTAAGTTTAATTTGGCATCTAATAAAATACCCAAATCAAGGATCGAATCAACAATTTCCAACTGATAACCATTAAAAAAAGAACGGATTGTGTGTATCAACTCTTCTGGAAAAGTGCATATGTTAGCACTTGTTTAAATTTAACTCCATCAAGTTCATCGTGCACCAAACAAAAAAGCTGTCTAGATCCTGTTGAAGAGAATTGTGGTTGTCAAAGTTGTTGTAATTATGAAAAATTTTTACGTCATCAGCGTATATTAGAACATTTGAAAATTTGAAAATTTGATAGCAGTAGGTAAATCATTGATGAAAAGTGTAAATAAAATTGGACCGAGATGGCTACCTTGAGGAACACCAGATTTTACAATAATATATTTAGATATGGATGTTTTGAAGCACACCCGTTGGTATCTGCCAGTTAGATATGAGCTTATCCAGTTTAAACAGTTTTTGGTGAAACCCATTAAATGAAGTTTTTTTTAATAATAAAACATGGTTAACTTTGTCGAACGCTTTACTAAAATCAGTGTAAATGACATCAATGTGTTGACCAATAGTGAATCCTCGGATAACTTCGCTTGAAAGTTGTAGCAGATTTGTTGTTGTTGAGCATCCTTTACGAAAGCCATGTTGACAAGGTGTCATTAGTGTTGAAACTTGATGACATAAGGCATGAGTAAGACATTTTTCGAATAACTTGGGGATCGGACTTAGTTTTACAATTCCTCTGTTGTTCACAATACTTGACTTATTTCCTGATTTAAATAACGGAATAATGTACGACTCTTTCCATAAATCAGGAAAAAAGCCGTATTTAAGTGAAATGTTAAACATTATAGTTAGCGGCGGCGCAAAAGCATGTGCACAATTAATTAACAGGCTGCTCGGAATACCATCAGGACCAGAGTTGAATGAAGACTTGAAATTATTTAAATTGTTCATGATATCAGCTGTATGTATAGGTAAAAATGATATTGGCTGAATTTAAGTTATGGGAAAAGGATAATCACAAAGTTTTACCAAACGAGTATATGGCCCACAAATTCGTAACTTTTAATTTTGTTAACTTTTAAAAAAGGACCTAAAAACAATAAGCGCAGAAAAATTCAATTGATTCAGGAGCCAATCGCAGTTAATGTTGTTTATTTTCCTTCAACGACGTTCAAAATTTACACGAAAGTATGTTAAGAGAAACGACTAAAGTCATAGATTTGATTATACATGAATCATAATAACAGAATTTAGTATAATAAAAGCAAAAATCATGTTTAAAGCAAGTAAAAATTACGCAATCATAAAATCGATTAATATTTCCCATACGCGACATCTCTGCAGAAGATTTATTTCTATTTCTATTTACACATTTTAAAGTAAGCAGTTTCAACACAAATACTTTTCCTTAAAATTTTAGTTGTGATGACTACGCAGCTAAATTTTAATCATTATGATGAAATCCAGAAACTGAGTCTCTATGAAAAGCAAAAGTTTTCTGACATCAATGTTCGATTCACTAGAATGATTTTTTAACAAATTGTTGTTTACTTTTATGTAATAAAAACATTGATTTTAACTTATATTTTCTTATGACAATTTCTTTTTGCATTAATTTGAAACTTTATATCATTAGGTTCATTTCACCCCCTGTTTTTGCTTTTTATTTCTGGGAACTTTCTTTTTGCACTTATCGCCATCTGTTTTTTCTTCTACATTTTATCAATACTTAACTGCAGGGTTATTTTATCTATCTATAATTGAATAAATTTATTGTTTTGTGAGTAGTTCAACAAAAAAATATAATAATAAAGTTGAAAAGTTTTTTAAAAGTTTATTTAGCACAAAATTGTTTTGACAAGAAATGTCGTTCGCGCTAATAAAATAAATAAGCAATTTTACTTTTTATTATTTAATTTGACAATAATTCCAATAATAAAATGTTGTTAGAGTACAAGTTAACTTTTGAAAAATTTTGCCAAAACAACAAAAAAAAAAACAGACACAAATTTATTAACGAAATTATTTTTCCTACAATTCGTGAATACTCGTATTTAAAAATTTTTTTTTAAAATTATTTTTGGTATTTAACAAAATATACAAAGTAAAAATAAAAATTTTAAATTATAAATTCCATACTTAATTTAAGTACTGTTTTCTTTTTTAGAGCAGCTTTAAAAGTGTTGCCATCGCAAAATGTGTAAAAAGTTTAAAAATTAAATAGACTAATTAGGAAAATTATAGGACTATAGATTTTATTATTACGTACTGAAATGAAATTACAAAAATTGGTGAAAATTATTAAAAATTGTATGAAACTTTAATATTTGTGCACATTTTTTATTCTAATCCATTTTCTTAGATGTTGTTTTAAAGACATGGCCGAAATACTAAAAAATATTATTTTTCTGTGATCAGCATATAACAAAAGTTCCAAAAATATTTAAACATTTTTTAACAAAAATTTGTTAAACAGTGTAATTAACCGGCAGCCTAGTCCTTGATAATACAGAAAAGGAAATCTTCACTTGACACGTGATATCGGGTGTTAAGAATATTATTGCTATCAGCCAGCTTTGTGCTAAGATCAGAGTGATAACGTTTGAAAAACCAAATAGATTTAATTTTTTTTATTATAAAGAGAAAGAAAATATTTATAAAAGACATTTGCAAAATATTATTTTGTTAACGAGGAACCATAAGAAGACAAGTTAAGAATAAATTTTGTTAAAATTCTTGTATTGCGTGAGGTTTCCTGTTTGTATCATATAATTTTTTTTAATCACATTTCAGCAAAATTTTATATATTTCCAAGTCTTTTTCTTACTTATAAAGATTTGCATCATTATGTTTAATAAAATTTTTCTTTTTTTCAGAGCTCAAGCATTAAATGCATCAATTAATAATCAATCTGGTCGCACAAGTCGTGGGAAAGTTCCACCACCTTTATTTCGTTCACGTACACTGCCTGCAATAATAGTTCCTGGAATACCAGTTGTTTCTTTGCATACCGATAAATCAACATTTCAGTGGGGTAAGTGTTAGCTACAGGGACAAAATTTCAGATATAAAAAAGAAAAAAAAAAAACATAACTAAAGGCAGAGTGTCACAAGATTTAAAAAAAATATTAATTGAACATTTTTTGAAGTTCATTTCTACATTGTTATTTTTAAATTGAATCATTAAGTCCGCAGAATAGAACACTGATTTAGGAGTTATTTTTTGGTAACCGGAATAAGAGAATACAGAACCAGGAAATGTTTTAAGGCACTATTTTGTTGAAAGCAAATATCTTTTATGTACATCAATTTTCTTCAAATTATTGAAAAGAAAGCAAAAAAAAACTACATTGAACGCCAGTAACAGGTAATGCTCGGCCAGTACTTTTTTACATTATGGTACAATTTTTCGAAACAGTTTTAAAATTAAAGAATTTTAATAAGAGCAAGCATCAAACTGTGGCCAAGCACGAAAACGATCAGCTCACAACTAATTATTTTTTTTTAATTTTAGCTTTCTTTTTTTTTCTGATAAGCAACTTTACCAAATAAATGGCGGTAATTATCAGTTTTTGAACATACTTTAGTTAAATAATTAAAATAAAAAAGTAACAAAAGTAAATAACCATTAAAGTGAAGCATTTTTGTGGCCAACAACTTTAATAAGCAACAAAAATATAAAACAGGGTCAACAAAGTTTATAATTAAAAAATTGTTATAAAAATTTAGTTGGGAACAGAGTTTATTTTGTTCAACTAAGAATTTAAAGTAAACAGTTTTCTGAGACAATATAATTTTAAAGGAAGACTGGAAGACTTGTTATTTTTAAATTAAACAAACATTAAACATTAGACGAACGGTTTACAAAACGTGTTCAATTCTGACATAAGTATTTCACAAATGACCCAAAAAGAAATCTACACAAAAAAAAAAAAAAAAAATACTAATAACAAGTAAAAAGTTAGAGCGCTATATTCGCATAATTTTAGTTTAGTGAAGTAACTCCAATCCAAAGCGAATTAATACAGGTGACCGCATGGCTACAACAATCCAACAACACAAAAAACAAAAGGCGATTTGTTGCTATAATACCTATCTTAAAAAATATTGTTTTTAACAAAAGCACAATTAAAAAATTATATTTGTTGTATCAAAATTGGTTGTAGTTTTAAAAATTAATGAAATTTGAAAAAAAAAAAATAAATTATATAAAACTCAAAATCGGGATTAAGTGCGACCTAAATTATATTGCACCACTAGTTTTCCCAAGTCTCATGCCTCGTTACTGTGTGATAGTGATAAAAAAGAAAGTCATCAGCCATTATTAAATTGTTATCAGAAAGAAGCCATGATATCAGTATCCACGTCACTGGCTAATCAGATGGGAAGGTATATCGGAGAAAATAAATTTTCATTTTTAACTTAGTTACTTTTTTTTATTTTCAGTCTTTTTAAAATTTAATCGTACCTTTCACCGTGTTGTCAACAATGAAAACGTACCTTGATTACGTTACTTAAAAGTTGAACGCTTGGCTGAGTGCTGCAAGATCCAACACGATCACCAATCGTCTTCAGTGAACTTTGTTTACGGTTAAAAGCCACACATAAGACAACAATATCTAAAAAGGAATCAGAAAAGTGTGAAGTAAGCAGCAAAGTGGTAAAGTCACCAGCGCCTTAGAGACAGTCTATTCCTTTAGAGAAAGTGTACAAACAATTTACATATTAATTTTTATTCAATTTTTTACATAAAAATCAGTAACGTACATTATGATGATGACTCTGATTTTGAGGCTTAAGTTCGATTTAGTTTTGCAGTAATATGTGTATATAATTTTAAATTTGTAAATAACTAATAAATTTTTATAAAAATTTTTTAAATTACATTATTTTTTATTTTCATCTCCCAAATATTTTAACTCTTTTAAAACTTGTTTTTATTATTTGATTGCTGAACAACGCGCTATACTCCGCACAGTTATAACATTAAGAGTACAAGTTTACAATTTATAAAAGGTTATTAACATCTCCATCTTTTGTCGTCTACCACAACAAGTTCATCGTCGGCACTTTCTTTGGTAGCAAGCATAGAATCTTAATTGTCACAACCGTTAGGAACTCTGCCAAAACTTTATATCGAAGTAATTGTATGACTCTAATTGTAAATTTTAGCGAACTTTTTAACTCAATAAAAATCGTTTTAATGTTATATTCAACAGTTAAGTGTGAAAAAGCGACCTTGAAGCTGTCACACATTTATCTCCAAATTCAGAAGTGTTACTTTTGTCATATCACCAGCACCCTCAAATTAGAAGCAGAGAGCACATAATTTTGCACAAGAAAACAAGACCGAGATTATATACGAGTAAACAATAATGGCACTATCTCTTTACATATGTTTTTATTATACACATCAGGAACTTCAAATACGGTTTCATGTTGTACTCTTTTTTTTAGGAATTAATTTTCGAATTTTGTGACAGAAAATTAAAAATAAGAAAAAAATGAAGAATTTTATATCAGTTTATATAAAAATATCACTGGCTCTAAGTGGGTTAAGCGTTTTTTAGAAATTTTGTTATTTCCTGAAATATTTCTTTAAAAGCTCTTAAATGATACTCATGATACCATGCACAATGTTTTTTTTTTTTTTTAATGAAAAATTTTAGGCCCATTATCCGGAAAATATGGTCGAGCACCAATTTCTTCACTTGTTATTTTCTTATTTTTCAATTCTCTACCAGTTTATTTTATGCTGAATGATACAAATGTTTGAAATAATATAAAAATTTAGAGGCAGGCGTGGTGTTTTGGCCGCTACCTCGAAGGACATGAACCGATCTTGCTGATTTTCAATAGCAATATTTTCGAAACAATTTAAATTTTCTCAAGCTTATCTTGTGCCTTAGCAAAGTTGATTTCAACATTTACACGGACGAACAGACGGACATCGCTCAACTGACTGCTATTTATAAGAACTCAGAAAATATATAACTAATAGGTTCGCGAATGGATATTGTAGAAATTACAAACGGAATAACAAACTTAGGTACACCCGTATTCCAAGTGTGGTGAAGGGTATAAAAAAAATTGTGAGCAAATTAATCAGTTCTATACCTGTCTCATATACATATGTATGTATAAGTATGTGTTTATACACCCTAAGATAAAGTCAAAACACATTTTGTAAAGTCTTTATTAAAAATTGTCTTTCAATGAAGGCGTATTATATATTTGGTAGAACAAGCTCATGAAAAGTTTAGTTTTTTCATGAAATATCAAAATATTTTAACCTTTCATGTCTTAAAAATACACGTTTAAGTTTAAGCGATAGTGAAAATGTGATCAAAAGTTGTAAAAAAGAAACTTTATTCAAGGGCTGTTGCAAAAGCATCAAAAGTTCATGATTAGTGACATGAATGCCACCAAAATATAGTTTCATTGAGAATAATTTTTATGATTTAGTTTTTTGTTATTAAACTTAAACTTCAGCAGGAAGAAGTTTGTTTTGAGAAATCTGCTTAGAACAGCTAATGATACGTTCATGAGTGAAATAATTTAAACTTTAAGGATTCAGAATACTTTACTTTTTCTGTAAAATCAAAAAGGATATTGTTTTTTTTCATCTTAAATCTACAACAGAATGTATGTGTGGGGTAGGCAATATGGCATGGCTTGAACGTACGAATGTGAACGTTCGTTGTATGTGTTTTGTTGTTTGTGTGTTATTTAATATAACTAAAGTAACGAATATCAAATTAAAAGAAAAATGTACAAATTCCAATAGCATTAAAAATTTTATCGTTAAGAAGAACAATAAAACTCGCTAACTGGATTTACACCAATCTTTCATGTTTTACCAAATTAAGGAGAACAATAAAACTCGCTAACTGGATTTACACCAATCTTTCATGTTTCTCCAAATTAACAAGATGTTGACATCCCCCCAAAAGAATTTTACAGGACTGAGTGTTTAATAACTTTGAAAGATGTTTGTTTGCTGCACTTAACATGTTTACAATATTTTATTATCACCACTTAAAAATGGTACTAAAATTAAAAAAAAAAACAGCAAATGCTAAACGAGAAATAAAAATGGCATGCGTGCACTATGGCCAGTCTGCATATTGTGGTTAAACTTGGTATTTGTAAAATTTTTAAATTCAATTTTTATGTTTTTTTTTCGCCTTATACAACATGTGAAAATAAATATTACATACGATCTTAACTTCGGATAAGATCTGGGATATTTAGTTTCACATATGTGAAATTCAGTTCCGTAGATAATATTCTCAGGTGCAAAATTCAAATTTGTCTCATTGCACAACCATAATATTAATAATGAGAGCGCTTTTGTAAGAGTTCTCATGAAAAAAATTTCATGAAATGAGTTATCAAGTTAACACACACAAGTACAAAAAAGCGCCATTGAAAATTTTATTGCTTGCTTTTTAAAATAAAAAAATGTGAAAAATTTAATATTTTTATTATGATTAAATAATCAATATGAAAATTCGTCATTCGGAACCTTTTTCTATGTTAATTTTGGAAATTTACTGCCACGGAAGCAGATTAGAGTTATGTAAAAGTTTATTGTATGACTTCCTGATAATTATACAATTTATGAGATTATTATGAGGACCTGTTCCTACTGTTTGAAGTTCAAAAATGAAAAATTCAACTCTGTTACTCTGCTGTAGTTCTCACAAATATTGACCTAATATTTATCGCAGTTGTAGACACTATTTTATGAAAAAGTGAAAAATAATGCAAATGTAAACAACTTATGTTTTTTCACGCGTTATTCTAAGACAATTACATGATTGAATCAGTTCAATTTTAAATTTTAATTGGAAAATATATGAATATCAAACATTCTTCATTTTTGTACCCTTCACCACAGGCGAAAAAATTGTATATCTAAGTCTATCATACCGTTTCCAATTTCTACAATATCCATTTCTGATCTCATGAAATAAATATCTTCTGTGTTCTTATCCATAGCGAAGTGTATTGAGCGATGTTCGTCTGTCTGTCCGCGTTAGGGTTGAAATCAACTTTTCCGAAGCACTAGATGAACTAGAGAAAATTTAAATACGCTAATTGAATTGAAAAAGTTTCGTAAATTTTGCTGTTAAAAATCATCAAAAATGGTCCATATCACAAAATAAATATATGTGAAATTTTTTATTTTTTCCACAGTTAAAAAAGGAAAATTATATTTTAGAACAAGAACATTAAATTCTTTTAAATGACCCTAAAATCATTTCCTTACTCGCAAACCTTTTAGATTTTGAATAATGTTGTAATAGATTTTCTCAAACATTTGTTGTCGCCGGACGAGATGGCTTTTATCATTTGAATATTAAAAAATTTTTTAACGAAAAATCTTTCGTAATAAAAATTTCTCTCCTTTGCTTTAAGTTCTTAATTAAATACTACCGTGCTCTTGTATTATTGTAGCTTTGCTTATTATTATTGTAGCTCTTTACTTCGCTCTTGTTAATGAATCGAAGTAGAAAACAAACTTTCTAGCAATTTAAGTGTTGGCAAACTTATTCAAAGTTTTATTAAAGATGCTTTTGTGTATATGTATTTACGTATGTACGTGCAAAGAAATTTCTTTTTCTTTTTTGAGAATGTATATATACAACTTACAGATAAAAATATTATATGTAGCCAGCTTTGAATTTTAAATGCCTTTAAAAAAGAAATTAATTTAAGAAGATCTTAACTAATACAACTAAGATTTTTCTTTAATCATTTGAAAAATAGTTAGTTATTCCAATATTAAGGGAAGTTGGCAATTAACAGAGGACAAAAACACCATTTAGATTGATATATAGAATTTCGTAAAAGATCTACATTTAGAAGTAAGTTTCGAATAATTATGGCAAAAGCGGTCCAATTTGAGATTTGGGATTTTAGAAAATATAGGTAAAAATCAAAATTTCGATGTAAAATAGGACAAATTGAAGGACCTCTATATTCTACAAAACTGATCAATATTATACGTTAGTTATCTTAAAAAAAATTTAAAAATTTAATATTTTCATTGTAATTTTTAAGGCAAGAAAGATATAATCTTCAGTTTTTTACCAGAATATTTTAAAGTATGCTCGGTAACTATGGGAAAAAACTTTAATACATTTGTTGAAAATTGTATCCAGGATTTTGAAAAAACCGGACTAGGGTATCGAAAAATCAATCAAAAATTTTAGTTTTAAAACGCTTAAAATTCGATCATTTTTAAACATTTACATACAGATTAAAGCACCATTTCGTAGGTATTGATGAGCCCATTAGGATCACGTATAATTTTTAAAAATCATACAAAAATTGAAAAAATCTAATCGTTAGAAATATTTAGGTGTGACGTACTCAATTTTGAGCCGCTATATCGCCATTCCTGAAAAGTGGGTGGTACCCAGATTCAAAATTTAAGCTCAACTTTTCCTTTGTTATGATCATGCAAAATTTTCGACCAATCGGCCAAGCCCTTTTTAGTTGAATTGTTTTCAAAATAGTTTGATTCTCCCCACTGTGCAGTGTTACTTTTTTAAATTTTTTTTATTTAGCTTTTTGTACATTACATGTTTTAAATAATTAACTAATGACTAAATAATGATGAATCCATTATTAAACACAATTGTACGATTGAATCACACAAAAATTTAACTGAATTATGTCCTACTTTAAAAACCGTCTCAAAATGGTGTCGTAAGTGCCATACTAATTACAAAAAAGATGCAAAAAATGTATGGTTTTGAAATTTTGTTGCTTTTTCTTCCAAACCAATAAAAGAACCCTAGTCGCATAGAGAAAACATTTTATGAATAATTTCAGAAGATTGTAAAATCGTATAGTCCGTCACACACATACTCTTTTAATCTCCACTATCATACCTTTTGAGAACACGTGCAAATTTTGACGGATTATACGCTGAATATAAGAGTGAATTCTGGCCTTTAAAGACTAAAATTAACGATTTAAATCTAAATATAGACAGAGAATAATTTGCGGTGAATATGGAGTTATTAAGTACATTTAAAAATTTCGAAAAGCTACTAAAGAACTAAAAAAAAATCCAAAAACGACACCCCCAAAAGTTATCAATAATCTTAGATGGAAAAAAAGTTCTCAGACTGTTTATTGCAGAGCAAAGAGGCTGGTCTTGACTCCCTATGTCCTATAAAAGTGCTCTACACACTATTGGAGTTATGTTCTATTTTCAGATCAATCTTAGTACAACTTAAGGGGTGATGATGAAAGAAGACGGGATCCTATGTATACAAATATTACAGTCAAGTTTTGTGATAGCAACATTATGGTTTCTGGTTATTTTTCAGGGCAACGAAACATTGACTGTTGTTCGTTATAGACCAATTTCAAAAAGGATTATGTACCCATAAGCAAAGAAGAATATGCTGCTAGTAAAGAGATTTCAGCGCAACAACGAACCAAAACATACCTTTAAAAATATAATTGAGTTAATATAATCTAAAAAGTTAGTTGCTTAGAAATCTATAAGGGGTGATGATGAAAGAAGACGGGATCCTATGTATACAAATATTACAGTCAAGTTTTGTGATAGCAACATTATGGTTTCTGGTTATTTTTCAGGGCAACGAAACATTGACTGTTGTTCGTTATAGACCAATTTCAAAAAGGATTATGTACCCATAAGCAAAGAAGAATATGCTGCTAGTAAAGAGATTTCAGCGCAACAACGAACCAAAACATACCTTTAAAAATATAATTGAGTTAATATAATCTAAAAAGTTAGTTGCTTAGAAATCTATAAGAAAAAAAGGAAAATTAACAATCTAAATTCTACAAGAAAGGAATTATAAATATAATAGGCTTAAGGGCGAATGACAAAACAGACCAAAGGAAACCCACTGACAAATTGATTGAGTCAATATATGTTGAGTTGCACGATTGGTCAGCAGACAAATATATAAATATCAATAGTTGGCATATTTATATATTGAACCATTATTTGACCCAGGTTTTACAAAATAATTTAGATGCTCGTCCGATACTCTGCCATCAAAACTTTATTATGTTTCTGCTCTATTGTGTGTAAACTGCGTACTGACCTTTAAACAATACTTGCCAGCAATTTATGCCACACACTTTAGACGTACAGGCAATAATTTTCAATGCTCCGCTAATACCATTATTCAACCCGACCCGCAACCAGCAGGCGCGCAGGCTAAATTGCAATTCACTGATTGCTTAAAACATTTTTTTATTAATAAAAAATTAACGTAAAATGTTGCAGAAATTTTGAAGTAAATACTTAAATTATAGCGAGACATTTTCTTTTCAAAAACAAGTCCGCATACTTCCGAATTTCACAAGGCTACCCTTAACCATGTACCATGCAAAAAGCATGCCAATATATTAACTTTGGATAGAATTAATTAATGAGCTATATACATATGTACATAGAGGTATATATGTATATATATGTATATATGTACATTGATAGAGCAGAAATGCAACTTTTCGGTTGCGGGGCCAGATTCCATGTCTCAGAGAATAAACAAATGAATTCAGTTGCGGATTTAATGTTATTTATTATTATTATTTTTTTACAATATTTTTGTTATTTTTTTATTGAAAAATAATTATAAAATTTTATACAATGTCAGTTAGCAATAAATTGGAATCTACATATATCTTTTTCATTTATTTTTAAATGACTTTTTACAATGTTTTTCTGTTTCCTTCGTCATTAAAAAAAAACATTAACAAACAGGTGAAAGAAATTCTACTGACAAATGTAACGATGTAGAAAATGATGCATTATATTCTGCTTATATATGCAGACAAATTTGTAAATAATTTTTCTTTCTTAATAATAAACGTGACCTCAAGCTGATTTAAAATTAATAATTTTTTTTACTAAACAACAATTTTAAAATATTTTTTTTAATATAATAGGCTTTCTTTATTATATAATCGTTATAGTTAAAAAAAGATAAAAACAACAACAAATATTACCAAAAATATTTTTTCAAGAAATAGTGTTTAGTTGAGCCAAAATTAATTTTTAATTTAACTAAAATCATAAATTATTTCTAATGCTCTTTTTACTTTTATCGAACTTTAAACAATTCAGCAAAAATTAAACAACAAATCAAAAATTAAAAAAGTCGTTTAACAATTTTTTACAGTTTGTTAAAAAAATTAAAAAAAAATATTTACTTTTTAAACTTAGAATAAGATATTTTGGTTTTTCCATCTAATATTTAATTATATTTCTTATTTTATGAAATTCACGCCATGATTTATTACTTTGTATGAAAATTCTCTGCAAGAGAAAATGTTTAAATTTTCACACACTTGTTTTACAAATAATGTCACTTAATTAAAATGAATTTTGTGAGACTTGCATAATATAATTAAATGTATGTAGACTAATAAATGTACATTAGGGCGCACCTGATTTTTTAACATGCAAAATATTCTTCCAACTGACAAAATATATTTTGATAAAAAGTGGGCTGCAAACATAAGGGAAAGTCGTGGCCCAATTGTTCTTAACTGCTACAATATGACATCGTAATATACAATTTCTCATATGATTTTATTGTAAAGTAAATGAGTGCAAAAATTTGACTTTTTAAGTGCAAATACGAACAAACTGTAATGTATGGAAGCTAAACTTATGGAATAAATCAGATGGTAGACTTTATATTTTCCCCCTGTCACAAAGTGTAAACTTTTAATCACAAATAAACGTAGGAATGCTGATTAAGAAAAATCAAATATTACTGACCGTGGTAAAAGTGTTTGTATCATAGAATCGGAGATAGTTAAGACACCTGTATATGAAAACATTTGTAAGTCTTCGTTAGAAAGAAAGTAAGAATATAGTTGGTAAGCAAGACATCTCAAGATCGAATCTCTCCTGTGCCACAGCGATTCAGTGGTCTGGTTAGCTGTTCTGCTTAAATTTACATATTTGCTTTTGAAATTCATTGATTGTTCGTTTTTCACCCGACTGACAAGTTGTAAATAAGTTATCGTTAATAAAAATCTAATCAGAGTCGCAAAGTAATAAATAAGAAAAAACTAAAATTGACATTTATTGTAGCAAGAGGTGAATAAGTAGTAAAGGCAACCACCTGCAAACGAAATTTTAAAAAAAGTTATGGAAAATTTAGAGGCAGGCATGGGTGTTTTTCCCGTTGCCTCAAGGGACATGGACCGATCTTGTTTATTTTCAATAGAAAAAATTTTTGAATCTGTATCTAATCGATTGAAATTTTTCAATTTTTTTAGCTCATCTATTGCCTTGGCAACGTAAAAACGAACGAACAGACGGACATCGCTTAATCTTCGCTATGAATAAGAACTCCGATACTTTATGGGATCGGAAATTGAAATTGTAGAAATTATAAACGGAATGACAAACTTAGATACACCCTTTATTCACCTGTGAAGAAATATATAAAAGAAGTTACTTAATGGTTACTGTATTTTTGTATAAATGAATTTTAAGTTTTTTACCTTTTGACCTTCAGAAGCATGAGCTACATGGCACTTTAAAAAATAAATGTTTATATATAAGAAAATCAAGCACAATCAACGTGGATTAAAAAAAAAGATTCAAAGTAATAAATTTTCACATTATTAGTAGTAATTTTTTTGTGTACTGTGTTGGCGAATTTTCTTTGAAACAATTTTTTTGTGTTTTAGATTTTGGAGTGAAAAACTACAGCCGACTAAAATCTACTTTAAATAATACAGGCTAATTAAAATTTTTACATAATATTTTTGTGGATATTAAAAGTGTTTTATCAATATAATGGCGCATTAGCCACGGCCTTGACAATTTTGTTTTTTGTTTAATTTTTTTTTTTTTGATATCTGAATAAAATTTTTTGGAGGAAAATTAAACCGAAAATTTGTTAAACAAATTTCACACACACAAGTGAGGTGCACCCTAACATAGAAAATGTTTAAAATAACGATTTTAATTTCTTAGTAAATACGAGGTCAGATCAACAATGCAGTTTTTTGTTCTTAACTTAAATTCCCTTTTGAACAAACTCCTGCCTTTTAGTGAAAAGGCATTTCGGGAACTTAAAAATCATTATTTTTTGCAAAAAAAAAACAAGTACTGAAGGGCAGAGCTCGGCAAATATTGCAAAGATTCTGAAATATTAATTTCATAGGTAAAAGACTGCATTAATGAGTACATCAATTGTATTGATGTCCTTAAACACTAGTGATAACAAAGATGTTCTGGGTAATACAAAATATGTCCTTGAAGCCAAAAATATTAAAGGAATTTAGGATTTTGTGTTGACAAATCTAAAAATAAGTGCATGAGAATATTTATGTCACATTTCGGAATTTTATCTGTATGATGGGGGTCCTTTTCCTTAAAATTAACTTTAAACGCGATCAAGTGATATTTAAAAAGTGAGAGCAGGACCAGTAGTGAAATGTGAAAGTGGTGAATATCTTCTTTCTAGCCGGTGAACTGTTTCGGCGAAAAGTGTTTAAACTTTAACAGTGAAATCATTAAACAAATAAACGTTTTTTTGTATGACTTTTGTTATTTAAAAGAGTTAAAAGTTTGCAACAGCCTTCGTCACAATGTCTGGAATTAAAATTTTTCTGGGCACAAAAACTATTTCGTTGCGTGAAAGAACACAGTTATCGTTCAACGACAATGCCACTGAGATAGAATTGATTTTATATTCTTGTTGGTTCTCATTATTCTCTTACATTTTGTCTTTCACTCTCTTAACAATATTGCCACGTATTTCCGCAAATGATTGTATTTTTTAGTTATTTCAATTCACGATAACAGCAAAGGATATTAGAAACCAGCAAGATATGTCCATGTCCTTCGACGAAGCGGGCAAAATACCATGCCTACCTCTAATTTTTCTATATCATTTGGAACAATGAAGTAGCTCCAATTAAACAACAAATATATAAGACGATAGAGAATTAAAAAATAAGAAAAAACATCCAGTGAAAAAGTCGGCCTTCGCCCATATTTTCCGAGTTATGGGCCTCTGAAATTGTCAAAATTTTCAAAATATCCATATGAATATCATTTTAAAGCTTTTAAAGAGATTTTTAAGGAAATACAAAATTTTTTAAAATACTTATTTGATTAAGAGCCGATTGCATTTTAATGTAAAAAAAATTTTGTTTTGTTATTTTAAATTTTTCAATCCTCTGTCCTTCCATTTGATTTTTTTAATGGAGTTTCTTCACCAAACTTTATTTACATACATGGTGAAGTGTACATAGACTCGGTATAGCCGAATATACGTATTTTTTTTTTTTTTTTTTTTTTTTTTTTTTTTTAAAGGCAATAATGCCTATTTAGTTATTTTTGTAACCGTACTACATTCTTAAGGAAAGGGATAGATGAGAGATAAGACAGGTGGTAAAAAGAGAAAGATAGATATAGCCATTTTTTTATTAGTTATTTTACTTCGCCGGCGAATATGCTATTAAGAAGTACCGACGAAGGAGGCTGCATGTTTAATGTTAATTCTGAATATGTATTTATTGCCATTAAACAGAAAAAAACATTTTTTATTTTTGGTTGCCGCAGGGATTGAACCCTAGTCAACCAGGATTGTAGCCAACGTGTTTACCACTTCGACTACAGCAGTTTCAATAAAAATACCATAAAACAAAATTATGGGGAAAAACTAAAATAAACTGATGTAAATGACAAATAATTTAAAATATTAAAAATGTTAAAACAAAACAAAATTTTGGGAATGAAAAATATACATAGAGGTTAGAAATATGAACCAATTCACAATCTACAATCAATCAATATTTATTCCTTGACCCTCTCTTCCATCTATTATCATGTTTTCAAAAGCCCCTTTGAAACTCTTGAAAGATTAACCGGTCTCACTAACCACTTTCTATTGGTCCTTACAATAGATTCTAATGCCATGTTATATGTACTTTAACTTTACTTAAGATTTTGTTCATTTCTTAAATTTTTTAAAGAATTCATGCAATTCATTTAAATGCAATAATGTTTTCAAACAAAATATTTAGGAAAACAAATGCAAAACAGAAATGCAAATAAATATTGACAATGCCGTCTGAGTATTGCCGTTATTTTGTTCACTAACTTTCAGTAACGACAAATTGTTACGTTACCCTCGTCTATTGTGTTTCTACACTTACACTCTCTTAGGAGCCTCGTATTAGAAAGAACGTTTGCCTTTGCAGTAAAAGTATAAAATGTTGCAGACGCTAATTAAGTTGTTTTTACACGTTTCTATCGTATGAAAGTCGTTTGCTATCTAATCATGTTTATGTTTCAACAAGATTTAATTAAATAAGTTTTAAATTTAAGTTTTGTATTTTAAAGTGTTTCCACAGCACGTATTAAGTTTGTAGTCTTCATTACAAAGTTTTTATTTAATTACCACTTGCATTTTTATTTAATATTAAATGAAGAGTAAAGGTACGATCAGATTAGTCAAATATTTGAACACTAAATTATGGAGAAAAATTTTTTTCCTTCTCAAATATTTGCTAACAAATATGAGATCGTATTTTATATAAAAGGTAATATATGACATTTCATAAGTCATTCGTAATTATACGTGTCAGGAAAGATTAAATAAACATTTGCAAAAATAGTGGTTTGGGTCAAATACTTGACTAATCTGGCCGTCCCTTAAAATTTATTTAAAAAAATATTTTAAATATTATTTTTTATTTATTTTGGACTCTTGAAAGTGTGTTATTAGAAGCAGTGAAAGTTTTAACATAAAAGGTTAATTGTTTTTGCATTTAAACTACAAACTAAAGATTTAAATATTCCACGCACTCTAACAACCAAAGAAACTTAAATTAGCACGTAAAGCGTCATTTATCTATCAAAAATTCGCATACCCGTCAAAAATGTATAAAAAACGCCGCACCAACTTAGAACAGTTGAAAAATCAAACTTTGGAAGCTCATTAGGTAGTGAAGTTGGTTTCTTGTTTGTTTCTTTTGTTTTTCTATTGAAAAGTAATGATAATTTAGTTATTTTCATGTCAATCAGGCGATTTTATTTTTATTTCTACCGATGAAAAATCCAATGGTGACGCTTTTATTTAGACAAGATATTTTAGCTTTAAAATTAGGTGCAGGACAAAGTTACACTTTGCGCTTTGTCATAGCAAGAAAAAGTGTCACCAAATCAAATTTCCAATAAACATCAGCTGTATGTCATTAAAAGCCAAAGGCATGTTATTAAGTTTTAGTATAATAAACTCGCCGAAAAGTTTAATAAGCTCCTAGAATGTTCGCTTCTAACAAAGGAGATTTTTTTAATACGTCTCAGCCACCTAATGCCAGAACTTTACTTGGGATTCATCTTATATTTGTTGTAAAACTTTGATAGGTCTACGACACCAAAAGTTTTGCTGGCAACACGCCTTCTCTGGGTTTTAACGCAAGAAATTAATATTTTATTAACCAACACAGAAAATTCACTTTCTATTCTAATAAATAATCAAATTATACCCGAATAATAATCGAAATAATGACGAAATAATATTTCGATATACCTCTTGATAGTTGCAGAGTTGAATGCTTTCTGTTCTCCTTTACATCACGAACATTAAAGACTCATGAGCTAGAGATCATGAGTAAATATTTTATCACATACAGATTTTACTTGAAGCAATCGACATTGTTGACTGTTCTTCCTTCCTTTTAAGTTCCAATAGAAACAATAGAAATTTGGAAATTATATTTTTGTAGAGGGCTGCGCTGATCATCTGCAGAATCTTAAATTGGCGAACTATAATTAAATTTCATAACATCATATTAGCTTTGTAGCAAAATTTAGAAGAATTAGTTTGTACAAAAGATTTAATTTATTTGCACTCTTTTTGATTTCATCTGTGTCAATATCGCGTCTTTATTAATTCACATTTTACTTTCAAGAGTAGAGATATATTGTTGGGTTCTGGATCCAAGTAGGCAATGTGAATACTGTTGTTGTTTTTGCTCATCAATTTTTTTTTTTTATTTCTTCTCAATGTGGAATACAGTCCTGCTAATATCAGGATGCTACTTGGCTGATCTTTTGAAAATTGATGAAAATTATCGGCTAAAGTCGATAGGTAGACATGAATGCTGATTGGCTTGCTAGGCACTTTTGAAGAAAATACTTTAAATTAGACACTAGTGGCATGTAATGCAGCATTTTCTCGATCGCTACATTGCATTCTACAAGTGTCTTCTTTAAATATTATTCCAAAAGGTTGTAAATAATTTTTCTTCCTCTTGAGTGGTTTAGCCGACGATTTTAAATTGTATTCAGAAAAGTTATTTTGGCTGCAGGTCAATTGTTTATTAAAAGAACTTAAAATATGTTGGATTTTTTTTTAATATTTCGATCATCTTTAGAGAAATTCAATTATTTATATAATTTAAAAACACAATTAACATTCAAAGAGGAAATAAACAATGACAACAAAGGATTATAACAAAATAATAATTTATATAATTATTTTACAAATATAATAAAAATAATTTATTTTCACAGCACTTTTATTCTTTCTCTCTGTTGTTTGATGACTGAAAATCTTTTTTTATTTTATTTGGACTTTTTCTTTGCGTTTATTTATTGTATCAAAAATAAATATTTTTATTTCTTTTAAATAACAACTCACGTGCAGCCAAAACAAAGTTATTAAATATAATTTTTCTTTCTTAAGAAATTTGGTAATTCAAATAACGTGAACTAAGAATGATTAAAGATTGATTATTTATTTGTTTTAATATTTAACGACAAAATATTTTTTAACTTATTTTATTTTAAATCCACAAGGATATATCTAGATTTGATGTAGACTTAATTCAAAATAACTCCACTGTATTCAGGTCAAAAAATCATTTAATTGAAGCAATAAAATAAATTTCTATTAATTTTTAACCGTCTCCTTTTTTAGCGACTTCCGCAGCAACAAAAACATCCACAAGTAGTGGCAGCGGTAATCGTTGGTCTATTTTAACACGCAACACAACAGCAACTACAATAACTGCACAGCAAACGAATATTTGGAATAACAACAATAACAGCAATTTTAATAATAATAACAACAATAAGTCCAGTATAAAATCACTTAATTTGCCTAAAGATGATGGAACTTTAGTTTATCGACGGAAGTCATCAGGAAGTACACCACATGGCACGGCAGGAAATACAACGACACAGCCAACGGCAGGCAGTGGTGGCGTTACACCCGAAGCTGCCACTACTCCATGTGGGGGCACAGACGATTTTGAGTGTTATGCGGCTGATGGTTCAGTGCTCTTAAGGTCAGTTTAAATTGAAATTTACTAAATAAATGTCTTTGATTAGCACATATGTGAAACTTTTTTTTAAGCTTAAATTTTATTTAAATATAATTCATTTTGTTAAAACTAACATAATAAATTTATATGCTGTGTTATATCATTTATTGTTATTTTAATAGCAACAGCTTATTAAACTTTCTAAATAAAAATCGTTTGCTTTGTTTTTTGTTTTATTTATATTCCAGAATTCCAGCACCGCACGTTGTGGCAGCACGAGCCTATCGTTTGGCATCTAAAAAACGAACATCATCATCAATATTTAGTGGTAGTGGAGGTGGTGGCGGCAGTGGGGGTTCATCAACATCTACATCGGATGCACGTTGTTCTGGTGATAACACACCCACTGTAGAGGGTGGCTGTCAAATTCCTGGCTTTAGCGTATGTGCCAGTGGCAATAGTGGTGGTAACTATACTGATGCTAATAATCTTAACAACTTTACAACATCCGGTTTCTCAGCATCAACGACAGGAGGAGGAGGAGGAGGATTAACGTCATCATCATCGGCGACAACTTCCTCAAATGCTTCAACCAATACAGCAATAACACGACGTTTAGCTAAATTGCTACATCAATCAAGCGGTAGTGTCTTATCAAAGTCACAGCATCATCATCACCATACACAATATGACACAAGCACAACAACAACAACTGCTTTAACAGCACCCCAGCCATGCGGTGAAGATGCTCCACGACGACTTTCATGGGAGAGGTAAATTACTAAAAACCGTTTTCAAATGTTGATTTTTTACACTTTACCATTTTTTTTTGTATTCTGACCCGCTTTAGCCTTCATTAACAGTCCTAGCAACATTGCTTTCGAGTTAAGAGTCCTTCAAGATCTACTAAGCATTAAAAAAATTAAAAAATTTTCAATTAAGCAGTTTTTTTTCAATTCATTGCGTTGAAAAAATTTAAAAGTCCCGACAACTAACTTTTTAAGTCTTTAGAGACCAATTAACAAAGCAACTTGTATAGCTCTGTAATTTATTGTTTTAAGAAACCTGATGCGAGTCTTGCCAACTTTTGTAATTAGAAAGCAAAGCTAACGAATTTGATTGACCTTTAAAGCGCTATGGCGCCTCGTTGATGCTAAATGTAATTCACATCAACATCGTTCAGTTAAGGGAAAAATTTTTTTTTGTAATGTTGCACCTAATGATGTTTTCAGCGAACATTCTAAGCCAAAAGGTGATATGATGTAAAAGTGTTTTTTTAACAATTCAAACTTTTAACTTTGCTTTAAATAAATTTATCACCAAATCTAAAATATTTTTGCAACTGCTTACATGACTCCTGCTATTTTTCTAATCGACTTTAAAATTTATTAAGAACTTAAAATTTTATCTCTTAATATACTTAAGAAAAAAATTTATTTGCTAAAGTAATTAGTTAAATTTCTATTTTTATAAATTTAAGATGTTTGAAAGTGTTTGCAAAACTGCCAAACATCTTATCAGACAGGTTTCTTGTATGCTACCTTTTGATTAAATAAGCGTTTTTGTACATGAAATAACTTCTACAACCACAAATAGTAATGAAGGTGTTAATAAACCCCCTGGCGTTGCTCTTCATAAAAATACAATGAATAACATCAAGCAACAAGCAGACGGAACAGCAGACTCATTAACTCCGGTCTATTAAACATCAAAGTTGTTTTTGTTTAAGTTGTTAATTTACTTTAAAACATTAAAGGACTAAATATTATTTAAATCTTTTTAAAGGCTTTTTAGGATTCTAAAGGTGCCATTGAATGTGGTATGTTTGAGTGTAATATGACACCAATTCACATGCATACAATGAAATTTTAATGACAGACTTTTCGATGACATTATAATTAATTATTTGCATTTGTTTATATTTATGTTTTTATCAAAAACAAAAATCTTAATACTTTTCGAAGGACATTAAAGTTTGTCAGAATTTCACATTTCAACAAGAAGATTTTAGATTCATAATTACAGTATATGCAAAACTGGTAATTGACTTTAAGTGAGTATAATATAAACTTCATTCAAGGTTAAAATATTTATTCAAATTATACACAACACTCTTAATCACACTGGCATTTAGGAATAAAGGTGGTACTAAGAATATTATGTTAATAACCCAAAATATTTTATAATAAAACAGCCATTAATTTATTGAAAGATTGGCTGGTATCTGTATTTATTTCAATAGTTGCTTAAGTCAGACCATCCAAAAACTCTTATCCAAATTTTGGGAAAAAACCAAAGACAGAATGAAAATTGCTATTGAAGAACAATATAAAATATTAAAACTTTAACATAAATTCCCAACTAAAAAGGTACGTTTTTCTTATAAAAAAAATTTAACAATTTCTTTCACATTTTTTTTAATTTTTATAAAAGCTTTAATAATGTTTTTCAAAGTAGTTCTCTTTCAATCGTTTTCTAAGAAAAGGCAGGAAGTTACATTTCTATATTAAAATTTATGGGTTTTTATTACAGAATTTAAAAAAAAAACACAAAAAATCAAATTCTGATCAAAAATGGTTCTTCCGTTCAAAAGCTCATAGGGAAGAATCAAAATATTTTGGAAATTACTCAGCTATCTTTAAACGGTTAGGCCGATTTATTCAATGATCCATGGCCATAGCAAAGGAGTATTTAAGTTTTGAAGCTGGTCACTTTCCACTTTCCAGGGATGGCAGTACGTGGCCTCCAAGTTGGCAAATGTTTCTTGTGTTTGTCATTTCTTCTGAAAAAAATATACACGCTCTTTTATTTCTAGATAATACCTACGAAATGGTTTCTTAACCTGCATTTCAAAATTAAAATTTTTGATTCTTCAGCACCCTGGTCCACTTTTTTTTTTAATTTGAAAATATTTTTTAACAAATTTTTTACAAATTTTTTATCGTAGCTTGCGAGCAAAATTTAACGCGTTTTGAAAAAATTTGAAGATTTTTTTCTTTTCTGACTAAAACATTATACGAATTTCAATAAAAAAAAAATCCAAAATTATTTCCTATTCGTGTATCGCAGCCTAAAAGCGGTCATCAGTTTTATTTCTTTATTGAAAAAAATTTCCCTAAGGAATATACAAATATTTTTATTTTTCGTAGAAAATTTATCCTCATTGTACAAATTCTTCAGTTTGATGAAAGTATAGTTTACATCTGGACTTTATGAGCAAAATGGTTAAAAATCCGAATTTAGGAATTTCGATCCTTATTTTGGGAGTTGCTTAGTGTTTTAGAATTTTAGCTGTTTAATTTAGTTTGACTTGAAAATTGCAATGCACATTTAATATTTTTATTCTCCTCAAATTGCACCGTTTTTAGAATAATTATTCGAAATATTTAAAGATCAGCAACATATATTAAAATTTTTTTCTAAATTTTATTTTTTAATGCAAATAAATATGAAAGGATCAATCAAACGAAAACAGATTCACGGGCAAAACTATGTGTCCTTACGAGGGCTGCTATATATATTTCTAGCCTGGCAACACTGAGTGCTGCCAAGTGCAATCTGACATTTCCATTGGAAAGTTTGTCATTTTTAAGCATAATCGTACTCAAAACGTTTTGACGTACGACCATTATTTGTGTTGTTTACAGTGGCTTGAAATAATTAATGTAGAAAAAAATGAAATTAACTCGTGAACATTTTCGTGCCATCATTTTTCACAACTTTCGACGTGGATTATCACGACAAGAGTGCGTTGATGAACTTAAATCTTTGTATGCCGATGAAGCACCATCCTATAGCACTGTGAAGAATTGGTATAATGAATTTAATCGTGGTCGAAGCTCGCTCAAAGACGAATTCCGTGAAGGTCGTCCAAAAACGGCTGTTGTGCCAGAGAACATTGATGCCGTGCGTGAACTCATAATGCAAGATCGACATGCGACATACCGAGAGATAGAGACATCCTTGGACATTTCTTCCACCAGCATACATTCGATACTGCATGAACACCTGGCAGTAAAAAAGGTTTGTTCTCGTTGGATCCCGCACAATTGGAAAGTCGCTCAAAAAAAGGCTCGTGTCGATTGGTGCAAAGAAATGTTGCAAAAATACGATTGCGGTGCCGTAAAAGACGTTTATAAGATCGTCACAGGTGACGAATCATGAACCTATGCGTATGAGCTCGAAACGAAACAACAATCGACCGTGTGGGTCTTCAAAGACGAGCATAATCCAACGAAAGTTGTTCGTGGAAGAAGCACTTCGAAGCAAATGGTCGCCTGTTTCTTCGGCAAAACTGGTCATGTGGCGACTGTTCCGCTTGAGCAACGTAGGACGGTCACTTCTGAGTGCTACACTACAATTTGTTTGACTGAAGTCATCGGAGAAATTCGAAAAAACAACAAGAGAAGACGAATCATTGTTCACCATGAAAATGCGAGCTCTCACACATCGGCTCAAACCAGAGCGTTTTTGACCGGCCAAAACGTCGAATTAATGGGTCATTCGCCGTACAGTCTTGACTTGGCACCTAATGACTTCTTGTTTCCGCACATCAAAAAAAAAATGCGTGGTCAACGATTTTCGTCGCCAGAAGAAGCTGTTGAAGTGTTTAAAAACCATGTTTTAGAGGTGTCTCAATCGGAGTGGAAAAAGTGCTTCGACAACTGGTTTGGGCACATGCAAAAGTGTATGAATCATGCTGGAGAATACTTTGAAAAACAATAAAACCATTCTTGATTATAAATATTCGCATTTTCATTATTAGGCCAGAAATATATAGAGCAGCCCTCGTATGTATCTTTATGTCACGGAAGATAAAAATTTGTACGCACCTGTAAAAAGGTTCAACAAAGGCTTATCAAGAGGCATTTCTAAAATTAACAATCGTTATTAAAAACTTCAGATAAAAAATGAGCTTTCTCAAATAATCCCTTGATTTGCACATGTATAAATTTGGATCAATCGGTCTAGCTGTTTACAAAAATATTTTAACTCTGTCCCACTGTGATATGTGGCATTAAAATGATATCAAATAAATGGTCAACGCGGCTGTTCTTGATGTAACGCATTCGGATGTCCAATTTTTGGCCATCTTTTCTATGACTGTTTAATTTTGGGTACATGTTGTCTGTCGATGGTTGCGCCCCCTTCATGAATTTATAAATTGATTAATTTTCCAAGTAAATCTGAGCAATTTGGATGCCTTGCCTCAGCGCATTCATGATGATGTGCCAGAATTACTGATCATAAAAGTCAAAAATTACAGCTTATTCAACTGTTAACCCTTAAAGAAAACACCCATTATATAAAATAAAAATCTTTGTTGGTGTGTTTGTTTATGCGTCAATTACAACTAATCGACTCAACCGCTTTTTAAAAAAATGAAACGAAGACTTCTTTTAACTAAAATTTAAACTTGGCGTAGAAAAAACTGACAAAGCGAAAATTTGAAACATACATAGATATTTAAATAGAAGGTGGAATATGCTATGCATGATGTAAAAAATTAAATAAATATATATGGAGTTAAATAAGCAATGTTCTTTAGATGTTGCTACTTCTCTCTCTTCTATCTTAACTTATTTTAAACATTTGATAACCTTAATAAATCTCTAGCTAAAACTGTCTAAAAATGCCGCCATATTGATTTTGTAAAGGTGGTTGAATGAATATAGAACAAATCTATACCAGCAAGAATATTCTCTGGAAATTCAATATATTCGATTAGCATTAAAGATCGAGGCTGCCAAATTTCTGGCTGTATTAGGAAAAGCTTCTGATTGGATTCTAAAGGGAAGATCATGAATTCAAATCCCAACAGAGCCATGACTAGAAAAAAAATATTTTTGTTGAAAATACTAGCTTAAATCTCCCAGATGCCCGGTAAGAGAAGCAGAACAATTGCTTTTGTTTTAACTTTAAATACATATTAAAAATTATATTAAAATGACATTAATTTTTATTAATTTTTTTTTTTACATGTCAGACTCTTTACAATATTTCGTTAAACTGTGGCAACGTCATTATGCAAATGCATAAAAGCCAAAAAAATCTCCTCTAAAGAAGTCCTTACAAAGTCTTACAAACTGTCAGCCAGACATAATCAAATTAAATGGTAATTCTTATTCTTAAATGCTGATAAATACATTAATTCAGTTAATATGTATTAAATGGCACAAAATAAGTAAAAACATTATGGAAGGCATCAGATTAAAAATAGAAGAAAAGAAGAAAAACTCAATTTTTTGGTAGTAAAATGGAAAATTTTATTTCCTTTATAAAAAAAAATAAAAATAAGTAAGAACAACAACAACGTAAAAATTGTGTATTAATTTTAATTTTTCATTGGCAAAATCCAATTATAAAAATTAAACAAATTAAAGCACGTTTAAGCGGTTTAGTAAATTAAAATTGATCAATGGAAATGTTTGGATAATAAATAATGACAAAAACTCATCTGCTTTAAACACACAAATGTCGACAAGAAAATTTGTATATAAATGGAAAT
This sequence comes from Cistogaster globosa, assembly GCA_937654795.1. Classification (NCBI taxonomy): domain Eukaryota; kingdom Metazoa; phylum Arthropoda; class Insecta; order Diptera; family Tachinidae; genus Cistogaster; species Cistogaster globosa. Next base: position 59,886,089 of record OW569403.1, on the reverse strand, counting down.
TTTGCTTTTAATGCTTGCAGTTACAAAATAAATAAAAAATGTGATTTAATTAAACGACAGCAAGAAAAGCAAAACTTTAAGTAAATTTATTCACTAGGAATTTTTGAGGGGCTTTCCATACACATATTTGAAATAACTTTTTTATATTTTATGAAATATGTTGCAGCTCAGCCAATACCAACCATTCTATTAGGGTCCTTAACAATAAATTTTTTCTCGCTAATTTTCCTTGCTGCTATAATGATTTTTAGTGTAAAAAAAATATATAAATTTATTTAGAATCCCTTAATTTTAGAAAATAAATAAAATATTTTTATTTAAATGTAATCCTAATAATTATTATTAGTAGCGCTTTCGTAAGACTACGTTTAATTTATAAGCGTAATTTACTTCGTATATACGTATAGTGGGCTTAAAAATGTAAAAGAAATTTTATTGACAACCTTCGCTGGGAAATCTGCTCCCACCATGGTAACGCTAAAGAAATTATTTTAGTAAAAATTTACAGCTGTGTTTTTCCCTTTTCATTGTAAATGCCAGCACGACAGTTGTTATCTCTTTGGCACTTTATAAATTCTCTATTTCTTGCTCTCTTTAGTCGTGGCGATTTTTCTTTCCCCAATATCCTGATTACTAATACAGCGCTTTTGCAATTTTACTTGAACTTAAACTTGTGTTTTTCCGACGAGACTCAAGATAATCAATGTCTGGCTTAGCAGCCATGTGTTTTAAAATTGTATATTTATCCAGATCACATTATGCTAAGGCTCCGGCAGAGACCCTAAACCATGATCTTATATTTTATCAGGCTCTTTGAAGAACTCAGCATAGACGGTCACACACTGTTTTTATGACCATCTCGCCTGCGGCTTTATTATAAAATCCCCTTGGCAAACTCATATACACAAAAATTGTTGTCCTTCTTAGTCATCTGCTTTTCTACACAACATCAGGCGCCTTCTAGAAAATCATTTAATACTGCCACTAAATAACTATTTTCTTTTTCTAAACGTCTTAACTTTTTTCACCTCCCCTAATGTTCTCTGATTACAGTCTACTCAATCATCTTATCTGCTGCGCCTCTATACAGGTGTCTTCAACAACTTATCTGCCGCAATTACACACAATAATTGTCAAGTTATGAGATTTATTTTATAAACAGATAAGCGGACTAAGAATATTTATTTTATATATTCATGACGCCGATAGGAGTTGAACTCATGATCTTCCATTTAAAATAAACATCATGCAGACATCTCTTTCAAAACTACCACTGCGTTTCCTTTACATGTGTTACTAACAACATATTCCACTTTTTCTGCTACACAAACGCACCTAAAATAACAACTTTGCCTTTTTTGTTGTTGCAAATATGTAAAGGGTTGTCAAATCTCATTTTCATAGCATGAATGGTCAAGACACTTTATTTTTTGATAAAAAAAACTATCTGTTGACCATGTGTTGAGGGTAAAGTGATTTTAAGGCAACAACGAGAACAAAAAAAAAAAAAGATGATATAAAGTTTAAGTCAAAAGCAAAAATCTCGTAATTTAATAAAATTTGAAAAAAGTATAAACTAATGGACTAAATTATAAACACCATACACTCAAAGCAATGTCTGCACTAGTTAAGAGTGAATACAAAATACCCAACAGTTTTTTTAAGTTTTTATGCAACCCCACTTTACTCAACACAATGGTGGTTATTCACTTTAATTCAATTTATTAAAGTCTCTGCTGCTAAACTGATGATTAGAAAATTTACTAGGATTCAATAAAAAACGTCACACCCAAATAAAATTAAGTTGTCACGTAGCTGGTGCTAGTATGTGCTAATCTTTTAATACTTGCAAAATCATAAATTCAGAGAAATTGGACAGAACAATAGGGCATTTGACAATTTACTAACACAAATGAATGAATATTTACTTGCATATTTATTCACAAAATGAGTTTTAACCACATGAACTAATGGAACGTACACTAGCTGCAGGCAAAGGAAATATTTTAAATAACAAAATAACTAAACCGGATATACTGTGACATAATCGTGACAATTTGGTTAAACGTTTAAAATAGTCAAACAAAAGAAAACTACTTTGAATGCAGTGCTTTAGAACAACAGTGTGAAAGGAGGATTATATTTCATGTTTATTTGCTGACTAAAAGGAAAAACAATTTTTAAGTAATCACACTGGGGTAGAAACAAACAGCCGTATGCATAACAAAAACGTAGAATGAGTTTGGGGTAAGTGCAAAAATTGAGCAGGGCTGGCTCATACTGACGCGTATATTAGTAAAATCAATAACTTACAAAAAAATACCAGATTTTTCCATATTTATAGAATTAAAAGGTTTTTACTCGCCTATATATCGCAAAAGCGGATGGTACGGCAACATTAAGTAAAATACCAAAAGAATAGCTTGCGTGGTTATAGAAATAAAGTGCGTGTTGTTCTACAGTATTATCAACAAAATAATGTTTGGTGCATTTTATTTTGCAATTAATTAATTGAAACAACCAAAAAGTTAAAACTAACGAAATCATTAAGTTATAAACTAACGACTCAATATTAATATCAGATAATTCAATTAGTTGATGTTCAGATAAAATTAAATTTTTACTAGCTATTTGTACGTTCGCCGATATAAGTTTGGAGACAAATCCATTAAGCTGGTTTTAATATTTCTTGTTAAAAGCGTTAGCTGTATAAAAGTGTCCTTGATGTTTGATAATAAATGGCTCTACTATTGTAGAGGATGATACCATATTCAGTACACAAGGAATTTTGTACAAATTATAGAATTTTCGAGTAATCTTATGCAAGGCGAATTCATTGTTTTTTATTCATTTTATGTCAAACAAATCTGACTAAATTAAAAAAAAAAACCCAAAGCACATAAGTTTTAAAATAATTTTTAAGTTTAATATTTAAATAATAGGCTTTTAAGGCCAGGATTCACTATCACACACAATTTTATAGAAAAAATTATTTTATGAATTATTTTAAAAGATTATAAAATCGTACAGATCTGCAAAAAGTTTTTCACCCACATACACTCTTAATCCACTTTATCATACTTTCTGAGCACACATGCAATTTGTGACAGATCGTACAATTGACCTTTACCTCGTACCTTGGCCTTTACTAATTAGTTTTTCAAATCCTTACAAATTTTCAAAAATATTTTGGCTAAATCATATATCAGGTGATAGCAGTAGCGAATTCATTAAATTTTTATTAATTTTTGCCATGGCTCAAAATAACGAACTTCATGTAAAAAATCTGTGACAAAGATTTATTATATTATGGGTTCGAATTATTTTTAGCTACAACTAACATCTGGTACATAATTTCGCAATAACAAAAATTTCTTAAGAATAAACCAGCATTTATAAGTAATTTATAATTTGTATGGGAACACAGGTTATAAACCAGAAACCAAATTTTCGGCATCATCGTAAGCAGCTGCATCGGTTTTTTATTTCTCTTTTTTTATGGAGCCAGAACTCAGGTTATGCAACGAATTATGCCAGAATTATAAAACTAGGTTATTGAAAGGTGGATAGATATAGTAGTCTTTGTAGAAATTAGATTTGAATCTTTGCACTTTGAAAGTGTGCCCTTGCGTCAAAGTTTTTTAACTAAACATATAACATTCGACAGTTTACAAATGCTATTTTCAAAGAAATGATAAAGGTAATTTAACAAAACCATTTTGATTGTGATAACTACAACTAACTGTAAAGCAGTTAGTTTCATGAAAAATTGCGTAGTGTAAATGCCATAATAACCATTATTTAACAAAAATATTTTCAATAATTTTATTTCTTCATTATATTTTAAATATACTAATAGTGAGTGTGTCCTTCACGGCTTACAATGAATTCAAATATACGATCATTTATCGGGTCATAAACTGACTTTATATTGTGCAATAATATTAACCACTTAATCAGGATCAAGTTGGCCAATAAAGAAGCTGAATGCTTTGACCTGAAAAAAGCACTTATCGTGTTAAAAAATACATGGAGTCAGACAAAAAAATTTTATTTTTACATAAAACGTTTAATGATGTCTAATTTTTATAGAAAGAAGAGTCAAGACTTCTCCAACTGCTAATAAAAATTAAATAAATATTAAAACAACTGGTTGCTACTTTCTCCTTTTTTCTTAGTAACTAAACTACTCGTACGAAGTGCTAAGGTCCTCAATATTATTATTCTCTATATATGACATGGAATATAGTTTTCGTCTAGAAAGTGCCATCATCATCATTCCAATTATGCGCGTTAAGTTTATAGACCCTGTATATACACACAGTTCGAAACTATGCAAGGATTCTTACTTAAAATTTGTATGTGAGTTGACCGATGTTGCTAAGATTCAATAGCCACTCTTACCAAGCTATGTCTTAGAGAACTTAACATAACAATAATCACAAAATGTTACAAAACTTTTATTGCAAAAAAAACTTATTTTTAAAGTTATTACAGGTTTTCTTACATAAAATATATTTTTATACAAAATGTTTGCGATTAAATTATCTGTAAATAATAAATAAAGATGATTCTTGAAATGATTAAATATTTCTATAAAAAATATGTTTTTATTTGAAAGAAAGATTTAATTATAACCTAAAGAGCCACTTACCATTTTAAAAACTTGGAAATACAAAACAGAAAAAAATTTTTTTTTATAAAAAATCAATTACCTATTCTTCCTTGTATTTGTTATATTTTATCATAAGTCGCTTATCTGCATCTTAATTTTTTTTATATGTATATAAATGTATACTTAAGTAAGGACGGTAATAACTACACTGAAGATGACAAGAATGATGGCAATCAAGACTTAGGTACATTCTTTGTTTAAACAAATTCATATGATGTAAAAACTTAAAGGGTGGATGTCCAAAAGAAAAATTGTTAAAATATGGAATACTTAAAAAAAAATGAAAATATGCCTTCTTAATAATTTTAGTTTTTCAAATCGATTAGTCTGTATTTTTTCATGATTATGCCCGCAAAACTCAGCCCTTCTAAACGGATTTGGTGCTTGAAGAATGCAACCACTTTACTTCAGTGCCCCTGATTTTGAATTTCTATTGAATTGTAACGGACACCGATATAAAATTTTAACAAAGCTGATTTCTCCACAGCTCTCAGTAACAAAAAGTAATAAAAAATAAATCTAGAAAATAAAGGGTGTCTCCATAGAAAACGTAATTTATGTACATACCCATGTAGCCTCTGCTCTAAGGTCAGATCTTTTTCAAGACTTTTTAAAACAACAATTTTAAAGCACATACGTCATTGTTCTTAGAAAGCTTATCAGAACTAAAAAGAGAAAATATGTAATAAAACTAACGAATGCCACACATATTAGAATGCAAAAAAGCAATTATGATTTAATTGTATAATTGTAGTGAAATAATTTTATTTTATTACATAATAACGTTAATTAATAACATTAACCATATTTTGCTAAAGCATGAACATATTAATATATAATATGATTATAGTCTTCAACACAAGTGGAGGGAATATGTAAGTTTGTTAGTTTTGTAATTTTTACAATATTTATTTAAGACTCCATAAAGTATATATTCTTGGTCCTTATACATACAGACGCTGACTTACCGATGTCCGTCCGTCTAATCGCAATCGGATTGAAATTACCTTTGTCATGACCTCAAATGGCCTACAAAAAATTAATGACCACCGTTATCTCAGAAATAGTTTCGAAAGAGGTGCTTCAAAAACTAAGAAACATCGGTCTACAGATAGTGGAAATATGTTTAAAAAATTTGAACGCTTTCTTTTTCCTTGAGTTTTTTACATTGATTGAACGATGATCGTCTGTCCGTCCGTGTGTTTGTTAGAACAAATAATTCCAATAAGAAAAACAGGCATATGGGACGTTAAAGAACTAAAAAGTTAGAAAAAAGCATCAAATAAAAAAATTAGCGCTCGAGTTATGGGTCTCTGAACTTTTCATAAAAGAGTACGATTGTGCACTACATTTTTTAAGATCAGATGGGTATCAATTAAAAGCTTTTGGAGAGATCTTACAGGAAATACCCAAAAAAAAAAAAAATTAAAATGCTTGACACATTAAGATCCGGTGATATTTTTATGCATAACTTATTTATTATTTTTAGTTCTCTGTCACTCCATATATTTGTGTTTTTTTTATTATTATTTTTTATTTATTAATTTTTTTGTTGTTATTTTTATTGAAGTTACTTCACTAAACTAGATTTTAGCCTATCTTTTTTCAACTTTAGCTTGTATTCCTGTAGGTGGTTGATGTTTATGTTAAAAACTTTGTGAGCTTTAACTTGATACAGCAACCCTAAACTAAATTAAAAATTTTCGAAAAAAAGATTTCTTTGAACAGAAAGACTTTATAGAAAAGAAAATCTTTTGTCAATTTTAATTTAAACTATTCAATAGGAAATCTGCAGTATGCTATATGTGGTCATGCATATATGGTGAGGGGTATATAAGATTCGTTATAGCCGAATATAGCAGTCTAACTTGTTTGTTCATACATTGATTACTAACAATGAACTTAACATATTATGTTTAAAGCTCAGATATTATGATGTTGAATACTACAATACAATATCTATCAGTGCGTTTATTTGCCAAAATAAGTGTATTGAATTTTTGAATCCAATAAAATCATTTAACAATTGTTAATTGGTAGAAAGGTATTGTTTAAAACAGCTAAACTATATTATTTCAACGTGAAAATAGTATGGTCCTGGTGACCACTTGTTTTCTGTACATGATTAAAAGTTTATTGTTTTTTTTTTAATGCTTGAGAATTATTTTAAAAGTATATTAATAAATATAAAATTAATACAAAAAAAGCTAAAATTTTTAATGTAAAAAAAAATGTTATTTAACTGGACTTAAGGTTTTATAAAATTTTTATACTTTTAATTAAGTGATAAATATTACCTTCAATAAATCAAATTAAAGACTAAAATATAGTCCACTAAAGTGTTGTTCCTCAAGTTTTAAACCCATTTTTTTCGTATATATTCACCCATTTAAAAAAAATCATTTCGGAAATCTCAAATTTACTAGAAAATAAAAAAAACTCATACAATTTGTAATTTTGGTGGGAAAATTTTGTTTCATATTATTTTTTTTTTTTTTTTTTTTTTTTTAAATGCGACAAAACGTTTGCCCATTCACTCATTAAAGTCATACTTTGGAAATTTTGCATTGTTTGATTAAAAATATAATTGTTTATACTGATGGTAATGAAATTTTCATTAACTGTTTAATTACTAATTGAAATTGAAAAAATAAATATTGCAAAAAACAACCGACTTCAAAACAAACTTAAAATCGTATTTCTTTAGGGCGGTAATTATTCATTGATATTATAAATTATATTCGAAAAAGATTGCGTCAGGATTTTTTATATGTCGTAGAACAAAATATGAATGCAGAATAAACAAAAAAATTTAGCAGTTATGTGGTCACATTAACTTTTGGGACACCCTTTAATTTACAATTTTGAATGTTTATACTAGTTAATATAATGGCCATAGTAATCGACATCCTGTCCAATTTTCAGGCGTTTGCTTATAACGATTCAAAACATAGGCGCATATAAGTCAATTTACGTCACCCATAGGGACAGCCTCTAATTTTTATACTTTTTTTGTATTCCTTTTTGCTATTGTAATAGACATTTTTATTTTTTTATTAAAAAACATGTATGTTGTATTGGGACACCCTTTAGTTTTTAAGATTATGCACTGTTTTTATAACAACAGGACCAATCTGTAGGCATAATCTCTCAAATCATAAGCAATTTTTTTAAATCGGTTTAGAAATGACTGAGCCCTGCAGGTTCAAAAATAAATAGGTAACATTCAGCCGAATTGAAAACCTCCTTCTTTTTTTGAAGTGGATTAATAATATTGTTCTTATAAACAATAAATTTATGATAACAAAACTTTAAAACGAACAAAAATGCATTAAGCTAATAAATTCTCACCAATTTTTAGATGGTGTATTTTTAAAAATTTCGGTAATTATTTAAATTTAAGTTTAGTAAGTTTAAAGCTCAATGTTTGCGATCTAAAGCCACTTAACATCCCAGCTAGCAGATCCTATATCTCTCACGAACAAAAAATATATTCCTATGGTGCATTTGTTAAAAGGATTGTTACTATTAACTATCATTCAATGATAATTGGAAATTAATATTTCCATCTAATAATTAACTCCCATGTGTGTTAAAAATAGAAAACTTTTAATTATATAAACTTCTTAAAAAGACAAAATTTAATTCTAATATATTTTTATTTATTTATTTTTGTTAAGGAAAAATAGCTAAAACGATTTAATTTTTTTTTTAGATCTCAAACTTTAAATTTTTGTATTTAAAAAAAATCACATTTTTTAACCATGAAATAATTTGTTAGGAATTTTCTCACAGCAGCAGATTTCCTTTTATAAAAACAATTTCGGAAAATTATTTTTGACATTATTTATTTTGATATTGACTGATACTCTTGCTCCAGAAAAATGAAATTCGTGTTATATTTTCACACAATATTCAATATTAGAAAATGAACAGCATAATGGATTACTGTGGAGATAAAGCATTTGATTGCATTAATTCTTCTAATATATATATTTTGATGTAGTTTTCAAGGACGATTATCACTAAAGTAAAAATAAATTTTGATATCAAAAAAAAAAAATTTATATTTTTCTTATGAAAATATTTTTACTTAAAAATAAATATAAGAACAAAATTTTCTTCGCAAATCTAATAACGGATTACTAGAGACTTACTATTGTAGTTGTGAAGATGATGGGTAATTAATAATGACTGTATGACAGAAGTATAATTTTCCTTACCTCTTTACTTGTTGTGCGCTCGTGAACTGTTAATACAAAAATTTTAAGCAAAAAACTTGTTACCATAAAGTTTCTTAACAGTTGTCATTCGATATCTTTTTAATGAGTCATATCTAGGAAAATCGCAAATTGTTTAAACAGTTGCTTTACTATATCTAAAATAAAGGAAATATTTCACTTGACTCAGATATGCTTGTTGGTGTAAGTGGCCTGTTAAAAAAATTATCAAATCGTTAACATGGGCTTGTCTAAACTTAGCAAGCTTTTTTTTATCCAGTCATTAATTTATTACTCACAAGATTTCGTGGGCTGATGTAGCCTTGTTTTTTATATCAGTCTTTAAAGCCATAAATGATTTCGTGTTCTCTTGGTTAAATTCTTGCTTCGAGCCTCAATTGCCAGTCAATATGCTCAATCATTGCAAATCACTTCAAAATGTAGTGGCATCTAACTAATGTACAGTCTACCGTGCGTTGAGTAGTTGATACTTTTTGTTCTTTGTAATCTAGTACAGCCCATGATTTAAGTATTGCTGGAGTTTCTACTTAGATATTATAACAAATATGAACAGAAGCTTGCACATTCCATCATCGCTTAGAACTTTGCCAGAAAGAATACTTATGACCAGCAGGTGGTATACAAGTCCACTATCTACTTCTTTTTAAAGAGCAACGTATCCCTTTGTAAAATTGTGCTGGAATTCTGCTTATCTAGGAATGACAAGTCTTATGTACAAATAACAGCTCTAATATATCCGTAATTAATGTTAAGCCGTCTAACGCTTTAATTGTAATCTGATTGTTAGATTTATTCACTCGACAGTAGATAAGTGAAAAGATTTCTGTTTATACGTCCAATATGACAAGTTCAATAAATATCTGTAAAAAACTAAACGGAGTCTTCAGAAAACCTCTTCACTTCATATCAAAATTTATGTATTAACTAATGCTATAACACTTACAATCTTTTTTAATTTTTTTTGTTACTAAATGTCGTAGAAACAAAATTTAATTTAAAAAAATGAAATGAAGGAAAATATTCTTACCTATCGAAAAATATTGTGACAATTTTGAATTGATTTTTTTTTTATATTTTAACAGAAGTAACTCCAACATCGTGTTTTTATCCACTCTGGTTGTATTTGGTATAACATACAATTTACAATAGATTGTAAATTGAACAACAAGCTCAGAATATGCGTGATTACATAACATTACATAACGTAAAGAATGAACAGTACTAATGGTAATTTAATATTTTATGTTTTCTCTTCTTATAGAAAGAGGTCAATAGAGCATGTATGCAAACTAATTCTATGTCAAATTTATTTTTATTAGAAAGAATCCTTGAAAAATCAAATGTTTTTCTTTGCATCGTTTTTTGTTCTTTCTTTTCTTCTTATTTTTCTTCATGAACTTTTAGTTTCTCTAATATTTTTTAACTTCCGTCTATATTTCCATGCTATAACTAGAAAGAAATTTAATACTATTAGAAATATTTTGTAAATATTTAATAACCTTAACTATCATGTATTAAATGCTTTAAGAAAACAAGAAAAAACTTCTTATCCGGCTAAAACTTTTAGACCAATGAAATTGATTAAGTTTAATTTAAATCTTTTTTATTTGATTTAAAGTGAGCAAAGAAATTAAATTTTTAAGTAAAAGAGAAGACTAAATAAGTAAAGTTAAATCAGAGTTCTCTAGCTCTGTAAGAGTTCCATTACGTTTAGCATTAAATTATAAAGGGAAGACCCAAATCTATAGGAAAATAACCACCAGTCGCCAGGCTTACAAGACTTGGTAAAGAAATTAATTATTTTGATAGAAGTGGGTGTTTTAACGAGGATATGGTTTTTTGGAAGCCCGGCAACAACCTGTATTTTCGGCGGTTGCGATCTCTGAATTTGACAATAAGTTATATCATTACTTATTAACAAAAACAAGACTAATAAAACAAATCTTCTTAGTGTGAGTTTGAATGATTCATCTAGGGTTCTGTATTTTCATTAATTCCTAAAGCTATGGCCACAATTTAGGTAAAATTAGAGTAAAACCATGTAAAAATGTTACTATTAGGATACCTTTTTATTTTTATACTTGTATTCATAGCGACTTAGCGTTGATTTTTAGTCTTAGCCTTATACGGTTCATTAATATAGCGTTGCTATCGGGTCACCCTTTATTTCAATTTAATTTTTGGTACTTAGCAGCCATAGGAGTTTATCCTCTGTACATATTCTCAAGTGTTTGCCAATAACCTTTTAAAATATAACGCCAAATTCGTCAAAATAACTACCTTTCAAAATACATATCGTTACCTTAACATAGAAAGGCTCTTACTCATTTTTTTTTAATTCAAGGATTATACATATTTCTCTAATGCACCAGTAAAAGATTTAAAAAACGGTAACAGTATTAAATTGCTTAGAGATGTTAATAACAAAGTGCGTTAATAGAAAATTATCAACTACAAAACTTTACTTTTATCAAGTTTTTTTTTTTCCTATAAATAAAGGCAAATGTTAGGGCCTTTTCATATTAAGCTAAGGACATGTATTTTTATTTATCTTTAATTTATATGTAATTAATTTTCACATTTTTTTTATACTCTTTTGTTTCTCCTACTTGTTGCACATCTTATAAAGATAATATTGATAGAAAAAACATTCTGAGTGCAAGAATAATACTAAAATATTAAACGTCTTTACTTAAAATAACTCTTAATATTTTGTTTCGACAGCTGATTATTTCTTAACGCTTTTGCAAGACCGACATGTTAAAAGCCAATCGTAATCAAATTTCTACTATTCCTTGACTTATTGAGCCCGCAAAACAAAAAACAAACATTAATGTTGTTCGTTCATATTGCTTTTGCTGTAAAATCGCTCGCATGATCGCTGGTAACTTGTTAAGCTCTAAACAAATAGAAGACAGCAGGCAGCAGTGTCAAAAATAAAATACATGTGTTTATATGAAAACGATTATTTTGACGACATCACAGCAGTACGACTACACGACAGCATTTGCTGCTGCTGCCAACTTAGGCTATTTTCTATTTTGACGGGCAGCAATAAACAAATATAGTATTGCCATTATACATATAAATTGAAAAAATAAGAACAAAAACTTTTTTTAATACGTAACACAAAAGAACATTACAAAAATACAAAAAGGAACTAAATTTATGTGTTTTTATAGTTTTTCGTGATATTATTACATTTTTTTCAAAAACTTTAATTTTATTCATAATTTTTTTTTAATTTTATTTATAAAATATATATGCGGCATCCCTTAAATTTTAATTGCTAAAATACACAGCTGTTCATTTTTAATTTCATAGTATTGTGTTTTTCGTTTAAGTTAATTTTTGTCATATTTTATATTATTTTTCGTTTTAAGATAATGGTAAAGTACCCATTTGTTTTTCTGTTGTTATTTTTAATACGTTTGTAAAATTTTACAGAGGAATAATATGGACACATTACCTGGTTATTATGTTGTTGCTGTCTTCAAAATAATTATGAAGCTGACTTCAAAGCAGCATTTGAAGCCGTGAAGTTGTGAAGTCTGCTGTCGTCTATGTGTTTAGAGCTTTAGTTCTCCTTGGGCTGTATGTGTTTTGCTGCAAAATATACGAAGTATTTATAACTTGATTAAAGAAGCTCAATTAAACAATTTAAAAAAAATTATTCTAAATTTTAATATTTTTAGAAAATGCATAAATTTATTTTAATATTAGAATTATTTTATTTTATTTAATATAATTTTATTTTTCAAATGACAACTCTAGTATTTATTATACAAAACTATGTGCCAATGAATTTCTGATATGTAAGTATGAGGCTTGATAGTTTTTATAAGCATAGCTCTGCGTCCATGCCGCATTCAGTTAAGATTTAAGAGTCCACTACTTCGGAAATATGGATTGCTACTGATTTTTTCACAAAATATAAATATATATATAAACACAATATTTTTGTTTTTATGCGCTTCATGAAAGGTGGAAAATCGTATACTTATATTCGCCATTCCGTTTATAATTTCTACAATTCCAAGTTCTTATTCATGGCGAAGTGCATCTCTCCGTTCGTGTTTGTATTAAAATCCACTTTGCCAAATCTCTACATTAGCTAGAGAAAACTGAATACGCCAATTCTATTGAAAACCAATAAGATCGATCCATATCCTTTAAGGTAGCGGGCAAAATACCAGGCCTGCTTCTAATTTGTATTTAGTTTTTGGAACAAAACTATTTTAGTGAAGTAACTCCAATTAAAAAAAAACAAATATATGGGTCGATAGAGAATTAAAAAAAATTAAAAAAAGGTCAAGTGCAAAAATTTGAGGTCGCTTTTAATTTCTGAATTTTGGGCCTCTGAACTTTTAATAAAGAGATACGATTGTGCACCATAATTTGTAAGATATCAATTTGGGTATCATTCTAAAGTCTTTACATTTTAATATTTTTTTTCTTATTTTTTATACTCTGTAACCGCAAGATTTGTTTTTTTTTAATAGGAGCTTCTTTACTAAATTAGATTAATGGTGAAGGGTATATAAGATTCGGCATAGCCGAACAAGGTGCTATTCATGTTAAACTTTGGTTTTTATTTCTGTAGGTGTTTTTGTTTTATGATAAAATTAAAAAGGTTAGAGTATTTTGTAGCTTTTACCTGATACAGCAACCTTTTCGTTTACTAAGTTGGTACAACAACCCTGAGCAAAATTTACAAAATACGTTTTATGTAACAGAAAAAAATCATAGCAGGAAAGAATTTCTTTTGCCGATTTTTATTTAACCTATTTAATGTGAAATCATAGTATGATACATGTGGTGATACATATTTAGTGAAGGGTATATAAAATTCGGCATAGCCGAATATAATACTCTTAGTTTATTTTTTATTTTGTATATTTTTGTTTGCGGTGCTAACCCAAACTACATAAAAGTTTAATAATCGCTATTAAATAAATTAGATTTGTTTCGCTAGTAAAAATTATAATTTTGTCATACCGTTTGGTGAGGGCCGTCTTCACTGGCTGTTTGTTTGTTACGTTTGGCGAACGCTCTTGATGTGAGAACAGTCTAATCATCGTTAGTTGGTTGATAATATTATAAAAAGTTCTTCCACACATATAATAAAAATTTGTATCTTTATTTTATTTTTCCTTCAAATTTATTATTTGCATATTTCAGATTTTTCATTTTGTTATTTTCATTTTATTACTTTTTATTATAGACTTTTGATTAACTTTTTTGTTAAATCAATAAAAAAAAAGAATGTCATTTTTTGACATGTAATTGTTATCTATTTACATGTTGATTTCATATTTTACTGTGACAAATGTCATTTGCCTGCTGTGCAAAGCTATAAAGACTGCTAATCAATTCCCAAACTTTTTTTTTAACAATACAATAATTCGTTTTTATTAGGTACGAGTATCACGCTGACAAGTCTATAATAATCTTCAATATTATTAATGGATTATGAAATGTGTAGAAATTGAAGTTTATGAAAAAAGGGGTAGGAAAAGAACATGATAATTAAAACTAATTTATTTTATAAGTAAAATGATTGATACCAATTTCTTGAAGGAAACTGACTTTTTAACACCCTTCATTATTTGTCAACTTTGGACATTTTATAGATCTGGCAAAATTATTTAAGCGTTAGGATAATCCAATATCAAATTGAATATAAAAATAATTTTTGAAGGTGACATCATCGGAAGCATAACCACAAGAATATGGGTAACTTCCTTAATTGTATATTTAGTTTCATAAAACCTTTTGTATTGATGCATTTAGGAACATAATAATTCTTTAAAATTTAGGTGGTTGAGCTTAGAAAGAAGTTTCATATCCTTCATATTTGTTTGTTTGAAATATTTTAAAAAAATTTTTTCGGATGACCAAAATTTTAATTGCTTAATTACTGCACATCTATGATTTCTTTGACCCGACTAACCATCAGGAGCTTCTTTCTCATTATTCTGTCTAGTACTGAAAGTTGCCAGATTTCTCGAAATTCTTTCACAGCAATAGATGCCGACATTGGACTAGATCACTGCATCGCTTCCATTATTGTAATGCCAGTTAAATTCCTTTTAATTTTTGCTCTGCTAACTTTATATTTCACCATAAGAACGACGAAATAGTGAAACACACTACATATTTCGTCGATGCTGCAGAGAGTCAATAAATCGGTAAGCATCTTTGGCGTTTCCTTTAAAATGTCTGGTAGGTCAAAAAAATACTCTGAAATAATCTCTGGGTTTTTGTCGATTTAAATTTTTTAAATTAATATTGAACAGTGAGACAAAAATTAAATCTTTTTATAAAAATAAGCGGTTTCTAAGCGGCTTAACAGTGGAAAAACATTTCCCAAAATAAAACATTCCCATTTTTAACGGTATATTTGTGTGGACAAGGGAGAGATATTGCATCCAAACTTTTTTTATTTTATTAAAAATAAAAAATTGATAAGTCAAACTAAATTCTTCCCGATATCTTAAACTTTGAGAAGTTTTTATGAAAAATTAAAACAATAATTGCAGATTAAGACAAATTGAAACCTTAAATTCCCAAATCATGCATCAAAAATCCCAGAAATTTCGGGCTAAGATTAACCGAATCTCAGAATTTCCAAATCATTTTTTAAAAATCCCAGAATCCCTCACTGATATTTTAGGACAAATGACTAAAGTCGACATCTTGTAAAAACATAAGTTTGAAGATATCCTGGTCTTATTTATTTTTTGCAGCAATCTTTAATTTTTAGGAATGTAGAGAAAAATATTTTATTTACGAAATTTTTTTATATTGGGATGATATGATTATTTTCAGTTTGAAATTGCATTTTTGTATTAGTTTTAAAATTTACGGAAGTTTTCAAAAATTATGTAATTTAATTTAAAATAACTAGAATAAGTCTTAAAAAAGCTAAAATTTTCTTTTTAACTACAAATTTAAGATTTTAAAAAATTATTATATGCTGGAATTCGATGCTCATGAGCAGTCGAGAAAGTCCAGATCTAAAACTTAGGCCTTATTGCTCCTTTTCAACTGGAATGTTAATTTTTGTTGCTAATTCATTTCGTGTAAGAAACTTTACATAAGAAGTCTCATGGGAAATATATCAACTCAAAAGGAGTTAGTTATTGATCTGCTCTGATACCTCTAAAATGTATAAAAACGAAAAAACAAAAAATGGCGATTAACCTTTTTTGTAACCTCTGAACATTTGAATTGTTTTAAATTGGCTAGAATTTTTTTATTTAAATCTTTTGCGCTCATTTGAGAAGAAAGTGTTTAGAAAGTTTTGACATTTTATTTTTATGTAAATTGAAATTGAGAAGGCTTTTTGTTGCTTATTTCGTTTTGTTTAGTTTTCTTATTATTTTGACGATAAACAATTTTAAAGCTTGAGTTTGAGAAATTGCTTTTTTGATGGAGAGAGAATTTGTAAAGTTATTTTATATTTCTGAAATGTAGACGTCATTGAGACGGCTTTAAGGAGAATTTTTTTTTTATTTAAGAAATTTCACAATTAGTTAGGGAATGTGAACAACCCTTTCAATGCAGAGGTTATGAACCGCCGGTAGCATCTAGATAGAAATTTCTATTTATATAATCAAACTGAAAAAAAAGAATATGAGAATTATGAGAAAAAAAGCAATGGTTTGGTAAACCGTGATCATTGATCGGTTAAAAAGAATCCTTTAAGTTTTTTTTTGCTTAAAACTAGTTTTGTTAACGGATAAGGGTTGCTACACAAAAAGCTTTTATATGATGATACAACAAAAGCAAAATGGTATCGCAATGATATCTCTTAGTTATTTTCATATGAACTATTCAAAAGCTTGCAACTGTTTGAAAGCGTTAAATGATATAATCAATATTTTATATTATTTCTTATAACAACAATTTTATATCAAGGATGTTTCAGTAGCGTCTGTTATTATATCTACTTCAGTCTTATTTGTGAAACTTAAACACAATCAATTAACTTTAAAAAATCTTTTTTGTGCTATTTTACATTATCTCGATTTTATAATTAAGTCACCGACATTGGTAATTGAGGGTGAAAGCACTTCTCGATTTCGTTTTCGCTACCGCTTACTTAGCTTTTCAGGAACCTTCCCAAACATTTTAAATCAATAAAAGATTTTTGTCCAAACAATAAAGTTTAATATCCTTCCGTTGAACGAATATGGTTGTGTATACGCTTGAAAAACGCTGGGAAATATTGCGACGTTACTTTAAAAATCATGGTCATGTTGCAGAATGTGTGCGAAAATTGCTTACGGATTTTGGAAGAATAGAAGCACCATCAGCTCCGTATGTTCGTTATCTTGTGAAAAAAAAGGAAAGAAACTGGCATCCTCATCGATAAATCAAAGCGTGAAAAGCCAAAAACTGTGAGTATACCAGGGTATATTGCTGCTGTATCAGAAAGTGTGCGTGAAGCATGGAGACTTCATTGAGACGAATTTTGCATAAAGACCTTGGTATGACGCCATACAAAGTGTAATTGGTTTAGGAGTTGAAGCCAACTGGCCATCCAATGCATTTTCGCTTCGCTAAGTGGTTCTGCGATCGACTTACAGAAGATGCCGATTTTGCCAAAAAAAATCATCTTTTCAAAAGAAGCTCATTTTGATCTTGGCGGATATAAAAATAAGAAAATAGTCGCATTTGGGGTACAGAAAACACGCACGCATACATTGAAAAGCCGGTGCACCCAAAACAAGTCACTGACTGGTGCGGATTTTGATCCACAGACATAACTGGGTCATTTTTCTTCTAAAACAAGAAAGGAGTGGCCGTTACAGTCAATGGCGATCGTTATCGGGCCATGTTGAACGAATTTTTGTTCAAAAATTGAAGAGGGGGATATTGGTAACATTTGGTTTCAACAGGACGGTGCTACCTGCCACACAGTCAAAACTACACTCGATGTCTTGCGCCCTGTTTTTAAAGATCGCGTTATCAGCCATAGAGCTGATGTTGTTTGGCCACCTGGGAGCTGCGATTTCACACTGTTGGACTATTATTTGTGGGGTCCTGTCAAAAATAAGTGTTACGCTGACAAGCCAGAGACAATTTACGCTTCGAAGGACAATATTCGTGAAGTCATTGGTGAAATAAAAATGCATACGATCGATAATGTGCTTAAAAATTGGACCGATCGTGTAGGCTAATGCATGGCCAGCCGAGGCAGCCGTTTGAATGAAATTATTTTCCATTATTGTACTTTCAAATAAAAAAAAGAAATTTGAGAAAATATTCAGTATTTTTTTTATAGATTTTTTAAAAAAAAAGTTATTTGGAGGACCCTTTAGAAAAAATTGAAATACGCTAATCGATCGACCACGACTATCTCTTATTTTTCTATATCATTTGGAAAAATGAAGTAACTCCAATAAAAAAAAAAACAAATATATGAGGCGATAGAGTGTAAAAAAAAGAAAAAAACTTTAGGGGAAAAAACTGACACTCGAAAATATTTTTCGAATTACGGACCTCTGAAATTTGCAAAATTTTTTAAATATCAATAATAATATTATTTTATAGCTTTGGAAGAGAGCTTTGAGAAAAGAAAAAAATTTAAAAAAATCGGCAAAGCCGAATAAAGCACTCTTTGTACTATTAGGTGCTATAGCGATACACATTTTTTTTAATTGTCTTGTTGCACCCTTTACGGTTCATAAAACACGTTAATAGCATAAATGTTGTACGTGCACACCCTTAAATTTAGAAATTCATACACTGATTATAAAATAACACCAATCTGTGAGCATAATCTTTCTAATGAAGAAAATTGCTAAATTGTTCATTGTTTTGTAGTCGGCTAAAAATGCAGACGAACTGATTAATAACCTTTTCCTTTGTTTAAGTTGAACCTGGTAAGAAATAACAGAGGCGCAGTGAGCTGCTAATACAAACCCGTCTCTTTTGAATAACCATTTAAATTAATTTTGTTAATACTTAAGCTGTTTACAGTTTTATTATTAACCATTAAACAATATTTATAAAATTTAATCAATGAAATAAGAGTTTAATAGAGTTGAATAAAATTTTAATCAATTTATCAAATAAATTCATTAAATTAACAAACTATCATGCAAATTATTTTAAACTTTGAATAGGAAAATAAAAAACAAAACAATTCTAAATTATAATAAGGGTATTCACACCGAGTCTGTTAATTCGGTATTTTGTTAGTTGGTAATTTGTTGAAACACTTTACTGTGAACACACTTTTTGTTCTATCTCAGTAGTGCGGTAACTTTTGCTACAAAACAGATGATTTAAATTTATTAAAAAGCAAAAATGCCTCGAGAAAGTGCAAAAACAAAAATAGTAAAAAATTTAATTGAAAATTCTTTGGAGGAAATAAAATTTATTACTGGTAAGTATTTAAAATAGGTAATCAGAAAGACATGGAACTAATTTTATAATTCTTTTAAGACGTATTTAGTGATGATGAAGATTTGGTGGAGGATTCCATTGACGAGCTATATGATGACTTGCTCATTGTACTTACATGTCGAAGAGGTGTGGAAAATATTATTCCAAAATCTATTCAGTGGTGCGACGATATTTTAACTACAATGGATGATAATCGGTTCCGTCAAATGCTACGTGTGGACCGAACTCAATTTGCTCACTTATTGTCCCTTATAGAAAACGACGACGTTTTTGCGAAATGTAGTGGCAAGCAATTACCCGTCGATATACAGTTAGCTGTTGTTCTATACCGATTAGGCTCCTCTGGAGAAAGTGCTTCCACCAGAAAAATTGCGTCAACTTTTGGGATTGGTGACGGAGGAACGTTGACTAAAATTACTCGCAGAGTATTCAAGGCATTTTTAAAGCAACTTCATTTATATATATATTGGCCGGATCCCACTGAGCGCTCTGAAATATTGCGGGAAACATTCAACGAGCTACCATTCTGCGTAGGTTACGTGGATGGCACTGAAATAAAGCTCGCCGAAGCGCCAATAAAAAATCCTGAGGCGTTCTTTTCCAGAAATCATGTTTATGCAATTAAAGCTCAAATGGTTTGCGACTACAAGCGCAAAATTCGCGATGTTGTCGTTGGCTACAGTGGCCCTACTCACGATGCAAAAATATTTAAAAATTGTTCGCTTTACAAACATCAGCCAAGATTCTTTTCCGGACAGGAATGGGTTGCCGGAGATTCAGCATACCCCCTCAGTAACATCATTATAACGCCTTACAGAATCAACTCTCAACAATTTGAACCAGCTAAAAGAAAGCAATTCAACAAGCAGCATAGCAGATACCGAGTTAGGATTGAACACTGCTTCGGCATATTAAAAGAGCGTTTTTGCAGTTTAAAAGAACTAAGGATTCGAATTCAAAACGAAAGTAGTCAAAAATACTGCAACGAATGGATACTCGTATGCTGCATTCTTCACAACATACTCATAGATAGCAGTGAAAGTGATGACTTAAAAGATAGTTCACCTGAAGACATTAATGAAGAAGAAGTGGAAGAAACGACCTCAAATAACTTTGAATTAAAAAGACTATCCTTATATCATCTTATGTTTCCAAATTCAGTTTAATTAAATTAAAAATTATAATTAAATTTAAAAAATTCACATTTTCATTAAGTTACTTCAAGAGATCATATTCAGTTTTTAAAAAAATATATGGTACTTCATAAGAGGGTATTGCTTTGAGCTACCACAATTTGTAAAAAAAACTTATTCTCTATTATATCTATATTTTAATTCAAGCATTGCCAGCCTCCCTTTTTGCTCCAATTCCATTTTTTTTAATTCAAGCTCCTTATCTGACTTCTCCTTTTCCATTTCAATCTTCAACTTTTCCAACTTTAACTTCTCTTCTTCTATTTGTATTCGTTTTTCAAAAAATTGCTCTCTCTTCTTTTGCATTTCCTTAAGCTCACTTAAGATATTCTTTGGAGCTCGTTTTTTTACTTTATCGAGGAATAATGTACGAGGCAGAGGAGCTGCCTCTATCTCTGATTGAGGCAACTCCTCTGGCTGCGCAGATAAAGCTGATGGTTGCGTGGATGCTGCTGATGGTTGTGCTGATGAAACTGATGGTTGCAAAGTTGAAACTGATGGTTGCGCAGATAAAGCTGATGGTTGCGCAGGCGATTCTGCTGCAAGCTTTAACAATTCCGTGAAGTCGTTGAAATTGCTGCTGCAGTTTGACACATGAAAAGTGTACGACTCTGCAATACAATTGGCTTCAGCCTTACCCCCAAACAGCAGCGAAAAGCGGTCGTAGGAAGGGCAAATTTTGTTTTTCTGAAGAAAGTGAAAGTTAAACCAAGAAAAAATTCAGCTTAACATTAGGGCCATAATTACCTTTTATTGTGGAAGCCTCATCGCCAACATCAAGTCCAGCGCCTGTCGATTTCCGCCACTGCTCAGCTTTGTTGAAAGTCTGCTTCCAGTAGCGGACTTTGCAGCGCAGCATTTCGGGAGTCGCATCAATTTGGGTTCTCTCTATCATCTTCCTGTAGTACAGCTGCGCGTTCGGCTTCTATAAATAATTAATAAAATCATTTGGCTTTATCTTAATATATTGTATAAACAAATACCTCAATTCCCACGTTCTCCAACAAATATTCCAAAATCAGGCTATTTTCTTTCTCCTCCATTTCTTTTGCGGGTTTTCCCGCTTGCGCATTTTCTTTAGCGGCTCCACTAAAAATTAGTTAATAATCAAAGCGAATGCAACAATTTTGTTAAAAAAATAGAAAAATTACTTACTTTTGCAAAAATTTTCCTTTTTTGCAGTAATGAGAATATAAACACAAATAAACACAGCTGTTGTTTTTTGTTACCGAGTAACAAGAAAATTACCAAGCTTGCCTCGATAATTTGTTAATTTTACAAAAACAAAATACACGTAAAAAACTTTCGAATAACGACTAACGAATTAACAAGGCCGGTGTGAATTACCCTAATATTTAACACAACATTTAAATTCTGCCACGTATGGTAGTGTAATCAACAAATTATACTTATTCTCCTTTTTATACATTTCAAAGTGCACTGATGTGTAACAAATTTACATTTTTTACTCTTTTCAATAAAATAAGTTAAGCATTTCTAATAAAAACTTAAATGTAAAACTAGAATAAAATAAAAGTTTAACACAAAGTCAAACACAAAAAGTTCGAGGAGTAAATAGGAATAAAAATAAATTTAAAAAACCGTGACAAAAACCTGTGTAGGCCGTTAGGAAATATAAACAAACTAAAAAATCACAGTTTATAAAATACAGTTTTTTTAATATGATGCCAGCAGTTTTTATAAAAAATATTTTTTCGAACCAGATGAGAATTGTAATTCGTTTTCTACATTGTTTATTTCTTACTATTTGTTGCATCTTTAAGATACATCCTGAAAAGAATATCTTTCTCTGTTTTAATTATTCGCTAAACAACGACAAAGTTTTTTATTGATTCAGATCTCTCTACACTGATAAAATAAAAAATTTTATCAGTAAGCAATTTTATAAACTGAGAAAAACTCAAAACCAAGAAGTAGAAGAAGCTGAATGTATTTTAAAAATACAAAAATACAAATTTTTTTAATTTTTTTACTATTCTTTACTTTTTTCAACTGATTTTTTTCTCTCTGTGTATCTATTTCAATTTAGTATATTGATATTTCTATTAACAGCTTTACAGTCATTTGAATTTTTTTTTTTATGTAAAAGAAATTTTACACTTCTTTCTTTCTTTATTTTCTTTTTTTAATAGACGTAAAGACAGCAGTGCTTTACAACGTTCAGCCAGTATTGATTCATTCGCAGAAATTGTTTGGAGTGATTCACCCCGACCCTCATTAGATATACCAAGACCTGCTGTGGCTCCTTTTAGCAAACGTCCATCGGCTAGTAGTCTGTTCAGCAATTGCAGTACTTCATCACAAAGTGCCCAGTGGAATATCAATGAATTGTATGTTGGTGGCAGCAGTGGTGTTATGACTGTTGGCAGTCATAACTCAGGAGTGGGTGTATCACAGTCAACTTGTAATACCACACAGGGCAATAGTCGTCGTGAAAGTCTATTGAGTCCATCGTCGACAAGACGTAATAAGCTGACAAGAATTATAAATGGTGAGTGAAATGAATAGAAAGTAGAAATTAAAGAAAAAATTGCAATTTTTCTTTTTTTCTTACAAACACACATTCACACTTTTATTGTGTTATTCATTAACTGCTACACGTACTTAGAATTCATACTCGTGTGTATGTTTTTATCTTGTATATCTTTTGTAAGTTTATTTATTTTTGTTGTTTATAAAGCAGTAATAATGTGTGTGTCTGCGTGTGTGTATAAAATATTTAGAAAAACTTTAACTAATAAAAATAAATGATAAAGTTTCATAAAAAGTTTGCCAAAGCAGTTTTAAACAAACAGAATTGTAAAGGGGGCCGTATGGAGATATTAAAACGTGAAATAAAGTACGTCGTTTTAGTTTTTACATACAAAGGGTTTTCCACTTAGTTGTTGCGCTGCTTTATCTTTAGTTTGTAGTAAACGCTTGAGTTATAAGGGAAAATTCTAAACCTCATAAATTTAAAATCCAGTTGCATTAAATTTTGACGTTTTCGTTGTTAACCAAGGTACGAAAAGAAACAAAACGAAACGTGTTGTTCTTTGAAGTGAGCTACACAAATTAGAAGCAATGAGAAAGATTATGCTATTTAATTTTGTATTATTTTTACTCTGGAGCACAAAATGAGCAGTAGATTGCATGTTAGCAGTCAGTGGAAGGAAAAAATTTGGCAACAACAATGAAACATTTTGGGAAAAAATGTTTCGTAAATGTTTGCAGGCGATATGCCAATTGTTTCGTTTGGTCTCTTTGTCATTCAAAAAATATTTGTTTTGGTTTGCTAATGTAAGAAAAAAATTAATTTAAAAAGTTGTTGTTTTTGCATAAAACGTGTACAAAACGTTTTGTTTGTTTGCATACAATGTAAAAACAATATCTGGATCTGCAACATATCAAACAATTGATATCTCGATTTTCATTTAACGCAATTAAACAATCGTTTTAAAAGACCCTTTATTTTTGTATCTGCAAACACTTTCTAAATACATAAATATTTATAATTGGGATTTTTTTCATCACTATTTATTTGTAAGTAAATAATTTAATTTTAAAATTTCTATCACAACCACAAAAATGTAATGTAAAGTATGACTAAGAGAAATTGTTTTTAATAGTAGTTAAAGCTTCTAAACACTTTGTCTATTTTAATTAATTTAAATTATTTTTTAGAATTAAATAAAAATGCAAGCAATCAACACACTCAATTACTAAAAAGTTTAGGTACTTACAATGTATTTTTTTTAAATGAAATTTAAATTAAATTTTATTCAGAATTAAATTTCAATATACAAGGGCTTTCAGAAATAGACTATTATAATCCATTAAAGATGATTTATCTCTTAAAAAATTTATTTATTTATGAAGGAATGTGCGCGTATAGAAAAAAGTTTTCTTAATTTCTTTAATAAATCATTGTATTAGAGATAAGAACAGGAAACGTAAACCACAATATGCCGGTGTTTGAGTAAATATATTGATTAGGGTGTCCACTATCAGTAAATGCGATCCAACTCAATATGCAGAGCAATGCTCCATTTTCAGTTGAGCAGATATAACCCTTAAGTAGAAGAAGATTAAAAACTTTTGGAGGAACAAAATCTATTGCTCATCTTAGACAGCAAGTGTTAAAAGCGATCATACTATTTTCAAAAATTGCTATAAGATACTAGTTGAAAGCCTTAATATTATTTGCTGCTTTCATCTGCAAATAAATGTATAGAATTATTTATTTCCTAAAAGAAAGGTAAATATGAAACGTTAGAAACAAGTGGTAAAGAAATAGGTGCTTGCGCTTTCCTCCAAGAAATATTAACACATATTTCTGAAGAGTTGCTTTATAACCATCCGCATTTGGCGATCTCTGACAGAGCAAAACGAAACTTAAAGTAGTAAGTTTTAATAAAGGTGCAAAAACGATTTTTATTATCTATAAATATTAACTAAATTTTATCACAATGGCTAACGTCAAAATAAGAGAAAATGAATACTAAAGATTGCTTACTAGACCGCTGGAGTCAGCATCTCCAAAATAGTAGAAATTCTTTATACATTAGGTCTGTTCGGTAACTAAAAATTGTTACTAATTGTTGCTAATTGTTACTAGAACGTGTTCACATACTCAAAACACTTGCAAGTAGAGAGTGATAAAATTTGTTACAAGCTTTGGCAAGTAAAATTTAGCCAAACAGCTGTTTCTTACTTTTCTTTACAAAATATTTTTTGCTTTAAAAATGTCTGATTAAAGAAATTTTTGTAACATTGTAGAAAATGCAAGTATTTGGCAACTAAAATAATATAAAAATAATATGATCTTTTAATTTTTCTTTAATTTAGCAAATAAGTGTAAAACAACAGAAATTTGGTTTAAAACCTTCGACCTTTGCAGGTGTTTGTATTGTTCTTAGAATTAAGAGAAAACAAGCCAGTGATGAAACATTCAATGTACTTTTTTCGATACAATTTAAAGAATTATTATGGATAATTATAAATAAGTTATACACATATATAAAGTTTAAATTATTTTTAACATAAATATTTTTACATCTAAATAACAATAAAAATGTCTATAAGTACTAACTGCAGCAAAATATTATATTCATGATGCGCTTAAGCATCATTAACGCTTTTAAAATTTACTTAATAATTAAAAAAGTGTAAACCATTTTATGTACATATTTTTGCTATTTGGTTACTTGGAGTATTATTTTCAAATTTTCGTGTGATTACAAGTTTTCTGGCTTTTAGTGATCTTTGCTTTAACATTTTTGCACTCTAGTACATTTACTTTAAAATTAGTATTATTTAATGGCCATATCGTACAGTATTTAAGTCTTACATATTTTTGGCAAAGCATTTACTTTTTTACATGTGGAAGAATAATTTCGAAAATTTCTGTTTTACTCTTTCGGTGCTAGTTTTTGCTAGTTAAGTTACTTGTGCTGCTTTCTTTAAGTAAAGAAAAAGTAGATAGGACTGGTATTAAGAAGAACAATAGAAAATTTTATTTTTAACAATACTGCAAATACACGTTTTATTAATTTTTTTTAACAATGTGGCAACGCTGATGTAATCTTTTTCACTGACACTGGCGAAAGGGCGCTCTTTACCACATACCAGTATTAGGGAAATCTGATTAATTTGAAGAAATTCCATGTTGTGCTGAATCGAAACGGGCTAGGAAGCGATCCTTAGACATCAAATTAATCAATTGCTTGTTATGGCCTGGGAAAAAAAGACATTTTAGCAAACTTTGCGAAGGGAATGAACTAAGGTTCAATACCGTAAAACTTGATGATTAGAAACAACATTTCATATTTAAAAAGCAAATGACCTCCTGGATATTGATTAAAATTTGATTATCTAATGGTTGCAACACATTAAGCAGATGATTTAAAATTATTTTGCACTGTTTGTATTCACCAGGCTTAAACGTTCTGTTAGCTTCGGTCACAAAATACTTGGAACTTATCCTGGGCGCGTCAATAAGTCTGCGACTCTTTAAATGAAACACAGGTTATTGGATAAAAAATTATCAGAGAACAACATACTTTGTCCAAAGTTTCTAGAATTTCTTTATCCCTTAAAAAAGTGTTTGTTAATGTCAATAAATTAGATATTTTTTTTTGGAATATGATTTAATTTCTGGGCTTAAATGTCTTCCCGCTGAGCCATTTCCTCAGGTTTGAGAATAAGAAATAGTCAGTCGGTGCTAAGTCCAGAGAATAGAGTGCACGAAGAAGTAATTCTTAGCCTTCGTATAGATTTTTGTTGTGGCAACGGAAAATGTATGCACGCTTGCATTATTCTGGTATAAACGAACTTTTTTCTAGGCCCTGTGCGTCCGATTTTTTCAAATTCTTATTTTGTCGACCCAATAACTTCGCATAATTGTGTTACCTTTTGGCAGTAATTAATTTTAATTATACCGCTTGCATACCAAAAACTGGTCGTCTTGACTTTTTAGCTGGCAAACCCACCTTGGACTTCTTTGCTGCCACCGTTTTGATTTCTGTTTGGTCCCTAGCGTGGTGTAGCAAATTAACGTGTCTTTCATGGTTCAAAAATGGCAGAAATTTCCTTCAATATTATAATAAAATACGTCCAAACACTTTTGTAAATTTCTCATATGATTGCGTCGATTATGAGCCAATACAGCATCCATCTTGAGAAACATATTTTTTTATACCCAAGTGGTCATTAAAAATTAAACCACTGAAATAAAATGTCTATGACTTTCGCAATTTATTTAATTATTTTGGGTGTTGATTTCAGAATTTCGGTGCAGAGTTCCCAAAGTTTTTATCACAATTATGTTTGTTGTAAGTGATTATTTTTTCCCAAAAATTGCTTATACTCCTTAAACAAAACGATAGTCTGCTACCGTTAAAACTGTCAAAAACAAGCTGTAATATACAGCTAGTGCAAATTTTATCAGAGCAGTAAAGAGGAGCGACATAAAAAGCTCATTGACTTTTTAGCCCCCTTTCATATTTGTTGAAAAATATTGGCACCTTTATGTAAATTTTGCTCTAAATTCACTATTTTCCTCATATCAAATCAAATATTTCTCGCAGCATAAAAACAATTCTTTAAAAATTATTTAAAAAATCTATTTTTATATTTAAAATATAAATTGTCATCTATTATTCAATCAAATATACATATATATTTGACCTTTCTCTTTATACATTTTTAACCATTTGTATGTATAAAGAAAAATTTGTTTCAATAAAATTTCATATTTAAACTTTTGTCATAAGCGGAGCAACAAATCAATACTGTTGAGTTCATAAATAACTTAACGCTTCAATGAATATTCATTCATGAATTTTCAACGAATAAATGTCTTATTTTTTTGTTTACCCTGAGTGCAAAATTTCTACAAGTTGGTCATTTATTTTGTGTGTTTTACGAAGTCCTAAATATTTTACGTACATATTTATATGTTGAGCCCGCTCACAAGATAAAGTTTAAAAATTATCGATTGAAAAAAAACAGCATCTGCCTGAATTTATTTTTAAAGGTTTTAATTTTAAAACGCATGTATGATTTTTTTTAGTGGCTACTTATGAAATTAATTTAAAAACATAAAAAAATATTTTAGCAACAAAAAATGTTAAGTTCAACTTCAATTCGTAATTTTATAGGAAATAATTTTCGCTAAAAATTATAATTTAAGTAAAAATTTAAAACGAAAAAACCACCAAATAACAAAATAAAACTAAAAAACCTAAATAACATTTTAAATTATTTTGATAGTTGCTGCAAATATTACATTGATGGCTCTTATAGTCGACAACAAAAAAAAAAACAAAAAAAGATATTCCTCCTTATTAACAGAATGCATATAGTCACGACTATTTAAAATGTTGAAGGTTACCAGGTTTGAATATATTTAAAGATATTTTAAATGCGCTTTTGAGGAATTTACTATTTTCACTTTATATTTTTATTATTATTATTGTTATTATTATTATTATTATTATTATTATTATTATTATTATATTATTATTATTATTATTATTATTATTATTAATATTAATATTATTAGTAGTAGTATTTGACAATGCTTTATAATATAATTCCATTAAACCATACATGTCTTAGAATCGCATTTTAAAGAAGAATTATGGTGTCAAAGCTTCAACAGAATGGCTGTCTATGAACCAGTTTTTTGTATTGCCTTAAATTTCAACACTTTTATTCTATATCTCTTTTTCAACTTAAGCTCTCAATAAGTTGTACTTTTTCGATAAATTGGAGTTTGGGATTAGTAATATTTTTTTATAATTCTCTTAACTATACGTATGTTCTATGGGTGCAATTTTGTTCAATAATCTCCATTCTCCAGGGTCCTTGGGATTATATGAATACTGTCCAGGCTCGTAAAAGTTAATAATATGGAAAAGCTAAACAGCATTCAGTCACCATGCGAGACTCTTAAAAGTTCGAACTCAAATGGTGCTTAATCTGTAATCATTGTTGGTATAAGTTTAAAGGAATTGAAAGTTCTTTATGTTTTACCATAAAAATTTTGTGTCCTGTAAACTAAACTCACGTGCCTTCGTTTCTTTTAACGGTATAAAAAAATATTTTACAACTGATTTTTTACTAGTTATATCACCTCTATCTGGCCAAAACCGGCCAACTACTTACTTGACCGCGTGAGACGGCGGAGGGACTTATAGATGACTCTATTGTGAATCGCTGTTTCATCGAAATTAAAATGGAATGTGTTGTGATGAAATAAAGGAACATAATTCCGATATCCGCACGGTTTTGCATTTAGAGCTTATACATTTCTGGTCGATTGGCTACTAAATCGCACTATGCATTACAGAGAGAATTTGTTTTTACGCCGAATACTTTTTATGTGAAATTATGTTTCTAGTCTTTTTTGTCACATTTCATGCACGAAAATCTAAATCGAATGTCCACAAACACTACTTTTCCTAGCCTCCTTTCCAAACCCCAATTTCCTAATTAGTTTCAAAGCATTGCCTGAGTAAAGGTCGTCCTGAGTGCTGGTACGAGATAGAAAAATTTAAGTGCTTCATAACACTTTTGAGTCATTTTTGTTTTTAGTTTATTTTTGATTTCTATTGAGTTATCGATAAGCGCACTCGCCTTTACTCTAATTAAGGACGGACACTTAAAAATAAAAACGAAGAAAATAAATCAAAAACAAACAAAATTCCAGTAAAATTGCCACAAACTTGCTAAGCATTTTTTTTCTTTTTTTTAATTACTTGGAGTCTTAATTTGAAACTATACAAATTAAGATTTGTGTTTATTGTGCTGTTAGTGTTTTACTAAGTCCGTCTCAAGATTGTTTCTGTTGTGTGCAAATAACTGTCAAAATTAGAACCCACCTTAAAAGAACGTAGTGCAGAGGTGGAAATCCAACATAAACTCAAAGGCTGCTTTAAGTAATTAGAGTTCAAAAAATGTCCTGACACTAAAGTTTCTCAGTTTTGTGTGCTTTTTGTCCTTTTATTTTTACACTTCGTCAACGATTCTCACAATAACCTTTTTGATTCCACTTTTTTTTTTAATTGTTTCTACTTAATACAAAATGATGTTATTCCTAAAGACAAATGGTTTGACCTATCTACATGTGAGCTACCTGCAAAATACTTTTCTCATTATCCTTCACAAATGGTAGAAAAAGTATGTGTTCTATAGGATTTTTTTGTATTTACTTTAAGTTTCTACTTTTGAAATGAATTAAAATGCAATAATTTGCACTTCAACTGTCACGTAGACACGTACTCATACACAATGTAGTTTTCGGGTAAAAGCATTTCTTCAAAAAAACCAACTTTACTTTGACAGGAATATAAACAGAAGCAGACAAGAAATAAAATGTTGATTGTAATCATAATAAGCTACAAGAACAACAACGAAAAGTAAAATAAAAGTTACAAAAAACCTTTAAGATTTCGTAACGCCGACTATGCCGAATCTTATGTACCCTTCACCATTTATGTATGTAAATATTAATCGGCATTAAAGATTCTTTCATACCATTACGCTTTTCAGTTTGTTTGACAATTAGTATAATTGTGGTGAATAATAATGGTTGTCTTTACTACTTAGTATTACTGCAGGTGGTTGTATTTCCTACTTTGTAAAAACTAATTATACTAACTAACCCTTAGCAAAACTTACAATTTTAAGTAGTAATAAAAACAAGTAATATTTCTAAAAAGCAAATCTTGGGGTGACAGAGAATTAAAAAATAGGAAATAAATTTTTTACATAAAAATTGAATTGGCCCTTAATGGGTTAAGCATTTTTGAAAGCTTCTAAATGATATCCATATTGATCTGATATCTTAAAAAATATGGTGAACAATCGTACTTTTCTATGAAAAGTTCCAAGGCTGAAAACTAGCAAAATAATGGGCTAGAGCCACTTTTTTACTTGATGTTATTCTTTTCTTATTTTTTAATTCTCTATTACCCCATATTTATTTTTTGATTGGAATTGGTTGTTTAAACTATATTAGTTTCGATAAATATGGAAAAATTAGAGGCAGGCGTGGTATTTCGCCTGTTGCCCCGAGTGTCATGGACCGACATGGTATTCCCTTCTTTCGCTATGGTCAAAGGTATATAATAAAACGCAGTCACTGGAGAAGTAAAATTAACAAAAATTTATTTGTGCTTAATGACAACAACAAAAATTAAACGAAAATTTTTTAAAACGTCTCTGCGGCTTCTTCTACGGCTCCTTTATTTTTTGTGTGTCATAAAGAAAAGAAATTAAAGAGAAAGAAAAAAAGAAAAAACAGCAAGTAAAAAAATGTGCTTTGCAACAAAATATGTGAAAGTAAATGTTGTTGTATTGCGTACAAACGAAACAACATAAATATGTAACTACAAAAACATGTCTTTAAGCTTATGAAAACCAAACCCGTAGGAAGAACAACAAGACAGACAGACAACGCCAAGAATGTTGTTAAACTAAGCAAAAGTTTTTTTCTGCTATTGTTGTTATTATAATACCCTTCATCAGGGGTGATAAGTTTGTTATTCGGCTTGTATTTCTTTTATTATTCTTTTGCAAACCTATGTATGCGGGTGTATGCTGTGCGGCCAGATAGTTCGAATGGAAATAAATTTATAGTTTCTGAACTATGAAATATAAATATTTTCTATTTAAGATAAATTATGTATTTGTCTTTAGAAAATGTTTTCTTTTAATGGAATATAATTTGTAAAAATTTGAAAGCTTACAAAATTGTGAAAAACTATTTCCGTAAAATTTCTGCAGCTGTCGTGAGGCTGAGTATACTATACAATCTACAATTCCTTTCTCTTTCGCCTCAAATCTCAAAACGTTTTTTTGGTTATCACAATATTCTCGTAATTGTAAAATATATTCGAGGCCATCCATTGCTTTTGTTGTGGCATGAGCCAGTTGACAGAATGTAAACTCAATTCGATGCTTGCAAGTTGAAAGTGGGATCCAACAAAATCATACATTTGCGAGCTGGGTATAATCGTCAAATTGTTCGCCAATCCCACTTAAGAAATTGGATGTTAAACAACACTCTGCAAAGACTATTATTAAGTTTGTTAAAAAAAATTTTTGTGGTGGAAAAATTTTTCTTTATTAAGAGTTTAATGAAAAATAACCATAAACAACATAAATCTAGGTTAATTGTTATTCATTTCTACAAATGATATTCTTAGGAAACATTTTTTATTTAAAAACTAAAAATTAAATGTATTACTGCGGAGAAAGCATGTCTATATGGCAATTTCGCTTCTGCTCAAATAGCTTATTAGAGGATTCTACCCAAATTTTGTACACAGAATTCAATAGACCAAATTGATTAAATGAGAATTATATTAAATCAAAAAAGCAAAAGGACAATAAAGATTAAATAACAAAAAAATAATTCCAAATTATAACCTAAACCTTAAAATATTTAAAATTGTAATTGATTATTTGATGCATTAGATAAACAGCAGTAAGTAGTAAATAAAAACAAGATCATGACTAAAATGAAACAAAAATTGCTTGTAAAATCCCTGCTTAGCTGCCAAACTAAAATTATAGAATAATAAAAGTTTATAAAGGCTGTTATAACTTCATCAAAGCCTTGATTAGAAAAAAACAAAGATTTTTGTGTAGCGCCGTTGAAAAGGAGGCACTTAAAGCACCTTTGTGATTAAAGAGCTAATCTTAGCGCAAGCCTCGGCTCATGTCAGTGTATGGCAGTAATTTTAGCTTTGGTTAAACCGGTTGACAAACATGAGACTCCTGAGTCTAAAGCTGGCCAGAGACATAGACTATTGTGCTAAAGAATGCTATTTTGGCTACGTCATATTTTTTGTAAAGCAAATAACTTGAGTTCGAATTTTACATATACATATCTTTAAATATTTAAAATATACATATCTGTTATTTACTACTTGTTTTATAGTTGAAAGGTATACAAAATTCGGCACTGTCGTATATACCCTTCAACTTGTTTATTTTTCTTTTAAAATATTCAAAAGTTTAAGCGTCAGTTGTTTGGTGGGCTGTCGACTTGTATTTTCTTTCAAAGTTAAATAAAATAAAAATTACTTTAACAAACAGCAAAATGTTTAAATCACTAAATTGCAGTTTAAGAACAGTTTCATTTTACGAAATAATGTTAAAAATAATAATGAGAGTTTCCAACCTTGAGTTTGCTGGTTTCTATTTCTTTTTTTTACAAATTTGAATTTGTTAAAATGGGTGCAAAAAAAATAAAAGCTTTAAAGAGAGCTTTTTCGAGTGGTTGCTTCTGTAACGTTTTCTTGAATTAATTTTAAATTAGTTTCTTTTCGTTTAGCAAGATTCCGTCTTTATTTGAAATAAAAAAGACATAATGTTTTCAAGCAATTTTTTGTACATTAATTGAAAAAAAAAGAATAATAACTGTTTGAAATTTAGTAAGCAGAATATAAAAAGGTTAAAATTTAAGAAAGTAATATTTTTAAACTAAAGTAAATTAAAAAATGTAGAAACTTCTCAATAACCTTCAAAATTAAAGTATAATTATAAAAAAAAAATTAAAATTCCTTAACGTAAAACTATACAAATATCGGCCATATCGCAGCTTTCATTCTACAAAATTTACTTTACTTTAAAAACCTTTCGAAGCATAATGTTGATCACTTTTCTTAAGTATCGTTTGGGCATCATCTTCCACTCGAAGGTTACCATGTACGAACTGTTTGAAGTTCAACTGAGTATGTCTTCGCCTATAAATCTTGACTGCACATATAATTGACATATTTCAGGGTTCAAAGGGTTGTAAAGCTTTTGGTCCTGCCTAATCTGGTGGTTAATTGCAACCGTGGCGAAAAGGTTGACAAATTTTCTGCATATGCTTTTTTTTTAATTAAGAAAGACGCCGTGCCAAAATCATTATCCATGTACCCAAGCCAAATTCATTCAGGAGTTAGCTACTGCAAACCCAAGTACTGCAGCATTCAACCCTTCCAATTCCCAAGAGGACTAGGAGGAGAGACCGCAGCAAAACCATGGTTGCAACGCAAAGACAAGACATTAACTACAGCGAAGACCACCACAAACAACAACAACCAACAGTGGCCACGACACGGGACAATAATAAGAAGCGGGCAACCCGACAGATGGCTACCAGATTATTCACGTATCAGCCTCCGTCTGAGGGCTAAACCAGCAAACAAATTTAGATGCCTAAACATTATAAAAAATTTTGGTCAGGTATTTTAGCGATCGAAAATACTTAAGTATACAACCATTTTTATGATAAAAAACTATTTTGTGAATGAATTTCACTTTTTTAACCAAATAACGATGAATAAACTTCTGTTGGAAAAACAACTTCCTATTTTCATTTAGTCAATACTAATACCAAGATGGCATATAAAAATGGGAAAATATATTTTGAAGTGATACAGTTCGTGAACGATCTAGTTCAATTGAACTATTCGCTTAGTCGAACTATATGGAGTGCTCTTTTTACTAAGCTCTTTAAGGTAAGTAACTGAGAACATTTGCTATTTCCTTATTATTCATGTATCATAACAAATATAATTTAAGTGAAAATTCAAAACTATTTTGACACAAATTAGGCAAAACATTCCTGTTGTGATCATATTATGAACCAACATTCCATTCTCTTTTAATTTCAAGGGTTTACAAAAATAACCTCAGATAAAAGTTCATACTTAATATTTAAATTGTTTTCAATTGCACAATTTTTCATTAGTAAATGTTTTGAATTTCTAATAAATTTGTTACAGAAGCAAGACAAATTAAAACATAACACTAAAATCTAATGAGCTAAAGAGATCAACTGGATTGATCAATTGTTTCTTAGTTCACTGAGTGAGCAAAACAAATCTTCAGTTGATTGCTCAAATGAGCGAACTAGTTTATTCTAATGAGCTCTGTTAAAAGAGCGCCCATTTTAAAGAACTGATCCAATTCTAATATATTTGGGAGTTTTGTTTTATTCTGGTATAAAGTAGAAATTTATATTCAGACTTTCATCGAAAAGTATGCAGGTAACTAAATTAAACACAGGAAAATTTTCGTTCTCGTTTAAAGGAGTGGTATCTAGTACTGACATCATATTTCCATTGCAGAATAGCAATCATATACAACTATAGATAATTTATAATTTTTGAGACCTCAGTTCTTTAACTCTCTCTTTTAGGAGATGGTCACTTAAAATACAATATCTTTGATTTTATCAATATAACTTGAACTGTACAACCTAAAAGTAGTTTGCCTTCTCAAGTTATGTTGATTGATTTATCCTTAAACGTCAATAAACAAAATCCGATCTTTTCGTGTGGCCTTAATTTAGTTACTGAACGTGTAATTGTAGTAAAATTAAAAGGTTTATTGTGTAACGACAGTTTCAAAAAATAGAGAATTTTTACTTAAAAGAGGAAAGCTCAGCATAATTTTTTTTTGCTCACACTGCACAGAAATACTAACTTACCCGCGATCTTAACTATAAATATTTAAAGACTGTAGTCTTTCGATCTTACTTTTTAGCCAACAGTATAAATAAATGAACTAAAAATAAGACTTCAATATATTTAGCAAAACATTTGACTGAGTGTAAACGGTGTTTCTATTTTTATTTATTTTTTCTAGGCAGATGTTAATATAAATTCAATTATATTTCTTTTGAGGCAATACATTAATTCTGAAAATTAAAGACATTGTTTTTTTTAACAAAAGGACAAGACACCTGACATCACGAAATTTAAACAAAATTCAAGAAAACAAACAACCCTCAAATTAAGAATATTTTCAAAGAACCTATAAATTGAAAAAAAAAAACAAACACTTGATACACTAAAAATAGCATTCAAATTATTACAAATAGAAACAAATGAAACTGTCACGCTACTGTGACTACTGACTCGTACTCTCATAATTTAATGCTCACATGCTCCAACGCAAAATAAAAACAAAAATGCCAATAAACTAAAACCATTTGTGTTAAATTACACACAGTTATTGAAGAGGAGCGTCAGTCATACAAATCCGCAGTTTACAAAACTTTACAACGTTGAATTCTACTCGCGATCTTTTGCCGTATTTTGACTTGATTCGAATAAATGCTACTATTTAGAGAATACAAACGAAGATAACCAACAAACTCATAGATACTCACACACACTGATACATATGGACGGTTAAAGATACAAGTGATCAATTTCTGAAAAGAAACAAAGTCAGTTAGTAGAAGAAACAAGCTGTTGCTGGCAACAACAAAAAGACGGATTTTAAGACGGAAAAAATACGGTGGCCAGTCAGTGTAAAATAAAACGAATTTTGAAAAAAGTATTAAAAATATAATAAACCGCACAAAAAAGAATTAAATAGTTTTTAAATATTACAAAAAAATAATTGAATTAATGAAAAAAAAGCTTGAATGGTATTAAAAAATTTTCAAGTTTTTTTGTCTTACTTTTGTTGTTATTTTGTTTTTTGCTTTTCTTTTGATCTTGTTCGTGTAAAATTGCTACCTGTTTAAAATTGTTGTGTCCATGTGTGAGTCTGGTTTTACCTGTTCATTTAATAACCAGCAAAACTAAAGCACATTAGCCAGCAAAGGCAACAAAAAATTTTTTAAAATTGAGAAAATTAAATAAAATTTTAAGAGCAAAAATATGAAAAGTGGAAACAAGAGAAAATTTTTGTGTGTATAAAAGTATTTAAGAGAGAGTATAATTAAAAAAACTTAAAAAAATGTTGGAATATTATTTGCAAACATGTTTATTGGCTGTTTAATAAGTTTAAATAAGTTCAAATTTTTAAGTAAATTAAGCCTAAAGCATTATCCAAGCCCAAGAAAAATATATATTTGATTTATTAATTAACAATAATCAAAATACAAGATAAGTTTTTTTTCAAAGCATTTATCTGATTATCAAAAACGCTCGTCTACAATTACGTTTTTCCCGGTGATAAATTCTGAATGATTGCTTAAGCATTTGCTAGTGGTTTTAAGCCTACTTATTTTAAGTTTTAATTCAATTTATTTTCAATTTTCGAGTTTTAAGTACCTATAAGAATAAAAGAAGAAGATTCAAGCAAGAGGCCTTTTAATGCTCCGACTCAAGGATGTCAGATATGGCAATTTTTTGCCAAACTTATTTGGTCAAGGTGGTAAGCACGTTGACTACAAACCTGGTTGGCCAGGGTTTAACCCCAGCGGCAACCAAGAAATAAAAAAATGTTATTTTTCTTTTTAATGGTATAAAAACATATTTAGCATTTATATTAAACATGCAGCCTCCTCCGTCGGTACTTCTTCGCCCGCGAATTAAAATAGCTAATAAAACGGCTATATCTATCTTTCTCTTTCACCACCTGTCTTATCTCTCATCTATCCCTTTCCTAAGAACGATTATGAAAATAACTAAACAAGCGTTATTGCCTGAAGTGCTACTTCTTCTTAAAAAAGAACTTTTTAACACATTTATTTTTATGAGAGTGTTATAATGTTTTAACTTTATACTTTTATTTTATAATATGTTATTACACCAGTAGTGAATGATTTAGAAACTTGTATAAAAGAGATAGTAAAGATAACACAATTTGCAATTATACATTGCAAGCATTTTTGTATGCCCACCAGTGTGCCCATTTTGGCACTTTTGGTGCTAGATTTTGCACTTTTTTTTTTTTTTGTTTTGTCCCGGAAAAATTTGAACTTAATTTCCAGGAGGCGGGAAATTTAAAATTATAACACTTTCAAAAAATACCCTGATTATTTTTCAAATATTTTTGCTGTGACATTTAAAGTTTTTTAAATATTACGTTTCGTAAAAGTTCTACTTAATAAGATATAAAAAGTTTTTTTTTTTAGGGAAGTAGCACTTCAGGCATAATTACCTATTAAGTTATTTTTTGGTAACCGTGCTACATTCTTTAGAAAAGGGATAGATGAGAGAGAGATAAGACAGGTGGTCAAGGAGAGAGATAGAGAGGTAGTTATTTTACTTCGCCGGTGACTATGCTATGCAGAAGTACCGACGAGGAGACTTGATTTTCTATATCGCCTTGATGTTTTTCTATATTTGTTTTTTTTTTTTTTGTTTTGTTTTTTGATTGGAGGTACTTCATTGTTTCAAACGATACAAAAAAATTAGAGGTAGGCGTGGTGTTTTGTCCGCTGCATCGAAGGACATGGACCGATCTTGCTTATTTCCAATAGCACCTCTTTCGACACTTTGTCTGATCGATTGGCGTATTTAAATTTTTTCTAGCTGATCTAGTGCTTCGGCAAACTTAATTTCTAAATTAACACAGGCGGAAAGACGGACATCGCTCAATCATAAGAAGTCAGAATTTATATACTTTATGGGATCGGAAATGGATATTGAAGAAATTACAAACGGAATGACAAAATTAGTTATACCCTTTTTTCACTTTTGTAATAAAAATTATAAAATTTGTATGCTTTTAATTTCCAGAATATATATTAGATGTGGAGATTAGCTGTTCTCCTCAGCAATCAAATCATATTTATTTTAATATGTCACACGGTTAACAAACTTACAAAAACAACAAATATTTATTTTTAGTTTCTTAAACAAACTTTTTTATTGTTGTTATTATGTGGTTTTTGTAAAGTTGTTACTTTGTGGTCATAAGATTTGGCTAAAATGTTCTTCCTTTAAATCAACATTTTGTGTTTTAATTTTTACAAAGTCGAGGTATCCTACCGAGTATCAACGCTTCACAGTCGAGCAATGAGGACTGGTAACTTAAAATTTAAAATATACGTTTGATTACATCTCTGCCATATTCATATCAGGTGTATTTACTTGACTGGCTTATTTCTCAAAAATTATCTATTGAAAATTTTTTCAAAGAAACAAAAAATAGTA
Organism: Cistogaster globosa; assembly: GCA_937654795.1. Classification (NCBI taxonomy): domain Eukaryota; kingdom Metazoa; phylum Arthropoda; class Insecta; order Diptera; family Tachinidae; genus Cistogaster; species Cistogaster globosa. The sequence goes on along the minus strand of OW569403.1, from coordinate 59,847,157 downwards.
TTTCTACGATCAAGTTTTGTTTTTAATTTTTGCTATACAATATAAATATGTGTGTACATCTTAATTTTCTGTCAACTAAGGCAATCTAAGCAATAATAAAAACAACTCAAACAAGATCTTAAAGCATGCGAATTTCAAAAGAAATATAATTAAAACTAAAAAAAACAAACATTGATTAGGAAAAAAGCCAACAAACAAAATAAATAAATATTAAAATTTATTTATCATATATTTAATTTGTCAAAGTTTTAAATTTTCAACGGATGTTCTGTGCTCAGATTTCATTTCATTTAAAGCTTCGGCAGACGCACAGTGGGCGATTTGGCCGAAAAAAAACATCGAAATTAAAACCACATTACTAAAAATGATGTACAGGCGAACTTTAATTTTACAAAAGTAAAAAACAACCGCAAGAAAAATGTATTAAAAACGTATGATTTTACTTGCACCGGAGCCTTGCAAAATAACCCTTTTTTCATATATTAAAAGCCAGAGGCTTTTAAAAATGTCATTGTTACGTTTTTTTTTTTTTTTTGGCCGCTTTTTTCTTCTTCCAACTAAAAACACATACACTTCTTTCATTCTTACTCTGTGCTTCCGTAAGGGTTCGTATTCAAGTGTTTTTGTTTTCCAAGCACGTGCCGTATTCAATGTAGCCATCTTTACCATTATACTCTGCGGATGTGCCAAGACTTGAACTTACTATATGTTGTTTGGTTAACCTCCACAAACCTCTGATTTGTTTCATGCTAGAGTTAAACTCTCTTGTTTACCAAACAGTCACAGTTATGATAATACTTTTTTTTAAAAAGTAAGATTTGAAACTTTCGATCTTCCATTTTCTATATACGACCATAATCCAAAATAGCCACTACAGCAAAACGAAAATTTTTTTCTTAGTTGAGATTTAAACTCGCAATCTGTTTTTAATCTTTTTAACCCATTCAGCCACTGCAACTATACAACAATTATCATCCTTTCTAGTCATCGACTCGAGGTTCCGGTAAAGATTGAAATGCCCTTGAGTTTACCACTATTTCACTCAAGGCTCCGTTGGGATTTGAATTCATAATTTTTTACGTCCTCCTCCACCTCACGCACAACCCCTCGGCTTTTAAATTATTGTAATATAGCGGTAGCTTGACAACAACTAATCGTCTGTAAGTCAAACAGTCACTTGGCGAATTTTTCTGGTCGTTGTATTCGAATCTTCCGTTTTTAAAATCATAAATGAAATTAGAATTGTTGTTTGGAAAATAAAATTTTTTCTTTATAATTCTTTCTTTTGAGACAAATACCCCACTGTGTAACGTATAGATCTTTATTCAACACATTTTGAGTTGTTAATTTCGTTAAGCGAAAAAAATGTTATTTTACTATAATTTCAAGCATTATTTGTTTTGTGTGCTTTGTTTCTATCTGACGCTTATTTAAGTCTTTATCAATTCTTAACAAAAGCCGCAAAATTCTCAGATTATTACTATTTTCATTGTTATTGTTACGAGAGTGGTTTTAAAGGCTATCTTTGCTATTGCATTAAATGAAATCATAGAGTTATGAGAACAACATTTGCTTAAAACAAATTAAAATTAAAAAACACATGAAAACAATAATGGTGACGATGCTGATCGTTATAAAGTAGGAAAGATAATTAAAGCAATCATATTCAATTAAAAAAACTTGAGTGATGTCCCAAACAAAATTAAATTTAATTAAATCTGTACGAGGTTCACACAATGTCGCTTAAATTTTAACGATTACAAAAGTTTAAAAATGAATGTAATCTCAAGCTTACTTTTAAACACTGTTGATAAGTTTTTTTTTTTCAATAATTAAATAACTAGCTGTCCTATGGGCTCGTCTGCGTTAATTTCAATTTTTACCCTTCGGTATCAGAAAAAAAAAATATCAAATTAAATTTTTTTATTAAATATTTTAATTCATAAACAAAAGTGGTTTTAACATTATTTTAAAATACAGAAAACGTTTACTCCAGTATTAGGGAAAAAGTTACATTATAAGCGTTTTACACTGACTAACATCTTGACGAAACGCACGGAAGATGTAGAAAATGTGAAACAACATCTACCATCAATTCAAAAATATATAATTAAATGAAGCATAGTTTTTAGTAGTAAAAATAAGATTTAAAAAAATTGATTTCGAGGACATATTAGTAATTGGTTTTATTGTGACTTTGAAAGAACAAACTCGGTAATTAATGCGATGGCATGGTGCACTCATATCAAAACTTATTGCTTTTGGTGTCGGTAAGAGCTTCACTCGACTTATATCGAGCTTTCTCAGGGATCGCACATTATGAGTTGTTATATATGGGATCTCATCAAACGAGTTCAAGGTAAATTCAGGGGTACCGCAAGGTTCCGTCCTTTCCCTTACCCTATTTCTTATTTTTCTTAATGACCTTCTACGTCAGATTTCCAACTCTATCTATTCTTTTGCAGATGACAGTAGCATATGCCATTCATTTTCGTTTCGCAGTAGACCAAGCCTTCGGGAAATTGAGGCTATGAGAAAGCACATGGACGATACCCTTAATCGCGACCTTTTGGTAATTTCCGAATAGGGCTTGACGAACAGGGTTCAGTTTAACGCTTATAAAACCCAGTGCTGTGTGCTTTCGCACAGGCGTACTACTGAACATGCTACGTCATCTGTAATTATGGGTGATATATATATATTAAGGAATCAGAAGCTCTCGATATTCCTGGCATTAAAACTCAATGCGATGTTCGTTGGAACAAGCACATTTTTCATGTTGCAAAAGAAGCATTCAAGTGCCTAGGTTCTTTGAAACGGTGTAAGAAATACTTCACTCCATCTGATCTCCTTATTATCTATGTCACCTTTATCAGACAAAAAACGGAATACAACTCTCATGTATGGGCCGGTACTTCAAAGTCTATTTTGGAGTTACTCGACCACGTACAGGAGAGAGCGAAGAAACTGATCGGTGACAGTAGGGTATCCAGCTCTATTGACCCACTGGAGCATCGACGCAATGTTCACTGTTTTATCGTTACTACAACGGAATGTGCTCTTATGAAATCAGGGAACTTGTTCCTGAAAACCGTTATTTCATACGCGCAACGCGATCTGCATCAGGAGCGCATTCCTTTGTGGTCAATTGGCCAGTGAATCGCATAACGCATTAAAGAGAAAATTCGTTTTTTAGCCGAACAGTTCGTATGTGGAATAAACTCCCTGCAGAGGTCTTTCCTGCTACTTTCAATGTGCAAAGATTCAAATCAAATGTCCACAAGCACTACTCCCTCTATCCCCCTTACCACAACCTAATTTCCTAGTTCTGGCACAATGCATTGCATAAGTAGGGGTCATCCCCTGAGTGCTGGTCCTAATTTAAAAAAAAAAAGCTCCTGGAAGTAGAAGAAAATGGAGAAACGTTTTTAGTGGACATAAGACTGTTTTTAAGTCACAATACACTGGATTATGAGCATTTATTTCAATAAAAACAATTATTTTTAAAAGTCGCTATTGAATATTTTGAAGAAAGATATCCAAAATAATTGGGAAATATAAATAAAAAACATTTTTTTTTATATTATTTGATTTTTAATTCACAGTTTTTATTAAATTAAAAATGCCATATTATACCAAGCTCAAGATCACCAAATAACAAATATTTCTTTCATTTTTTTTTTTTTGTTTTTTCAATACATTAAAATATACCACAATTTGTTTATATTTAAATTTAAAAACAAAAACTTATGTGTGCCACTCATTTTTGTTTAAAAATATTTTTAGTTAAAATTTTAAGAGTTTTTAGCTGAGTTTATGTTTGTCGGATATTTCAACCGATGATAATGAAACATAAATTTTGCCTACGAAAAAGCGTGTTTCATAAATTTACTCTAACTAGATAGAAGATTTATACTTGCATAACAACGTTATTACAGAAAAATGAACCTTTTGAAGGATATAAGCAAGACAGAGTTAGTCCTTGAAATTCATTTTATTTTTGTCTAAGGTCGGCAACGGAGCTAAAAAAATGGTAGCGACAGTTAGGTTGTTCTTTAAGATTAAATTATTGCAAACATTTTTTTAAATCACCTAATACATATACATTTTAAGTGGTAAATCATTTAAATAAAAAACTTTAGGATCTACAAATTTTTGTGGTTTTGGACTTCGCTCGAAATTATTTCACTTCATGCTTCTTGTAAATTTAAGACAAAAATATCAAAAAATAACACTGTATGGTTTGTACCTTTTATGATATCTAAATTCCCTTAGGTTTATATATATCACATACATTGGTACACATGCAAAAAAAAAAGTACCACACATAGTAACAATTCCTAATTTTTGTACTTTTTACACTTATGTGTTACGATTTCGTAAAATTTCATTTTTCAAATGTTTAAGTTAAAATATTTTTTTATTTGCTAAAAAAAAACCAGTACGCTCGCAAAAGTACTAATGTTTACCCAAACATCCCTTTTTATTCGATTTTTTTATTGGTACAAAAACCCTATTTTTTAAATCTTATAATACAAATTGAACCTGTTTTAGTTAAAAAAATTATTTAATGGCTTTGGAAAAAAAGTACTTTTTTAGGCTTTTCTCGTACTTTTTTGTTTCCTTTCAACATCAACAATCAATTTTGTACAACCTGTTTGCTGCAATCTTAAGTATAATAAAATGTTTTCCGTACCTATTCGTGTATCTGAGAGGTTTTAAATCGCGCTTGTCATCATTCAAAGAACAAAATCTTTTATTTTGTTTAACATATTTATACCAAGTTTCGAATTCTTTGAACCTTCTTGTGTAGCTCATATAAAATAAATATATTTGTAAGTTTGCTTATGCCACAATCGCAGCCATTTGGGTGGTAGGGCTTATCTGTGGTAGGGAAATATACCCCCAACAACTTTTTACTTCTCACTAAATTTCTTAAACGCGATATAATTCTCCTTTTCCAGATTAATTCTCTTGCTACCACAATGATCACGGCTAAATTGCTGAGCTGATTTTAAAGATCTGCAGATTCTCTTTTCATAACTTGGATCTAAAGAGCATTTTTACACCCCTAAGAACTTTGACCGGGAGGGAGGATAGATTGAAGAAAAAAAAAAGTATTTTCGTGCAGTTTTAAGTGTGAATACTATCCTTGTCTACACAGCTAGGAATTTTTTCTCCATCTTTTGTAGAAGGAGGATGAATTAAGCCTAATTTCCGATTGTCGAGCATTCGTTTATGTTATCCTTCACATGTGCTCCATCGCTTTCAATAAAATATTATCTCTATGTACCTCTTCTTATAAAATTGATTGGGATTGATCCCTAAAGAAAATATTTCTGAAATCTTAAATATATTATTTCCGAACTCACTCATTCGATTTAAAAAATTATTTCTGCTCCGTTTAAAGTGGTGAGCAAAGTGGTATTAATTTCACCAGTGTCCTAATTCCTGAAGGTGAACTCAAGTAACGCTAGGTTCATGGAGCAAGTTAGCAATAAAAAAAATTATAATCATCAAACTGCAATTTTTGCGAATACGCAAAAAATTTCAACAAAGGTAATCTAGTGTGTAACTAAGCGTTTTTGGCGGAAGGACTTCCCAACTGGATTACCAACCTAATGATTTTAACAAGACATGAGACATTTATAATCAATTACTGAGAGTTGATTACATTGACTATTACAAGAAATAATAATAACCATTAGTATGTATTTAAAGGTATTCTTTTTTAACTTAAAGAACTAGTTTATCTACTGCTTCCCTTACTTGCGAACTAATATAATGTGATTTGTAAGCGAGTAACAAAATTTGAATATCACAAAAAAAAGTAATTATATGGCAAGTAATTTTTAAGGTAATGTCTAATTTTTTGCTGGGGAGCTGTGAATGATGTCCTAACATGACCGCTACTCTCTCTCCTTCCTTTTTCCAGTAGGAATTCATTTCTTAAGCTTTAATAATTATCCTCGTTTTTCTGGATATTTATTATCACTGTTCATTACAACAGCTTTAAAGTGTGTCTCAATATAATAAAGTGATCGGGCAGTTTATATTTCACTCTCTTTTATGCGTTTTTTTTATTAAATTTACTTCTGGTTTTTTTCGCAGTGTTGTGTGCTTATTACGAATCATCAGATTGCCGTTTGTGTTTTTCTTTTCTTTCTGTTTTTGCTCTGATTATGAACCTTTAAAGCATGTGCCCAAATGTCTGTCCACCAATGCACAATTACGTTAAAAAAAAACACAGACAGCCTGAAACAGGTTTTAATGGTGCCATAAACCAGCATTTTTTTAAAATAGTGAGAATTTCATTTAACAAATTTAAAGTGATAATAAATGTAAATATTATTTGATATTTGAAAATTGTTATAATTTTCATAGGATTTGGCAAAGAATTCCCAATTATAGATTAATTTAAGAGGTTTAAAACTTTAGTTTAAAATAAAATTTTATGTTAAAAAAGGCGATTTTTTCTTGATTATATAAAAGGTCATTAATTTCTTATAGTGGAAGTTAGAAAGCAAATTAGGAGTTGGAAAGATTGCTGTATAAAAGAAATATTTAACTTTCAGCATAACTGGCTTCACTATCAAATTACTTTTCCCAAAATATCCCTTTTCGACTGCTTTGTTGCTCAATTAAAACTTGTATTCAATTGGTTATTTACTGTCATTGCGCTAATAACACGTGCTTATACTTTCGACTGTAGTCATTTCAGACTGTCAACTGGTAACTGCCGATTGTCTTTCTCATCACACAGTCTCTAAAAATTGCTGACATTTGCATAAAGTTGAGATACCCATATCTGGATGATAAAGACGTTAATAGTTCTAAGGATGAGTTTGGTGTTGTAACCTGCGTTGTTATTTCAGTCGCTGCCACTACAGTAGCTTAAATGGATGCACATTTACAAAATTTTAATGCACCTACTCAAAATTTTAATGCACCTACTCAAGAGATGTTGCAACACTTCTAAAAGTTAATTCAACTTGCAATTGTAGGGGTGAAGCAATCAATTTATCTCTTTTTTCTACTACATCAATTTCCGAAAAGGGCCTGAGTGTCTTTGCCTTTACACAAAACAAAAGATGAACAACCGTCAGTGAATAAATAATTGAATTGTTAATTTGCGGAAAATTTGTACACTGCAAAAAAATATATATAATTTCCACTGCCAGGTGTTAGAGCACCTAATGAAGTTTTGCTAAGCTGGGAAATTTAAGGATTGTTAGTGATTCTAAGATTCTCTATCATCAAGTAAATGCTTGCCCAGCTGGTTATATATCCTTCAAAACCAGTAAAAGAGGAAGTACATACAGAGTGAGTGTTATTGTTCCCCTTTCGATCAGTTTATCAAAGTTTCATTGCCTTCTACTCATACATGTCCCGAAATGCAACTTAACTGATTGCTAAATTCGTTTGCTCAATGATCGCACAGCTCGAGTTTGCAAAACTTTACGAAAAAAATTTCAAAAACGATTAAGGTTTATTGGTGCATGTCAGCTGCTACTGTCAGAAACTTATTTTTCATTGTCACTACCAAGGATCGTTATCTTTGCCTTAAACTTTGAGATGCCAATTTACAGATTTTCTCTAGAAAAATGTACTACTAGGGCAAATTAAAACTTCAAAAGTATAGTGATACACATCACAAATTGTAATTGATTGTAATCTTTTCAGTAACCAGGCGCTAAACTTGAATCCGTTTGAAAAGTTTTAGAGTTAAACAGACATGTCTGAAAATCTAAATTCTCTCGCAAAGAAGATCTAAACAGAGAAAAATGGTAAAAATTTGGAGAAGATACGACTTAAAACTTATTTTTTTCAATGCGAGGATAAACACAAGTTTTAATGAATTCTAAAGCTGGTCCAACAAACTATTAGTTTAATTTTTTGTTATATGCTTAAAAAATTAAGTCTTAACTTGGCTAAATGTACACTCTTTTGTGATATTTTTCATTTAAAAAACTATTTCAAATTAAAAAAAATCGGAAACTGGGTTTTATTTTTATCTTCCAATCAAATATTCATTAATGTAATTTTTTATTAATAAATTTCTTAAGTTTTTACACTGTATGTAGTCTTTATTTGGCTATATTTTGTGTTTGGTAGCCCATATTAAGAATAAACATGTTAAAATTAAATTGAGTACACCTTTCTGTGACAAGATCTTCCTATTCAATTTCAGTCTTTCTTATAATTCTTCAACCTTTCTAAATGCCTCGCTCATCTGGCGCTAGGTAATCTATCCGCTGCTGTCACTGCCCTGGAAGAATAACCTTTTCGCTCCTCACTTTTAAAGAGCACGTATTTTATCGTAAAAGCAATAATTTAATACACACTTTGCTTAAATTTCATGCTTCTGTATAAGTGCAAGTCTACAGATAAGACCATATCTGACAAAACTTTGCCTCCATGGGAACCTCTTAACTCTAAACTTTATTATCTCTACTTGGTTTTATAGCTGTATTTCTAATACGCAGTCTGTGTATGAAATTATGAGATGCCTGATATGTTCACATACGTCAAAAGCTAGTTTTGTATAGGACATCCTTTTATTTCTTATTTCAAGTTTGCTACTTGTTAATTAATTACTTGGCAATTAAAGTTCTGTGCAAATTTCAATCAACTATCTACAACTGTTTAACAGCTTGATCATATATATCAAATAACAGCAAATATTGTAACACCCTATAGTTTATAATTTTAAATATTTTTACTTCTTAATATACCAGACAAAGTAGTGGACATTCTGTTTAATTTTCAAGTGTCTGTATACAACGGTTTGAACGATAGGGCCATATAGGTTAATTAAATTAAAATTATGGGAACACCCTTTAATTTCTAAATTATAATTTTTTACTTGTTGTTATAGCAGACTTAGCAATACAGATTCTTTGAAAATTGCAACTATCTGGCTATAACAGTTCAATAATTTGCCCACATACATAAAATTACATTAACTATTGGGACACCCTTTAATGTATAATTTAGAATGTTTATACTTGTTATTATAACGGTCATAGTAACCGATATCCTGTCCAATTTTCAATCGCTTGTCTATAACGGATCAAGACAGGCGCATATAAATATATTATCTCCACCTATGGGGACACCCTTTTATTTTTAGATTTATTTTTGTATTACTTTTAGCTATCCGGAGCATTAATTTTTTTTTTAATTTTGAAGAAGTGCGTTTTACGGTTTATAATACATTTAAAAAACATGGGGACACCCTTTAATTTTTGAAATTATGAACTGTTTATAAAGCGGAACCAATCTGTAAGCATAATCTATCAAATTACAAAAAAAATTTTCAAAATCGGCTTAGAAATGACTGAGTTCTGCAGGAACAAACATAAAAAAGCAACATTCAGCCGAATTGATGACCTCCTACTTTTTTAAAGTCGGTTAAAATCAAGTGTCCGTTGGCACTCTCCTTAATTTCTTCTTCTTCTTATTTTGCTTTGCTTCTTATTATTTGAACCCAATACACACTCCATTAAAATTTGGAGTTTTCATTAATTACGCTTCTAAAGGTAAAGGTAAATTATGTCATGTTACTTTTATAAAAGAAATATACATACGAATTGACAGACAGACCCGTTTTTATAGTCATGGCGCTATTCTGTTGTCTGTAATTGAAAATGATATATATTAAGATTATTGCCACTAATTATGCCCTGTACTCTGACGGTGTAAACTGATATAGTGTTTTATAAGTTTATCTTCATCAGCAGCTAACGCATATCAATTTCTTGTTGGCGTCTAAAAGTAATTTTTATTTTACTTCTTTTTTCTTTTACATCTTGAGACAAAAACTTTTGCTTTTGTTGAAAAAAAGAAATAATTTTTATTACAATTGTTTAAGATTGTTGAGGAGAGAAAAAAAATAATAGCAAAAAATATTCACACAAAAAAAATATAAAGACTTTCTGCTTAAAGGTATGAAAAAAACTACTTCATCACAAGCAATCATCGCTATCATAATTAACAATAACAAACTATCGAAACTTAAAAAGACCAAAAAAAAAGTTTAAAAAGAAAATACAAAAAAAACATAAAATAGTAATAAAAATGAACAACAACAAGCAAATATCATAAAAAGCAGATGCATTGAAAAAGCGTCAACATAATTACATTAAAATACAATAACAATAACAAAAACAACGGCAAACAGTCAACAGACCATGATGATGCCATGACATACCTGCATACAACTTACCAACCAGCCAGTCATCCATTCAACGTAGCACCACCGCAATAACTTTTAACCAACAACTTTAAATGCTAAACTTGGTATAAAGAATTAGCAGACACGAGGAGAAAAAAATGCTAAAACAAAAACAAATAAAGAAATAAATGAAAAAGAGCTAAAAAAAAAACCATTTGTAATAGCCACTGGTATTTTGCCACATTTTGTTGGAACTTGGCCAAACTTTTACAATCATTGTAAAACTGCACACACATACAAAACAAAAACGAACAAGCATTTAACACTTATACATTCGCACTTTAAGATAATACACAAACACAAAGAGAATCTGTGGAGGAAAACAGTGAAATTTTTATTTACAACTTTTAGCAATACGGCCACAACAACAAAAATGAATAGGTAAGTTATTTATCTTTTTTCTCTGAAATTCGTTTCTTTTTAATTAATTTTTTTAATGTTTTGCATTTTCCACATTTTCACCAATTTGTTTTGGAAAATTATTAAAATTTTATTTTTAGTTTGTTTTTATTTGCTTTAAGGTTTAATGACTTTAAAAAAATAACGGCAAGATGATGTTTTTGTTTTTTAATATTTTTACGGTTGTAGTGATTAATGTCTGCTTTGAAAATTGGCGTTACGTATTTGTACGATAGAAGATTAAAAAGTTTGCTGTTTTCCTTTTTAATGAAAACACGAAACCAATTTGCTTGTGCAATTGAAAGACCAATAAAAAATATATTAAATGTCTTTTTTGTAGTTTCCGTATAACAAAAAAAGAAAAAAATAGCAGAAGTATTTTAGACAACAAATTCATGCTTTATGATCCTTATATGAGATCTAAGCTTGAAGGACTTTTTTGAGCAAAGCTTTTAACCACAAAAAAAGCAAAATTGCCAAGACTTTAATCTTTGTAAAAACAAAAGTTTATGTGAACGATCCTAAAAGCATTTGAGTTACGTGCTTTATTTTAAGACAGGTGTTACATGCAGTTAAACCGCAACATCTAAACCGATCAAAGATATCGTGTTCTTGGTTGCACAAGCACCAGGTTTTCAATTAAAGAATTTTGTTTAATGACTTAAAACCCCCATTCAAATAGTAGTGAGCATTGTTGTCGAGAATAATTTTTGGATTAAAACAATAAAATTTGTGTGGAATCATTGTAGAGCATGCGTTAAAATGTGACATACAAAACAATTCAAGTATAGAGGTCTGCAAACTTTTGAAGCCAAACTTCATGTCTTAGGACAACAGTAGGTATTCTCCCTTAAATTTTTCTTTAAAAATTTAGTTCACATTAGTAAAGAATTAATATTTTTAAAATGATTGTTAGACACAGACTTGGGAAAGCATGTGAATACAAGAGTATGTTCTGTTTGTACATTTAGAGCAACGGTTCTCAAATGGGGGTCCGTGGACCCCTGGGGATCCGTAGAAACCATCCAAGGGGTCCGCATGAAGAACCGAAAAAACAGTGTTTTTAAAAATAATAAAAGTTTTATTATGAAATTGGGCTTCAAAAGGTCCGTGAAAAAAAATTAGTTTACTAGGGGTCCGTGAGCAGGAATTTGATGAGAACCCCTGATTTAGAGTATCAATAGCCTTATAAATAGCTGTGGTATCAAGTATTGTTTCAAATGTTGCAATTGATTATATTTCTATGGCATACTTCTTTAAACGGTTTACTGGGCCAGCGATGGCTTTTCATGTGGTTAAAGTTATTGTGTAAACGACTCGTTTGTGGTTGCTTTCATTTAATGGAAGTTAATAGGCATTAAATTACATTTTTTTTACTCAAATTTTCAACAATTCTTTAGTAAAACATTCTGTATATTTCGCCACTTATATGATTACACCACGTTTTAAAACTGTAGGCAACTTATCTAAATCTTAGTGAATTAAATGAGACTTTGAAGCTTTTTTAAAATTTAAACATCAATCTTTTGACGATTTCATCGTCTGCATTGTTCACTGGATGGCAAAACGTACGAAAGTCTATTTCTTTGCGGCAAAAAATTAATACTTCTGGTAACTATTACCGTTTTCTGTTAATGTGAACGTAATAATTATTTTATTATTTTTTTTTTTTTTGTACACAACTATAGGCCTGATAATAAACAGTTTTATTTCTAACGCTTACTTGATATTTGTGTGCCTATAGAGTGGAATAAATTAACTTTGCAAATATGGAATTACACAAAATATAGTAACGATGTTATATGCTATTCAAAGGGTACATTCAGAACATTACGGTTCACAATATCGAGCAAAATGAAGATATATCGTACGTGACCTAAAACGAAAGTAATTTTGTAGTTGTACCACAAAACATGTACGAAATTGTTTCTGTTTTTATATTTGAATATTTTTCTTTTATAAATTATTAAGCTCTAGGTATTTTATAAAAAATAAGTATTGTTTTTTATTTCTATTTTTTCAATATTTCGCCACACCGTTGGGTGGCATCTTCAGGAAATAGGAAACAAAAATATTTAAATTAAATTAAGATAGCATGAACAAATTTGTATTTGAAAAAAACTTAATACATATTTTTCTTTCCTGTTTCCTAAATATGCTACAAAACGGTGTGGCGAAGTATTAAAAAAATATAAAAATAATATAAAAATTATAATAAAATTGTTTATCAAAAAACATTAAATTTGAATTTAAATTTTTTCTTCTCAATCTATCATATTCGAATAATTTTTGGATGTTCGTAAAATAGCGTTCATCAGCTTAAACTTTAACACATGCGACCAATCAAATACAAATGACGTACGCAAATATTGTTTTTAACGACTTATTCGACGTTAAGATAACGTCAAAATTAAATTAAAAAAAATACCACTAATCGAACTCTGTCTTTTCTCTTTTCAGTCCAGAATCTAATAAATGTTCTTATAGCATGAACTTAGAATGTTAGAAATAAGCGAGCTTGGTCGGTAGATAATCAATTCAAACTGTTTTTTTTTTGTTGCTCTTTGTCATTGCAAAAATCTATAAATACTTTCACATGCTTTTAGGAAGTATTTAAACGCATTATAAAAGAGTTTTCAAGAGTTTTATTTCCTTAGCCATGGTTGATATATTTCTGGAATTCCTATAAATATCTATCAATAATCTAAATTTGTAATAAATCGGCTTTAGTTTAGTCGTGATCGAGCAACAAACACACAAGCTTTCACATTTAAAATATTAGTAGAATTACTTCCCAATGGAATAATAACAACCCGCAACAAACCTTCATGCAAGTGTCGAAATATCTTGCATTTTTTCCTTAAGTATTGCCTTATAATTAAATAACAACTTAATGAAATACCGCCCGACATGTTATTGTAGGAAGATATTTCTTTTTTTTTCTAATATTAAGGAATATTTAACTTTTGTTGGAGATTGTTTTTATTTCGGTAAAAACGTTATTTGTTTCAAAGTTATTTAATTTTCGTTCTAAGTTGCGTTGTGTCTAAAATTGGTTTCTCTTCCTAAAGTTCAGCAGGAAAACTTTAATCAGCGAAGCCAATCTAATCATCCTTGAGGAGAAAAATCCTTATACCCTATAGAGAGCTAACAACATAACTTTGGAAGAAAACCTCCAGCTATCGGCGGAAGGCCATTAATACAGTAAAGCAAATTCTAAGGTCAGACTGTCTAAAGGCCGGGGCACATAGACTCCGTGATACATTTTACTTTTATACATTCAACTGAAGTAAAAAAAAAACAACGGATGAGATTGGCACAATGAGTACTTTGCTGACGAATATTAAATCAATTTTTATACTCTTTTTAATTTTATTTGTATTTTATTCACTTGTTAATTTAATTTAATTTGTACTTTATTTTTAACCACCAAAATTATTTTATTAAAGTCACAGAGTACAACTGAAAGACAACAAGTTTTAAAAGAAATTAAAGAAAGAGAAACAGTTGATAGCTGTCAAAGTATTCAACGTACGTCAAAAGCTAAAAGTTGACCAACTTTCGTACTTTGCATTGATGGACACGTACTGATTATGACAACGCTCATAAGAAAACATATGTTTTAATCGATTTGTTATTTGAATACGTCAAAGTTTAACGTATGACGGATTCTATGTGCCCCGACTTTAAGAACCGGCAGTGTTAAAAAATTTTAGTAACTGGGTCTTATTTATAATTTTGCAATGGCTCTCATATTGGTGAAAGCTCGAAGATCGAATTTTATTTTTGTCTTAAAACTTATATCAGTTTAGTTGGTATTAATTTCAAATTAAAGCTGTTGTCAGCATTTTATTTTACTTTTTTTTATTAAAAATATTGTCAGAAAATTAAATTTTGCATCTTAATTCAACTCAAACAAAACACTTTTTCTATGGTTTTACAAGAATAAAAAAATTCTTCTTAAAAAATTTATTGTAACCAGAAACATGAAAACATATTACAAACAAATTCGTTGTTCGTTTCAGTTGTTGTTGTTCTATTTTTTTCAATACTCACACGTACGTAAGGTTTTTTTACACCAAAAGAATATAGACGTTTTTACTCGTCTATAAATAGAAAGCGGAGTTGCTTGCAGTATCGCCTTAATAATCAAGATATTGAACAGAGAAGATGCGTGTACCTGAAGATTTATGTCAACAAAATTATAGAGAGCTAAACAAATAAATGGTTATCAAAGAATATAATTTTTAGCTCGTGTAATTCACAATAAAAAAAAAAGACAAAATAAAATAAAACGCAACCATTAATATGTCAATTGTCCTTAACTTTGGAACTATGTACTGGATTATTAACTAACGATATTTCCTTATAATAACTCAGCATTTTATCAAATATTTATAACTAGTAGATGTTAAAAATTTTGTAAATAAAACATATTTCAAGCCTAAAAAGAAAATTGACTTAAAGCGATTACTGTTGTGAACGATATCTCTTTTTACTAATTGTTTGTTTTTAATTTTTATTATTTTTAAATGTTGTTACAAATTTAAAAAAATTTTTTTGTCAACGTGACTTAGTTATTTTTAAAATAATAAAAAAAAACACTTAAATGTTTTTGCTTCCTTTTGCCATTTTCGTAAATAATCTTTGTTTTTATTTGTCGGTTACCCTTTTGTTTTTGTTGAGAGACCAAAAAACAGAAAACAAACACTTAAATAAAATGAGTTTGTCAACCAAACATATTAAGGTTCTGATATTTGTGACAAGTGTTCTTGAAAGATTTAAAAAGAGATTAAATGGTTTTTACACATAAGCCATTTTTATCCTTTCATCATATATTTAAAGAGAAATTTAATGTAACAAAAAATTTACTTCAAGAAAGTTTAAAAAATATTATGCTTAACACAAAAAACATTTAACCATAAAATTTAAAATTTATTTGTTGGTTAGAAAATTGGTGTGTATAAATTAGTACGAATATAAACTAGTGGATTAAGCCAAATCATCAGGCAGCCCGTTACCAAATTTTTAGAAAAGCTATGAGCTTTTTCTTCAAGTACAGAAATTTCATTTACAACATGTTAAAGCATTTGAACAAAAACTATATTTTTTCTTAAGCAAATTGCGGCTCTTTGTTAGCTGCACTGCGTTTTTGGTAAAGTTAATTAAGATCTGGCAACTCCCGCCTATAAAAGACACTTAAATCATATAAAGATACCAAAATAAAAAATCAAGATATACCACATTTCGTGAAGCCTAAAATTTAGCGCGCAGTAATACTGTTTCGTTAACTTATAATTAACCTTTAATGTGATTAAAAAAAACGTACAGTCTGCTTAAAGCAAAACAAAGTGCTGCAGTACAACAAAATAAATAAGGTTATTTGCCTGAAAAAAACAAAGCAATTGATTTTATGTAATTCGCAAGAATAGTTTACAAATTAAATAAGGTTTTTAAAAAAATGGTAACGTTTTAGTTTTTTAAACTGCGGATTTTTAATTCAAAAATACATCTTTTAAAATTTGGTTTGAAATTCTTTTAAATCTGTTGCTCTGGCCAGAAATGTACTCATAATCTGTTGTTTACGAAACATTAGAAACATGCGTCTTAACCAATAAAGCCATTCTGAATGCAACACTCAGGCACCCTAAACGAGATTCGTGCTCACTATATCTCATTTGCCAAACATTTGCTTTAACGAACTCAGCCAACTTCGGCCACACCCGAAGCTTCAGCAAGACTTTAATTAAAAAAAATCATCAAAGTATCGTCTGGTGATTACTACCGGTTTTTGTAAATGCGAACGTAATGTATATTTTTATCTAATTATTCTTTAACACAAATATGGAAAAGAAACGTACATTAGCATTTGCAGAAAGAGGGACATAACTCTTTAAAAAAAAACATTACTTCTAACGCTCAAAGGTACGCTAGGATTCAGCATATGATAGTGACGCCTAGAACTTTGCAAATATACAATTACTTGAAAAACAATAACGACGTTATGTTTCATTTAGAGATTAAACTTGATATATTAGTGTCCACAAGAGGCTTTTCTATTGACCAAGCAGTTGTCTGAATCTTAGCTACATGAGCGGCTTCCCACAGCTATAGTTTTCCCTCTATTTAAGGCTGCAGTTAGACTTGCATCCACAATCTCCTGCGGCTACCGCTGCTTAAGCAATTATTATTTATTATTCTATTAACCGCACCGAACACTAGTAAGTGGCAAAAAGAAACTCGATTTATTCAACACAATTTATATAAGACACAATTTAACATTTAAACGAACAACATTACTTTTTAGCTTTCTTCTTTCAGATATCGAATTTTTAAAAAATTAAAGGGTGTCCCTATAGAAAGGTAATTTTCGCATATATAGTCATATATATTTATTCGTTATAGGCAGACACTTGAAAAAAATTAAAAATGAAGGGTTTCTACAATAGGAGACTTAATAATCGACGTATTAGACAGATTCTTTAAATATTGTTGTTTAAGGGTATTTAAATATTAGTACATATAAAATAAGCAACTAAAGAAAGCTTTGCATATTAGAAAACTAGACGTTTTTACTCGCCATTAAAAAAAACTGCAGTTGCCTGCAAAAGTGAAATCAACGAAAACAATTCTAGGCGCGTCTTATTTTCAAACAAAGATAGCCCATCGCTCAAATAAAACGTAATAATGTTCTTATCCACTTAATAGCCAAAGATCATATTAAACATTTAAACAAATATTTATTTACTTTCTGATTTGAAAAATCTTCTGATTAAAATATACTGTAATCCAAGACAGGCAATTAAGTTAAAGCGATTTATATTATAAACAATAGTTGTTTATTTTATCATTTGTCTATTTTTATTGCTTTGAATTATTGTTGTTCAGGATTTTATTATTTCAGTATTTATTTGTAAACGTGTTTTAGTTATTCTCAAAATAAAAATAACATACAGTCGATTTTAAATTTTTTTTTTGCTTCCTCCTATCATTTCCGTAAATAATCTTTATTTTTATTTATCGGTTTGGCTTTGGTTTTTGCTGAGACATCAAAAAAAAACTCTAAAATAAAATGAGTTTGTCTACAAATTTTATAAAGGTTCAGAAATTTGTGTCAAATTTTATTAAGAGATTTAAAGAAAGATTAACAGCTTTCGTTGTAAATTTGAAAAGAAATTTAGTGTAGCAAAAATTTACTTTGTGAAAAGTAAAGGTATTTTTTTCCTTGTCCTTTTTTGAAGCTGTGTTTTTTATAATGCTAGAAGCAGTTTATACCGCAATTGTATACTAACGAGAGATTATTAAAAAATAGACTTTTTTAAAAATAATTTGCTTCTAACCAACAACATTTAAAAATCAAAATAAAAATTTATTTGTTGATGTCCATATATATTTCAGCCTGATTATTAGGCTTGTGTAGTTCATAAACGAACTATTATATTTAAACGATTCCTTCGTTTGAACTAAGTGAACAAGTTCATACTTTTAAGTATATCTAGTTTATTTTTGAACTATACTTGTATTTTAACTACCAGACAAGATTAACTAGAACCCATGTCTTTGTTTCCTTGTTAACTATTTCCGACATGAAATCAGTGCTGCCATGCATTTTATTTAACATTCGTTATAGCAATGATACGGTATTGTTGCCATCATATTTTAAACAGAACATTTAAACTAAAAGAGCTTTTGAACTTAAGAAAGCGTTTGAACTAAAAGTTGAAAGTACGAATAATACGTCAACAGAACATTTTAACTAAAAGAGATTTTAAACTAAAGAGAGCCTTTGAACTAAATTATGAACTAGTTCATTTTCAAAACATTAAACTAAAAAGAGCGATCACTAAATTGAACTATATAGCACAAGTCTACCGATCATCCAGAAACCCTTATTCAATTTTTTTAAAAAGCTAAAAAGCTTTTTTTGTAATAACGTAAACTTTATCAGCGAAATTAGAATTGTATTTAATTTTGAAGCCGAATACAAAAATGTTAGCAAATTGTTGTTCCTAATTAGTATCAGCACGTCATCATCTCCCCTCACAACATTACAGATTTTCTTTTTGTATAAACCACACCACACACTTTTAGGTGGTAGGAAGTATCTCAAGTTTTTTAAAACTATTTCTTACGACACAATCCATCTTTTTAACGAAATACAGGGTGTCTTAAAATGAAGTTTTTTATGCTTATGAATTCAAAGTTTAAACCGTTTTATGCAGACACTTGAAAATGTATACCCTCTATAAAAACAAGTTCTAAAAATTAAATTAAAAATGAAAGGGTGCTCATAGAGAAGGCCATATTTTAATTTATATTTTCTTTTTTTTTTATCATAACAGGCAAACATTTAAAATTTTAGCAATAAAAACAAAAACATAAAATCTTAAATTGAAGGGTGACACATGACAAGAAGCTTTTCGTGTGTGATTCGAACTCGTACTTGGCTGGTTTATTTATTTAGATATTTAAACTTCACATTCATATAAAATGTTTTTTTTTATCCTTTCCTTGGCTTTATTTTTGAAGAAATAAGGTCCAGTGTGCCGGCAGCATACTGAAGTCTGTAGTGTCTGTTATGAATTGGTTTCACTCAATATGCGATGTTTTTATTTATTCACAAGCCCGTTAACCTAAAAATTACACAATTTAGAATGAATTGAGTTACTGACTGATTTTGAATGCAAATCTGAATAATTTGCAGGCGACATTTAAGTGCCGATCTATTCATAAAAATTTGTCAGAGTATGCAGTATGAAAGCTCGTTTGAAATTTAACCATTTCGCAAATTTTTAACGATAAACAAAGTTTTAGTTGAGAATACCAGCTTGCTTTCATTTCAAGCTGTTTTTGTTTTAAAATGTACTTATTGCTTAACATGTAACAATTAGAATCAGCTTTTTCATCTGTTAACAAAAAGTACATTGAGGTCACCAAAGTGGGCCTTTAATCCACCAAATTGTCTCCAATTTTTACAAATTGAATAATGTTGGACAAATAGTTAAAGCGAATTACAAAAGAGTTTAATACAATAATTTTAATAAAAAAAACAACAAAAAAAAGCATTTAAAAGAAAAGTTTTTCAGAGTTCAATATGGTTATTTAAAATCAGGCAGGATTAATTAAATTCATTTAAAAGGAAGAAAATTAAGAAGTGGTTTGTAATTATATAATTTCAAGCAGAATATAGCAAAAAGCTTTATGCGTCCCAATTTTAAACAAAAAGTTTTTTTACTGATTTGCTGCGTCGTAATTCATAGTTTAAAGAGAAAAAAGATGCTTGATAACTTCCTGATTTTATAAAACTATAATTTGTGTTTAATTTTAAAGTCATAAAGCAAGATCTTGTGCAAACATCATGTTTATGACTTAATTGATTATACTTAAATTAAACGAAGCAAAGAAAAAATTAAAAAGGCGGTTGTTAAAAAAAACAACATCCTTGAAACGTAATTTATTTTCCAATGAATTAATAGCAATAAATTGTTGTTTTCTTAAACAATATAAATTACGTTTTTTTGTATAATTTATTTAAATTAATTGTAATATCCGTACATTTTGCTCGTCCATCATTTTTATGTTTAAATCCAAGCGTCTGCTGAAAAAAAAAACACATTAAAAAGAACATGAATGAGTGGACCGACAAATAGACGGACAGATAGACCAAGTAGACAGACAGATAAACAAAAAATTAAAATGTCTTATGACGTTCTAGTGGTTTTTAAAAAAAATTAAGTTTATTATTATTTTCTGTAAGCATAAGTCGTTTTGTTTAAAACGATTTAAACAGCAGAGAAATTTAAGATTAGGAAAATTTCTAGGACCATAATAAAGATAATAGAAAGGCTGTGTGGTGTGGGCAGTCGTTGATCTCTTCTTATTGAACAGCACATACATAAACGGAAACAACAATTTAAATGTAAATTGCCTTAATGTTTGTGTACGTATGACTTAGGAACAGCCGAAACACATTATTTATATTTAAATTAAGAAATCTTTAGGAATAATACAACGAAGTAAGAAATAATAATAATCACAACCATAAAATTGTATAAGATAACTTCACTAACTGAAGCAATTTTATTTTGTTGAAATGAAATAGTTATTTCACGGAACATAAGTTTAAAGATTTAGTATCTTTTTTTTGTAGCAAAAACATTTCATTTGAAAAATTCTTCTATTTAACAAATCTCACAGAGACAATGTTTTATGTGAGAGTTTCACATGTAATGCTTTGATGTTAAAAATTCCTTTCAACGGATTTGTGTGTCCTTCCATAGAATTTTTATTTAAAAAAACGAAACTAAAAATTTAAGCCAAAATTTTTTTGAAATTACAATAAAATAATGCTGTTTGTTTTATTAGGAGAAGTTTTTCATAAAAAAAAAAAATATTTTTAAAATCAAATTATAGACTTTGCTGTATTTTTACTTTTTTTTAATGGCACTTGTTAAGTTTTAAACATAAGTTTTTGTAGTCAAAAACATATTTTGGTCAAATCTGCGTATGAGCCTTATAAGTGGTAAGAAATTTGTCTCATAAAACTGCCTTCCCCATATCATAAGATCGCCTTTACTCGAAGGCCAAACGGCCCATTGTTATACTACGAAAACTAAAAACCACCCAAGTTTTTTATAAAACTCTAGGACCTCTAGCTTGTATGAACCACCTGAAGCTTTTTGAAAAGTCTGTACGGCCACTTAGTGTCGCTCCTCTAAGATAGTTGCAGTCTTGCAGAGCTGGACAGACGTGGAAAATATGTTGAGCTGATTTTTCCTCCTCCTCAAGCTGACAGCTTTTGTAGCTCTTACTACGGGAAATTCCCATACGTTCCGAAATACGTTCAATCATACAGTTCCTCGTAGCGATATCGAATTTTTCCCATCGCTCTATCTTCATTGAGTGAGACAATTTACATTTATTTATTAAAGATCTCTTGAGTGGTGTTTTCTTTAGCAGTCAGTCTGCTAACATGTTCGAAAGTTACACCAGGGAGGCTCTAAATTTCGCCCTGTGCATTTTTAACGTCCATATTTGACCCGTTTTTGCACATTATGGCCTCATGAGGGCCACCACCTCAAATTAAGGGCCCTAACGGCAGATAGCCTACCCACAAAAATGACAACAGCTGTCGCTTCCCTTACAATTCTCCTCTGGAATACGGTACAGGTATTGGGTACACTGAGTAAAACCGAAAGGTCAAGTTTCACAGAGAAGATTCCTGATTTGAGTTGTCCGTATAGATCGAAACTGCATTTTTTTTTTAACCAAGCTGTTCTTCCATTCATTAATATTAATATGCTTAATATTATATCGTTAAGGTTTTACGTAATATTTTCTTTCAGTGTAACTAGAAACCACTAGCTTCTTTTATAGGCGCATTGAATATTAACTTTCAATTTTAGTTTACCTTTACATTGGGAAACAAACCTTTTCCAAAACCAATTAAGAAAAATTTTTTTTAAAATGTTATTGCTGAGTAGTTAAGTGTTTTAATTTCTTCAGTGTATTAGATATTAACTTTCTATTTGATTCCAAAACTAATTCAAAATGCTGTAATACCAACAAATAAAAAATGAAAAGACAACAATAAGAATAAATCTATTTAAATGTGTAGATAAGTTAAAGTACTCTTACTTTTTAAATGTGTAGTGAAATGCCACAATTTTTCAACACCAAGCAACCCACCTCTGCCAATCCAATACTCGTTATTGTTTGTTTTATGTTTGCAAACTTCTCTAGCTACAGTTTTAGTATAAAAAAGTAAGAGTTATAAAAAAAAGAGAAGCAGAAACAGAAACAGAAAAATATTCATAATAGTGTCATTATCATTTTCAGTAAGTGGAAAGTTTATGCAAATTTTATTTTAGCCCCATTCGGAATGTGATTTTTGTTGTCTTACTCAAAATGGTGGAAAAATAAACCGTTGGATTTGAATGGTGTGAACCGTAAAGACCCCCTGAACATTTTTTATTGCACATTCTGTCTAAACACTTTACTGACTAGCTTAAGGTTATTCATGCTACTTGCACAGTTATATTTTTTGTTTAAGCAACTAACAACTTGTTGTAGGTGTAGTTGTTGTTTTTTGTGTTGCTTATTTTCTTGGGTACTTAATCATAATTTATCAATAAATTTTTTTTTTTTGTTTTGTTTGGTACTCTGTGTATTAATGTGAGATTCTGTAACGTCTACTAAAATCATGAACAGTCAGACAACTGTGTAATGTATTCACATAAAATATGTTAATTTGTATTGTGTTCTTGGGTTCCTTTGCATCTCTGTGATTTGTAGAATAACTTAGTGAATAATATTATTCACTTTATTCACTTTATAACTTATTAAAAAGGTCATTGAAAGAATTTGCCTGGATTTTTTTTTTTTGTGTTGTAGAGATATGTTGATTTCGAAGGCCTGTGCTCTTAATCATGTCATTTGAAAAGAAAATATATGTATTAGATACAAATATAGTAAATTTTTTAAGAGCAACTAGATAAGTTATATTTTAAAAAAAGAAATAATGAAACTTAAATAATTTTTTGCTAAAGAAGTATTTTTTATTTTCGAACCGTTGATTTTGACAGTGGCACTTTGCTTTTAAGCTGATGCACATATTTTAGGGCTCGTGTTTCAAAGGTTTTAAAAGTATTGAGGCTAAATCTCAAGAAGACATACTTGCACTTATTATCTCAGGATGCTTTTTTGTTTCCGAAAAAAAAAAATATAAAACATAAAACCATAGCAGCTCTTTACACTGCTTTTTTAAGTGATGACTTGATGACTTTTTAGTAAAAAAAGGCATCCTTGTAGTTTTATTTAAATGGCTTAAAACACAAACTCGATTTTAATTACCTACCACAGCAATTGTAAAATTCGCTGAATTTTTTGAACTGGTTTTATTTCTTTACGATACTGACGCTGTTCAACTTTAAAATTGCAACGCTCTTGTACGTTATTTTTTTGACACTGGCTTTTTTTTTGTCTTTTTAAGCTTCAGAAAACAAAGGCCTCACTCACTGTTTGGAAATGTTAAGCAATTTTGCTGTCCTATAACATGGTGACATTGAATATTCAACAGATTTTATTAACAATTTTTGCACAAGTCAACTTATGCATCTCTTCTATATCAGTGAAAAAAAAACTCTACATTTGATCTCCGTTTTTTGCAGTCATAATGAACAAAAGTTTTTCTAGATGTGTTTCTTTATAAAGATTGTACCAAAGTATAAATTTTTGAACTAACCAATATCCAAATGTTTTTCTATTTAAATTATGTCTTTTTAATAACTTATAAAATACAGAGAATAGTATTACCCACAGTATACTAGAGAAGTGACCTTCACGTCTTTGCCTTTAAAGATTTCAATTACTTTTTTGCGTAAATGTGACGGAGTTTCGTTAAGATAGCGCTAAACTATCTTAGATCTTTAGATATTTAAATAAAAATCAGTCAATTTAAAGTAATCAAAAGGTGAAAAGTCTAAATGGCCGATTCTAATAACAAAAGCAAGAAAGTTTACGATTGTTTCTTGTGGCACAATCTTAAGGATATTATTACGAAAAAAAGTTTTGACAACTCTACATGCGCATGTATTGTTGTAATTGTGCTCAATAGAGCTGAGTACATTCTTATTTCATCACAAACAATGTGTGCTGTGTTTCAATAACATTACCAGAAAAGTTAACTGACCGCGGTATTGCGATGGTGCAGATATCTGTATGTTTACTTAAATAAAAAGTCATGAGTTCATGTCCCATCGGTGGCAAAAAATATAAAAAATATAATTGTGGTTGAAAGATTCCCGAAGTCTAAGTTATCATAGGCGGCTGTATGATAAGACAAGAAGAAGACTCAGCTGGCGAAGATAGTTACATTATGATGAAAGTGGCTGTATTCATTACAAGAAGCTGGTTGTTAAACAGGAGATGAGATTGTAATCTTGAGCTCCGGCCACAGTTATAAAGTAGTGTGGTCCTTATGGTTGAGTGTTGGCGCTTGTTCAGTAAAATGGCATCGCACAGTTCGAGTCTTGTTTGAGTAATACAATAGCCTAGTATTAATGTCTGGATGTTAAGTAAATCAGAGATAATGGGAATAAATATAGCCAGAGCTAGGAAGAAAATGTGAATGCATATGCATTTACAATTTAAAACTATCGCTAAATAATTTTTTAAAAAACAAAGATTTTTATTTCAAAATGGCTTAAATGTACGCTTAACAGGGGCATGACATTAGTCCTTCCTGGGACATGATTGGGGGAAAACGGTTGGCTTTCCGCCAGAATGTGTTCGTTATTTGGTATGATTTATTATTAACTAACTTTTGCCTTAAACTTTGTCTGTTTTGTTCGATAGATGCTAAAAGGACTTATTGTACTTTTTAATTTATATAAAAATTAATCCATAATACAAATTTCAGGCAAACAGGTTTTGTCTTTAAGGCGTGATTGAGCAACAAACATCCAAACGTCCAAACTTTCACCTTAATAATATGAAAAGGATTAGTAGGATTTTTATTTCTTATTGCAGCTGCTTTCGTTTTAGAAAAAATGTGTTACATGAATCAAACAGCTTTTTATATGACACATTTTTAGAAGAAATAAAGTAAAAATTACAAAGGAAGGAAACTTTTGCCTAAACGGAACAATTCCCTTATACGCAGGATATAAAAAAAGATTATTATTATTGCCAAATTGCTTTTTGTCACAAACAGTTTCTTTCACCTAAGTAGGTCATTTTCATCATTTTCTTTTTGTCGATTCCACATAACATAAGATTTGTTAAGAGTTTAAGTTAATCACTTCTTTGTCATGGTACGCATATTTCACATTTATTTCTTTATGCATGTAATCCTTGAGATTTCACATTTTGCTTTTTTTAACGTACACACAAACGTAACTGTTTTAACGGTAAATGATCCTTGTATCCTTTGACTTAAGCTTAAGATATGTAAATGAAAGAGAAATTGTGTCAAGAATTCGAAGGTTAAGTTTTCATAAATAAACAGCGCACAGTAGGGTATTTGGCGAGATGGATGAGACAATATTTTATAATTTGATTTTTTGTAAGAGAAATAAAATTTAAGCTTATAATTTCATACAATATTTAAGCTGTAAAAATAAAACCTCAAAAAAAACATTTCTGATGAGTTAGAAGTTTTTTTTCAATTATTTGTTTAAAATTTTAATCAAATTAAGGTGAATTTAGATGATATTGATATATTTAACTTAACTGCTGTGAAACAATTCAATTACTACTGTCTTGATTTAATGATCAAATTGGCATCTTTGAAAGGGGAATTTAGTATCACTGAATTCCTACTCCTATTCCTGGAGTAAATTAAAGTCAAAACTTTATGCCACCAAATGCACAACTATATTTGGCTATGCGGAACCTTCACCATATATGTAAGTCTAGTTGAGTGAAGTAACTCCAATCAAAAAAACAAAAACAAAGAAAAAATTATTGGAGTGACGGAGGATTAAAAGAAAGGATAAATTTTTACGTATACCATGTTATCTTTTGAAGGGTAACAGGCAGACACTTTAAATTTTCAAATAAAACCATAACAAATATTAAAAAGATAGAATTAAAAACTAAATATTGAAGTATTGCTCAAAATGATACAGAAGCCTACGTTTAAATTGTTTAAGTTTAAATTGTTAAAAAAAAATGTTTAAATAAAAGCAAAATATATTGATTATTTTATATTTACAATTTGTTACGACGATTTACCAATAAAATAATCAGCAGTAGAATTGGATTCATTACGAATCATATGATTCATTTAACAGATATTGGGTGCGTCATATCCCAAAAAAGAAAAGGGCTAAAAAAGACAAAGCATAACTCTTAAAATATAAAACTTCTAAATAAAAAATGTGACATATGACCCAAAAACTTATAAACAGTTCTCTAGTTACAAAAATGAATAAATAGTCTGCTACTCAAACAATAGAAAAATTTTTCTTTTTTTTTATTAAAATTCTTTTGTAATCTAAACTTCTTTTTTTTTTTTTTGTTATGAAGGACTTAACAACCTCACATCAAATACAGTAAAAGCAATAAACCATAAAAGGCTAATAAATAACATTAACATATTTTCTTGCTTTTCTAATATTTGACGCGTTTCTGCGTTACTAATTTGACACAAGTTGCCGCGTTTATACACCACATTAAATAGTTTGTAGCATGCCTTACATGATTCTGTTTCCGCTTGAACATCTTTTAAATCTATTTTGCATTTGATGTTTGTAAAATAACCTTAAATCTGAAGTAATTTTTCAGAGAAAAACACTTTAAAACTCACAGACACACAGACTGTTAACAGTTGAGTTAAATACTTGAAAATGAAACTAATATTTCTTAGGAAAAGAGGGTTAAATTTAAAAATAGATTAAAAACATAAAACATACGTTAAATGTTTAAGCCACAAATTGAAATAAGATGTAACAAATTGGACGATTGTGATTTAAAACAAATTTTACTTTTATTTTATTAAATTATTCAAATATTTAAGAAATATTTGGTAAGATTACTGTAAAGGTTTTTAAATTATTTGAGAAACACATTTGTGACTGCATAAATACTTACGAGTATGTCTTTACATAGTTTTATATCTTGATATTTTAACGGTTAAATAAGTATTATTTTTAAAGTAATTGTTTAACAGTAAATAATAAGAGTAAGGATGTGAAAAGCGAATTCTTAAATTGCCGCAATTTAGAAATTAAGTATCCAGGGACTTATAAAATTAATACCCGATTTTTTAAGAATTTTTTTTAGTTTTATCGTATCTATAAAGAAATATTTATACATTAATTTGTTTTTATTTATTCTAAAATACAAATGCCAAGATAACAATACATTGCTACTTTTTTAAAAATGGCTTAAAGTTTTTTCGACAAGAAAAAACTCGTTTAGACTGTTCGGAAAACGTGGACCGATCTTGTTGATTTTCAAAGGCAAAATTTCCGAAACTATGTCTGATTGATTGGCGCATTTAAGCTTTCTTTGGCTTATCTAGTGCCTCGGCAAATAAATTTTAACCCGAACACGGACGGACATAGCTGAATCGAGTTCGCTGTGCATAAGAACTCAGAATATATATGGGGTCGAAAATGTGTGATGTTACAATTACTAACAAAATGATAAATTTAGACATACCCTTTTTTCACTTGTGGTGAAGGGTGCAAGAACATGATGACCACCTTCCTCCCGATGTCCTTTTTAATATACAAACCATATCTCGTTTGCCTCACTACTGCCATAATTTTCCACCTGTCTATGCAATTTTTAAATAAAAACTACTTTTTATGGGTAGTACACGATTACCATCACATGCAGCCTTTTACTGGAAGACACACTTCATTCACGCAAAAGCCTTTGGTTCAGTTATAGTTCTTAGAGTGACCTGCATCATATTTAGTGAGTTTTACTTCAAATTGTGATTCTTGAGATATGATTAATAATTATAATTATGGTGGAGTGCCTTCCGCTAAAAGACGGTCGCAAAGCTTTTTGTAGAACGTCAGTTAACCGGGTGTCAAATATTTAAGCCGGTCAGTCTCACTGCTTGGCATCGTCCTATAAGGAACAAACAAATATTAAAGAATCTCCTTCGGCTTATAGATTATAAAAATGTTAAAAGTAGCAACTGTAGATCTAAATCAAAATTTCATTTTAGAAAAAAAAAATATGATTAATTTTACGTGCTGTTTATGTATTACAGGCCATCTACCCGTCTAAAAAATTTATATGGAAATAACTTAAAAAACTGATTGATTTTCATATAAATTTTTCAGATTAGATGATCGCCCTTAATACATAAACAGCACAATAATTTGATTTGAGGTTAAAATAATAAACTTGATATACCCCAAACCAAACTAGAAATATATTAGGATACAAGTAATAGTGTCCTTCACATTCACATAGATACATTCGTATAAACTGATGGAAGTTTAATTTTGAAAACCATAAGGCGAAATGACAGGGTTTTAAAATTAAAAGTAGGCAGGAGAAATCTTTTCGAATTCCTTTTACACATTTTAAACAAACGCACGCACAGAAAGAGAATCACAACCACACTTTCAATGACAGCTGGCTATATGTTTTGTTTTGTTTTATTTTCATAAACATACTCATACATTTGTACAAAACATGTCTGGTTGTGTGAGTTTAAGGAGGGGTAGTTTGTTTAAAAATCAGTAATGAACAAATTTGTACAACTGTATTATTAAAGCACAAAATTATTTCGCCAATGAAGTAAAGTACCATTTATCAGAGGCAAATAACACTAAAGTACCACAGAGAAAGCATTGTTACATTTTTATGATAAAATTAGTGACACAATGGTCTTTTCGATATTAAACCTAAAAATTTCTAAAGAGAACTTGTTGGAAATCCTTTATCCATTTTTCTATTGAGACTACAAAGGAAATAAGTAGAAACTGTGAGTTCATTATTAAGATCCACAAGACTACTAACAGACGTTTTCCCTGATATTAAAGACCTTTTGGTCTCGTAGACCTAAAACTGGCAAGTATTTTTTTCTATTGAGACTACAAAGAAAATTTTGGGGCTTATCTCTTGGATGACGATCTTCGACAATGATGTAGATTTTAAAAATTTAAAGATTTTAATTTAAGGTGGTCTGTATTTATATACTTCCGATCTTCAGCTCTTCTTAAACAGAATCGATTCAAAGCTATCTGGGTTAAATGGTACGTGGGCAATCGTTAAAACAAAACAACTCAACAATTATTTCTGGCTGTAGAATAATTCAAAGGGTTACCTACTTCATATTCTTTCCACCATCTTTTAGATATTTTTCAAAGAACTAAGTGCTAAGTGTAAGGACGCAGGTGGTCAGGATAACATTTTGCAAAATATTTTGAATTCTTCGGCCACTTAGATGAGAAAAAATATTATTCTAGCTTTCATAAGAAACTCTCTACTGCTTTTTACTGTAATTAAAATAGACGCTTTAATAGCCCAACACATCGAGATCAGTATTTTTAAAGCCTTTTTGTTAAGGAAAAGGCTTTGACTATCCCATACTCACTTTCGGAAGTCTAAGATAACTCAAAATCTTATCGATCCATGGAAAATAATGCATAGAAGTAAGGAGTTAATTAATCAATTTCACAACGATTTAATATGCTCCCTAAACATAAAAGCAAATATTTCTGGGCTTAATATAATTTTTATCCCTTTTCGATTTTGGACACTAACTACAGTCAAATCTTTAAACTATCACTTTCTACCAACCAATTTTGAATTCCTTTATGTGTTCTTTTTTGTGTACTGGTACTACAAGCCACTTATTAACTTTTGAATGTAAATATTAATAGTCTTCTTTGATAGAAATATGAAATGGCATGTAGGTCAATGTAAGGATCATTACACGAAAAAATAACCAATTAAATTATCAAAATTTAATCTTACTAAAAGCAATAAAATTTTTGGTTTTCTCTTGACTAGTTAAGAGCCTTCATAGCAGAAAAAGGTACTAATTTTTATGTGTTGGTACTATTTAATATTTTTTTTCTGTAGTCTATTGGTACTCTTTAGTTTAGTTGCCCGTTTGTTTTCACCTTAGAGCCTACACAAAAACTACAATTACAACAATTATCACTTACAGAAAATGTTTGCCTCTCTTGCCGATTACCTATGCAGGCCAACGGAAAAACAAACACTACAACAACATCTACATTTTAATATAAAAGACGGGGTTGAGAAATAAATGCAATCACGTCTCACAAAGGAATCAGTTTAATTTTATTTGGAAACAGCGTATGTTGTTGGCAGTAAAGGATGGTTGAAGAAATAATAAATTTAAAAAAGAAAACAAAAAAATTTAATTAAGTGAAAATATTCTAGTGATAAACAAAAAAATAAATGTTTTGTAATGAAACACAAAATTAAAGAGAAGAAATGTAAAACAGGAATTTTTCCTTAAACGTAAGATTTCTTAAAAATACAAAAAAACGAAAAGAAAATAACCCTATCGTTGCATAATGGAGCGTCGTAAAGCAAATCGTTGTTTGTATGCTAAACTTGCTAGTAAAGATCCGCGTACGGTTAGTGTTTCAAGTTTACGGCGATCACGTTCAATGCGTGCTTCGTTGCGCATGTTAAAAGGAAAATTAAATCAAGCCAACTTAACAATATCGCCCTTTAAATTTAATAATCCGTTGCATGAACGTGATCACAATTATGAAAAATTTTACAGTGACGAAGAAAGAGAATCGGAAATTAAAAAAATTAAGGAAGCTACTCCTAAAAGTGGTAAAAAATTATTAAAACAATTGACACCGTCCATAGCTGCCAAAATGAATGATTACACAAGCTGTGAGAAAAGTGAGCAGCAACATATTGATGACTTAATGTCTGCTTTACCTATTGGCAATGTACCGCGTAAAGCTTGTAAATTACTACAAATACCGGAAAGCTATTGTCAAAAATATTTAAAGGAATTGCAGCAAGAACAACGTTTACGTACTTCCTCAAACTCCTCTACATGTTTTAAGAACACTCAAGATGAATTGGATGATCTTTCGAATGTTCAAAGTAAAAAATGCAATAATCACATTTTAGAGGATTTATCTAAAAGTGTTGGTCAAGGAATTTATGGTACAACACGCCTGAGAACAGCTACAATTCGTAAACCAATGCCGTACCTGAATAGCAGTAGGTGTTTTTTGTTTTTGTTTTTCTTTTCTTTTTCTTAATTATTCTTGTACTTCTTGTTTAAATCTTAAGGTATGATTTTTACTAAAAATCATCCTTTTTTATAATGTGTATGTGTTTGTATCTCAGAGATTTTTTGTATTTTATCCTCTTACATTATGCTGTTGTGTTTGTGTCAATTTAGTGTTGTTGTTGTTAATTTATGTCTTTCGGTAAGGGCTTGTGTTTGTTAAGAAAGATAGACTTAATAATAAACTTAGGGTTTCCTATTTAAGATCTTTAAGTTTAAAATTTAAATTTTTATTTAGCAAAACAGTATTCATAATAATTGTGAGTTTAGCAAACCTTCTTGATATTAACTTGGTGACATTTAGTAGGTAGTTAAATTGTCAGCAGTTGTGATAAGTAAAGGAAGCAATAAAACACTTTTGGTTAACAGACTTAAAAGAATTAGGATTAGGTATTTTTAGAATATGAAATACAAAAAGGAAATAGAGTCGAGGTATAGTTATTTCTACCATACAGGTTATTTATTTCCTTTTACATTTTTATTAGAGAAACCAAAATTACCAGCGTTAAGCCAATTGATATATGCAGAATTTAGAATGTTAACAGCAACAGCAATTTTACTAACAATTTTATGGTTTACGGGGTTGAGTGAATATAAAAAAAAAATATTAATAAAAGGAGTTCAACCAGTAAGAATCTTAGCCTGTTTTAACAAAACCATTGTATCACCATAAAATTGTCATATCTTACATTGCAAAAAAAAAAAAATTAAGTCATTCAAAATTAAATAATTCCGAAAGGGGATGTGTAAAAACAGTTTCGTTTTAATTTGCTTTAAAAGCACTTGAGGTTAAAATACGAGTTCTTTAACTAAATTTTAAGTATTTCTTTCTGTGTACGATATTTTTAGCTCACAGCCTATGTTTACTAACATGCAAGCAAGTTTAATATGAAGTAGGAATATGTAAGACAATTTTGCGGGATCTTATATGGGCTAGCCGTTCAAAAATGCTGTGATAAGTACAAGCGCTGCAGGTTTGGACGATTTTCCTCTAAAATTTGAGTACTATTGTGCTTATAATATATATTCCGCTACTACACCAGATGGTAATTATTATGAGTCTCATTATAATTCGAATAAGAACTGCAGACCTTTTTCGTTAATTTATGAAACTATTAAGTTAGATCATTTCCTCAGTTGCAATGTATAAATTATTTCAAGAGATCGCAAATAACGATTATTTAATAAATCTTAGCCAAAACAACAAAGAGTGATATATTCGGCTGTGACCAATCTTATATACCCTTGACCATATATATAAATCAGGTTTGGTGAAGTAACTCCAATTAAAAAAACCAATATTGCGGCGACAGAGAATTAAAAAATAAGAAAAAAAAAATAACTTACTGTACATAATTTTACATAAAAATGTCATCGGCCCTTAATGGGTTAAGCATTTTTAATATGGGCGGGCGCCAGTTTTTTCCCTTGATATTTTTTGATTTCATTTTAATACTCTACATATTTGTTTTTTGCTTGGAATTATTTCACTCTACTAGCTTTGTTACAAGTGATATAAAAAAGTTAAGGACAGTTGCGATGTTTTGCCCACTGTCTGGAAGAATATGGGCAGATCCTGTAAAGTTTTCAAACCTTGTCTGATTGATTGGCATATAAATTTTTTCTAGCTCACCTAGTGCCTTGGTAACACGGACGGACATTACCCAATCGACTTTGCTATGCATAAAAACTTGGAATATACTCGTACATAAATGTGTTTTATGGAATTGTTAATATTAGTTTATTCGAGTTTTATAAAAAAAATTGTATAAATTTATTTTTCAAGTTTGTTTCTGCTGGAAAAGTAACACATTTATCAAGGGTTTATTTTTCGATTAAAATGTAGCAGTTATTTATTTATTTATTTTATTTTATTTTTTTTTTTTTTTTTTTTTGATATGAGTTTACAAGAAATCAGCATTATGTCTAATACATCATAAAAGTTGGAATTATGATAACAAATTTAATTTCACAAAAACTCGCGATTTCACAAAAAGAAAAGATTGTTAATTTTTCCCAATCAGAATTTAAACCAAACAAATGAAATAAGAGGCCAGAAGAAACAAATATTTTCATATAAGAATCAAACTTGCTCCAACAATTTAAAGTTTCATCTCAAAAGCCAGGATTTTTTTTTAGAAAAAAGCAATATCACCAAAATTTCCAAATTTTTAACATGAACAAATATTTTTCTGACACTTGAGAAAATTTTTTTTGACT
This sequence comes from Cistogaster globosa, assembly GCA_937654795.1. NCBI lineage: Eukaryota > Metazoa > Arthropoda > Insecta > Diptera > Tachinidae > Cistogaster > Cistogaster globosa. Next base: position 59,813,537 of record OW569403.1, on the reverse strand, counting down.
ATTGCCGCTCCGCAATATAATTTATTTTAATTTTTATGACTATTGTATTCTAAAAGCTATAATTTTACATTGCTTTTTTTTACTTTGTTAACCTTAAGCTTAATGCTAGGAACACAACTGGGGGCGAACGACAAATTCGTCCTCAAAAATACTTTGTGTAAATTCGTTGTATCAAGCACAAAACCGACAAATAAACAGAGCTGTTATAATTTTTAAAGTTGTTTACTTTTTGTAAGCTGAACATATAAGAAATAATATTTAAAAATGAAACATTAACAAAAACACCGACTAAAAATTATTTTTATATTTAAGTGTTGCAAAATAAAAATATATAGTGTTTTTAGGTAAAATAACTTAATTTAATAAAATACTTAGAAACTTAACCCAACCAAACAAGGTCTTACTGTACTGATTTGTTGTGGTTCGCGGTAGACTTGTGCCACATAGTTCAATTTAGTGATCGCTCTTTTTAGTTCAAAGTCTGAAAATGAACTATATCAAAATTTAGTTCAAAGGCTCTCTTTTGATCAAAATTTCCCTTGGTTCAACTTTCAACTTTTAGTTCAAACCTTTTCTTTAGTTCAAAGCTCTTTTAGGTTCAAATGCTCTTTTTAAAATATGATGGCAACAACACTGTAGCATAGCCACAACGAATGTTAAATTAAATGCGTGGCAGCACTAATTTCATGTCGGAAATAGTCAACAACAAAAAAAGGACATGGTTTCTAGTTTATCTTGTCTGGTAGTTCAAATACAAAGTATAGTTCAAAAATGAACTAGGTGAACTCAAAAGTATAAACTAGTTTACTTAGTTCAATCGATGGAATCGTTTACTAAAAACTAGTTCGTTTATGAACTACACAAGTCTAGTTCGCGAATCGAAATCTTGATTATGTGCATTTTCATATTAGGAGAAGCATTGTATTTTACGACGAATATTCGTGACCAAGAATTCGTTGTTCGTCCTAGTTGCGTTCCTTGCATCATATTATTTGACTTTTGTGTCAAGAATTTTCAATTAAAAAAATATTTATATTTACATAATCATCTTCAATCAAATAGATATCAGTTGAAGAAGGAATTTTATGATACCGAAAAACTTTAAATTCGACGGAAGCTAATTTTAAGAAGTTTGAAATCAAAAGAAAGTAAATAAAAAGTAACTTATGTGTCTCAACATAAAAACAAGCATTACTTTTGCCCATTTAAGGGCTAGAATAACATTTTGTTTTTGTTTAAGTTAATGGAAATAATTTTTAACCAAGAAAATCTAAACAAAGAAACTGGGCTCTTGAATCATTTGTACTAAATATTATTTTAAATAAAGAAACTATAAGTTCAGGGTGTTTTTATCTAATATTTTTTATTTAATAATTTTTTTTATTTAATAATTATAAGTTGACCTGTGTTTTTATAGTTGATAAGATTTGGTTCAGCTTAAGTTTATGTTAAAATATTAAAAATAAAAAACAAGAAATATATTTGAGAACATCATTTTCAAGCCGTGTTTTGATTAGTACTGGAGAGAGATAGTGTTAAGTGTTTGTTGATAGTGGTGGGTAGAGTTAGTTATGTTCGTTACGTTACTGTCTATTAAAATGGTATAATGCAGGTAGATTGCTTGATATCTGTCATGTTTACTGAAGGTATATAATTTTAATATAATACACCTACTTATATAATTAAACTTAGTAAAAAACCATTTGCTTCTCAAACTCCACACTCACAGCTCTACCTCCTCGTCGCTTTTCTGCTCTTTGCATGACCCCGACCTTACGGTTCGTTTATTAATTTTGTGTTCGTCTTCCAAGAAGATACTATATTTTTAAAACTTACTGGGTTTCTTTTTTTATATATTTTCGAGGTGAACGCCCTTCCTTGTACATATGATAGTGCGCTTAACTAGCTTTCAGACAAACAAGAAAGAATTATTCAAATAATAATAACATGTAATATGGTACTTAAGCCAGTGTTGATATAATTTAGGGTTTTAAATTTATATCCCTCTAAAATTGGACAACTCAAGCCTTTTTGTAAAACATTTGAATTGAAATTATTTTGAATGTGTAATGTAATTTAAATACAATTGAAAAATATTTAACTAGCTTGATATACAATTTTATTTCAAGAATTTTTAAATGGAAAAAATATTTTTTTTTTGTGTACAGAAAACTATAAAGATATTGAAAAATTAGAAGAAAAATGAAAAATTTTAAAATGAGTTATAAATGAGTCCACAAATTATGTTTGTCTTAATATATATGAATATAGCATTAGTAGTAAGACTCTTTATCCTTTATTTTAGGTTAAAAGTTTATCCACACACTGAGAGAAAAACTTGTAAAAATTTACGAATAGAAAATCTCAGTTTATTTTAATAAACGTTTACAAAGATTCATTCAAAACGTAAATTACAGACCCTAATTTTTAAAGACTTGCTAAGGAGCTTTTTAATAGAAAAAACTTAGAAAAACTTACAATCGTTTTTACTAAAAATGTAGTCAAAGACTTTTTCTCTTAAATAAAGAAGCAAAAATAAAAAATAATAAACAATTCTACTACTATTATAAATGTGAAAGTTTTCACGCCTAAACGATTAAACCGATATTGTTAAAATTAGTAAAAAGTATATCCAAGCATACTTTCAGGTGTTACAACGTTTGGAACTATATATCAATTTTGTACTAATTAGGTAGACATTCAACTCCATATATATATGGAATATAATTTGCAGCTAAAAATTTTTGGATCAGTATAGACATTTTTTTTTTTATTTGGTAGATTTTCATTACCATTAAAAATTATTTGATTTATAAAATTTCATATAATAATATACAAATATATATAATAATAATATAATATAAAAATACACAACTTTAATGCTTCATTTCTTTCATTTTTATTTTAACTTTTATCTACTCCCCCAATTTAATCATTTTACCTCATAAAAAATTATTGTAAATTCTCTACAACTTATTTTCTGTTCTTTAATCTTAGTTCTTTTTATTCAATTTCGAAATACAAAAAAAAAAAATTAAAACAACTCTTGCAGGTGTTATTGTAATAATGATTCAAAATCGCCTTCAAAGACTTTACTACCCAAGAGCAATTGCTTACGATCGTCGGGTGCCCTTATAAGACAAAAGTCATTTCATACTCTCTCTGAATTGGTAAAACTATGTCAAAATAAAAATATACAGCCCAAGGATGGTAAGACGAACATAACAAAAATATAAATTATTTAAATCATACCCCAAAAAATTTATATGACACATTTATTTCTACATTCAGACGCTTTATAAGGAAATACCCTGACAATCATAATGAAAAAAATACGCAAACATATTTAATTTAACATCTTGTGCAAACTGACCCTCATGCAATTACAACTAATAAAATACTGGATGTGGGCTACATTAAACAAAATATATAATGATCATTTTACAATCACCAAATTTCAGAGAATAAAAATAAATTATCGCTTTAACATTTTTAAACAGATCCCATATAATCGCATTAATACATTATAAAGGCAAACAAACCATATTTAATGTTTTTAAGCATTAAGAGATTTAATTTTAGTTATTGTTAATTTAAGCTTATATTTAACTTTTTACGTTATGACAACACTACGTTAAAAAAAACAAACAAAAAGCAGACTTAACCTTAATTTTTTACGCTAAGCTCTTAAACTTAACTCATCGCATGAACCTTATCTACAAAGTACTGTGTGCACGTTTTGGGTTTACCACCTCCAATCCAAAGAAAACATTACATACTTTCGTCATCTTACAATCAAGGTTACTGACCTTCATGGCTATTCTCGCTATATCTCTTATGCACTCGAAGCATACACAACGATGCACGTCATAATGTCTAAGGACATAATGTCCAAGGCCTTTTGTCGCATTCAAATGTGACATAATGTCAATGGACATGACATAATGTCAATAGACATTATGTCAATGGACACTAAAAAACTTCATAGTGACCATGAACATTGTGTCGTTTTTAGTATGGACATAGTGTCACTTATAAAAGTGTCATAATGTTCGCACTTAAAACAACAACGATTTCGCTTACCAAAGATAGCCTATCCATGGACATTATGACATGTCACCAACACAATTTTGTACAAAAAATCGACCTAGAGGGACAGCTCTAGTCACCGAAACAAAAATACCTAATTTTGCATTGAGTGAAATTCTTTATCTTAAAAATATCTCTGCTATTATGTTGCAATTTTACGTACCAAAATCATTCACTTTAGTATCATTTTTGTAAGGGTTCCATACCCAAAGATTAAAAACGTAACCCTATTGTTTTCGTCCGTCCGCAGTCACAGCTCTATCCCTAGACCAGTAGCAGGTGTATTACTATAGCAATAAATACAAATACTAACAATGTAATATTATCACGTGACATAAATGCATACATAAGCATTGAAACTATATCCGCTACAAAAAATTAAACCTTAAAATTAAAGGTCGTACCAAAAGTGACATATTTTTCACTTAGGAGGCCTATTTTTGAACCGCAATGGGCAGACTTTATACCTCTATGTCCACTTTAAGTACAAAAGATTTAAAATTAAACTGAAATGTAAAGGGTGTTCCTATAGTGACGAGATTTTAAAGCATATGGCTTTAGTTTTCTAACCATAGCAGGTCGACGTTTAGCATTTACACAGAGAATATTCACATATGGCCGCTATAAAAATAAATCTAAACAATAAACTTTAAAATTAAAGAATACTTCAAGAGAGGTCGTAATTACGAAGAATATTGCCTTATCTTTTATACCATTATAGGCAGACATCTTAGATTTTTAACAACAAATTGAAAAAAAAAATATTATTCAAAAATAAAAGAGTGGCCCATACATTGCACGAAACCCTTCGCTTGTTAATCGTACTCGCTTTTGGCGTATTTATTAGGGTCTTACTTCTTAAGTCACGGCAGCATATTAATTAAACCCAATTGGCACATTTGGGACTATTAAGGAAGTCGTCAAGATAAAAATAAGCTTCATTGCTTAAAATGTCTTTGCTTAAGAAATCAGCATAAGCTTTCATATGCTCAATAATTTATTCAATTAAGTCTTATTAGCCACTAGATTTTATCATAATGTCAAATTTATATAACTGCAATTACTAAAAAAATATTGTTGAAAATTAAGACATTTAGATCTTTTGTGTTTTACCAACACTGAACTGTATTCAATCATCAAAGTTACAAGTTAACAAATCAAGTTTTTAGAAAAATTTCTTCAGCTCGCAAATTATATAAAATTTCTATTTTGGAACACTCTTTATAATTAAAATACTAACAAAAAATTTACTTAATTCTGCCAGTGTGTCATAATATAGTTTTTTGCTGAGACTACTAAAGAAGTATTTAGGGGTACAGAGAAACCTCATTGGCTCGTTTTGTTTAAAACTATCTTTGAAATATAAATTTTCTTACTTGGTTTCCTATCACAAAATAATTCGGAAAAACCCTTTGAAAGGGGCTAAACCGCCGCCAGTACAAATTTATCCCAGCTACACTTTTTCCTCTTTCGGAACTTCTAATATATGACACTATTTCCCTCCTTCAAAAAAATCCTATGTCGGTTATTTAAATTTTTAATATAAGAAAGTGAGATTTATTTAAGTATAACTTTAAAAGAAGATACGCGCAGTTTTCAGATCTCAGTATTCAATTTTATGCATTTTTAGGCCATTCCCAAAATATCGTCATTTACTGCAAAACTAACTTCCATAAGTCGCTTTTTTAATTGTAGTGTTGTTTGGTTAATGGTTTTATTTTTTTATTATTAACTTATTGTTTTTAGTTTATTTATTATTATTATTTTTTTTAATTTTTAATTTTATTTTTTTTTCCACTCCTAAAGATAATATACTACAGAGTAGTTTTAGTCCAGGCAAAAGTGCAACATTGCGATCAGATCGCCCCTCGTATAATCATAAACACAGCAGGATTCATAGCAAACATAATAACCAACATAACAGTACCAACAACAGCAATATTGATAATGATGACAATTTAGTCATCTTAAGAAAACCCTCAACGTCATTAGCAAACACAATTTTATCAACAACAAGCTCATCATCGACAAAATTAGCACCATCGACAACAACAACAATAAATCATCTACATCAAATAAATTTGCTACAACAACATAATAGTAATAATTTTAATAGTCTAGATTATAATAAAAATTATCAAGACGAGCTTCAGCCTCAACATCAACAAGAAAAATATAATGAACGTGAGAACGCGACATTTCGTTGGTCTGAACAATTGACACAAAATGTTGTATCAGTTGCAAAGATACGTTCGGCCATATCATGTACTTCACAAGATATAAAAGAAATGGAATTTTTACTACCACAACGGCAACACCAACATCACAATCAACATCAACTTCAGCAACACTATCAGCTACAACCACAATACCAAAACCGACAACAGCAACCAACTCAACACAATAATCTTAAATTACAACAACCATTGCCACCACCTACAAACACAATTTCAGCCACTACTTCAACACTATCAATATCATCCACATCTTCAATATCAAGCAATAATAGTTGCAGTAGTAAAATGCTGGCGGAAAATATTAAATCAGCCTCAACATCCGCAACTGGCAACAATAATAGTTTAAGCATATCACGTCATTCGAATACAAAGAACAAACTAAATCATATGGGCGGTGGTAAAGATGGAAGCAACAGCAAACGTAGAACTGATGTTGATGAAAATAATATTGAAAATAATCACAATTTAGCTGTTTATCGTCAACCGACCAGCGCACGGAACACAAAGGGTGGCAATACACCCCATCGTTCGAAAATGTCGAAAAAACAATTAAAATTGGCTCAGGCCCAATTGGACAAGTTAACGCAGTGTAATTTACATTTGCATGGTAATAATAAAATCGAAAAACAGACGCTTAAAAGAGTTCATTTATTTTCCTTAATTATATTTAGTTTATAATTATTGAGAGAAATATTAAGGAATATATATTTTTTTTTATTTTAATGTCATATTAATTCCCACTGCAATTTTTAATCTGTACCACTTAGAGTGAATGTTGGAAATATATATAATTTACAAAATACTGGTACCTAAATTAGCTACCTTACTTTTGAAAGAGCCAAAGCCCTACCGAAATCAAACGATTAGTTTTTAAGCAGTTATCTGCCTTCATAAATTTTTCATTACATTATATTAGCTTCTTTCTAAGCTTGAGTTCTTTTAATTAAAAACATCAATATCTCAATTTATAAATTTAGAAAATTATTGGCTCGTGTATCCCTAACTTTGCCTCCGTTTGGCAAATATGCAACTTTAATCACTACAGCCAACCACACCACCATAAGCTGTGACTGTAGTAAAATTCAAACTCATGTCACATTCTATTATTATGTTGTTACTTTGCACTCTGTCTTCGATGCTTGGATCATAATTTCCTTGTTTTAAGCTACAGGCGCTTTAACCACCGTGTCTTAATTTTTTTAGCCAACTTTCATTTTTATTCTCTTTAAACAAAAGACAATTCAAAATACTTAACGAAAAACATTCGCTCATGTAAAGGGCTGCCAAAATTCATTTTCGTTACAATATTTTAACTTTTATGTTGAATAATTAGCTTAAAACATTTTACCTAGTAATCGCCTATGGTCATTCACGGTAAAAACCCCACTTCGGCAAAATTAATATAAAATGATGGCTTTTTTCGAAAAACTTCACCTTTTTCCATACTCTTTGTCTTCTTCATTTTAGCACAATGCATAAGCAAATAGGATTTGTTTTCTAAGTGCTCATCACCCCGGAGTATGCCATTACGCAATCTATTGAAACTGAATTTCCCATACCGGAAAACCCATTCGGTAGCGCTACCAGACTATTTAAAAAGCTGCAAAAATGCATTACCTTACAAATTAATCGAATCAGAGAGTCAAGCTTAATATCGTCTAGCATTAACGGTGAAATCATACACTTAGCATCAAAGAAAACTTGTCAGTACTTTTGAAAAATATCAAAAATACGTACTGAAAACTGCATTACGTATTGCTTCATACATTTTGTATGAACATGAGTAGTGCTTGATGCGCTAATTTAGATTTAGCTCTAAAAATTTTGTTGCGTCTTAACCCACTTCCCACAACATAAAAATTTTTAATTAAATCGAATAAGACGATACTGTATAGAAAACCAATCAGATATCTGTAAAACCTAATGAACTATAATTCCAGATTATTTGAAAATCGCCAATTTTTAATAGTTAATAAATTATTTATTAGTAATTAAGTTATAAATTTATTAGTAAAAAATTTATTTTAATTGCACTTAAAATGGAGCATAAAAAATGTTTATACTCTTTTACATCTTCTTCAATCAAAAACCTATAACAAATCATATTTAGAAAAAAGCTTTAAAACAAAATTTGTTTTTGGCAACCATTTTAGCAATAAAAAAAATTTAATTTATTTTTATTAATAACTAACATACACACGAGTACCAAACACTTAAATAAAATTGAGAGCAATTTAAACCACTAGAAAATAAATATGTCCTAATTGCTTTACTTTAACTTTTTTTACTGTAGCCCTATTTTCGGCTATTGAACATGGACATTTAGACAAAGCTCGCACTATTTTAGAGTCAACAGATGTAGACGTGAATAGGTAAGTAAAGAGGGAATCATAAAATAGTAAAATTATAACCTTTAAAATAATATTTTTTTAATATTATATTTAGCATTAATACTGATGGCCTGTCGGCTTTGGATGTGGCCGTTTTAAGCAATAATCGTTCAATGACAAAAATGTTATTACAACATGGTGCTTTAGAAGGATCTCAATGTAAGTGCATTACAAAAATATAAACGTTCATAAATATACACAACCAAATTAAAAATTAGTTGTATATATTTACAATTTTAGCATAAAATCACATGTTTGACCTAATAAACCAGGTTGTAATCAAATAATTTGCAACCTGTGGCTATCTGTCTTTTAAATACCTATTCTGCAAAAATGCGTTCTAGGAACAATGACTAATGATAATAAAAAGTTAAAATCAGGGTTTTTAATAACAAACTCAATATTTCATTTGAAAGAATAAATCACCTTTACATTTTATGCACCACTTCACCTACATTGCCACGAAGAATTCATTTAGTTCTCTCACACCTTATGGTATAAACACAACTGGAACGAACGACGAATTTCGCACAGCACTACAAATTCGTCATTACACCAGTTTTGCATAAATTCTTCGACTGAAACTCAAAACGACAAAAATATTTATAAATTAATTTGAAAATATGTTTGTTTACATATGCCGTTTACTAGAGTGACCATGTAACAAAAAATAATAATTTTCATGTTACTTTATGTTTAAATTTTTTTTTTGTAAATGATAAAAAAATTAAATATATTAAAAAAATAGCATATTATAGCTATAAATAGAGAAAAAAATTAATAAAAAGAAATAAAACACTTAAAAAAAACAGAAAAGCAATCCCTGTACACAAAAATATTCGTTGCTCGTCTGCATAAAAAGTAGAGATAAACCTTTCGCAGAGTTTGTTACGCATGAAGACTTTCGTTTGTTGCACTAATTATATGACTCTTTATAAAAACAAATGTGTTTTATAACTTACGACAAGTATTTGCAACGATAAATTCGTCACTCGTCCCAAATGTATTAACATCATAAACTCTGCTTATAATTTTATTCGGTCGACAACAGATTCTTACCTCTCTTTAGATAATACGCCTGAAAGTGTAGCCCCTGAAACACATCGGCACAAAATCACTCTCATGCACAATAATATCTTTCGATAACCCTCAGCAATGCTTACGATACACATAGTACGTACAGCACGTCTGCTGAAGTCCCATTCACTTCTTAGCACGTGATACAACCGGTCATATATCAAGGCAGATACCGTGATATAGATTTACATCAGTGGTGGTTTTAGCACTGAAGGAAAACAATGCTTCGGAGCACATAGCAGCAGCCCAAGTACCAAGACTAGTAATTAAAGACCTGGAGACTTTTAAAACTTAAACAGCACGTAAGATGTAATTTGGGTTTAAGTGCCTCTATAAACTTTAATTACTATCCAGTAACAAGCTAAGAATAAAGTCATGCTAATTTGAACTATTTTAATAATGATTACTAACACCGTGTACTGCTATTTCTGCAGGTATGAGTGCTACAATCTTTTAATATTCTTGATATAAAAAATCCATCTAATATTTATTAAACTAAAAACAAATATCTTTTTGTTGTAAAATTCATAAGAAACATTAATGTTTTCCAGCTGTTTTCAAAAGTTTAAGAAATATGACACACCGTTCTCTTTATACTATTCACACCAATTATATTCAACTGAAAGTCGAATACAACTCATATTGAAGGCCTTTTGCTTCAAAAAACATACATTTTAGGACCAAAAGCCTTCAAAAAGAATCATCAGTGATAGCAGGGTATCAACACTGTTTACTTTTGACAATTGAATTTATTATCGGAATATGATTTAAAATATTAAAGCTTAAACTATTCACTAGTTTTTCTGCTTGACTTAAGAGTTTCTCGAATAAATTATTTGTACTGCTGGCAGTAAAAAAATATATTTTGTCAGGCAGTTTTTTTTAGTTTTATTTCATTTATTTATTTTATTTATTTATGCAATTTTTATCTACAGTTTCTGTCGACAGCATTGGCACAAAACTGAATGGTTTATTAAAAGATGCCGAATTACGTATTAATGATTTAAGCGGTCTAGAGGGTACATGTCAACCTTCGTTCTCATCAAGACCTTCAATATCAAGCATTATTATTGGTAAGTGAATAATACTACAATAAAACAAAAACACATTTTCAACACTAATAATAACATTTGTTATTATTATTGAAATAACTGTAATACTTAAAAAGGTGTTTAACTTTACAAAATTTATTTTTTTTATTTTTGTTATAAAAATAGAGATAATTTTTAAATACTGAAGAATGCACGAAATATGCTTTGCAAATTGAAGAAATCTAAAAGTACACTTCCCCTGTTAAAGTTATTTTCCCCCCTTAAATTAAGGGGGAGTATGGCAGAATTTACAGATAAAGTAATTTTGTGGGCTTACGAGTATTTGTAGCATGACAAACAATTTAAAAAGCATTATTCTTCATTGTATTCACATAACTCTGCTTTTAAGTTGCTTAATCTATTAGGAATACATACAGCTGGTAAAATGACAAATATCATGCAGACCACAAGTGTTCTCACACGTGTGGAATGCCACTTAAATGAAAAGAACTCTGCAGTAATTGCTTAAGCATTGGAAACAATCATAACTGAAGTTAAATAGCATAAATAACAATTTTTTTTTAAATCTAAGAACATTAAACTTTGGACAACTTTTGATAAGAATGATAAAAATGTTCTTTAAAAAAATGGTCACCTATTAAAGCTTATTTAGAGTAGAATTGATATTTAATCAAGTTTTTAATTGATTAAATTATTTATTTGAAAAATAATTTTTACATATTTAATTTAAAAAGCAGAAATAGATTTAGGGGCTTTCAGAAAACTTTTAAATTGTTGATAGTGTTTAGTTATTTTTTTGCATTTTCGGTTTTAAATGAAATTTAAAATTTTTTATTGCAAGTACAAAAAAAAATTAAATTTTTGTTGTAATTATCGTAAAAATAAAGATTTTGGTAAAATTTTAAATTTTAGTGAAATTCCAATTTTTTATTTCAAAACAAATTTTTTAGCAAAGTTTAATATTTTAGGTAAAATGTTCTATATAAAATTTTACATAAAAATGCAATCGGCTCTTAATGGGTTAAGCATTTTTTTTTAAATTTTAGTATTTCCTTAAAGATCTCTTCAAAACCTTTAAAATAATGTCCATATTGACATTTTAAAAAAATTTTAAATTTTGGAGTCCCGTAACTCGGAAAATATGGGCGAGCGCCATTTTTTTCACATGATGTTTTTTTCTTATTTTTTAATTCTCTAACGCCCAATGTATTTATTTTTTTGATTGGAGTTACTTTATTGTTCTAAATGACTTGAAAAAATTAGAGGTACGCGTGGTGTTTTGCCTGCTGCCTGGAATTACTTGGACCGATTGTGCTGATTTCCAATAGCACTTCTTTTGACGCTATGTCTAATCAATTGACATATTTATATTTTTTAGCTAATCTAGTGCCTCGGCAAACTTGATTTCAACACTAACACGGGTGAACAGACGGACAAGCATACAAATGCAATCGGCTCTTAATGGGTTAAGCATTTTCTTTAAATTTTAGTACTTCCTTAAAGATCTTTTCAGAACCTTTAAAATGGTACCAATATTAACATTTAAAAAAAATTGAAAATTTCACAGCCCCTTAACTCGGAAAATATGGGCGAGCGCCAATTTTTTCACTTAATGTTTTTTTCTTATTTTTAATTCTCTAACGCTCCATATATTTATTTTTTTGATTGGAGTTAGTTTATCGTTCCAAATGACATGAAAAAATTATAGGTAGGCGTGGTATTTTCCCTGCTGCCTCGAATGACATGGACCGATCGTGCTGATTTCCAAAAGCGTATCTTTCGACACTATGTCTGATCGAATGACATACTTATTTCTTTTCTATCACATCTAGTGCCTCGGCACTAATGCCTTGACACTAACGCGGATGGACAGACGGACTTCGCTATGCATAAGAAGTCAGAAAAAATATACTTTATGGGGTCGAAAATGGATATTGTAGAAATAACACACGGAATGGCAAGGTTATATGTACCCTTTTTCCACTTTTTGTGATGAAGGGTATAACAAGAGTCTCTTTAAACAGTATTAAATTTATCTACTCAAGGCAAAACATGAATAAATAAGTTAATTAAAATCAATCAGCAATTATCAATAATACATTTTTGTATATTTTACATTTCGTTTTAAAGGCAATACAGGCTCCTCCGTAACTGGTTGTACCGGCAATGAAGTTGACAAACAAATTGGCATATGGGAAAGGCGTGTTAAGGGCTTGCGACGTCTACTATTGGGCTGGGATCAAGCACGACCCCCAGATGCACCAGCATCTGTTACTGTTGATGTAACAGGTGATAATTCAATACAAGTACAAATACTTGAACCCTTTGAAGGAGCAATTGGTACTAAATTCAAAGGTAAGCAATAATGTAAACAATTCGAAGAAAACACAATTGCACTTTTACACAATAGAATGTTTTATAATTGAACACAATAAGTGCATTACAATATTATCGTTGTTTTTGTTATTGTTATTGCTGCTGCTGCGATTGATATACTTATGTATTTTAAACTTAAACCATATTGAGCGAATATAGTAAATTGTGCAAAAGTTTTAATTGGAAACACTTTTTTTATTTTTTCTCTCGTATTTACTATTCACTTTTGTGTTATAAAAATTGTTAAAATTTGCAAACGGTGTGCATGTTTTTCTTCTTTCTGAGTATTAAGAAATGAGGAGGGTAAACAGGAGGTCATATCAATTTTTGTTAATTTTAAATAATTTTGCAGCAGTTAAATTTTAACTATGCTGCCTTTAATGCTACACAACAAGAAAAGGTTAATCCGATAGCCACTTTACTGACGATCTAACTAAATGCAGAAACAGTCGAAATTTAAATTTAGGTCTATTAGCAGACATAAAAAAATATACTTTAAATATCTGTGATATATAAAATACCCGAAAAAAATATTGTAAAAAGCTATAAATTCTTCCACATAGTCACCCCTATTGTGAATAGGAAGTAAAATTTGTTTTCCCTAAAATTTAATCAACCTGAAATTGGTATCAAGAATTCCCCGTGCAATAATTGTTCCCGTCATTAAAACTATGAGAGCACATTGAATGTGAGTAAGAAGAAAAAGGTCTGTGCAAAGTGTTGATTTGAATTTAAATTATGATTAAACAAAATTTTCAAATAGATTTAATAAATATATTAAATTTATTAAACAAAGTCTTCGTAAAATCCAACTTTTGATCGGAATTTTAATGATGCATCCATTTAACCCCTTGTTTTTGATTTTTTTTGGATAAATTCTACACAAAATATTTTTTATTCTTCAGCAAATTTTAAGTGAACATTTAAGAAAAAAGTAAAACAATTTCCAGAGAAAAGAAATATTTACGATAAGGGGAATTTTTGGTTACATAAAAGATTGTTCGCGTAACTTATTTATAATTGGTATTTGTGGAAAACGGAAAAAATTTCTAGGGAAAAGATGTTCGTGATAGGTGTGATGTATGTTTTTCCGCTTTAACTAATTTTAAAAAGAATTCAAAGGATTTAAATTTTTCAGGGTTGGTTATCATATTCGTGGAATTGCCCAAATTGAACTTATACTCCTATCCATATTTTTTTTCTACAAATAATTTGTTGACAATAAATGAAGACGGCTGTAGCACACGATTTACAGTCCACACGGTCCATTTATATAAAGTTTTTTTTTTAAAGAAAGTTTGATTTTTAAATAAATGTTAGATAATTTTTGATATTAGTTTATGTTGTGGCGTTCTTTAACTGCCTTTTTTTTAATTTTGAATTTGAAAAGAGTTGTATATTTCGTCGTTATATTCAATTACTGGCCATTTCATTTTTTTTTTTGTAATCGCAACTTTTTAGCCTTCTTGCTCATAATTAGTTTCCTTAAGAAGAAATATTTTGTAATAAATTTGTAACTTTGTTCTTTTTATTTTATTTTAGTGCAATGGTCAGCACGTGCTGATTTTAATAATATTATGGGCGAACGTGAACTAATGGATTGGCGCAGTTTCCATGGTACAATGGGAACTCAATGTCAAATATCTGGTCTAACACAAGGAAGACGTTATTATTTACGTGCAGCCTGTGGTAATGTTAAGGGATGGGGTCCTTATAAAACGTCCGTTCCAGCCAGCATAGTACCATCAAGTAGATATACTTTTTTAGATATACTTGGCTGATTAAAAAATATTTGCTTCTTTAAAGGTTGGCGTGACTTAAATAATCATGAAGATCGTTATCTGGGACGCCAGCGTATGTTGGATAATTTATTTACAGCAGTGCGTTTGGCACGACCAGCAGATGTTTCCGAGTTAACCTTAGACACCAATAGCCAGCAGAGAAGGAATCCCAAAAAGAAAACTACAATTAAGCAATTATTTTCAGTAGCTTCCAAATTTCAAAAACATTTAAGAAGGTATTTTTAATTACAAATTCATGCTAGAAAAAGGTTAGAATATCGATTTTTTTATTTCAGAGGCATTTACTTAGCGAGCATTGTATACTGTGAAGATAAAATTTTGGTAACTAGTGAAGATTTTCTTCCTGTGATAGAAATTGATGAAACGTATCCCAGTTCCCTAAACAGTGACTATCATTGGCTTATGAAGGCAAGTATAATTTCTTATTAAAAACCAAAATGAATTAAATTTTCAATCGTGTTCTGTGCTTTAGGTGGCCTGTACTTGGGATGATGTTAAATCTTTACGCACCGACATGGAAAGAAATTTAACATCAACGAATCATTTTCGCACAAAACTGCTATCAGCTGTTTGTCAAATGCAATCTACGTTAGGTTTCAATGATCTCGGCCAATTGTTTTATAAGCCCTTAAGAGACGCCCATGGCACTGTTGTTTTAACATCTATACAAGCCGTTAAAAGTCAAAAAGTTGTCTCGATATTAAATTCCCGCTGGTTACCCGTCAATAAATTGCAAAAGAAAATTGGTGCCCTTCACGAGGAGTATAACATTAATGAAGTTTTAATATCATCCATTGCCGATCAGGTACAATATCATCAGACAGCTTTGCAACATTTAACGCCCGGCTTATATTTGGGCTACCTGAAAATGCAATGTTCCATGGATCAAATACAAGTGGTGGTACCAGCAAAAACTCCCAATGTCTTGCCTCATTATAAAGTACGAGATAATAGTCATATAACTGCCGAAGAGTGGCAAGTATTGAAGAAGGATGGTGATCAAATAGCAAATGAAGGACGCAGAAGTAGTAGCCCTTTACGACTTGCATTAAGTTTTAATGCCAATTCAGAAGCTACTAGCGAAGTTCAAAAATTATTTCTTTATGACTTAACTGCAGCAACACATAAACTATTTAAATACATGAACATCAAACCAGAAGAGGCAGCGACTCATCGTCTATATGATGTGGAAGTGATAGAGCATAGCAAAGAAATAAGTTTTCTTATAATTTGTCCTTCTGTAGAGTTGAGTTGTGCTGTGCCAGGACAATCGGAATTATTGTTGCAACGTGGGGACTTGGCCAGTTTGAGTATACAAGCCTTCGAAATGATACACTTAAGCACCTACCAACCAGGTATCATACAAAAATATGCCAGACTCTCATGTATTTTAGAATTAGACACTGCTTTAGCAAATCATTCTCACAGAGAAGCATTCTCTACGACAGAATTACAAACAGCTAAAGAGCGTCTAGCTAAATTACAGGAGTTAACTTCAAGCTTGAATGCTGTATGGAAATCTGTGCGATGGCTAATGGATGTTATAGCATTCGCTAGAGATAAGAATGCACCTCCTTCAGCAGCCATGCGGGAAATTTTAGATTTTGGTCAACAAGTCGACGAGAACACTCAATTTTTACAGCCTCCAACAAGAGATGTAAAATATAATAAATCTGGTTCCGGTAGAGGCAGTTGGCCGGGCCCAGGAGCTTCTGCAACCAGTCACATAAATATTGGACCAGAACATTCCAAGTCAGAACAAAATCTTGGCACTAAAGCTACCACTCCTACTGTAGAAACAAATACACAACGACAACCAAATCAAAGGCAATCTACACAAACAAACACAGCTTCTCCCAATTTCTTACAAGTAAGCAACGAATTTATAACTTCCGATGTATCAATGCGTAAAAACTCAGGAGATTCGATTACCTCCCACTATACAACTCAAAGTTTAAGTTCCACTAATGATTCCGTCTTGACAAGTACTAGTGATTTTGGCCAAATCTTCAATATGCCACCCTCCCGTTCTGATGACACACTTAGCGAAGGAGCCAAGCAGCAAAATCAAAAGTCACAAATTTTGCAAAGAAAACGAACCTGTTCGAATATTACACCCACTTCTACACCAGCTACCCCTTTAATTACCGTACATTCCTCATCGGTGCCGTATTTAGGCAGAGAATCACTAACAGCTGGTTCATGTCAATCCCTAAAAGTTAATTTTAATGGAGAATATGAAAGCAAACAAATCAAAACGGCTGAAAAAGTCAAGTCAGCCTCAAGTGCAAATCTAAGAGACAATGTTCTCTACCTTAAAACTTCTCTTACGACTATTCAAAACGAAGTCAAGAAATCTAATTCAGCTAGTTTAGATGAAAATCTAGCGCCCACAACTTCTTTGTCTACAAAAAATCTACAAAGACAAAACAGTCAAGAGGAATACACTGCTACCAGTTGCCCCAGCTTAGCTAGTGACTCTGCTGAGGCACACAATACCCCGTCCGGCATTATACAAGTCTATACAGCCTATAATACTGGATTGGCTTCTGGCACTAGTCTTAAGTTGCATGTCACCGCCAAGACCACAGCCCGAGAAGTTGTTAATTTAGTGGTGAAACAACTAAATATGGCGGCTGTTCTTAAAGGCAGTAATGGTCCCATATACTCGGCCGATATGTTAGATAACTTCTGTCTAGTGGCAGTAATTGGCGCTCGAGAACGTTGTTTACGAGATGATTTTAAACCATTATTACTTCAAAATCCCTGGAAAAAGGGTCGTTTATATGTAAGACAAAAACATGAACTGTTGGCTGCTATAGAACATTCAAATCGTAAATCACATTTGATTTAAGTTAAGGACTTTTTTTTTTAGAAATGGCAAGTAGAAATGGGTTTTTGCTTTAAAGTATTTATTAATAGTCTTTTGAATTGTAACTTAGACAAAAAATAGTTAAAGAACTTAGAGCTGAGTCGGTTTGAGGACGGGCAGAAAAACACACTGAAAAAAATTTGTAACGTGAAAATCTTTCCTTATATTTGTATTCTTGTGGCTTCTTATTAATATTGGTTATTATTTTACTATTAACCTGGCTGGCAACTAAAAAATTATTTATTAAATTAAAGAGTATCAAAAATTCCTTAACTATTTAACTAAAAGTATTTCTTCTGTGCGAAACACTGCCGACTTTCTTCTTAATTTATTATCTTACGCTGAAGCATTTCTGTACGCTTGAAACTTTCTTGAAAAACATTCCTACTATTCATAGTAGTATTTACTCGTATTGCAGAAGTTTCCTTAAAGTTACTTCTATCAGATATTTTTCAATAATGTGCCCGTCCCTGTTCATATTTTTCTGTGTTAAAATATTAATTCTTGAAACTGACACTTAAACTTGTTTTGGTAATGACCACCTATTTTATTACAAAAAACCGATGAGAAGTTTGCTATTTTTATACTTTTTTAATTTTTAATCTCTTCAAAAATAATTCACTCTTTTTTTTGGTTAGCCTTGAGGTTTGAGTTTGGTGATATTAAAAAAAATAAAATTTCCTTCAATTTTACACTGCCCAAAATTTTTATATTGTTATTCCAAAAAGAATAACTTGGGTTACTTTTTATTGTTGTTTATGTTATTCAAGTATAATAATAAGTCTTAAAAAGAGAAAATTGTTTTACAAATATTTCTTTATACGAGAACCTCGTTTATCGTTTGTTTTTGAACTCGCCTGATTGCTTTGCCATTAGTTTGGTGGTTTCTTTGTAAGCTAACAGGTCATTTCAAAGCTCTAAATACTAAATTAGCTTTCAAAAACGAAAGAATAAAATAAGCCACTGAAATTTATAAGTAAAAAATAAAAATATCTTACAGGACATTTAGACTATGAAATTTTTCATAAAAATAGCAAAAAAAATTTGTTTGGTGCTGAAGCAAGAGGGGTTAGCAATATAACATGGCTTGAATTTTGACTGGATGTTATTTATAATAAACATAAGCAATAAAAACTTATTATTGCAACTTAAAAAGAGAATTGAAAAAAAATTGCATCGAAAATGGCATGGTATAAATGTGTATTTAGTATAATTTAAAATAATATAATTGTAGCTATTCGGGAATACGCTTTGTCAAAGTAGTTTTCTCTCACTGTCTTAAATTTCATGAAAAATAAAAACCAATTTTTATGATTTTAGATTTTTTGTCCATTTTCTTATGTAAAGTTCCGAAAATTGACACAATTTTTTTTTTTCATATTTAATTATAAAATATTTTTACTTTAAACATAATTATGTTTATATTTTACAATGTTATTTTTTATATTGGACAATAATATGTTTTAACTACCACGATTAGTCAAAATATGTTTATTAGATTATGATTACCATGACCATGCTTTAGGGATACACTGAAGCTTAAATCTGATGGAATATCAGTTTTTGACTTAGTTTACGGCATTTACCAAGGACATCTACAATTATGTGTAAAATTTTTCTAACGATGAAACGCATTGATCTTGATTTTTTTTTTCGTTTCCAAATCATCACAAAACTGGTCTAACTACATGTTCACCATTAATTGTTTTGCCCTTATCAAAGTTATCAATGAAGTAGTCTGCATGTCTTGCTAGCCAATAAACATAAAATCCGTCATACGTAAAAATTTTACGTATTCAACTGACAAGTCAAATAAAGTACATGTTTTCTTATGAGCGTTGTCACAATCAGTACGAGTCCGTCAATGCAAAGTACAAAAGTTGGTCAACTTTTATCTTTTGACATACGTTGAACACTTTTACAGCTATAAATTGATCCTCTTTCTTTGTTATCTTTTAACTATTGCTGTATTTAAATTGGTTTCTGTGATTAAAAAAAATTATTTTGGTGGCAAAAAATAAAATACAAATTTAATTAAAATTTGAATAAAAATAAACAGCAAATTTTGATTTAACATCCGTCAGCAAAGTACTCATTTTGCCCACCACATCCATCGTTACTTTGACTTCTGTAGAATACGACAAAGTACAACGTATGACGGATTCTATGTGCCCCTGCCTTAATTTGTACAAAACTCAAAAGATCATATAAAGTTGATATCACAACCTATATAATGTGCCCTTGGCATTAAGAGACAATTGAACATTTCCTCAACATTTTTTGGCATAGTGAGCCCAACTAACTGATCAGAAGATTTGGCATCACTATTCCTTTTATTGACTACTTTCTACCATTTAAACGGTTACACTTCTTTAGTTTTATACTTTAAAGCAAAAACCTTTTTACTCAAAAAAACAAATTAAATAACTTTTTTTGTAATTGACTATGATTGTTGTAATTTATATACATATATTTAAATAATTGTCTTTAACTTAGTTTAAAATTACGGGTAGACTTACAAGTCTCTTTAAGACAATTGAAATAAAGAAATTAAAAAGAAAATCCTCAAAAATAAAAGCTTTATAATAAAAAGTCCAACTTATTTAAATGACCACAGATTTATTGTAATCTTAAGTTTTGAAAAATTATAAAAATTGTTATTTATTTTAAATAAGTAATTAAATAAATTTAAAACAAGACAGACAACAATTTAGTAACTTTAATTGACCAACTCCAGAATTTAGACTGAGTATTATTGGACAAGAAACAAAAAAATAAAAAAAAAACTAATGAAACTAAAATATTAAAATATAACATTTAATTTAAAGAAAGTTAAAAAAATACGCATTGTTTGTTTTACACCAATAACACTAAAATTTACACTTTGATGTTTATAATTTCAAAAAATATAAAATATTTTTTTTAAGTATATTTGATAAATTGTTAAAGAGTTATTGTAATAATTTTAGCACTTTAAGAATTTTTTTGTGTCCATTAGATATAAAATTGTCGTAAATGTTTAGAATAATTTTTTGATTTTATTAATGAAAATGTGCAGAAACAAAGGCTTAAAGTAGAATAAATAAATAAATAATAGATATCAATTAAAGTTATTTTATAATTTGTGTATTTTTAGTTTTTATAAGAAAATGTAATATTTTTTAAAACAAATAAATTAAAGAATTTTTAGGGGCAATTTAAGCTAAAAATATGTTTTATAAGTTTAAAACCATTAAAAATTATTAATAGAAAAATTATTTTAGTAATTTCTTTTTTTAATCCTTAAGTCAAACAGATATATTTTTTACAAAAAACAAAACGTTTATTCTTATGAAAATTGAAAAGAACGATTAAGTTTTGTTATTAAAAAATAAATTCGGTTCAATTATAAAAAAAAACTAAATGTTAAATTTTAATTTAAATAAAAAGTGTTAATATTAAGTCAAAAAAAATAAACGCTTTAATGTACTTTAATGAATAAAGTCCATAAAATAAATTAAAATTAATTACTCTTTTTTGACAAATCTAAATGTTTGTGTGTATTGTAAAAATTTTACAAATTTTGTTACACAGTGTAAAGAATTTATTATTTTATTTTTAATTATACAACGAAAATTTATTTTAACATTAAAAAAGAATTTTCAAAATGTTACTTAGGATTTTCTGTAGAAAGCTTAACTAAGCCTGGGTTTTAATATGCAGTTTAACCCCTTAAGTAGAAATGACGGGCCTTCACCGTCTAGATTTTTTGCACTAAATTCGTATTTGGCGGGCGTCGCCCGCTGTATATTTTACCAATAAAATAGTTTTTACTTTTATATAAAAATATCAAACAAATCAAAAATTTTAAAGTCTTATATTTGATTGTTTGCGCATGTATTATTCTTCGAGATTTAATCGTAAGACAAGGGGTTAAGCTCAGCTTTAAACAAGATTAACTCAAAGTTTAGCTGATTACTAAATTATTTTTTATTTTTTTCCATAACTTTTTTTTTTAATTAAAAAAAATATTCATTTAAACAAAAACAAATAAAAAAAATATTGTCGAAAATTCGATGTTTGTTTAAATGATAACGTTAATATAAACTTAAGTACGTTTTACATGTTTAAATTTATTCACAGGTAAAACAAAAACAAATTTCTAAATTTCTTTGTTTATAAGCAATTCAATTTCCGCACACAATAATAACTAGCGTTTATATTAGAAAAACATATTTTTAGTACAATTGTTGTCTAGAGGTAAATTCTTTCATTGCGTTGCGTTTTTTTTAACCAGTCTGAAGCAGAGAAACAAGTCGTGATAAAAACTCGGCGACGGCTGAGCAAAAAATTGTCATCGGCGGAATTCTTGTGTATTGTGTTAGGAAGAAGAACAACAACAAAAATAAACAACCTTTAGATGAAGTAAATGTTACAAATAAAAACGCAAGATTTTAAAAATTAAATAAATCATATTATTTTTTATAACTTATGCATTGTTTTCTATAGAAATTTAATTCTATTAACAATCAATTTAAAATAACAGCTTCAAATTTTATTTATATTTCTTTACTGAAAGTAATTTAAATATACAAAATTAAAGTATGAAAATTGCCGGCTAACATTTCTGAGTCGTGACAAGCCGCACCACTCGGCGGCGGCTCGACTATTAAAAAAATCGGCGGCGGCTTTCAGCCGGCTGTGAGCCGCACGACTTGTTTCTCTGGTCCGAAGATACTATTCGTACTATTATAAGTAACGAATCTAAAGTAAAAATTTAGAATCAATTTTTTAACTTTGTATGTAAGTGTCACTTTAGTACCAAACTCAATTTTTGTGACACACTGAAATTAAATTTAAATAATTTATCTGGTGAATAGTTTACCTATTTAACCACATGGTTATGGTGTGAAAACATGTCAAACCATCGTGCCGTTGGGATACAAAACCTCTGATTTCAACAAAAATCACCACAACTATTGTATGTTATTAGGTCTTAACAAAACAGACCTCAGATTCTTTCAGCTGCCGAAATATGACGTCGTAAAAAAATTTTGAAAAATTTAAAAAAAATCAAAAAAATCTCTTAACAATAAGCGATAAAATTTTTGAACTATACAAGATAACTCCGTTTCTTTGATATCGTTTTAAAGGTGAAAGTGTTTTGTTAAGAAAATGTAATATTCTAGGGTTTTGAGTTCAAAGGTCCATATCTGAAAAAATATATTTTTATTAAAAATTCTTAAAAAAAATATTTGTCAAGCATTACACCGTCTTCTTTATTTGCAGAAAATTTAAAGATGGAGACTCGATTAATGTCAAACTAAAAGAGCAGAAAGTGATTCTTAGTATGTTTTGTATTTTTAAAATGACATTTTGATTTTTAATATGACATTAAGGCTTATTATTCTAAACGTATTTCCCATGTTTTTTGGTCTATGCACACAAAATTTAGACAGACCTATTTTGTGTTCCCAATGTCGTTCTTGAAACAAGGCATACATTTCGCTAGCGAGAGCCTTTTTTTTACAAACATTTATTCCATTTTCCGGGCATAAGCCGGCTGATGCATAAAAATGTTTAACTGTATCAGCAATTTCCCTTGGTAAACATTTTTCCTAGTTTTTTATTCGTGTTTATTTAATATTTCTTTTTCATCGATGAGTTTTTTTACTTCAAGTTTATGGCAGTTCATATGTGAAATTTATCTACCATCTTAGGAATAATAGTAATTTCATTTTTCTGAATAAAATTGGAGATTCTTTAAGATAGGGTTGCTTTTCGTTTAATTTAGAAAGCACAATTTCTTGAATCACTACAGCTTTGCCTTTAGGCAACGATTCATTTTGTTCAAAGCCTTTCACTGAATGTAAAAAGTTTCCTTTTTTTATTCAACATAATCTAAGTCTATACATAACAACGATCCACTCTTGAGCTCTTCTTAGTCTTAACTATATACATTTTTGTCCCACTTTTTCGAAAGACTTGCAACAATACATTTTTTGGGATATTTTAAACACAGATCACAATAATGTAAATGTAGAAGAGGGTCTAATATTTGACATATTTTTTTTTAAGAATTAAAAAAAAAATATATAATTTTATTTAAAATTAAATTATTTACGTTAAATACAACGCTATTTTAACTGTTAATTAGCTTGATGTGTATTTAAATACAAGGTTGATTACTAGCCCTACTAAATGATATCAATTTTTAACAAAAAGTCCATTAAAGTTTTAACAGCACGCGTTTAAAATTTATTATTTTTTATTCTTGTTGTTAACACTTTAAGGTGTCTATCAATTATGATTTAAATCACAGTTTAAAAATAGCCCTAGTTGGCTTATTGAATCTTCACGAGGTATTATCGTAACAAATTCCCTAAAATTCATTAAAAGAAGGTTGAACTAGTTTCTTTTTTTAAGAAAACAAATGTTTTATTACTGAAATCTGTTTGGGGATTAAAGACTTGAAAGCGATTAAATTAAAGAATTCCTAACAGAAACTGAAGCGTATCAAAAGCCAGGCTTAAGTTTGAGTTGAAAATTATAATTTCGTTTGTGAATAAAAAAATGTTTTTTTTTTAATTATTGAGATTATAACAGCAGAGTCTGTAAGAAATTATTTTTAAGTTATTATTATTATTATTATTATTATTATTATTATTATTACCTGCCGTTATGAGATGTGATATATAGTCTGCCCGAACTTTCTATTAATAAAACTTAAATTTTTTATTTTTATTATTATTAACAATATACATAAATATTTACTGTCATATTCATAAGGATTACAATAAATTTAAAAATGTTTTATGATAATTTTTCCATTCAAATTTATCCTAAAATATATTTTAAATTCATTTTAATTTTTTATGAATACGGCAGTTAATGTTTAAACTTCCAAGGTCAGCAAAATACTGTGTTTAACTAACGGCAAGTTATAATAACGGCCCTAAGAATAACAACGAAATCTCAATTTTCACATTACTTTAACGTTTAACAAACGTACATTCGGCTCAAAATTTCCGTCCCATAAAAACTAAAAAAAATACCAAAACGAAAAGAAAGTACATAATCAAAAAATAATATTGCGTTTTTATTAACATGTGTAATTTCTTTTTATTGCAAAGAAAACATAAAAATTATATTTAGGTATCAAAACTTTTTTATTTCAATGGCTATAGTATGTTTTAAAAGAATTCACTAATCAACTAATTTCTTTATTTTTCAAATTAGCGTTGTCTAAAGTAAGAGTGAAGGTTCTGTTCATTCTCTTTAAATTTAAGTACAGTGTAATTGTATGGTAACCTTTTCCAATCTCTATTTGCTAGCATACTTTAAGGCGTTAATAATTTACTCAACCTTCGCAACAACAAGTTCATATCTGTAAAGATTAGAGTGATCGTAATGATTAGTAATTTGATTACTTCTACTTTTAAAAGTGAAGTGTTTTTTACTATTAAAAATAATCTAAAAAAATTAGTCAGAATTATTTTAAATTCCTTTTTTATAATTTAAAATAATCAAATGAAATCAATAAGTTTTTTTTAGTGATTTTTTAGTGATTTTTAAGGATTATTTCTGTTTTTTTTTTTATTATTTGCAAGAGGTGAATAGATATCTTTGAAAGTAATGGAGCTATTAACGTATTAACCTTTAACGAAATTCTGATTAATTTAAGATCATTTATAATCATAATTAACTTGTAGTGAAAAATATCTCACTAGTAATTATAAAATCACTAGCTATTGCTCAGGACTTTATCTGCATAAATTATTACATTGTGAAAAACTTACATTTAAAAATAAATATTTATTACTGGGAAGTTGACAAGAAAAGCTTCTACCGAGTTTGCAGTATCGTTGAAATCGGTGAAATAGCAAACTTTCACTATTTTTCCTTAAAATGATATGCATAACTCTTTGGGCAAAAATTATCCTATCCGAATACACAACTGTATTAAACTTATTAAAAAGATACATTACGATTGTTCTAAAAAGTAATCTAAAGGCCAGGATTGACTATTATACTCAGTCGTACGATCTGTCAAAAATTGCATGTGTGCTCAAAAAGTATGATAGTGTGGACTAGAAGTGTACGTGTGTGACAGACTTTTTGAAATAATTCATAATCTTTTAAAATAATTCAATAAATGATTTTTTCTATGCGACCAGAATTGATTTTGTTGAAGATGAGGACAGAGCAACGACAAAATATTAAAAGCATCTGTTTTTGCATCTCTTTTGTTTAATAGTGTGGCACGTACGACGCCATTTTGAAACGGTTTTAAAATAGGACAGAATTCTGTCAGATTTTCGTGTGATTAAATCGTACGATTGTGTATGATAGTGAATCCCGGCCTTAATTGAGTACTAATCATCTACGTTTACACTTATGAATCTAACATTGTTGCAAGTATATTGTTAGATCATATCTTTAATATTATTATAACGTTAGATGAAAAGTCTATGAGCTTTAGCCAAAATATGTTTAAAAAAATAACAAAATAAAAATGTGTTAAATATATTTTTCAAAAACAGTTTAATTGTAAATTTAATTATTTTATTATAAGCTCATTTTTACAAAACTTTTTTTTTAACGAAAAGTGTATTTCTGTATAAAAAAAAGTAAAAGTAGTGCTTTAAGAAATAAGCAAAAATTTATTAAAAATTATTATTTAAGATAATTGTTGTATATTTGACAAATGAAGTCTAAATTTTTGTAATGTTAATTTTATTTTTTATGTAAATAAAAATATATTTAATTAATTATAGAGATTCTTAGTGTTTAGTAAAAAATTAATAAAGACTTAAACAATGGTTATGTGTATTAAAAATTGCACATGTTATATGGAATACATTTGGGTTATCTTGATAAGAGAAGCAAAAGCAAGCAGAGGGATATTTTTGGGCTGGCCGAATCTTATGTACCCTTCATCGTAGTGCTTTAAGATAAAAGTCCTTCAATCATCTATTATTATGTGTATAAATATAAAAAAAATAAATATCCAAAATGCGAGTTTGGTTCAAACACGAAGGATTTCGTATTGTAAATTTTTTCCCTTCTTAAACTTGGAGTTCATTTCATTGCAACATATGAACATATTTTTATTTCATTCAATTGTTGCATTTTATGAATTTTCAATTTCTGCTATTCTTGCTATGCCGCTTTTTGCTTACGCAGCCGTGCACGAATACCAATATCTTAACATGATTTGAAAACGTCGATCTTTTGTTTTCCAACGATCACATGGACTCCTGAAACATTACAAAACACCAACTTTCAGCAAACAGCCTAGCATAAAACAAGGCCCATTATTGAATCGTCGTCAGTTACTTCTTTTTAACATACAATTGTTGTTTTTTCTGTTTCGTTTTTGTCAAATACATAAAAGAAAAAATTGCATGCATTTTCTTGGAAGTATTCTTGGAGGATTTCTAAACTCAAGATAAAATATATTGTGCTCACAACCACATTTCATATGTCAAATTGATAAAATAAAACCGTTATATCTCAGTACTGTTTTATCCCTCATTCAGCTACGTTCTTGTCTTAATTCGGACACAATCCAACATTTTTACAGACAAAATTAGCCTTTTATTCAAATGGTTGCCAAATATTATATTCGTAACAGAATCATTTATCGTTCACCCTTTAATCTTTAAATTTAACATACCCTTTACCACAAAAAGTTAAAAAAGGTATACATAAGTTTGTCATTTCGTTCGTAATTTACGACCCCCTTAAGTGTATATATTTTGAGTCCTTATGCGTAGCGAAGTCGTTAATGAATATTGTTGAAATTACAAACGGAATGACAAAAATAAATTTACCCTTTTTCCACTTTATGTGGTGTAAAGTTATAAAATTAGCAGTCGAACTGCACTCACCTGATAAATTATTGTGCATTGGAATATTATTGATAAGATATAAAACTTGGTATCACTGTATTGACTAACTGTCAAAAATATTAGATGTTTTTGCTCTCATGTGTTTTTGTGCCTGTTTTCATTTTTTTGTAATTGAGTATCGAAAGTTGCTTTGAACTGAACATTCTTTATCTTAATTTTTCTAAGTTTTTTAATTAATATATTTATTCATAAAACTAATTTAAGACCAATAAAGTACATATAACATATTAGAGTAATAAACCTCATATTGTAGTTGTGAGAAAAAGAGAAAACATGTTGACTGAAATTGTGAACAATAGCAAATTACAGAAGGTAATTATTAGCACGGGAAACATATTAAATGTAGACAATGGGACACCTTTGCGTAAGTCTCATGAAGAATTATTGGAGTCGTTAAAATTGTGCACTGAATGTCAGAAGGAGGCTGGCACATATAATTTGGAGGGACAGTCAGCGGCACCAGGTAGTATTGGCGTGACAAAGGTGGAGTGCGATGATAACGTAGCTAAAGTGCTCAGAGCCAATCAAGAGCTAGAAGAGAGAATTAATGAGTATGCTCGCAAAGAAATAAGTATTGGAGTAAAATTGTTTCTAAATAAATCCTCTAAGCAGGGGGTTGAAGAGGGCATCAATGCTTTAATGCATATTTTAAAGGTGGAGCATGTAGATAATTTGGTTTTGGCCTATCATCCCTTGGAAACAGCAGTTAAAACGTTACCTGAAACACCTGATCTGACCAATGCTATGTCTTATGCAAGCGATATCGGTTGGAGTAAACGCAATGAAAAACACTTGGATGTACTTAAAGAATTGTGGCAAGTTTTGCAAGAATTTCATGAAAAAAAGCAAATTTGTCAATTGGGAATAGCCGACTTGGACTGTGATGCATTGTCAAAACTACATAAAAATGCAAGAGTGCCTCCTACGATTAATCAAATAAACCTAGCCAATTGCTGCGTGGTACCACCAGAGCTTAAAGAATTTTGTACACAACACGACATACAACTGCTGACTCATGGTGATCCGGAAATTTTAATTCCGGATGCCAATTTCATCATACCCAATTTTTCGGTGGATTGGTCACTACGCTACCAAATTCATGTACGCTGTCGTGGTGTACTTACTGCCAAAGGTTATATATTACAGGCTTCAAAATTGCCGCAGATGTCCAGAGAGTGAAATTTATTGACAAGAATAAATGGTCTTTAATTTCTTATTTTTTAGTGGAACAAATATAAATAGAAGTAGTTCAAAATTTTGACTACAAATCAAAATAAAACAAAGAACTTTCAGTTTAGCATTTCAACATAAAAAAAATCACAAAATATTTCAGCAGTTGTCGTTTTATCTAAATCCTATAAAGGTATTCATCAAGAGACAGGGCCTATAGCAGAATTAAAATAAAGTGACTCAAAAATATCTTTTTATTAACTACTTATATTTTATTTTTCGGTAGTAATTGTAAATGTTATATTTTTATAGAATTTTTTTATAAACATTTTTAAACATAATATTTTGTAATTTTAAAATCTATTTTTATTTTGTGGAATTTATTTAATTAAAATAAAATAAAAAGTGAACGCAAAGTATAAAAAGAAAAACTACACTTAAAACATCAAGAATAGTAGTTTTATTTATTTATATTAATTTAACCGTTTAAGTGTGTTTTGTATTATTAAAAAAATATAATTGGAATTTAAATTTTATCTGTGCAATTAGTCACATTGCTTAGAAATGCGATTATTATATTTGTTTCGATTTTTTCCTCCATTATAATTTACTATTTGTTATTTCTAATTTCATTTTTGTTTATTTTAAGTTGTAAGTTTTCGTCCAGCAAATAATTTTTTGTTGTGGCTTATTTATATTCACTACTATTTAACCCATTTTGAAAGGTGTGTA
This sequence comes from Cistogaster globosa, assembly GCA_937654795.1. Lineage (NCBI taxonomy): Eukaryota > Metazoa > Arthropoda > Insecta > Diptera > Tachinidae > Cistogaster > Cistogaster globosa. The sequence goes on along the minus strand of OW569403.1, from coordinate 59,783,847 downwards.
TTCAAATTTTATCCTTGTTTTTTATTATGTTTCTTTTAAATGAAGAAATTAAATGAAATAAAAATATATAAATCTTATTGTTATATAATTTCGAGTCACATTTAATATTCCCTTTGTTTTTCTATCGTTAATGTAAATTATGAAGACTCGTCTTTTGGTCTGCCAAATATTAAGATTTGATCAGGCTTTATATCCAAACATGAAGTATGAGAATTTTGCGGTTCAGACATATGTGTCGATGTTATTCTATTGTCAAATAAATAAATTAAAAAATAGTGTTGAGAAGTTATAAAATGTTCAACTAGAATTTCTCAAAATAAGGAATAAAATTAAATGTTTTAGAAAAATTTTTACTTAAATTAGTTGTACCGCCTTGTTTAGAATATAAAAACATTTATTAATTATTTGCGTCTTAAAATAAGTTTGTTTATTTTCTCCCTTTTTTAAATTAAAATTACTTTAATCTTATCATTGAGAGAATTTCTTAAAAAGTTGTGTGAGTCAACATTTGGAAACTTGTAATTTTATCAGTTTTATTTTATTATATAACACACAGGTAATTAATCAAACAACATTCCAAAAGGGTTAAATTTTAATTAAATTTAAATCAACAATTACGTGTGTGAGTGTGTGTAAAAATATACATAAAGCAACAATGCTGGAAATTAACAATGACTTTGTAAAAATATTAAGTAATAAAAAATTGCTGAAAAATAATGACAACAAAATAGCAAACTATTTAATTACAAATTGAGAAAACGAACTTAAAGAGAGCTATTTTAGAGCTGCAAATAAATTTTAATAACGAAATTATTCAATGAATGAACAGGGTAAATTAAAATTAACGGTAATTAAAACAACTACTTTAACTCATTTTAACCTCATTTTAACAAAATATTTCTATAAAATTTTATTATTAATTAGTATTATTCCCATTAAGCATTTTGAAGGTAATTTTACATTTTAATCAGCTAAATCTGTGTTATTTCAATAATTATTATCATTTAAATAGACATATTAAGAGTGCGTGTAATTCTGAATTAAGCTAAGAAAGTGACTAAAGAAAGGCTAAGATAATGTTCTTCAAAGAGATGGTCCATTTTTTACCGACAAAAATACCTCTTATATTCAGAAAGAATATTAAAGAATTAATGATTATTTTAGAGGTGTTGTGAAATTAAATAAAACAAAGTTTTATTATCTATGAAAAAAATCTTATTTTAAACAACAAAAATTTTTTATTTAATTCAAGAAAATAAAATATTATGGATTAAAATTAATAAAATGGAGTAATAAAATGGAAAACTTAACAAATAAAACATACAATTTAATTATTTATTTAAATGTGATTAATGGACTAAGGAATACATTAAGAAGATATTTAATACCGCGCATTAAATCACGCATACGAGCGTCTACAGACGATTTGAGTAAAGAATCCAATATAACAGGTGTATTGTCACGATCCTGACACTGTAAGCACTCAATGGCGGCTAATTTAATATGTGCCATAGATGATCCTAATATATATTCCTCATATCGTTCAGCTAAGGGCCAAGAAACTTTGCGATCATTGATGAGAGTGCCATAAAAATGTACACGATCGCCCTCTGCTAAACGACGTGTAAAATTGCCAAACTTATGTAGAGCTTGCAACACAACTTCCTGTCGTTTATCTAGCAAACCTGAAGACATTTTAACACGTATCTCATACTCATAGATGTTCCATTTGTGCAATGAACAACGTTGATCCAAATGAGAAGATTTTAAGACATTCTGATAATCATTGCACAACTGATCATTCTGATTAGAGCATTTGAATAGATTTTCTAAACGTTCGCCATATAGACAGGAAATGATGCGGTTTAACCAAGTTGGCAAGTATTTATTAATGTACCAGGCCAGTTTATTTTGAACACTTGTTATTTGCACTTGTGTCACATCTCCCTCCCAAGCCACGGCTTGTCCCTCTAAATGGGCGCATTTAAGTTGAGTTTTTATTTTATTATTAGTTTTCCACCAAGCCTGAGGCCCGCAATGCGAATAAAAACGTTGCCAAGTTAAATATTCTGAAGGTGGTGGTGGCATATGAGTTTCTTCCACTGGCAGTGATGTTGTGATAACAGGTTGATGTTTAAGATCAGGAAGCATTGTGTTAAAACGCGTAGTGTCTTTAAAATTAGATGTCATGTATGGGAATGTTAGTATGCAGGCAAAAATGACACAAATGACGACCTGAAAATACAATTTTATATTATTTTGATTAAAATTTATTGCAGCTTTATGAGAAATTTATGTGAACAATAACAAAAAACTTAAACAAAGCGTTCTAAATAAAAATTTTTTAAGCAAAAGATATTTTTATTTAAATATGTTTCGTTTGTTTTGAAAGTGGCAAAAGTTTCTTTTTCAAAAAAATATAAGAAGTAAATTTAAGTGTTTAGAGCTGATATGATTTTATGTTGACCGAAGAATAAGTATCCTAAGATAGAAGTGCAAGAAAGTCTTCTGGAGATTTAGCCTTAATGCTTTTGAAGCCTTTGAGACACACTCCTTTAAATATGTTTATCAGCTTAAAACCAAAGTGACTTATGCCATTTTCAAAATAAACGGCTCATATATAGATTTGTTTTAGATTCTAACAAAAATTGTTCTCTATATGGCGTCTCCCAGCTGCATAACTTTTCTATTAAAATAATGTTTTCCTAGCTAATCTGATAAATAACATCCAAACAAAAAATTGTCAGTTGTTGAATTTTTTTCTAACAAATTTTTTGTTGACATGCATTTCGGATACTGTTAATATTCGTTTAGATTTCAGAAGCTTGGATACATATTTTTTATTATTCACTTAAGCAGCTGAGTACAAGACCAGAATTATTTTATAAACATCTTAGTTTTGAATAAAAATATATACAAACCTGCATTACTGTTATATATTTTTGAGTCGTACGATTTATAGCCAAAAAGCAGGAGCCTAAAAGCGCCAGCAACGTTGCTACTACAGTGCTGCCCAAGCGTATATTGGGATCAGTAAAGCCCAGCCATTCTATGACCACAAATACTGGTATTAACAATGAAGCTAAACCAAATAATGGCAAAAATAACAAAATACCAGATAAACCCAATGTTGCCCTTACTACACCGAACATGGTGGCGCTTTGTGCACTTGTAATGCATAACTGCAGCCAACTGAGAGTAACACAATGAGGTATGAGATGCGTATAAGTGCCATGCCAATTAGATCTTTTGGCGAGATGTATTAGAAACATTGGTATTAACAAATATAAGGCCGTCCGGCAATTCAAGCAGAACTCTATGCCATTACCAATCACAAATGAACAAAATGTTGGAACTTTTAAATCCAAAAAACGCCAACCCGTGGTGACAACATCATCCATTTCGTAAGGATATTTTGCCAAGACATTAACACCAAACGACACTAAAACAATCCAGTCAGGAAATCGTTGGGAAGCGTACATAAAGGCCAGCATAGAAACAAATACGAAAATGCCGGCCACACAGGTAAATTCTGAATGGGGGAGCCATTCGGAAGAAATAAAAGGGTATACCATTAAGTTGCCTATAAATGCACAGAAAAAATATAGATACGGCTGCATATTGTTCTTCAAAAACCGATTCTCTGATATATCAGCCTCTATGTTGTGGTCCCCATAACTTAAAAACAATCCCGACCATATGCGAAAATCTACAAACTCATGTTTGGTTTTAAGCATTTTACAGGTAGTCCAGATCATAGCACTCCAACATAGGAAATAGAAGCCAGTAGGCAGTAGCACAGTTAAATTCTCACTTGAGACCAGGCAATAAAACATAACTAGAACTGCAAAGCGAAAACTTAGTGGAACACGCCTAGGAAAATCGGAGATCATATTTATAAGACGATGATACAAAAGAGTTAAGAACAGTATTGGATGGAATATTAAGCGGTGAAAACAAGGAACATGATCTAAAGTTGCAGGATGCGGTACGGTAAGAGTTAAAGCATCATTAACCGCTGGCATACGGCCAGCTGCATAATTTACAGCTGCTGAAACCAGATTTTCTTCGGTAATATTGTGGTCATCATCCGCAAAATTATCAGGAATATTTAAATGACTTTTTCGCTGCTTTCTTTTTTTCCCGCCAATATAATTAGACCGTAAGTTAATAGATCCATTAAGTATAGGAGCAGAAACATCTTCTAAAGGCTTATGACCCATGATTTCGTCATCTATATCATCTTCTGAAGTAGAGTCTCCTGGCTGTCTTTTTGCTTTTTGCATTTTATAAATTTCACGCATTTTACGTTCAAGTTGACGTGGGGAAATATGTTTGCCGCCCTTGGAAAGACAAGCAAAAAGCTCTCGAGCTGCCTTACGTGCAGCTCTTTCGCCCGGAGTCATAGATAAACAGGAACGTACATCGTCTTCGTTTTCTGCAGTTATACCACAGCCTTGTTCATAACATTTTTGCAATAAGTTTGCGGCTTCTTCATGACCTTGTTGCGCAGCACACAAGAGCCAATGTACTGCTTGTTCATCGGAACTTTGTTTATCGTGTTCTACAAAAACCAAAAAACTATGAAATGGATACATAAATTTTGAAAGTTTCAATGTACCTGTAGTGTCATCCAATAATTGTTTAGCCAAATCAAACTGTACTTCGGAACAACCCTCTGATGCTATATGATATTTCAAATTGTTTAAGGTAGTGCGGTCTAAAAAATATTTCGTGTTGAGGTTATTTTAATGCATAAGATTATGGGTGCTTAACGCATCTTACCATCTAAATTCCATTTACGTCTTGATGTACCACCACTTGGCAAATTTTTGGTCCATGTAGCCATTTTGTGTAATTTCTTAGACTTAATTGAAATTCTTAGATCATAGTTTTTAATAATTTTGTAATAAACTCAACAACTGCATTGATTAAAAAACTTTTTGAAAGTACGACAGCTGACTTTTGTTTGGGAAATTTTGTGTAACAGGATATTTAACGAAGAAAGTATTGCCAGATTAACAAAATTAGAAGAAGTGATACGGATGAACAGACGAAATAGTATGTTTACACAGCAAAATAAGCACATGATTCAAGCACCGAACAATAATTGGGAAGCATAACAACACAAATTACATGCTTCTTTTTTCATTTAGCACAAAAACTTGAAGAATATGAAAATATTTGTTCTAAAATTAAATTTTTCGTTTAAATCTTTTGTTGGTAATTTATTTAATTTTAAACTGTTATTAAATTATTTTTTTTGTATATGCACGCACTACTTATAACATTGACTTACCATTTATATTTACATTTGTATACAGCTGGCTAAAATAAATTTCCGATATAAATAAGAGAAGACAGAAACTTTGTATGCTTCGCAAGTAGATTCCAAGGCGAATTGAGCAGGTGACTGCATTAGCTCATGCGATCAACAATGTTCGCTGTTTTCCTATGCGCGTTGTGAAAATTGTTGCGTTTTTCATGTATAAAAACTTGTCTCTTCTGAATTCGTCAGAAACAACTTTTATAACTGCCGAAAATTATATTTAACAAGGTACGATTCAAGGCATATTAATTTAATGTATATTAATGTGCCTTGGTATGGTTTTTACAACAAGTTTATAAAATTTAACTAGTGTCAGAATTACTAATATATAAAAAAATAATAAGTCAAAAAATGCTAATTATTTATTATTATATATTATTTATTCATTTATTTAACCGAGCCCTTAATAGGGCCATATATGGTTAAAAGTATTTAAAAAAAGGAAAAGTGTGCGATATAAATTAAACTTAAATTACAATCAAAACTTAAATATGTAAAAAAAGGTAAAAAATAAAACATTGAATCATAATAAAAAGTAGTATGTAAAGGAACATTATTCTATCGGAAAGCTAAGAATTCGCGAAAAAGATATTTGGATTTAGACAAAGAAAAAGATAAAACCTTGAGATAGTTGGGTAGGGTGTTCCAGATACGTGAGACTCTGACAACAAAAGAATGCTCGTATTAAAAATTTGTTCACATCCATTTTGGCTCCGAATTCGTTAAATGACGATTAATCGTCATATATTATTATCTTTATTTTATCTTTTACCAACACTGTCGAATATGAGCGCCACACATTTAAGTCAGTTGTCAAAAGATGCGTTACCGGTGTTTGGTTTTATGAACTGCAAAATATTGTTACAATAAAACAAAATATTGTCAATGAAAATGGAAAAAAATCTACATCAGCAATTATATTCGGGAATGCCACGACATTCTTTGGCTGGTGTTGGCTCTACCCTACGTACAAGACAAAGCCCTGCTAGTTCTTTTAGCAATGCTGGCCGTAAATCATTAGGTGGGTCAGCTTTTAGTTATGCAGCTGGAGGTTTAAAAAAAGCTACTGGTGGAGGCAGTATAGGTCAGAGGTAAGTTTAAAATGTTTGACATTGTATCAATATGAGATTTATGCATTTTTTATTGCAGTCGTTATAGCATATCAGGCCGATCAAACCAGTCATTTATGGGCATACGTTCCGATTTTAACTTAGTGGAAAGCTATGGGCTGCAATTACCTGTTTTGGTTAATGAAGCTTTAACATTTTGTGAAAAAAATCAGTTGGTTTCTGTTCGCTGTGCAGATAATGGTTGGGCTTGGGTGGTTCACGGTCGACGTCTGCTAGTTTGGCAATATAAAGACGTACGTAACATCGGTACTGGTAACTCTCCACCAAAAAGCGGAAAGGATCTATTATCACGTAGTCATCAACGAAGAGGTGGTGCCATGGCACAATGTCGTGAGCTAACTCTACCCCATTGCGACATTGGCCACAAAGCTTCTTTAGTTAAAGTCTTTATAAGCGAAAGTCAGCAAATGGCTTCATGTATTGCTGTATCACCAACTGGTGATGTACGCTATTGGCCATCCATAGCTCATGATGGCAGCTCGGTTGATTTAACTAATATTCTTGATGGCCAAGAGTTCGACTTTATGTTGACATTGCCGCAACAGCAAATGCCGCTTAGCTATTTGCTAGTCACAACCACCTGTAGTATGGTTTTATTACAATTGCAATTACAAAACGGTCGGCATGTTTTGCAGCATAAAACAATAAGACAACCTTCTGGTTTCTTAGGTGGCATCGGTAAAAAATTTGCCTCGATAATAATTGGCATGAATAGCGTGAATGATAAAGAAAATGTAAGTTGAATAAGACTTATTTTTTATATATTTATTATAAGCATAAAATAATACTTAATGAAATAATGTTGAGTATGAGATTTTCAAAATAACTGTTTAAAGCGTTTAGTTTTTTTAACTTGATAATTGAGTCGTAAATCTTATCTTTATGTAAAAAATAGAGTTTAAAAATAGAATTCTGTGAATATTTCCAAATTATTAAAGTCTGATTATTGGCCCAAGAAAGTAAATTTTATAATCAAAATATTAAATGTTATTTTATTCGTGATCACTTACATTTGTGGCCCATATATTATTTTTTTAAATGAAAACCCCAAATCTCGTTTTATTTGCAAACTAGACGTCCTAAAGCGCTAAGAGCAAAAATTTACTAATCTAAGATTTTCGACCTAAAAATGATCCTAAAGTTTCTTTCTTGCTAGAACTTAAGTAAAATGTCATTAAACTATTTTTTGTCAACATCAGCAAATTCACTCATATTTCATTTATAAAATTTTTTTTTTAGTTTATTCACTCTTGAAACGGTTAAATTTAATAGTTAAAATTTTGTTTGTTTAAATATCTTAACTTTCAATTCTCGAAAATACATTTTAAACCTCGTACTTTGCAATGGTAAAGGTGTTCAATAAAATATTTAAATGACCCATACGCCACACAACAAGGCGTAAAAAAGCCTTAAAATAATTGCAAAAAAAATTCAATTCGAAATAAAGTAAAATTGTCTGTGATTTACTAGAAATTTATAGCTGTTGCTTGTGATTCTCAAGACTCCGGTGAGCGTGAAGCAGTTGTGGCAGTATTAGCCGATCGTTGGATACAGCGCTGGCGCTTAAATCATTTGGGCAATAATGAACAATTGATATTTGAAGATTCAGAAATTATACGTAAAATACGGGATGAATTTCAACAAAAGTTTTGGAATGTTCGAGGTAATTTTATAATTAGACCAAACAATTTTTTTTTATTTTAGTGACCCATGGGTAATCGATAAGAAACAATATTTTCTTGCAGATAGTTTAAATGTTGATTTACAGCTCCTGGATATGAATATAATTGAGGGCAAAACTTATGTATTGGCCGGAGCAGTTAATACCAAACAAACACCGCAAATGTACTATGCCATGAGTAAATGTCAATTTAAATATATAAGCGGGTTTCACGGTTTGCTATTGTAGAGCTGTTACATTTTGTAGCTTTGGTAAATCTTGATAAATTTAAAAGACAACAAAACATTTTTAATTTACTATCCTTGCACCATCTACAATACTAAAAACTGTATTTATTGTAATGTAATGTAATAATGTATTTATTTACAAGTTTGAAATAGCTGGCATATTTGGCGCCATATTATTATATTGCTCTTTCGATAAGCTCACCCACACTTGTATGTTTTTAATTGTCGTATATTTAAAAGGATTTTAAGTTTAATATGAACCGTGAAAATCCGCTATAGCTTTTACCACAATATTTTACAAAATGTAAGCTTTTATTTTTGTTTTGAAGGCGTCTTATCCACTACAAATGAAGGAATGCGTTTAGTTAGTTTTACTCCCTTCAAATTTTCACACTTCTATAGTGTGGCTACGGAAAGTGAATGCTTATCTTTCCGTTTTATAATATGTCGCACACATATTTACATTTACAACGATAAGGTTGTCTACCCTCTACCTTTGGCAAATATACAAATTGGTGAAATTGATGCGGAAAAAATTGAATTTCATTTACAAGACGATCACATATTAAGTGCTGCCGTTTGCGCTAATATTCCTTTGATATTTAGCCGAACCCATGGTTTGGTGTCTATTACACCTGGAGATTTTGATAGTTCGGATTTAATGAATGCTTCTTGCACTACACCCGAAGTGTTTTCTCCCATGAGCGATATTACTCTAAGGGAACAGAGTGTTTTGTCTTCATCGATGAGTAATATTAACGAACAGAATTTGTACATGTACGATTTGGATCCAGATTCTATCTATTCAGAGTTTAAAGACGAAGTCAGTCAATTGAAAGCAGCTTTTATATATCGCTTAAAACGTAACACTAATATGTGTAATACTATTTTAAATGATTTACTTAAAAATGCAACAGAGCCAACAACAACGGGTGAAACAGCTCAATTGGATAAGTAAGAAATAAACTGATTTACATAAACGTATTTAATATTTTTAATATTTTTTAAGAATTGTAATAACTATTGCCGAAGACTTGGCTGAGGATATACCTGCTACAGATCCGCGTTGGGAGCAACTATGGGAAGAACCAAATTTCCAAAAGTATGCCTTGGGTAGCTCTTCATCTCTTCAGATCATTACCCAACTCAAAGAGAAATCTCTGGCCTTAAGACATTTTGTAGAATTTCTTCACGCCACGGGTTTATGGGAGAAGGTAATTTAATTTGAATGCAAAAGTCATATTACTCAATTCTGTTTAATTTCAGTTGAGCTCTGTACCAAGTGCTGGGGGAAATGTGCTAAAACCCACCTGTTTTGTTATATCCGATATCAATGAAAGAATAATTGCAGCCATATCCTTAAGAAGTATACAAAACAAGTAAGTGTTTTTTTTTTTTCTTTGATTTTTACGTTTTATAATTTATATTTTTTTAAACAGATACAGTAAACTTATCGATGAGGCGATCAGTTTGGTAGTACATCGTTGGCAAGAATGCCCACAGGGCTCACTAACTGCACAAGACTTATTTTACGTACGCATTTGTAAATTTCAAGATATTTTTCAAGCATTTTGTGATCTGGCTGATAATCGTATTGAAAATCAACATCAGTCTTCTAATATTGCATCGCTTATATCAGATATAAATACTATAGTTTTGCATGTTATTACAGAAATAATTAATTTTCGTGAACAAAATTCTACAATTTATTCTTTGCCAGCTGAAAAAATGGATTCCTTTGAATATTTACCTTGGACTGCAATGTCAGGTAACATTGGTTTAAGAGATTCTCTATCTCATCTTATAGATATTTCGGTTAAATATGGTGCAAATGGTACTAGTGATCCCGATTTAAGACAGAAAATTTATCAACAAATATTGGAATTAATTGATTTTATATTGGATGGCCGCAAACATTACTTAGAAAGTATTAGAGATACAGAAAAGTTTAACGTACTGCAACAGCAGTTCGAGTCGCAAAGAAGAGATTTGATATCAAAATTGAGTAAGTATTAAAGGAAAGGTTTCAAAAAATAAATTTTTAAAAAAACATGTAGCGCAAAACCAAAATTTTTAGAAAAAATAAAATATAAGGTTTTTGACGATGGTTATTTTACAATATTTCAATGCTGTAGTTCGTCAGCGTTCTTTTACACTTCTGTAATAGAAAAATCAGCAGCTCATCGAAAGCTCTCACAGCATTGAAGAATAATAATTTTTATATTTTCTTTAAAAGAAAAGGTTACCAGTATAAATTAGGTATATTGTTAATACCAATAAAGTTGTTATAACCATTATTGAAAACGATTTTATTTTTTGTAAAAATCTTGTCTTTATGTGGACATTCTTTATCTTTAACTTCATAATAATACACGTTTTGTAAAAGTTTCATTCTGTCTATTTGGGTATGCGGTTTGCAATCCTAAACAAAAATATAAAAGTTCATTCAGATATAAAATAAAAGTTCGTACAGTTTTTTCTTTGTGTTATTATATTTACTATTATTAAATTTCTAATAATTTTTTACCTTTAATTTATGTATGTTTCAGTTGACAATAATCAATTTGAAGCAGCTGCAAAATTAGCGGAAAAGTATTTGGATTTCCAGAGTCTTGTTCAAATCTGTGATGTTACGAAGAACCAAGAACGACTCGATACATATATTAAAAAATACGAAGAATATGATTTTTCACAATTTGCTATTAATTGGCATTTAAGACAGAATCGACAAGGCGAAGTATTCGAACGGTTTAAAGGTAATCAAGCAGCTCTATCACAATTTATGCGTGACCACCCAACATTGGGTTGGATACAACTTGTCTTTAATGGCGATTTTGAACGAGCTTCCAAAATACTATTTCAGTTAGCTCAAAGTGAAACAGAGTTTGTGCAAAGAAAAAAGGTAAGTGCGATTGAATTTGTTTACTTTTGCTTAATTTATTTTTAAATGATATTACTGTGGTCTTTAATTAGTCTATGTTGTCATTGGCTAAATTGTCAACATTTGCCTCAACCGGTTCAGATTTATCTCTGCAATTAGAAACAATAAATGCTGAATTGAATATTGTTGATTACCAAGAGCAACTAAGTGATCATTTATTACTGTCTTTTGGTTATGATGTCGAACATCAAAAAGTTTTAAAAATTGAAGAAATTATTAATGTGAGTAGTAAAATAATATTTTCCTTAAATTATTTTTATTTCTAAATTTAACTTTTTCTTTTTCTGCTAACAAAGTTATTCATTGCGGAGGAAAACGAAACTGCTACAGAGTTTGATTTTCGCAAAGCTTTGGAATTGTTAAATTATTTGGAAGATCCCTTCGAGGCTCGTCATAAAATTTGGCGTGCTGCTATTTTACGAGATAATTGGACAGAATATGATACAAACACTGCAGTAGATTATATACAAAATTTGCTATTCTTTAAGCTTATAGAACTTTGCCATTTGATAGGTATGTTTTAAAATGTTACTTAGTTTTTTTTTAAATATAAATTAAATTGTGCGTGTTTTCAGATGGTGATTTTGAAAGTTTTCTGCCGCCCATTGAAGAATTCGCCAATTGTACGGATTTGGGAGATTTAGTTAGTAATAAATCATTTCAGTATCTTCTTAAACTAACTTATGAATATATCAATGATGCATACAAGAAAAATGATGAAATAATGCAAATGTAGACCCAAATACTCCATTGTTTTAGTTGATAAATTAAAAAAAAAAAAAAAAAAACATTTTTTATAATAAAATTCAATTACTTAAAGGAATTTAACTTACATTACTTCCATCAATATATTTTATTTTATTTTTTTAGTGAAAACTTTCAAACAATTAAATTCATTCAGTAATTATGCGTTTAAAATTCTAATCTCTTACTACAAAACAAATCATTATTAAAATGTGCATGCGGTTATATTGTTTTACTCATTTATTTCTAGTATATCATCTTTTTTACTTTGAAATGTATTTTTTTACTTTATTTTCCTATTGAAACCTTAGGAGTGCGTTAAGAGAATCACGTCTATTGACTGGTTTATGATAATAAAAATGTGTCTTCCAAGAATTCAGTTAATATTAAGCCACCGTTTCGTGTGCATCATTTAAAAATATCTTACGGGTTTCTATTTACTGTATATAAGAACAAAAAATAATAATGGATGAAACCACCCCCTTAACTTCAACGTCTGCGCCGCAGTCTCTGCGCGGTCCGGTACATGTTTTTCCTGGAGGTGTTTCTCCACGCTCTCGTCATCAAAAAATGCATCAATTACAGTGGTGTATGGGTCTTACATTTTTGTGAGTGAAGTGAATAAAGAAAGTAAAATGTGAAAAAATTAAAAAGGAAAACTTACTTAAAATTGTCTTACTTTTTGAGAAAAAAAAAAAAATAATAGAAAGTTTTTAACAATTATGAAAAAAGTTAAATACTCGCAAACAACGCCAACGCCCTTAAGGAAATGATTCTACTTTTTAGATTAAAAATATTAAAAATTGTATCTTTACTGAATTAAATTTTAGAGATCTAGGAACTAGTGTACGCGGGCCCCCATCTTGTGCGTATGCTAAAAAAAATTTATGGAATTATGACAATCGAAACTAATTTTCGTAGAAAAATTTTAAACAAAATATATAATTAAATCATTAAGCTGTCAACATAAAAAGTAACTACTCATACTCAGAGAAGCTTAATTTTAAACTTGTGGTTTTGATATTTAGTAGGGGTCTACAAAGGCCTAGAAAACCACCGGTAGAAAAAAAGTTTGTCATTTCGTTTGTAATTTCTACAATATTCATTTCCGACCTCATTAAGTATGTGTATAGCGAAGTCGATTGAGCGATGTCCCTCTGTTTGTCTATCCGTCTGTGTTAGGGTTGAAATTAACTTTGCCAAGGCACTAGATGAGCTAGAGAAAATTTAAATACGCCAATCGATCAGACATAGCTTCGAAAATTTATTATTGAAAATTGAAGTAACTCAAAAAAAAAAAAAAAAAAAAAAAAAAAATATATGGTACGATAGAGAATTCAACAATAAGAGAAAAAACATGAAGTGAAAAAATTGGGTCTCGCCCATATTTTCTGATTTATGGGCCTCTAAGCTCTTCACAGAAAGTTACGATTGTGCTTAATATTTTCTAAGACATTAATATCGGTATCGTTAAAAAGCTTTTGAAAGGATCTTTTAGGAAATACTAAAAATTTTTAAAAATGCTTAACACATTAAGAGCCGATGTAATTTTTATGTAAAATTAAATGCAGTACTTAATTTTTTTCTTCTAATTCTTTGCCACCTGGAGTTACTTCACTAAACTAGATTTCATACATGGTGAAGCGTGTATGAGATTCGGCAAAGCCAAATATAGGACTCTTTTTATCTGTTGATTTATTTTTTTAATAGAAACAGTGGAGCACAACTTCATATTTAAAAATATGCAGCTAACTAGGCAAGACAATTTTTAACTACCGGCCTAAAGTATTGAGACTTTCGAAAACAATAACTAAACTATTTTTTAATCAAAATTTAGGAATTCAGTTATTTTATGAATGTAAAGTTTTGTTTATATTCGCCCCGTTTGATTATTATACATCATTTAGCGCTTCTTCAGAACTTTTAAGCGCAATAGCCTTTTTTGTAGATACGATTAACTCGACTCTGAAATTTTTTTCTCAGCTATTTATCCAAATTAAAAAAAAAAAATCATTTGATGTCGCGCTTGGATAAATGGATGTATATATTTTTTGTCTGATAAACCTCTATAATTCTTAAACAAAGATTAGTCTTATTATGCATTATCAGGGTTCGACTGTAACATTTTCCTCTACTATGTTTCGGTTATAAGAGTGTTCGAAAAATTTTCGGAATATTTTAAAAAAGCTTAAACATAACCTTATCAGCTGTTTTGGCCGTCTTTGCTGTTTTTGGTAAGGATTTATCTAGAAAAACCTTAACAGTTTTGTGCAGGCAAATAAATTTACCAAGGCTTCTATAAAAATTTTCTTAATGAGTTCAATGAAGAACCCGTTGATGCAAGAAATCCGTTTTCTTCTATTTTTGTCACAAAAGTCAAAGTTGTCTCAACCCATAGAGTTTTAAAATAGTGTCAGACAGATTTTTTTAAAATAAATGATAAACTGTCTTAATCTGAAACCTGACATTAAACATTATAGATCTACATTGTCTCCAGTTAAAATTACTTTTTGTATTATATTTTAAAACCATTCTTACTACTAACTGTATTTTCTTTTATAATTAAAAACAAAAAAACACACATTTTTAATAGATGTTCTTCAAGGTATTACAAGTCTTCAAACAACTTATGTATTCTCTTTTCATTCTTAATCCACTATAAAAGTTGTTTTCAAAACTTTAACATACATTTTTGTGTTTAAAGTTAAATTTTTTACACAGGGCATATTAAATTACTTGCGCAGGCTATTGGCCTACATTAAATGGTTTTATATTTCAAGTGTGCAACTTCAACCAACGAATGTAATATATTTTTTTTTCTCTCTAAAATAATGTGTTATGTCTATGTGACTATAAAGAAACACAAAAGTGTGAATGAAAAATAAAAACAACATAAAAATAAAAAAAGTATACATATGTATATAAAAAATTTCAAAACAATTTTATTCTATGAGTGCAACTATTTATGTTGGGAGCCTTGAATAACTCTAAGACATCATTTACTCTACGATTTTTTTTATGATTAAAAAATAATGTCTGTTGTTTTGTGGACGAGAGAAGTAGAGAAGCAAAAAAAAAAAAATTAGAAAGAGAATGCGATTTGACTTGTGTATAATTAGTTTCTCATTTTACCTAATAAAATGTTTGACTTTTTTAAATCTCTGTATGTAATAATTAGACAAGACGAAATCTTCTATGCTGAATTTATAAACTATTTTAATTAATGAATCCTTGAATAAAAGTTGGGAAATTTAAAAAAGTTATATTTGCAGTTTATGATAATTGGTAAAATATGGTAATAAAAAGCAAGAACTATAAATAAAAATAATTTCTAAATTTTGCAATTAAGTAGAAAAGAAAACAACAAAAATTATAAATATTAGTATTAATGGAAATTATTTTTTAATTTTTTAGGTTCGTTTAGCCCACTGCCGATAAACGAGAATTTTTAGCCTGTGGCTATTGGAAATTACATAATAATAGGTCTGTTCAGTTACTAAAAATTGTTACTAATTGTTGCTTATTGTTACAAGAACGTGTTTGCGTACTCGAAAAACTCCCAACGAGTAAGTAAAAAACAGCGTAAAGATGTGAGAGAGAAAAAATTTGTTGCAAGTTTTTGCTATAAAAATTTTTATTAGCAAGAAATTTTTCTCACATTGAAGAATATAAAAGTATTTGTCAATTAAAAGAATATAAACATAATACATTTTTGTTATTTTGATACTCCTTACAACAGGTGTAAAAAGCTTATGCCAAGTTTGTCACTCTGTAATACAATATCCATTACCGATCCCATAAAGTACATATATATATATAGCAAAGTCTATTGAGCGATGTCCGTTTGTCCGTCCGTGTTAGGGTTAAAATCAACTTTGCCAAGGACTAGATGAGCTAGAGAAAATTTAATGAAAAACGGGAAAATCGGCCCATGTTTTTAGAGGCATCGGGCAAAATACCGCGCCTGCCTCGAATTTTCATATTATTTGGAAACAATCAGTAATGCGATAGGGCATTAAGAAGTAAGAAGAAACCCTAAGGAAAAAATAGGCGCTCGTTCATATTTTTCGAGTTATGGAGCCACCGACTTTTCATAGAAAAGAACGGATATCAATATGGATATCATTAAAAAGCTTTTGAAAAGAAATACTTAAATTTCTTAAAAATGAAAGCCGGTAACATTTTTATGTAAAATTATATAATATACACAGTATAATTTAAAATCTCCGTTTGTCTGTCTCTGGAGTTACTCCATTTACATATTAAGTTAAGGATACATTAAATTTTTTTTCTTTAATTTAGCTAGGGCACAAGTGAAATTTGGTTTAGAATCTTCTAGCCCTGCATGTGTATTGGCTTTCTTAGAAGCTTAAAGTAAACAAGCCGGCGATGAAACATTAAATGCAAAATACTTTTTTCGACACAAACTTAATAGAAGTACTATTTTTATATGTAATTAAAAAAAAGTAAGAGTGCTATATTCGGCTATGCCAAATCTTATATACTCTTTACTATTTATCTAAATCTAGTTTAGTGAAGTAACTCCAATCAAAAAAACAAATACAGAGATGACAGAGAATTAACAACTTAAAAATAAATTACATAAAAATGCCATGGAAATGGGCTCTAAATGGATATAGCATTTTTAAAATTTATTAGTATTTTCCTTAAGATCTCTTCAAAAGCTTTTAAATAATACCCATATTGATATTTTAAAAATTTTAAAAATTAAAAATCCCGTAACTCGAAAAATATGGACGTGCACAAATTTTCTTACTAGATATTTTTTCTATATTTGTTTCTTTGTTTAAAATATTTCATTGTTGCAAATGATATAGAAAAATTAGAGGTGGTGTTTTGCCTGCTGCGTCGAAGAACATGGACCGATCTTGCTGATTTCCAAGAGCACCTTTTTCGACACTATGTCTGATCGATTGGGGTATTTAATTTTTTTCTAGCTGATCTAGTGCATAGGCAAACTTGATTTTAATACTAACACGGACGGAAAGACGAACACCGAATAACATACTTCGCTATGCATAGGAATTGAGAATATATATACTTTATGTGGTCGGGAATGAATACTGTAGAAATGACAAACGGAACGATAAAATTAGTTATACCCTTTTTCCACTTTTTATGGTGATGGGTATAATAAGTTAATAAGTGAAGACGGTCTTCACCACTTGACAATAGTAAACAAAAGAATGTTTACTAGAACTATTGCTCTAAATATTGGTCTATTGTACAAATTTGTTTAAGTTTTACATGTCATTCCTAAGGTCACAACAATTTTTGTTGCTAGTATAGCGCTAATGTTTTTACGTTTGGGAGAATAAATTTGAAAATTTCTGTTTTGCTGTCTCTCACTCTCTCTCTCTCGTTGCTAGTTTTTGTTAGTAAAGTAACTGAATAGACCTTATATCTTTAGGGCCGGGGCACATAGAATCCGTCACACGTTGCACTTTGAAAAATTCAACTAAAGTCAAAGTAACGACGGATGAGGTTGGCACAAAGAATACTTTGCTGATGGATGTTAAATCAAAGTTTGCTCTCTATTTTTATTCACTTTTAAATTTAATTTGTATCAAGGCGAATTAATTTTACCAGGTGGCATCGTTGCGGCAGCTGACAATTTTTTGTTTAATTTTGTAATGTGTAAAATAGCTGTCAAAAGTGAATCATTTTATATCACAAAATTTCTTTTTTTTATTATTTAAAAAAGAATTTTAAGAAGAGTTTTTAATTAATTTAAAAAACGAATCTTAGTAAAAACGTTATTGAAAAGAGTAAGAAAAAAGTGTAGTAATTATTTGTGTTCTAAAGTTTATCATACACTTAAGTGTCTGTTTTTCTTTTTATTGTTGTAGCCGCGCTGCCACCTTATGTGAATTCGCCTTGATTTGTATTTTATTCACTTGTTAATTAAAGAAAACAGGGAAGAAGAAGCAGTTGATAGTTGTCAAAGTATTTAACATACGTCAAAAGTTAAAACATTCGTACTTTGCGTTGACGGACACGTATTGATTGTGACAACGCTCATAAGAAAATATGTATTTTACCTGACTTTACGGTTGAATTTGTCAAAGTTTAACGTATGACGGATTTTATGTGCCCCGGCTCTTATAAGTTTTTAGTTTTCCGACTTCTCTTCTTTGTTTTCTTCTTCAAGCAACACTGCTTTAAATATGTGTACAACTTTATTTTTTAAATTTTATGAAGAAGGTTTTCTCGTGCTTTCCTATCGAACTGATTCATAACCTTTGTTTTCGGACGAAAACAAATTTTTCGTCTTTGGTATAAAAGGCATTAAGCCTGTATGAAGAAAAACGGTGAGGCGCCAAATAAAGAGAATTTCTTTCGTAAAGCAAGGTTATAGTGGTGAAATAGTTTACGGGTGTATGGCTTGTAAAGAAGTAGGTAATGTGTATGCAATGACGTTAATCATAATGCTGAATTTATAAAACCATGGCTATATATAATGCACCAAAACAACTACGTACACTTTCCGAAGTCTTATGTTTTCATTTCTATTAAGCTTCTTTCGGATATAAGCATAAGTATTGCCAGCACAAAAAAAAATTTGCTGTGTTAGTAGATTAAACACCAAGATATGCAACTGTGTTAATACTTTTGTCCACCTAAAAAAACACTTTAAATTAAAAATTAATTTATTTTTTTTAATTAACATGGTAAGCAACCCCTTTTTTTCTACGTTTAAATAGGGAAGAAATAAACAAATAAGTTTGTTGAAAACTATACCATTTTACTCCTTTATTAAAAAAATATAGAAGATTAAAAAGAAAGTTGACTGCTGTGTGAATATTTTTGTCCGGCTCTGTATGTCATAATAATTATGCGTTCGAAGACGTTGTTCTGCAGGAGTGCAGCGAATTATCATCCAAAGAAATAGTAAAGTTAGAAAGGTCAATGCCTGAACTCTTTGCAGAAGAAAACTCTACTATTAATAACCTCATTTTTACAAATAAATACGCAAACTTTTTTATACCCTTCACCACAGGTGGAATCCATTTCCGAATGTCAATTGAGCGATGTGCCTCTTTCAGTCTTTGTTCAGGTTAAAATTAACTTTGCCAAGGCACTAGATGATATAGGGAAAATAAAGATACGCCAATTGATCAGATATAGTTTTGAAATTATAAATATAAATAAAAAAATTATATAATAAAATAATTTTTTTTAATAAAAAAATTTTGAGCTTTCACCTGATACACTAAGCTTTTCATTTGCTAAGATGGGACAACAACCCTAAGCAAAACTTACAATTTAGGGACATTTTTTTAAACAGAAAAACCTTATGGTAGGAAAGAGTTTATTATGCCGATTTTTATTTAAACTTTTTAATTGGAAATCTGCAGTATGGTTCATGTATTTATACATACATGGAGAAGGGTATATAAGATTCGGCATAGCCGAGTATAGCACTCTTACTAGTTCTTGGCTCTAGTTATTTTCTTAAAGCCTTGACTTTTCTTGTCAAGCTACACAAAAACAAGGTGTTTGAGTTTTGGCTACCAACAAACGTACCAGTCATCTTCAATGACAAATAATGTATTTGTGACCGCTTAGTTCGCAATACAAATAGCTGCCCTTCTAACACATACATATAAGTATTGCTTTCCTTTATTATTATTTTAAACGATTTTTTATGTCTTTAGAGTCATCATTATTGCTTCCTTAATTATTGTCTTAGCCATAAATAATGAATATTCTTATTCGCCCGTCGTAATGTTGGCAACAAATAATTCAATAAATGATTTCAATCAAACTGTCAATTTAACTGTTTTACGTGAAATATTAGATGCCATTAAGTTGCCCATACCAGATGAACCAGACGAAGCGTGGGCCTTAAGACGCTTTCATTTGAATCGCAGCGATATCGACCGATCAATAGGTAAGGGCATTAAAGCCTTGGGGGATCGTGAATTATCAGAGGAGGGTTTAGAACCTACACCGATTGATACGCCGGCATTTCGTCATTATCGATCCTTGAGCTCAAATCCAGCTTCAAGGAAATTTGCGCGAAGAGGGTTTGTGGAAATTGAAGCAACTGATCAATTAGCAGAGAAATATAATTTTACACGTGGTAAAGAGAGATCAAATATAGGTCGAGGGCCTAAAATTTTATTACCCGATCCTACTACTGATATAATATGTGATTTTAATGAAAAATATCGTCGTTCTAATGGAGTGTGTAATAATAAAAATCATCCTCGACATTATGGAGCTTCTTTGGTCCCATATAGACGTATGGTGAATCCTGACTATTCAGATGGTATATCTCAACCTAGAGGCGTACTTAAAAATGGCACTAGCCTCCTGCCTCCGGCTCGTGAGGTTTCACTGAAAATATATCGGCCATCATATAAAACGGACTCAAATTTCACTGCCATGTTGGCAGTGTTTGGGCAATTCTTAGATCACGACATAACAGCCACCTCCTTAACCTCCCTATTAGAAGGAGAGTCTATTGATTGTTGTAACGCGCCTTTAAATAATACACATCCAGATTGTTTCCCGGTTGCAATACTGCCAGACGATCCCTTCTATAAGGCATATAATGTAAGTTGTATGAATTTTGTGCGATCAGCTCCAGCTCCTACAGGTCATTTCGGCCCAAGGCAACAATTGAACCAGGCCACGTCATTTATAGATGGTTCAGTGGTGTACGGTAATTCAGATTTGCGGCAGCAACATCTACGTACTAACAGCAATGGCCTTTTACGTATGTATATAACGAACGATAGCAGAGAGCTATTGCCCATATCCGTTAATTCAGATGATGGCTGTAATCGAGCTGCAATGATAAAAGAGGGAAAATACTGCTTCGAATCAGGGGATGATCGAGCCAATGAAAATTTGCTATTAACTTCTATGCATTTGCTGTGGGCAAGGCACCATAATAACTTAGCGCGAGGACTACAGAAAGAAAATCCGACATGGGATGATGAAAAAGTCTTTCAAGAGGCGCGTAAAATCGTAGGCGCTCAAATGGCTCACATAACATACAATGAATTTCTTCCAATACTTTTGGGTAAAGAATGGACTGATAAAAAGGGACTCACGCCACAAGTTAATGATTTAAATGCTCCTGATACATATGATCCTAGTGTAAATCCATCTATAGCAAATGGCTTTGCAGCTGCAGCATTTAGATTTGCTCATACATTACTGCCGGTAAGTTGATGTGCATATCAGGAATCATTAAAAAATTGAAATTATTTTTATTATTATTTTTTAACCTTTTAAGGGTGTTTTTAACGCCACCCAAAATCACAGCAACCCAGAGTATATAGAGCTACATAAGATGTTATTTAATCCATTTACTTTGTGGAATAATGGTGGCATAGATACAGCTTTATTAATTGCTACCAACACACCGATACTACGAGTAGACCGTTTCTTTTCTGTAGAAGTTACACAGCGTCTATTCCAAGATTTCTCCGAAGACCATTTACCCACTTGTGGTCTCGACTTAGTTTCATTAAATATTCAACGCGGTCGAGATCATGGTTTGCCTGCTTACCCAGTTTATAGACGTCACTGTCATTTACCTCCAGTAGATACTTGGGAGCAAATGGCTCAAGCTGTGGATAAGGATTCCTTAAAATCCATACAAGAAATTTACAGGTATTGTTTAAACCTTTTTTTATTTACATAATTATTGTGTTTTTTTTAAATGCAAAATAAAAACATCAACAATTATTTCTTTGATGACACTTTTTGTTCTTGTTGAAAACGCTATTAAAACACATTCTTTATAACTACGCCCAAAAAAACTCTCTCTAAGTCGTTTGATTTTCTATTGAAGTACAGCTCACACTCCGGCGCATAGAGTAAAAGTGAACGGCAACAAGGTAGTAATCACAATAAAAAAGTAAAAGTGAGAAGAAAATTTGGATAAAAATTACTAGGTCTCCACTCAGAAGGGAAATATCGTAGCGGACATAACCCCAAAAGATTTGCTTGTGTTGAGACACAGATTTCGGAAGAGTGCCGCAGAATCACTAACTATCGATTATAATATTTTAGTCTAGCGGGCAAAGAAAGTAAACGTTGTTGCTGCAAAATTTATGAGGAGCGCACTTGTTAATATACATGGGTGTCTAGATACAAGCTGCATTAAAAGTAATGTACATATGTGCAGTCTTCCGTAGCTAAGAAGCTAGGATAATCTCCAATAACTCTCATTTAGCAAGTAATTTATTTAGACGACTCAAGTTTTTATAGTTTTGTTTGTTTTCGATTTAGAAATTTGCTCCACAATCAAAGGGCTGTGAACAACCTATACACAGGGGAGGCAAGACCGCCGTAGTCGGCAAGAGGTTGCTGTAGTCGAAGTGGTTAACACGTTGACTACAAACTTGGTTGTCCAGGGTTCGACCCCTGCGTCAATCAAAAATTAAGAATGTTTTTTTCTGTTTAATGGTATAAATACATATTCAGAATTTACATTAAAACATGCAGCCTCCTTCGTCGGTACTTCTTTCATAGCATACTGACCGGCGAAGTAAAATAACTAACTCTCTATCTCTCTCTTTCACCACCTGTCTTATCTCTTATCTATCCCTTTCCTAAAGAATGTAGCACGGTTACCAAAATAACTTAGTAGGTATTAATGCCTGAAGTGCTACTTCTCTTTAAAAAAAAAAAAAAAAAAAAAAAAAAAAATTATATTTTTACCTCCTTCGATAAAAAAGATTATATATGTATCTATACTATTATTATCAAGGGACTTTTTTGTGCCATATATTTTGTCCACTCTGTGTGCCAAATATTTAAATAGCAAATATATTTGTGTACATGCATAGTAGGTCTGTTTCTTTTTTCTACTTTTGGATCCCGTGGGATCCCAATTGGCACGAAAAGCGGTTCCGGTACTTAAAAATTGGGTAACTGAGAGCGGTTTTAAGACAATAAAGTTCTTCTTGCACGAAACAGCCCAAGCATCTTCTTCGTGCATGTTGCTTATATTTGTGAAACAGCTGTAAAACATAAACGAAATAAAAACAAATAAAAAAAGTCATTAGCAATATATCAGGCATGTCACAAACTCCGTTCGGAATTGATGTGATTCCGAAGTTACTATATCGATCGAAATGGTTTTAGCTTCTATAGATTCCGTTTGGTTTTAGTAAACCGATGAAAGTACAAAACCACGTATGTTTGTTCAAAATATGGCAACATAGCAACGAATGTGGCAAAACAAAAAACAGCTGACTTAAGAAATAATAAAAATTCAAGAAATATTTTTGTTTCAGTGAGAATAACTAAAAAATTTAAAATAAAAAATATCAAAAATGCCCGGAATATCTATAATTGCAGCGGCAGAAGAAAATAAAAGGAATATTGTTTGTGTGCTGTCACTACGGAATTTTTGAAAGAGAATAAAAGTACGGTAATATCTTTTAAACAACATCCGTTTATTTTTTGGTTTTTTATAAAGGATTAAGAAAAAGTTCATTTTTTTATTAAAATCATATTAAAATAAATTTATTTTGGATAGGCAAGATAACGAATAGCCTTACCTATGTTTTGAATGGTTTTTATGTTAACAAAATGCTCAAAATATAAATTCCACATAGCAAACTGAAAGTGGTTTTATTCCGGAATTTTTTTCGTTTTAAGTTTTCTATAGAAGCAAAATACGGAATAAATTCCACTTCCGAACGGAATTTTGTTCTGTGACATGGCTGTATAATGAATATTTAGTGTGTTGAATAAAAATGCTCTTATATATATGTAATCAATTAATTAAGAGTTTTATTATATTTGTCATGAAAGTTCTGTACACACTAAATCTTTCTCGCGTCTCCTTCTTGACTGAAAACTACGTTAAATTTAAAACTCTTGTCAATGTCTGATGAACGTTAATGTTGCAACCGCGGTGATGCCAGATCAAACACCAGTGTGGTCACTACAAATATATAAAAGACAATTTGTAATGGCAAACGAAGACGGGTTAAAAATCATCGTTGCATATTTGGTAAAGAGTTCAAGTGATTCTAGTGCCTGTGACGACATTTTACACCTTATAGAACATGATTCCGACTTATAAAAATCATTTTTGTCTGTTCTTTTTGAAATTTTTGAATGCCAAAAAAACAACAGCGTTCTAAATTATTTGATGAAATTGTTCCATCATATAAGGAGAAAGAATGCAAAGAACACTTCCGCATATCGAGAGAATTATACTTAAATTTATCCGCAATATTTGCAAAAAGTCCCACATATGCTGCTTTGCGAGCAAACAAACGCAACAAATTTGGTTTTTTATAATTTTTTGAAATTTATTTTTTTTTATTGAAGCAGTCAAACCATTTTGACTTTATTTTGTGTTTAAAATGTGAGCGAGCAGATTTTCCTCCTTTAAAAAAGTAAGGTTATAATTAAAGATGCAACGCGCACGTGTTTTTGCAACTGGCACTTAATAGTGTCAACCTTTCTGACAAATTAAAATAATTTTCTATACAAATATCCTGTTCAGGATTCCTCACTTCCTATACGAAGGTACAGGTCGACGTGCAGTTCCTGGAGAGAAGTTACAAATGTCTAAGAACTTGTAGGATACCCTGGCGCTGTGGTTTTGTAACCCTTCATTAAATTTCAGATTAAAAAAAAAATTTGTGCTCCCGTACTTTTATACAATTTTGTCTCTTTATGAGAGAAAATTATACTTGCTCTCATTTTCACGAACCTTAACCAAAAAGTAAAGAAACAGATCAGTGAGAGAAAACAGAAAATAATTAATGATCTTTTCTTACACTGGTGCGTACTTCCTATATGTAATTTAAAGTGTCCTGGAGTCGATCAAAAAGCTGATGGAAATTGCAACGTTGTGATTTTTTCATTTAAAGACTGATCGTCTCCAATTATGATTGACGAAGAACAAATTTAGTTATTTTGTAAAAAAAGTTTATATTCGTTTAATTATCCTTGCTTGCGACATTGAGATAAATAAATAAATAAATAAATAAATTTAAATCTTAATTTTTTTTAAGAGATAACCGTGCGTAAAGCGATTGCTTCCTTTTCTACTAACTTTTCATTCAGACTTCTCTTTTTCTTATTATCCACTTACTTACACAAAATTGCACAACACGTCAATAACAATAAATTATCATCATTTGTGTAAATTTATCTTAATAAAGGTCTAATTTAAGATAAGTTTTATTTACACAATAGGTCTGTTCAGTAACTAAAAATTCTTAATAATTGTAATAGAACGTAAAAAAATGTTATGAAACATTCAATAAAAGGTCTTTTGTTGTTTTTTTTTTGTACAATTTTAATATGAAAAGTAAAATTTTAATGAACAGCTATATCGGCCATCATAAGTTATGCACATGTATGAAATTTAGATTATTTTTAATGTAAATATGTTTACACCTAATTCACAATAATAATGTTTATTAGAACTAACTACCAAGAATTATGAATATACGCTCTCGAAAATTACCATCAGTTTGCTGGGTTAAGTTTTCTATTGTTTGATAGATATTTTCACTCCAGTACATTTACTTTAAAATTGGTACTATTTAATGGTCATACTCTACATTTTTTTAACCGCAACAATTTTTTTTAATAATATTTATGCTAGTAAACCGTTATTTTCTTTTACATTTGGAGGAATAATTTTGAAAATTTCTGTTTTGCTCTCTCGTTGCTAGTTTTTGCTAGTAAGTTTTTGAAAAGATCTAATATATTAGCCTAATTAAATTTTTATGGGCAAATGTCTGTATATCTCAAAAAAAAAGTAAAACAGAATAACACAATAAACAATTATTAGTACATAACGATAAGGTAGTTTGTTTCCATACCTCGGTGCTTTTGCAATCATCCAGAGCAAGTTTTACAATCATATAGGACGAACCGAATTCAATTAAAAATGGTTTTGATTATGGTTGGTTATGCCTTAAATCGAAAAATCCCAAATGAAACCAACCTTCACTTGACATCCTTACATTAGTGTAGAGTAGTGGAAGCTATAAAAGCCGATGGAAGTAGTACTAAGTATTACTTTTTTCTGCATTAGTCTTTGTTAATTGAAGTAAAAAAATCGATCTTTAGAAGAAAAATATGTTTGCGTTATTTTGTCGCAAGGAGATTAAGTTTTTATTGAAAAAGTTTTTCAATTTTTTTGGCGGGATACTATAAGGATTTTGAGAAATATATATTTATATATATTAAAAAGTCTTGATTAAATAAATTATCTTTTTTCTTCGTTATTATATGCAAGCGGTAACTAATAGTTACTTAAAAAATACTGGATAAGGCATTGAAAAAAATCTTGTATTACCATAGTTTTCATTGTACAATTTATTGCTTGGACTTACAAAAGACTTTTTTAATTTGAAATTTTCTTTTAGATCCCCTCAAGATGTTGATGTATATACGGGAGCGTTAAGTGAACCGCCTTTAGAAGGAGCCATATTTGGACCCCTGTTAGCCTGTGTGGTATCTGATCAGTTTGTGCGTATAAAGCAAGGGGATTATTTTTGGTATGAACGTAAAATGGGACCACAAAAGTTCAGCAAAGGTTGGTAATTTTACATTTTTTTGTATATGTATTTTATCACATTTTTCTTATGTTGTCTAGATCAACTAAAAACTATTTACGAGACAACATTATCGCAAATTATATGCCAAAATTCCGATGGTATTCAGCATATACGTAAATATGTTATGGATCATCGTAAAACTGAACCGAATAATATAAACGATTGTAGTGATATAAAAAGTTTTAACTTTACTCCCTGGAATTTGAATCAACAACCTGCTAGGCTGCATAAAGCATATTTCAATTATCCAGCTGCCAGAATACGAGTGATGAACAAAACACAGTCAAATACAAAAAATCAATCGCTGCACTCTATTAATTAAATTCGAAATTTCTACAACCATCTGCATCCTACGAAACCTTTATACTTACCATCTTCACCATCAACATAATCAAACATAAATAAATTTAAATCACTTCTTAATCAATTTCAATAACTTTTGTTTATTTGTTAAAAAATTGTTTTTTTTTTTTTGTTTTCCATTAAACTTGTTTTGTGTTTGTGTTAATATTTTACACAACTATTTGTTTCTAACATTATACTTACGCTTAAGCTCATCATTTATTTATTATCAGCAGTTTGGTTAAATTATGACAGAAAGTGGCTTGGTAGCCAGATGTGAATAGAAATCTATCTGCCTTACTTATTCGCCATAATGGACAAAGAAATTCATTTGTATTGCTTTAACATCTGTTAACATTCATTATTATAAGCAGCATCATCATCGTAATTCGGATCACTGGTATGCGGCTGATGTAATCTTTTAAGGAATTACGGTATGTTCAAATAATCTTTGTTTTGTAGTTTATTTAATTTTATTTTGTTTTTATTATTAATATTTTTTCTTTTATTTAACTTTCAATAAGTTTGCAATTAGTGATAAAGAAATTGCCAAGTGACCGACCACTTTCATGGTCAAGAAATATTTTTTGTTTGCATGGAAAGTATAACCACAGATAAATAGTTATCTGTGGTATTAGTTATCTGTGGTATAACGTCAATTTCTATTAGCAATCTCTAAATATATGTATATATATACTTGTCTATTTGTTGATGTTGTAACAGCTGGGCTGCTATTTAAAGCTCTGCCCTGTAGCGGTAGCATGGAAACTATTAAAGTTATTAAAAAAATAATGATGTTGATACTTCATTATTACAAGTGGTTTCTTAGAGATTCGCCTATCTTATATAATAGAGATATATGTCCTATAAGTTTATATGAACACGAATTTGCGTAGATATAAAGATAATATTGGCATATTGAAATCTAATATTAATTACAGTTTCGAAAGTTTATACTGTTGGTTGAGTATACACAGTTACATATATGTAATAACAAGTTAAAGTGATATATTCGGCTATGCCGAATCATATATACCCTTCACTATGTATGAAAGATTCGGCATCGCCCTTACTTGTTCCACCTGTGGTGAAGGGTATAAAAAGCTTACCTTTGAGGTTTATATGAAAAATATATAGTTTTGAAATATTTAGTTGAATCAGGTCTAATGTATTTATTTGTTTTGGTTTTTTAATTTTTCTTTGCCGATTTGGTAGAAATGTGATTTTGTTTTTGATTTTCTGAAAGTAACTCGCAAACTACGTTTAAAAGAATTTAAAAATAATAATGAGAGAGCATCAAAAGAATAAAAAAAAAAAAAACACTGGATCTTAACACTTCCTTTGTCTAACGGTGCATCATTTCAAACAAAAAGTATAATGTGGTGGCAATAGTTGTGGATATAAACTGCTGTTATAGTTCCATTCTCGTTTAAGGTTTTTCTTTTAAGGCTTAGAACGTTTGAAATAAATGCTCTGAATTAATCGGCATAAGTCAGAGTTCTTTTAAGTAGTCAGATAGCCATAAAAATTAGTATCGTCTAACTGACTTTAAATAATAGATAATTTTTTCCAAAATCTTCTTCTAGCTCAACATACTAAGTTCATAGTTTATGCCTTTTTATACCCTTCACCACAGGTAGATCCTTATATATAGAAAAGCAAACTAAGCGATATCCATCTGTCCGTAAACGGGTTTTATCAGTTTTGCCACGTCCCCAGATGAGCTACAAAAAATTTGTGACCTAGAAAGAGGTGCTATTGAATTTTAACAACATTGGTTCATATATGGTGGAGATATGTTCAAAAAAGTCGATCGCTTTTATTTTTCCTACGCTTTTCATATTTAATTGTGCTTTCGAAAGAAAACTATAAATAACCATCTTAATTTCTAAAAAATTTGTTTTTGCATAAAAAATTAATTTTAGATTAGCAAAATTTTTACTAAACGATTAAAACATTTCCAAAATATTTATTTTAACGAAAAAAAAATTAAAATTTTAATAGAGAATTTGAAATTTCATGCAAATGCGAAGATGCGCAAAAAGGTGTTCATTGGAGCTAGTTGATTTGCGTTTGGTGCTTTTATATGTATAAAAAGAAGTCACATGAGGCACGGAAACTCAGCTGGCCTCTAGTGGGCGCCAGGCAGACCTCAAGATGACAAATAAATAACTCAAGTTTACGCAAAATATTTTCATTATATCAAAGATATACAAAATCTGACAAAAAACAATTATATTTTATTTTTTTCTGATTCGGCATAACCGAATTGAGAACTTTTACTTGTTTTTTACTTCCAAATACCAAGTTTTTTCACGTTCACAAATGTTCACTTGAATCGTTAATGACCTCTTTATTTAAATCAAAGCTTTTACCACTACGTCACTTAGATTTGGGCACAGGAGACTTAATATTTGAAATATCAAGTTGATTTAAATTCATTGTGCTTGATTCCTTTAAAAATAAACATTTCATAAATCAATTAAAATTTTACTTTTTCAGCTGTGGTTCATTTTTTAATTTAATTTTTACAATGAAAAAATATTTTTTAAATGCATGCGGATGTTTTCCAAAGAAAACAAGAAAAATTAGAAGCTAGCAAAATGTAATGCTGCATTTTCAGGACCACTAAATCCCTCATCAGCATTTTTCGCATCTATCTACCTTAAGTTGTGAATATTGTAAATATCATGCTTAACAACTCAACGCATATTTTGTTGATTTCTCTACAACACGTCTTGAACATTTGTTGCCTTTTGTGCTACATCTCTGGTATAGTTACGAAAAGCAAATTTTATTTTTAATTATTCGTACTTGTTTCATTATGAAAATCCACGGTTCAACCCCTGGCTGACATGCGCATGCATATCATATTGTTTACTTTGACGATTTCAATTAAACCAAAAATCAAATTTTCCAACCTCTGTTTTTGTTTTTACTGAGAAAAATTCTGCTTATCACTTAAAAAAAACTGTTAAATAAAGAAAGTATATAACACATAAAATAAGGAAATAATTAAAAACATTAATATATAATAAATATGTATTTAAAAAATAAAAAAAGTCTGCCGCTGTATGTCTTAAATATAATGAAATTGTTATAAAACAGAAGTACGTGTATAGCCCAATTAACTGTTTCTTATCTGTAGACCCCAGAGACAACCAAAAACAACACAAAGTATTTGTATGTTTTGTATTAAAAATCTTGTATTTTAATTAAGCATTACAATTTCAGCTACTAGCGACAAGAATAAAGAAAAATATACTTATGCTATAAAATAAAACTACTGAGGGCCTTTATTACAATTTGTCGTTCGTTAAAGGCAGGGTTTTGTCGGACCATTTAATGACTTTACAGTATAAAACCTTCAATTATTTTTTTTATTTATTAAACATTATTTTTAATAATAATAATTACAATAAAATGGGAAATTTCAATAATGCAAAACTATTTATCAGGCAGACAAAATCCTACCTTTAATTAAAGGCAAGTTGTAATAATATGGCTCTTAGTTTGATTAGACTTGATTAAAGCTTGTTATAGGTCTGTTCATTTCTAACATTGAAATGGCAGCTCCAGACTTGACTCTGCATCGCGCTAAAGTAGCTTAAAACTGTTTAAACATGATTGATTTATTAAAAATTAGTATTTGTTTAAACTCAGTAAATCCGGGAGGTCAGATAAAGATTTGGTGAAGATAGTACCATCCCATGAGTATACCCTTTTCTATAATTTTTATTTGTGTAAATCGATTTATCACAATTGACAAAAATATCGGTAATCATACAGAATATATAAAGACGCTTATAGCACCATCTTTTTTCTTGAAGTCGATTTAAGGGGTTTCAATGATTTTTAAGTCATGAAATTTCTGAGGTTAATTTAACTTGACTAAAAAAAATCTTAGTTTTGCTCGCGTATAATTTTTTTGTTGTTGTCGCTTAACGTTCTTATTTTGTGTACTTACCAAAGCAAAAGTGGGATTTGCTTAAAGTCACATGTAGGTGTTTTTTTAATCATTTTGAAAAGAGATGAGCGTTATAAAAAATATACTAGAGTAAAATTTGAGATAACAATATTTACATGAACATCGTCGTTGTTATTGTTTTAACTACGGAAATATTTAATTTCAAGAAACAGCAAATTCTATTTAAACGCGCAAAGTTTTTAACCAAAAGAAACAGTTGTACAATTTAACTGGAGGCGTGAACACCAACAAGGTTCAGGAGTTATTTACATTCATATTGTAAATATTTTTGTGTTAATGATAATTTTGTAAAAAAAGGCTGAAATTTTGGATAAAAATTCAGCAGTATTTAAAGGAAAATTATCGATAAAAACAAAAAAAATCATAAAGCTAAAGAGTAATAGAAATGGCTCCAAATGAAACCTCTGCCTTGTTGAAGAATTATCGGGATCAGCAATATACCAGTAATTGTAATTCCAATAAAAGTGGTGGCTATCATGCCGTTGACAATAATAATCATATAGTTTATGTCAATAAGCTGGCATCAGAATGTGAGCCCATATTCTGTTTAAATGAGTAAATATTTGACATTTTTTGCTTGTTAAAGAGCTAAATTTATTTCTAATTTTGTTTTTTTTTTAGATATTCCTCTTCCTTGACTTTAGATGAGTTACTACCATATAAATTCGATCCCTGGTGGCAAAACTTCCGCCGTATTTTGTTTTTAACATTTTGGTTGGGTTTACTGCTAACATTTCTTACCGCATGTCTATTAACATATTTGCGTTTAGGTCATAGCTCTTGTAATATGCTAGAAAAACAGATTTCAACTAAAACCGCCGAAATGTTAAACTCCGCCTCCGAAAGTATATTTGCATCTACAACTTTTCCCACCATAATAGCTAATGTTCTACCGACAGAGTTATTAGGGGGTAAATAAGCATTTAAAATAATGAAAACGCAATAATTTTTTTATTTATAAATTTATCCAGTATTAAATGCTTCTATGAAGTAAATACTTATATATAAATATATGTAAATCTTAACTTTAGATTAATTAAAACATTAAACTTAAAAAGTGATATAATATTTAAATGGTAAATTAAATTTATTGAAGTGAGTTTTAAACTCAATCAGAGCTGTTATTTCTTTTTAATTTAAATTATTAATTATAGATATGTTGGTAACACCTAAGAAATCGGCTGCGGTACAAATATTTTAAGTTAAAATTTTCTAGATCATATAATCGTGATTTGTTTTCTCTTTATTCTTAAAAACATCGGCTGATCAATCCCTTGGTTCGTTGCTCAATTGAAGTAAAATCTACCATTATTTTTTAATTATCACATAGGGACAATTAGGACACTGGTAGCCTGAATAATCTATAGCGCTACAAAATTCTATCTTTAACTACAACAACAGGCCTAAGGTTAGTGGCATCGGAAGTAACACGGCGAATGTTATCGTCCAAGTGGTCAATCGTTTTGGGCTTATCGGCGCAGACTTGTGACTTTACATATCCTCACGGATAATAGTCTAGTGGCGTTAAATCGCACGATCTTGAAGGTCAATATACGAGCTTGAAACATTAAATATGCGGTTACCAAACGTTTCCTTCAATAAATCAATTGTTTCGGCACAAACTGTGTGATCTGTTGCGCCGTCAACAGATCCAACACATTGTGTTTATTTTATTAATGAACGAAAAAGGCAGTAATCACGGCTTTATAATAAGCTTTTCTAAATGACAAGGTGTCTCTACTTACACTTGAGAATTCGCTTATAAAAATCTTTTTTGGGACTCATTCACCGAATTTACGCCTTGCGGTGATCGTGTTATTTAAGTTGATTTTGGAAGCACGCAAACCAAGGTCTTTTCGCAAAAGTAAATGTACACATATTCAATTCCTGTGCACGATGGTGAATGTACTGATTTGGGTCTTCCTCTATGCTTCACTCTACATCACCAATGACTTCTGCTGTAAGCACTTTACGACGTTTATGAAGATGCGTATTATAATTTTGAGTAAACGTGGCTCGAACACTTTCCATAGCTAATAGCGAGATATTTATTTTGAACAAAACCATGTTTTTCAAAATAAATTTCCACAACTTAGAAGTGTTGCTTAGGCGTCAGTCTACTCATGTTGAAATACCAAACCCTTGACAGCTGAGAAAATGGTCACCAGTTATCAGTTTATTTAAAAAAATTGTGAGAAGTTTCCTGAAGAGCTAAGAAAGCGGTATCGAAATGGCCATTGAAACAAGCTTTCACCTTTAACAATCAAAATTGAAGAGTTTAATAATTTTGATCGAGACACGCGCACTTTTTAATTTAAGTTTAATCAACTTAATTTTATATTTTGCGGTTTAATATATAAAATTCAAAAAAGTTTTAATCAGTTTAGTTTGAGATAAAAGAATTTTTAATTTCATAAACAAAATTTTGATGAGCTATAGAAGCAGCAGCGAAATGGCCATATTGATATGCCTTCCTCACAGTAATACATTTTATATTTTAGTTTTAGATGATAAATGTTTCAGGAGAATATCATTTAAAGTGCTTTCCACGTGATTTTATTTTAAGTAAAACCAAAAATATATTGTAGTTAGTTGATCACAATAATAAAAAAACAATGACAGTAACAATGCATATTCCTCAATTTGCTTGCCAAACATTGGAACACTGAAAATTTTAAAACGAAAACTAAAATGGCCAGTGTTCAAAAAAAAAAAAAAAAACGAGAATTTCTTTTTTTTTTAATTGAAGCCGTATTCACTGACCTTATCATTTTGTCACGTTAAACAAGAAAAACACTTGATATTTTGCAACAAATATTTTGAGTAGCGCTAGACTACACTGCTATTTAAAATTTTGAATTAAACGTAAAGACGATTTTAATAGAATAGTCGTACCATTTCCCGTTTCTAGATATTATCATTTACAAAAATTATCAAAATGAATGTAAATTAGCATATTTGTGTTCAAAATCAAACATTTTCTGTTAATCTGAAGCTGTTCGAAATCTTTAATACTCGTGTTTTGTGAAAATATGTCTTGTAACATGCTTGGGATTTTTTTATTACCACTGAAATTTCATTGGCATTTTTTTTAATAATAATAATGCCAAAATATTTAACTATCATTTAGTGCCAATGATTTTTTTCAGATTATATTTTTTTACTTATAGTAATAAAACAAACGATTTTTGCTACTTACAATTGGATGATAATAAATTGTTCTTATGAATCATAAATTGATGATCACAGAAGCCTTAAAAACTATGCGTAAAATAAAATTTTTCTTAGCCATCTTGCAGGTGCTTCTATATTTCAACATAATAATATAAAAAATTTAAATGAGATAGGTGTAAGTGGATCTTGAGGTCTGAGATCTGTCACCTTAAACCCAATCTAGCATTTGTTATTATTTAAAGAAAAACATAAATATGATTTAGTGTAAAAAGAGAAAGAATGAAGTTTCATAATGGTAATGCTTTAAACCCATTTAATCACTATTCAATGATAATGACTGACATTGTTAAAATAATTGCAATTCTAACGAAATTGGCAACTAATTAGTCTATTAAATTATTAATTCTCATATCATTTTTGCAACAGCTGATATTGACTTCTCTATGAAAAAGATTTGTAATTGAAAATTGAATATAAAATACAAAATTTATTTTACAAAATAGGTCAACTTAAAATCCTTTGAAATAATTAATATGTTTATTGATGCCCACAATAAATTTTTTATTCTAAGGTGTTCTTATTTTGAAATCTGCTTGAGTTTAATTTTTTAAAACTTAAAAGTCAATTTGAACAATATTTAAGCCACATTTCCAAAAAGCGAAGACAGAACTACAATTAAAAGTGTACCCTACAGAAAGTCATAAAATTTTAACTTTTAATAAAAAATGAATTTTTAAGTATTTATAAAATAGGGCTTGAGTATTTCCTAAACTGATAAGATAAATATAACAAAGAACTCGACGCAATTTGCTCTATAGCTAAACAAGCGCGCTACTATCGACAAACAACTCAGACAAAACAACACAAAAACAAGAAGAAAGAAAACAAAGAGACAATCGATACAACACGAAGACACATTTTTACTTACAAAAGACCATAAATATATAGATTAAATAACCTTTTTTCAGGAAGAAAGTTTACAGACAGCACTAAAAACGAGCAACACTCTACGAAACAATCTCAAGACATCAGCAGAAACAACCGATAAATTTAATACCAGCGGAATATACACACTTACTTGCAAGAAACATACATAGAACTCCTACGATCAAAGAAACGAAAAGAAAAAGACTCCAACTTCGCAATACACCTTAATACACATGAACACGACATTACTACATCCTAGTAAAAAAGGACGAAGACTATACATTTTCGAAAGCATGAAACTATATAAAACACGAACTTTTTACGGAGATATTATTAACGAACAAGTAAATGCAACCTCTGACACAATTTTTACACCACTAAAATGATTAAAACACTCTTACAAACGAAAAACACCCACAGATGGTCACACTATCCAATAATAAAAGACGTAAATATTAAAAAGAACTTGCATAAGCTTCACACATATGAAGCAACCTACCTGTATAAGACCATTTCAATAAACACTATCTTAACGGACAAAAATTACCTAAACCCACCACTGTTTATAAAAAAAATTCCTAACACTATCTCTCCAGTATTAATCAAAACGCGGCTTGAAAATGATGTTCTCACAGCGAAAGTGCTCGCCAAACATATCAAATAAACAGCCAGTGACGACAGTCTTCACTGAAAGGTATGACAATAGATTTTAAAGATCATCTACATCGTTATTTTCGTCATCAGCCGGTTTATAAAACTATGGGCGAGCGCCAACTTTTTCAATAAATGTTGTTTTTTCTTTTTTTTTTTTAATTTCCATCGCTCCATATACTAATTTTTGGATTAGAGTTACCAAATGATATGGAAAAATTAGAGGCAGGCTTGGTGTTTTGCCCGCTGCCTCGAAGGACACGGTCAGATCCTGCAGATCGTTAATAGTAAAATTCCCGAACCCCTTTTCCACCTGTGGAGAAAGTATAAAAAAGAAAATAAAGCCGACTTCAGAAAGAGTAAACTTTAAAATTATATGTATTCAAGTTGCGTGAAGTTTTCTCTATCTGGTCAGTTAAATAACATTTGTTTTCAATCTCAACCTGCGGGACTGTTTTATAGACGCTAACTTCAATTCGATTTATAAGTAAAGAATATAATAGGAGTTCTTGCTTCTACTTAAATTTAGTATATTGTTTTTGGAGTCTTATGTAAATTTTTGTGAAACTTTTCATAACATTTTAATTTCTACATTAGCTTTGCGCTGAATGATTATGTTGTACATACTGCAGTTTTAAGGTTTTTTGAAAGTTCCAAAAATCCATAAATTCGCCCACTGTAGATGTTTAAAAATATAATAATTATTATTTTTTACTTTTTATCTGGTTCTTTTAAGGTGCTTTTATACGAAATGTTTTTTACATATGACTTGTCAGATTTTCCACAAAAAAGTACATATGTAACGTGTACAGGAATTAAAACATTCCTTGTGTTTAATACATGCGTGAAAAACATCTGAAAAGTTTTCATTAAGAGCGTGTTCTTTTTTTATATGACAAAGCATAAAAATTTCAGTGGTGCAACTTTTTTCCTTCACTTATACCGTTTTTAAATGACCAAAAAGTGCAAAAAGTAATAAAATCTATAAAAGAATTAACAGATCCGTTCTCCAAAACAATTGTTGTAAACAATGATTTACTTTGTAGGTTACGTCAAATGTAATTTGCTTGTACATACTTTTAAACGGAAAATTTTAAGTCCTTTTCCTTTGACGCACATAAGGAATTACATGCGGATTTTCAAACTAACATGCCAAATGTTAAAAATATTTCATCTAAAGGCATCTTAAGAAAACCAATTAATTTTTAGAAAAATAAATAAATCATAAATATAAAACACAATTTTCAATTTAAAATTCTATAATATCAGCTCTCAACCACTATTTATTTATTTTTTTAATTTTTTTATTTCATTTCAGGATTCAAAACTTTATTTTTATAGATTTACAACTCTATTCACTTTTTTAATCTTTTGGCTTTAACATAAAAATGTATTTAACATTTTAAAAATATCAGTACCTATTCATTATTTGATTTCCACATTTTGTTTTTTTTTTTTGGCTTTTATTATTACATACTTCTAATTAATTTATATAAATATTTTGTTATTTTTATATATATCTCTGCTATATTAACCATTTAAAAAAATTAAATTAGTTAAACTAAAAATATATTTTTTTAATATTTTTATTTCACATTTTTTTATGTTAATATTTAATTATCCTCTTATGCATTTGCTTTGTTAATGATTATAAAAAGAAATATTTACATTTATTACAAATAAATTACATACATTAATTAAATTTAATATTCGTTATAATAATGTAAGATCAAATAACAATAAAATTTATTTAATATAATTTTATTTGGTGTTTTATTTTTTATACTATTTTAATTTTAAACATAACGAAGGGTAACAAGTTAGTCAATTTGCTTAAATTTTAGGTTATCTCTCCTTAGGTTTGTGGCTGAACTTAGTTAAATTTCCACAGCTTGTAAAATTGCCTCAAACTAAATAGCATACTTTCAGGCGTATTCAATAAAATCTTCTTGTTTATTAGGCTGGCCTGGTAGAAAAGTCAATTTTTAAAATTTTTTTTATTCCTAATTCATTCTTAAATTTCAAAAATGCCTCCCTCCTCTAAAATAGAAGAACTAACCGAATTTCCTTATTGCTTTAATGTAATGATTAAAATAGTTGCAAATTGATGTTCTTGTAGAATTTGTTGTACATTGTTTAAAAAAGTAAATAAAAGAAAATTAAAATAAATTAAATAAAATGAATATTAAAATAGAAAACACATGCCTAGTAGTGTTTATTATTTAACAAAAAATTAGAAAAATTTTAATGGAATTTAAAACATTGTTTAAGCAGTGGATATATGAATGACTTCGACAACACAATCCTCCTATCATGAATATCTTTTCTCTCGAAATGTTTTCCTTTTTCCCCAAATTTGAATCGTTTATAATTCACGTAAAGAAAAATTTCTTTTATCGTGAATGATTTTTTCCCACGAAATTTTTTCACTTTTCCCCTTATTTTTTCATTTGAATTTTGCGACTGCATTACATTATAAAAATTTAAATAAATTTTAATTAAAATATTCAAATTATAAAAACATTTTTTTTAATTCAAAATCTTTTACCTGTAAATTTTTACAGTCGTTATAGTAGAAAAGAGCTCAATAGCAAAATGAAGATATTTTGTTTAATAAATCTAATATAAAAATTTATTTTATTTTATTTTATTATTGGGTCAGTAGTAACGTCTCAAGTAAATTCAACCAAAATTTGGATTTGACCTAGAAGCACGTTCGTGTAGTAAAGTTATTAAATTTGTTCTAAAAATATTGTTTAACTATATTTTAAGTTTAATTTAACATTTTAATACAGAACTTAGTCTTCTTTCTCACATTCAATGTGCACTGATAGCTTCAATGAAGGAAACAAATATTTTACGGGAAATTCAGAATAACAATTTCACTTCAAGGGGAATGAAAATTTAATAAAACATTAAACTCACTTCTTTTTCACGATAGGGGTAAATATTCTTCAGCTTTAAAAGGATAATTTCAAATAAAAAATAAATAAATAAAAACTAAAAAGTTTGGTTTTTTTTAATGAATATTTTCAGAGACCTTTTTTTTGCTAAAAACGTAAGTATTTTTTTATTAAAGCACCTTCTATGTTTTTTTCAATGTATCTTTTAACTTTTAAATAAAGTAAAGTCAGGTTTTTGGAGGGCTTAGAAAACTTATTTAAATATATTTAAACAATTTCTTTTTTCTTTTTTAATGTCATGGAAGTTTATTTTTTAACAATTTCTTTTTATACAAACATTCAATTTGAATTTCTTGTTAATATTTCCCTTACTGTAGTAGTTCAACTTGTCTTAAATATTATGTATTAAAAACAAAACATTTTTAAAAATCTACTTAAAATAAGACAGACACAACAGACAAAATAACAAATATAAATAATTTCAGGCTTTAAAATTAGCTTATAAAAACAATGCAGTTCTTGTTTGCTAATGTATTTTTTAATGGATCTTACATGCAAATATTTAAAAACTAAAAAAATCTTAAACAAATTTTATTAGTTCGAGTTTTATTTGTTTCTTTTTTTTCATGTTATAAAATTGAGTGTTCAGGCTTTTCTATTTAAAATGTACATAAAAACATATAATTTTTTCTATCATTTTTAAACAATATTATTAATTCTTTCTTTTGATTTAATAACAATAACTTCTGGTAACAATTAGTTTTATTTTCTTATTTTTTTTTAAATCTATACGTTTTTTTTTCGTTGCTAAAATATTTTTAATGAAATTAAATTTAATGGCAAGTATTATTGTTTCAGGGTGTTCTCCATTAAAGTAACAAAATTAAATGAATTACAATAATTAAAAATAAATTAAGAAAAAGTACAAGGCTAGAAAATCGGTAAAATGATTTAAATGTTTTAAATAAAAAAATTCTCAAAATTTGACAACCTGTATTTTTGCTTAAGAAAATAATCGGCTTAACTGTTTCTTACCATGTTCATTAGATAAATTTAATTGAAGTGTTTAGCGAAGACAACTCTTTTTTTTTTCAACAATAAAATATTTTGTGGCACTTTTAAAAAATATAAACATCGTCAATTGATGTTGTTAAAGAAATGGCAAAGGAAATCCATAAAATGCGTTCCAAATGACTGCTACTTTAGAGGGATTAAGGCAGCATAGAAAATAAGCTGGGCGAAAAGTGCTGAACGTCAAGTGCACAAAGTACTACAAATGCATTATTACCAACTTTGAGAAAATGTTGCCAGAAATATTTCATATGTTTTTTCACAACAGAAACAGGATAGTACTGCAAAATTTTTTATAGTTTTCACAAAGATTTTTTTTGGAAATATGTATGAATGTAGTTTGACAGCACTCTGCGTTAAAAAATTAACAAAGTACCAGGCTTTATAAAACAATTTAAGTCCTCGTCCACACTTTGCGACTTTTGTTGCTCAACTTTGTAGGTGAAAAGACGATTAGAACTGGTTGCACAGTTCAATATACTTCAAATTCTCTTTTGTTTTCTCATTCGCCTAAGCAATTAAACCCGAAATTGCAGAAACAAAATTTGAATGTGTGAATGGGGGCTAAGAAATCAATGAGACTGTGATAAAATTAGGACTGTTTTATCTGTAAAAACAATTTTGTTAAACGTATTTTTTTTTAAATAAAGTTTTAATAAAAATTTTAA
Source organism: Cistogaster globosa (assembly GCA_937654795.1). Classification (NCBI taxonomy): domain Eukaryota; kingdom Metazoa; phylum Arthropoda; class Insecta; order Diptera; family Tachinidae; genus Cistogaster; species Cistogaster globosa. The sequence goes on along the minus strand of OW569403.1, from coordinate 59,743,489 downwards.
TTTTTTTTAAAATAATTTTTATATTTTAAATTATTTTTTAATTCAGCCAATCTTGTACTGCTCAAAAAATAAACAATTTTAAGTAGCATTTTTTCTTCCAAATATTAAAAGTACTGTTTAGATGTTTTATATGTTTAAGCAATTTCTAATAATTCTAGGAATTTCTGAGAAATTCACTAACATTTTTATTTTAAATATTTCCAAGACTTCAATTATATTTCATAAAAAAAAAAAACTTTTTTAAGTTAAAAAAAATAAATAAAATATGTATATTATTTGAAAAACAAATTTTCATTTTTTATTTTTTTGAAATATGAAATTTTTATACAAAATTTAAGTTTTTTTTTTTAAATTATAAAAATTTAAAATTTTATTGGTTGGTTGGTTGTTGCTAAACAAACGTGCAACATGTTGATAAAAAATTTTATACATTTAAAATTTTTAGTTAAAAAAATGTTTTTATTAGTTGTATTTTACCATGTCAAGCCTGGTTCAGATTTTTGAAAATTGTTTAGCAACAATGATTATTTATTATGTGAAAAATTTGACATTTAAAATGTAGTGTCTATCTCGCGATTTGAAAGAAATTAACGTTTTATTGTTTTAGAAATGAAAGAAAAATACATGTGATCAGATTTTGTTTGAAAAATTCCGCATGAAATAATGCCCATTTACTTTATTTCACAGCTTTGATAAAATGTTGCTAGAAACATTTTATATGATTTTCCACAGTAAAACAGAGTAATACTTCTGCAACATTTTTTTCATGACTTTTTTAAACGAATTTTTTGTGTACGTAGTTTAACAGCATTCCGCATGAAAAGCTGAACAGAGTACCAGGCTGTAGACATAAAAATGATAGCAATGACTGCAACATAAGAAATTAATATTTTAAGTTTTACTTTTTTAAGAGTAAATTTACAAATTTCTGTACTTTGTTTAAGTATTTGCTTTTGATGACTTAGACTCTTCAGCAGATTTTATGTAAAATGTATTTTCATTTTGTTTTACCAAGAATAAGGTCAACATTTCCAATGTTAATTAATCGAGGTATTTTAAAATCGTGAATTTTTTTTAGAAAATGGAAGCACGATATAAAAATGCTTTTGTAAATAAACTGAACATTGTTTTAATCTAATTAATTTTTAAATTCTTTTGTGGATTTCTTTTAAATATACGAACGCTAGTTAAAAGTCTACAAGCCTTAGCTTTTGTGAAACAATGCAGCTTTGGCTCTACCTTCTTGTTTTTAGCATTAATGTGGCAAAATCTATTAGGATTTCTGGCTTTGCACTACCTGTTATAAACAAAAAGTTGTATAATTGTAAGTTTTTTAAAAATTTAAAAATAGCTTCAAAGTTTTTTTGTTGTTTGCCTTTGGTGTTTAAACCCGGAACTTAATAAACTAGAAAATAACATTTAGTTATAAAGGTCGATTAATGTTAATATTTAAAAAAAATGTTTTAAATAATTTTACCGACTCCTGTTTTTTTTAATTTTTTTTTAGATTTTAATATATATTTTTTGTAATATTTTATAACACAAAGCAGAAAATGAAAATAATTACAAAAAAGTAAATTGTTAACAAAGTAGTTAAATAATAAATAACATATTTTTATACAAAATTAAAAAAAGAATATTAATTACAGGAAACAAATTTACAGATGCTATAACTTAAATTAAAAAATAGTAAATTAAAAAAAATAATATAAATCCTATTTTTTCGTTTTTTTTTTTTAAACAAGTTTCCAAAATATTATAAACGTTTTTGCAGAGTATAATTTATAAATTAATTTTTATTGCTAATATTTATTGAATATTACACAATATTTATTTAAAAAATCTTTTTCGTTTAAAGAAAGGCAAGAAATTTAGCCACGTTAACTGTACACAACTTTGCTTTAATTTGACATAAACAATGTATGTGTTTATAAAGTTTGCTTAGCAACATTTAAAAGGTGGCCATTACAAATTAATATTGTATAGAACAATAATACAAATTCTAAATTTTGTTTTGTTTCTTTTGCAATATTTTTTTATTTTAATAAATTGCAAAGCTTTTTCGAAAAGCCAATAACAATAAAAATTTGTTTACATTTTTCATATAATCGATATAAAGTAGAGATTGTGACTCAAGGGTATAACTTTTTCCTGGAGATCACACTTAAGCAGCTTGTTTTGTTTTTTAATAAAAACCATAAAAGTCTCGCAACATATTTTGTCTTAAAGCAATTAAAAAAAATGAGTGAGTACCTTCCTTACAATGTTGCTTTTGTAGTGACAACATTTAAATTGTTGCTTAAAAATTGCTTGTTTCCTATTTCTTGCCGTTTCCCAAATTTTATAAAAGTACTTTTAGAAAATTTTCTAGCTTGGCTTATTGTTACTTTAATTCTGGCATTACATCACATTTTGACTAAATTATGTGACCCGGTTTATGTTTTCATTTATTTGTTGTTAAATATGTCTTGCAGTTTTTAGACTTAAGAAAAAGTTATAAAAAAGGAATTTAGTGTTTTTTTTTGGTTCTTTTCTTTAGTTGTTGTTTCAAATATAGTATTAAGTTTAAAATCTAACGTTAAGTAACTCTAAATAGTAGTAGTTAAGTTAGCTTATGTTTTTTTTTTTTTCTTAAGTAGTTTATTTTTCTCTCAGTATTTGTTTTGTAATAGTAGTGAAATGTAAACTATGTTTTTTTTATAAAAAAAGGTTGTTACAAATAGTAATGCTGTTTTTTTTGAATATTTTTAAATATTATCTAAGTATATTCTACTCCTGGTATTGTTGCCGTTGACGCTGTTTGCTGTTGTTGTTAATGCTTAGAATCCCTGAATGATCTCATACGCTTCCAATGTGCTTATTATCAAATAAATGATCCATAAACTAAACAATACAATACTGCTAATAATTTTAACTTTTCTAGGACCACCTAATTCACCGCCAATACTTTTACTACGTCGTATCATCAGTATAGTAATGGCAATTAATGCTTCTGAACAGAAGAGTGTTACGGAAAAAGCAATACTGTTAAATAGAAACGAAAACATATACTTTTTTTCCTTATTAAAATAGTTGTTAAACTTACGTTCCAGGTTCAACGGCATAAACAGTACCTTTGGCTTCATGCACAATAGCAGCTAAAGACCACGCAACACCAATGCCAAGGAAGACATTTACAGCATTACTGCCAGTGACATTTCCTACACTAGCATCAGCATATTTATCTTGTATGGCAGCAACCTTGCTGGCAAATGTGTCTGAGAGTAATTGAAAAATATTAAACATTTTAAAAATTATATACAAATTTTACATTTTAACACAAAAAGAAAAGTGTTCTAAAATATAAGAAAGGATACCACATAAGTTGCAAGATATTTCTTTATGATTTAATAGAAAATAAATTCTTCGATGTTTTTTACATTTTTGTGTAACTTTCTTCTATCATAATAAATCATCATTAATAATCATATCATATCATAAATAAACATATGTATTTTTGGTTTCCTTAACGTTTTAAAAGCGCATGATATCTATATTGTTTTAATACCTTTGACAACACAAAGTAAAAAAAAGGGTATAACTAAGTTTGTCATTCTGTTTGTAATTTCTACAATATCCATTTCCGAATATGTTTTTATTCTAACTTTTTATGCATAACGAAGTCGATTGAACGAAGTCCGTCCATGTTAGTGTTGAAATCAAGTTTGCCGAGGCGCTAGATCAGCTAGAAAAAGTTTAAATACGTCAATCGATCAGATGTAGTGTCGAAAGAGGTGCTAATTGTCAGCAAGATCGGTCTATGTAACTCTAATAAAAAAGCAAATATATGGGGCGATAGAGAATTGTAAAATAAGAAAAAACATTAAGTGAAAAAATTGGTGTTCGCCCATATTTCCCGAGTCAGAGGCCTGTATTCAAAATTTTTAAACTATCAATATGGGTATAATTTTACAGCTTTTAAAGAGATCTTTAAGAAAATACCCAAATTTGATGACACTTTAATATAATTTTTTTTAATTCTGTGTCTTCTCTCTATTTGTTTTTTTTTTATTGTAGTTACTTCACTATACTAGATTTAGATGAATGCTTAAGGGTATATAAGATTTAGCGTAGCCGAATATACTACTCTTACTTGCTTTTTATATATATTCGTCATTTCCACAAAGTTTCGAAGACTAATTAAGGACTTAACCCTTAAGGTTAAATTAGACGTGCCATACCATAAAGCCATAGCCGTAACCATGGCCATAACCATAATCATATTTGCTGCCAGCGAATAGTGGTGCCATAGCCATTAGCAACTCGTATTTGTTTTGCCGTTTGTTAAGGAAGCAGCATAATGAAAATATCCATTAAAACTCGCCAACACAATGCAGCGAACATGAAAAAAAAGGACAAAATAAAAAAAAGCAAACAGTTAATACCTAAATTCAATTGTCTACCATAAATGGTTATGGTAAAAATCAAAATTTAATTTATATCTATGGTTACGGTTATAATGCCATAGTCATTATGGCATGTCACCAATAATCAAATATAGTGTTTCCCATAAGGTTGGTTTAAACAGCTGTTTTATATGGTTATGGTTATGGCACGTCTAATTGAACCTTTAACTCTTAAACTAAAGCAAAACTCTACCACATTAAGTTCTTTGTTTTATATTTTTGATTTTTTTTATATTCAGAATAACTATTTTATGAGAAAAATCTGATTTAGTTAGTTTTCACCTACTTGTTAGTGAAAAGTTTGCGAATTTTTTATTTATAAGTGGCTACAAAAACAGCAAATAAATATGAAAGGGCTCGTTTATACATTTCACTAGCAGAACACGTTTTAAAATGTATGTCCTTAGCATGATCTTCCGTTTATCATTTCTTGCGTGACACTGTCAAAAGTCTATACAAAAATATAAGATGCAAATGACTACAAGTAATGTTGCTGGAATTGTACTCTGTTTTTAATGTTAAAAGTTGCAAAATGTTTCTATCAGCAAGTTTCTTTTACTTCAAAATGCTTATGGCAACATTTGCATGCAAAGTTGCTTACACAAATCCACAGGAAATAAATACATTTTTTCGCAGTTGGTAAAAATGTTGACAGCAACATTTTGCTATCCATGCTTAAAATTGTTGAGCAACATTTATTATTTTATGTAGAAAATTTGATATTCAAAATGTAGTGTCTATCTCGCGATTTGGGAAAATTTAACTTTTTATTGTTTTAACGTATACTACATTGTTTTAAAAATGTAAACTAAAGACATGTGATCAGCTGTTGTTTAAAAAAATCCGAATGAAATAATACCTCTTTGCTTTGACAAAATGTTGCCATGAGTTTTTCATACAAATTTTGACAGCTTTCCGCATGAAAAATTGCATAGAGTACTAGGCTTTACGCAACCAGACATTTGGAAGAAAATATCTGGTAGTCTCTTTTGTTCTTTTCATTAAAGTTCTCACAGACAAACATGTTGTCGGCAACATTCGATTGGTTTTGCTAATGTTTACTTTTAAATGCGAAGAAAATGTCAACATAGTGCATTGCCGAGCAACGAACACAAAAACAATGACCTCCCTCCACCCATAATTTGCTAACAAACTAAATGTATCCCTTCCAAATGTTCGCTTGTCTAAATTCGGTCATATAAACATGCAGAGAAAAACATTTCGAAGCTGTTCACAAAGTGAACAGAGTACAACTTCACCAACATTTATTTTTACTACTTTTGCAGATGATCACGCTTTTTAGGAAACTATTTGATTAAAATCTGCATTCTATAATAACATTTGATAATTTTTGTTTAAACAAGTAAGAGTGCTATATTCGGCTATCCCAAATGTTTTACACTCTTTACCATGTATGTAAATTTAGTTTAGTGACGTAAAACCAATTTGAAAAAAAAACAAATATTGAGGTGAAAAAAGAATTAAAAAATTTAAAAGAATTTTTTTACATAAAAATTTCATCGGCTCCTTATTGGTTAAGCATTTTTTAAAGTTTTTAAAATGCCATATTCGGCTATACCAAATCCAAATCTTAATCTAAATAGTGAAGTAACTTCAATCAAAAAAACAAATATAGAGGTGGCAGAGAATTAAAAAATATATATAACAATGCCATCGGTTTTTAATGGGTTAAGCATTTTTAAAAAACTTTAGTATTTCCATTAAGATCTCTTCAAAAGCTTTAAAATGATACCCATATTAAAATTTTAAAAATTTAGGATCCCCGTAACTCGGAAACTATGGGTGAACGCCAATGTTTTCAGCTGATGTTTTTTTTCTATTTTTTATTCTCTATCGCCCCCATATTGTGTTTTTTTAATTGGAGTTACTTCTTTGTTCCAAATGATATAAAAAAATTAGAGGTTGGCGTGGTGTTTTGCACGCTGCTTCGAAAAATATGGGCTGATCTTGCTAATTTCTAATAGCACCTTTTTCGACACTATGTCTGATCGATTGGCGTATTTTAAATTTTTATCTAGCAGATCTAGTGCCGCGGCGAACTTGATTTCAACACTAACATGGGCGGACAGACGGACATCGCTAAATCGGCCTCGCTATGCATAAGAAATCAGAATATATATAACTTTATGGGGTCGAAAATGGATATTGTAGAAACTACAAACAGAATGAAAATATAAGTTATACCCTTTTTCCACTTTTTGTGGTGAGGGTATAATAACATCTACAGTAGAGATCAATTTTCTAAAACCAACTTAGTAGTCCGAAAACATTTTTTTTCCTCTTACAGTCTTCTAAAAAAGTCTTCAGATAACGAATTCAAGCAGTTCACTAAAATTATCGATCAAACATGTTCGCTGAACTTTCGAGGGAGTTATTTGCCTTTGGCAAATATCTAACTGCTATCGTTTATTATTCTATTCATGTATGTATGTACGTATGCATGCTTGTGTATGTGTATGTGTGTGTATGTGTACTTGTTTTATGTAAGTTCAAAACATTTCAAAAAAATATATATTTCAAAATAGACTTACCTGGTATACTTGTACCCAAAGCAACAAAACAAATGGCAGTGACGGCATCCTTAACGCCCAATGTGCAACCAAAATATGATGCAATATCACCAATAACAGCGGTGACTACACCAATACAAAATATCGATACAACAAAACATAAATAACCGCCGGCAATATCTAAAATGATTGAAAATTAATAAACAAAGTTTAAATTTTAAAAGCACTTGAAATATTTAAATTAAACAATTATAGAGTTGGCAGTATTTGCAAGCATACGTTATTGCATGTGCTCCTTTTTAATGGTGTCAATTTAAATATGTATTCAGATTTTATCATGCTGTTTGCAATAAATTTTCATAGCAATTGTAATCTAATTGTTACTTCAACAGAACAAAAAAACAAACAAAAAAAAAAATAGACTAGAAAAATTTTTTAAATGTTGATTTTAAAACTTTAACATGATGACACTTGTTGTTTTTCCGAGTGCTTAACTATTTAATCCCATTGAAGAGACTTTAACTTTGATTTTTTTTGTAAGTTAAAAATCAGTATTTAAATTTTATTTGCTAAACTTTATAATAGTCACGCCAGTAGCGTGAAAGAAAAAAAAATTTAAAAAATAAACAGAAAATATTGCAGGACTTAAAAACAACGAAACCTCAGCCAGGCTGCCATGTCAGCCAAACTGCTATAAAACAGTTTTGTTAACAATGCCGCAACAAGGTGATAAGCAAAACTAAATGAGGTTCAAGGTGTTTTTGGTTTGCTCAGTATTATTAATATTTTCAATTTGTATTAACAGGGAGTTTAAAAGTTGAATTTCCGTAGAAGAAATTCACACTTTGATTGCAAAGGAAATAATAGCATGAAAAAGTATGAATAATTAAACACTTAAGATTGGAAATAATGTTTTTTTTTAATCATGAAATCCTGAATTTTATTTCAGTGTTATTTTGTTATAAGTTTTACTTACAAAAGAATTTTATTTTAATTTTAAATCGAGTTTCAAAAAATGCTTCCAAAAATTCTGCTGTTATTAAATCGAATCTTTAAAGATCAAACACAAATTATTAGGGCAAATATGGAATCGGTTATTTTACAAACTCCCATAGACTTTAACTCTGAAGTATCTGTAAAATCTTTTTAGTCTTCGATTTATTTATAGAGTTTTAAGACTCTCCACGAGCCTTCAAATCGGTGTGAACATGATGTCGCACATGAATTCGGCTAATGTAGACACTCAATGTTCATGTTTCGTTCATGTGCAATCATCGTTGGCCGAACATTTGTCTGAGCAATGATGTTCGCCATCAAATATGACTTTTAGTATGATTTCTCTATTTCGAATGAACGCCATCTATTAACCAACAATGCGAACATTCTCTTTCTTATTAAAAACATTGAAACAACTCTGACGACAAACAGAAAACAATTTATGCTCAAACAGAACACGAACATCGACATGTTTTCGACGCAGACAAGAACATGAACAAATAATTACCGTTGCTCTGCCGGCGTTATGTGCATGTCTTGCTCAATTTGATGGCTAGTGAAGACGTGGGGTTATGAGTTAAACTGCAATTGAACTTGAATAGTAAAAAAGTCGAAAAAATTGTATACAAAATGAATCCATATTATATAAAAATTAATCTTCTGTGCTCAATTTTTCCTAAAAGTATGAGAGGCTAGATGCACTAGCAACCATTAATTAAAACGGGTTGCTGCAAGTTGGGATCTCAGTAGGGCACTTTAAAGTGAAACAAAGGCAAATGTGGAAACTTATAAGTTTAATGTTATCTTTGAATGCTGTATACGGTTTATATAAAGTATTTTAAAGGGACGCAACAGCACTTTTGGGAAATGTGACGTGCTTAAGATGGACGATAACAGGTTGAAGAAAAGCTTTTGAATAAACAGGAAGGCCTTTCAAAATCTGTGTGAAAAAACTAAAAGTATTGAGAAGTTAGACACAAACATGGGGCCTTGTATTCCAATCAAAATTTCTTATTTCTACGTGCACTTCTAAACTAAATTTGTCCAGTCTTTTTGCACGCCGCAAATTGTTGACACGTTTCGCCCACAGCTCCAGTAGAACCTGGGTTAAAAAAAGCGATTCGATTTCCATATTTATTTTTTTATTTTATTAAAAACAATAAAAAATACTTTGAATTCATTTTAATTTCTTAAAAGTAAACAATTGGACAAACAACTTTTTGATTAACGACTGTGTTGCCATGTTGAAAAAGATTAATTCAGTATAAATTTATTTTGATTTAATGCATTTAGGGTAAATCTAATACACATTTAAATGGGGATAATTTAAGAGTTAATTTAAATTAAGATTGCTAATGCAAATTAACGCTGCCGCCTGTCTATGCTATAGATTTATTAAAAAATGTGTAAAAGTAGAGGCCAGCTGCCTCAAAGAACATGGAAATTATGTCTGATCGATTGGTGTATTCAAATTTTTTTTGTAGCTTATCTAGGGCCTTAGCAAAGTTGAATTTTACCCGAACACGCACGTACAGACGGACGGATATCGCTCAATCGACTTTGCGTAAGAACTTAAAACATATAAAATTTATGGGAATTACAAGCGGAATGATAAACTTAGATATGCCTTTTGATATTCCAGTTGTGAAGGGTATAATTTTGACATTTGCAAAAAAAGTCAATCATCTGAAGGCTAAAGGAGCTAATTTTTCACCTATTAAAGCCGGAGTTTTCTTTGAAAGTGAGTTGCTAGTTGGCTTTGATTTGATAGAAATCGAACGGTTGAACGATTTAAAAACGCAAGATAAAAATTGAAAAAGTTGGTATTATGAATTAATACAGAAAAATTTATTGTAAATAAGCAAAATAGCTCTTTTCAAATAACGATGATGCCACATATTATATCTATTTCTTGCGGATTTCATAATTGGAGATATCTTTTCTCGAGAAAAATATTTTTCCTTTAGAATATTCATAAATGGGTTGAATGTGTTTTCTTTTAGTGTATTTTTTTGAAACTCTGTTACCACTTTTGTATCTCGGTTTTTTTTTTTTTTTGATAAATGCCAAGCAACTCTATACTAAAGTTAATCAAATATCAAGCGCAAAATGACTCAACTGTATTTAAAATGCATATTTTTAGTAGAAATTACAAGTCGGTTTAAAACTTTTTATTAAAGAATTTTTTACAGTTCTTTTTTTTATAGCACGACTTATTTAAAATGCAAATACTCTAGTGATATTCATTTCTCTTACAGTCTGTAGCTGATTAATCAAGATTTAAATCATTTCTACAACTACAAGGCTGCTTCCTTGCTTATGCTACCAACATCTTACATTTGCTTGTAGACAAATACATGCAGAGAATGTTTTATCCTTGTGTTGAGATGTACACAATAATTTAAGTTTTTTTTTTGCTGCTGCTGGATATTCTACGTTAAGAATTTTGCAATTCTAATATTTTAGAATTCTAATGAAATTTACCTGTTGGTGGGATGAATGCAAATAAGATTTTCCAGAATAAAGTTAAAAAATGCATGACATAATCAAAGCAGGATGGAGTTGGAGTTATGCCCTCCTCTGCACCTTCTTCCTCACCACCTTCATCGTCACCTATTATTAAAAAGAAGGAAAAATACAAAAAATATAAAGTGAAATATTTATATATTTGAACAAGTTAAGGCAAAATAAATTAATTTATATGGATATTTTTTATGTAGCTGCTTGATATACATTTTAATTTTTATTCTCCTTTTGTTGCAGTTGTTGAAATATGCAGGCTATTATTTGTTGGCGTTTTTATTTATTATTATTATTATTATTTTTTTTTGCTTTTACCCAGCAAATATGTATAAGGTCTTGAGTTCAAATTGAGAATGATGTGAAATAAAGCTTGATCTAAAACGCTAAAAAATTGTTACTGATTAAAATTAAGCCCATTTCCAATTAAAAAATTTTAAAAATTATTTTTTCATATTATTTTTTTTTTTTTTTTTGAATAACAAAATATATTTTTTTATTTTCAGACTTGGAAGAGGATAAAAGTGAACCGCAATATTATTTCTTTGTTTAAATTTGACAATGGTTTTAGATTTATTTGAATTTCAATTAATTAAGACAACTTAATTTAAATGTTTGCTGGGTATTTAAGAACGCTTTAATTTATGCTTGTGTGTGGTTCAGGGATGGAAAGTTAATTTTTTTGCAAAATTAAATTTTAAGAGGACTTTATGATCTTTAAAGCGTTAAATTATTATTATTAATACTAAATTTTATTATTTTTAACATTTTTGTTATTATTTCATGAAAACATTGAGCATAATCTACATGGCATATTTTTAAAAGAAAATAAGAGGAAGTTTAATAATATAGACGACAATATGACTGGAAAAGTCTATAAAGTTGTATAAAATTTGGCTAAAAATGGAATTTTCAAACCGTTTCCGTGGATTCTACTAAACAGAACACCAGAGCTGTTACAAACATTAAGGTTTTTTGTAAATGTTTGTGGTTGGCTTAACGCGAAGGTATATGAAGGAGGATAATAATTAATGACAACCAGTCACTAAAAAATATTGGAAAGAAACATTTATGAATTTTATTAAAAATACCGCCGAACTTTACTCTTAAAATTTATGCTTTTGAGCTCAATTAATGAAGCTTTCTGCTGGTAGTAAAATTTTCTACACATAAAATTATAAAATATATGGGCTGTCAAATAACAAAAAACTATGTGATGAACAAGGATGTATTTATAAATAAATATACAATAAAATCTACTATATTATTGAGTGTTCCATCCCTGATCTGCACATATTTCAAACAGGAAGAATGAGGCGAAAAGTATACTGAACGGGGAAAATTAAAAATGAATATAAATTGGTAGTTTTTATTTACCAGCAGTCACTGTTAGCGCTTCAATAAATTGTTCCTTCCACGAGGATGTACCAATTATTAAAGATGCATTCGCTCTTTGTACCAATTTGTCTACAGTATTCTGCAATAAAAAATAAAATAAAATAAAATAGCATGTGTAAAAGATAATATTGATGAATAAAATTTAATGAAAATTAATTGTTAAGTTGTTGTAAAAACTGTCATTGAGAAAATGTTTATAATTTATAAAATTTGTTTTTAATTCTGCTTCGGCTTTTTTAAGGCCCTCCAAATTAAATAAATTACAAAAAACTCATCTTTAGATGGATTTGAATACAATTTTTTTGGTTTAAATATAGAATACTTTTTTTCGTAAAATTGTGTCATTTCGTAGAGAAACTAGAGAAACAAATGTTAAAGCATCCAATTTTACCGGTCTAATGGCACTAAAACAGTTGTCAGTACATTTTATTTTTATGGATGGAAAACAGAATAAATACACACAGAAAAAAGACTTGTAAAAATTCCATCGATATGTTCAAGAATTAATTACTAATATAATAGTTTGAGTTTTATTATTAATAAATTATAATTTTGACTTATTTTTTATATTAAGAACTAACATTTAATATTTGCATCTAAATGTTGGTCGTAACACCTTTTAAAAAAGTTAACCTGACCGATTTGTATCTTTACTAAAATCTATTCTTTTAAATGGAAGATGCAACTAAACTTATTCAGTACATTAATACTAAAAACCAATTTTTTGTAGTTAGAACTACAAAAATCAATTGTATTTCCTAAAATAGAAAAATTTTTGACGTACTACGAGTAATATTAAATTTGTACTCATTATTTAAAAAATCAACAATATTTCAGTTAAATGTACAAAGATTTTTTAAAAGTGGTGAAAAGTTCTCCAATATTGTTTAGTGGTAAGTTCAAAATTATCTCACAAAGGCATATGTAAATAAAAGAAATTTTAAAATGTTTAATACTTTTTACAGAGGAAAGACGTGCGGTATAGGCTGGCAAGTTAAAGAAACTGTATGGAAAAAGGGAATTATGATGTAAGAGAAGGAGTAAGTTAAAGTAAATGGTTCGAATCATGAAATTAAATATATAAAATCCTATTCCTTTAATTAATTTTTTTAATAAAAGAAAATATTAAAAAATTATAATGTTTTATTTAGTTCACAATAATATTCTATAGTCACCCAAGAATCATTTAAAAAAATAGTTGTGAGTGCCATACTCATTCAGTTATTACAACCGAATTAAGATGATATACACAACCGACAAAATTCGATTGGCGACGAATTCGGTTCCTACAACGAATTTCTTTTCTCTGTGTAGTTAAAAACACATTTTTAAAAATTTGAATTTAAAGAAAACTAGAAATGAAGTACAGATGAAGTCGTGGGTACAAAATTAAATTTTTAAGGTAAGAAGTTTGCACCAATTTGTGTGCATTGTACAATATATAGAAAATTAATTTATGGGAAGAAGGATAGAGAAAACAATGCTTGTGGATATTTGCTTTGAATATCTACGCACAGAAAGTAACAGGAAAGACCTTTGCATGCAGTTTATTTTACAAGTGAACTGTTCGGCTAGAAAACCAATTTTATGATTAATGTGTAGTGAGATTCACAGGCCAATCGAGCACAAGGGAATGCTCTCTTCATATTTCATCGGTGCTATTGTGATTCAAATGAGCTGTATACCCTGCAGTGACCGATGAGTTTCTTCGCTCTCTCCTGCACACGGTTGGATAACTTCACCTTTACTCTTTGAAGCACTGCCCTATACATGAGAGTTGTATTTCATTTTCAGTCTTATTAAGATGGAATAGAAAGAGAGGAGATAACATGGATTGAAGTATTTTCTACACTCTTTAAAAAAACGAATATCCAAATGAATCTTCAAGCCAAGAACTGCGAGAGCTTCTGATTCCTTAATATTTATATCACCCATTATTACAGATATATAGCGCGTTCATCCATACGCCTGTGAGAAAGCTTAATGCACATGGCACCGTAACATTACGTTTGGTTCATCCGACAGCGCCAGTTCTGCTTACCAAAAGTCGCCCACTGTGCACGTTATATTACAACCACAACCTTCATATCAAGAAAGGTGAGGTTTTTATCCATTTAAAGTTTGAGAATAGGTTAAGGTCGTTTGACCCTAATGCTTTTAATCGTTCGCTTTACAGCACTAGGTATTGTCCATGTGTTTTGCATAGCTTCATTTCCAAAAGGCTCGATCTATCGCGAAATAAATATGAATGGCATATACTACTGTCATCTGCGAAATAATAGATAGGATCGGAAGCTTGACATTGAAGGTCGTAAAAAAATAGTTCAAAAATAATAGATCCACCTAAGTTCTTTACAGTAAAAAGTAAATTATCTGACGAAAATGAAAACTTTTTTAAACTAAGCTTTTCTTAAGTGAACTGTCTGAGAATAAGGATTGACTTGATACCGTGGTTTTCGGATCAGATTATTTATGCTGTAAATAAGATATGCAAGATAACAGTAGAGTTGAGCCGACAGATAGTGACTATAAGTAGAGTACAGTTTTTTAGCGTCCATCGATTAAACATTATTTTGTGTTTTTAAAGAATAGCTGAAAATGAAAATAAAGCACCCCTAGCTTTTGGTTTCAAGATTGTGGTTTAGTTAATGACGATGTAGTTTTTTTTCAATAGTATAGTGACATATTTTGTTTGTTTTCCTATAAGTTATCAGGACTGCTATTTAAAGTATCAGGTGAAATAAGATTTTAGATATGAAGCTTTATACCTAACTTACTTTAATAAAAATTACGAATAAAGTTCCAGCTATTGAAGGCATAAGGGTTATTTATTTGATACATCATTTCTGTCATATGTTTCTATTTCATAAAAACAAAAATTTTCTTAATTCTATGTAGTAACTAAACAGTTTTATTATAGTTTCATAACCATTAGTAAAAACAATTGTGAGTAAACAAGTCAGTAACATAAAATGGTCATTAAATTTTTGCCATTCCAAATAATGCCAGTCAAATTTTAATGCCAATAAAAAATCCCAAGTATAGAAAATTCCATAAAACTTTTATGTTAATTAGTTAAATAAACATAATAAAAATATTTTAATACTCCTACTTCCTATTTAATTAAGTTAAAATAAAAGTTTTCTATTCAATAAAATAAATTTGCATTAACACTTCTCTTGTTATTGCTCTTTTTTAGAATTTCTTTTAAAAAGAGTTTCGTAGTCAACCATCTATTTTATTTAAAAAAAAAACTGAGTGCATAGAAAAAAAGTTTAATTTTTTTATAAAAGTCAGTGTAACTGAAACTTTTGTATATCCTTAGCTGTTGTTTGGTTTTAAAAGAAACATAAGAAAAAAAAGCAAAGCGAATAAATTCTTGAAATGTAGAACATTTTTATAGACTTCTCTAATGGAGCTGCTCTGTTTTACCTGTTTGACTTCCAAAATGACTATTTATAGTAAGTCCTGCGGATTATATAATCAAAAATTTTTAAATAAAACTAAATCTGACAGAAAATAGACAGTTTTGAAAAAAGACGTTGTTTTATATTCGGCTATGCCAAGTCTTATATATCCCTGACCAATCAACAAAAAAAAAAAAAAAAAATAAAATATATATGTATATAATTTTACATTAAAATGTCATCGGCTTTTAATAAGCTAAGCCTTTTTATTAAGTTTAAGTATTTCCTGAAAGATCTGTTCAAAAGCTTTTTAAAGATACACATTCATATTAAAAAATATGGTGCACAGTCGTACTTTTCAATAAAAAGTGCAGAAGCTCATAACTCCGAAAATATGGCCGAGTGCCAATTTCTTTCTTTTTCATATTCTTTAATTATCTATAGCCTCATATATTTGTTCTCTTTTTGTTTTTTTTTTGATTGGAGTTACTTCACTAAACTAGATTTGTTTCAAACGATATGGAAAAATTAGAGGCAGGCGCTGCGCTTTGCCCGCTGCCTTGAAGAACTTGAACCGATCTTGCTGATTTTTAATATAAAAGTTTAATAAAAATATAAAAGTTTAATATAAAAGTTTTGCATAAGAATTAAAGTTTGGGAAACGGAAGAGCTATCCACAATTTCCCGAAAAAATTTTGGCTTTATTCCCGGGAAACTAAAAGTTTAAAATCATCAGCAGCTTAAAAAAATACATTGAGATATTTTCAAATATCAAATTTTGGTTGGATTAGAATAAAATTTTGTAAGGCCTGGATTAGAACCTGGATTCAAATAAAGAATACTTTTAATTACATACATATATGTCATTTCGTAGAGAAACTAGAGATACCAACGTGAAATCACCCAATTTCATCGGTATAGTGGTACTTGAATTGTTGTCAATACATTTTATTTTTGTAGATGGAAAGTTTTTAACAGTGTTTACAAAGCTCTAAAACAAATGTTTAAAATCACATTTTTCAAAATTTCAGTTTTAAAATAATTAGAAATGATACGCGGGCGAAGTCATGGGCACTTGTTTAAAAAGGTATTTGAGTAATTCAAAGCCACTAACATTTCAAACAGGAACATGGATAACCTTTATAACGCATTGTTAACAAGCAAACCTACCTCAGTAGAAAATGAAAGGGTTTTTTCTATTATTGGAAATACTTCAAAACAAAAACAAGCAACAGTATGTCTAGTGAATTGTTTTTTGCAAATCTTAAAAATTTCAAAAAATAATTAAAAATTACTTTCTCAGTATTTTTATATTTGTTATCTCTCGTTACGAAGTATAAATGCAGATGTGTATGTCTTGCCACCTGAATTGTTTTAAGTTTTATAAACTGTTAAAACTTGTATTTAACAATTATTTTTATTGTTAATGTTTTAATAATATAATGAAAAATAAAATAAACTTGTTTTCTTGCTTTTTTTTCCCGGGAATGCGATAATTTTTTTCCCGTTTTTCGCGAAGTAGAAAATTCCGGGAATACCCAAAACTTAATAAGAATGCATAAGAATTTGTAAGGTCGGAAATAGATATTATAGAAATTAAAAATAGAATGACAAACTGAGATATACCCTTTTGCAACCTGTGATGGAAGGTATAAGGTATATAAAGGCATTTTAGCTTTTACATATAATAATTTCACCAAAAATCACACATAGGACGTAAAAAAACTAAAGTTAAAAAGAGCAATCGAAAGCTCAAAAAATAAATATCACTGTTGTCATACCTTTCGGTGACCCCCGTCGTCACTGTCAGTTTATTTTGTACGTTTGGCGAGCGCTTTCAATAGTAAGAAAATCATTTTCAAGTCGTATTTTGTAACCCGAGTACTAACTCGCTTGCCAAACGTACAAAATAAACAGCCATTGACGACGGTCTTCACCGAAATGTATGACAACAGTACAATATTTACTAGCGGAACAAATCCGCTTAACGTAATACCAAACAAATATATTAATTTGTCTACAAAAACAAATAACGTAGTATAGTATGAGGGGTATAAAGTTATGAGACGAATAGGTTCTTAAAGTGTCCTTGTGATAAGTGAGATAGGGAAGTAAAGGAGATATCTAGAACTTCTGAGGTTCCCACACCAGATCTTGTGGCATATCATCACAAAGTCTAGATATATAAATTTAACCTTTTTATATCGCAATACCAGTGACTAAGATTTCGCATCCTTTTATAGCCAGCAGATCTTTAGTCTTCTTGTAGTAACATAGAGGTCTTAGAAACCTCAGTAGAGAGCAGATAACTTGGTTATACCATCTTATTTCTACTGCCAGTAATTTCTGATAAAAGTACGCTTTGAAGAAACTCCTTTGGTGGGTTCCTGATCCAAAAAATTGGCCTGCAATTGTGTTTCTGAGCACCGCTAATTGCCCCGGTGGAAAATCCCTTTATATCTTTGAGAGATATGCGCCATTTGCATAATATTCTGGATTTCGTGTTAATACCTAATTGGGAATTAAACGCAGCTTTGCTGTCGATATAGATCCGTATATCTTCTCTATATAATTAATGGTACTTCAGTCAACAGTATAACACTGCACTGTTTGTGCAGTTTAAAGATATCTTCTAGGGCTTTTGATAATCTAAGTGCGACGTCATGGTTGGTGTGTCCGATACTGATACTTCGAAATATCTGTCGGCATAGGTGTTGGTAAGAAGCAATCAATGTTACTAGCAATATACGGTTACCAGGCTAATATAGAAAATACTGATTTTTATAGCGAACTACGTCCACAATCATCAAAGCTCAAGGGCCCAGTACTTTCACAATTATCCTGCAGTAGTTGTAACACATGAGTCTTGGTTGAATAATGATCTATAATGAATGGGTGGGTAAAATAATTTTCAATACTTAAGGTCGGCGTGACACTTCCCTTACAAAGTAAATATTTTATATCATGTAACTTGGAAACTATATTTATTCCTTGGCATTTTGTACAATTAACTTTTCTACTAATGTGCTGTCAAGCGAAATATAAACAAGATTGGAACAGTCGTGTACATAGATACTACAACACTTAGCGTTTTTAATTATTTTTCTTAGTAACTTCCATGTTAAAGTTTTAACGGAGGAAGTGACACCACCAATAACCAGAATTTAAAAAAGCAAAACAAAAATGTCTAAGACTTTACAATTTCCTTAACGAAATAACAGTAAAGTCAAATGATATTTTATAATATCACAGAAAATTAAAGCTTTAACAAACACAACCACTTAATTGTAATTCAAAATATTTTTTCATTTTCATTTTTAAACTTGTCAGCTTTTTTTTAGTTCTATATTTAGTTGCAATAGGAGGTCAAAGAAAATTTATTTTTATATTTTTCACAGCATTACATTTAATTGCTTGGGCAATTGTATGGTTAGAATTAAAATCAACTCTCTTGCACTATGAAAAAGTAAATAAATAAATAAATAAATAATTAAATGTCAAAGTATAAAAGAGATTTTATTTTTTAAATATATTAGACTGGAACTTATTTGGAATTTGATGTTAAAGCTGAATTAACAGAATTTATTAAATTTTATTATAAAATATGCAGAGGTGTTTACGATTTACGTTTAAGCGTTTTTTTTTAACGCCAAAAGCACTTATCTCTTAATTAGGCTGTATGTTTTACTAGATACAAGCAACAGATTTTTTATGTATTTTAAAAATAAGAATAGTTTGTATTTAATTTATGTGAAACTCTTTGCTCTGAGTGCTAGTTTTACGTACATACGGAGGTGACTTTTCAATCTTGAACTTTATGTTTTTCTTGTTTAAAAATTTTAACAGTTCATCTATAATCATTTAAACACTAAGGCTATATTCGTTAAAATCAAGGCTTTTATGAAAGCGTCCTTTAAGTTTTATACCTTTCACTACCAGCGGAAAGTTTTGTCATTCTGTTTGTAATTTTTATAATATTGATTTCCAACCACATAAAGTCTATATATTCTTGATCCTTATATGATCCTTATACATGAGAAAGTCGATTGAGCGATATCCATCTGTCTGTAAAAATCCGATTTGCCACGTCCTGACACGAGCTACAGAAAATTTATAAAAAAAAATTTTGTTTTAATAAAAAATTGGAAATTTTATTAAAAACCGATTTTTTTTAAACGATTAAAATTTCATCAAAATATTTGTTTTTACGAAGATTTAACAAGGCATTGTTCTTGAAATAACAGATTGAAAATTTCACTCGAAACCAATAATGCACAAAAACTTTTGGTGAAGGGTATAGAAGATTCGGCACAGCCGATTATATCATTCTGTCTTTTGCATTTATTTTTAAAGCGGATATAAAAGGTTTTTCAAAAAGAACTTTGCTTTTAATGATGGCAACTCCAACAACATGATAGCTTTAAATCGCATTAAAATAATAAAAATCTACTTTAAAAGTTCATGCAGAAACTACCCGCTGGTTTTTCTAAAAAATAGATTTTTCTAGACGTCGCCCATTTTTACTTGGAATTTTGAAAAACCTGTATGTCACTGTAGGCTCTGAAGGCGTGATTGGGCCGTTTTTTTCAAGGATGAGACTGGAAACGCGGCAACGTGATTAAGATGAAAAAACAAAAGATCAAAAGAATCGATATATGTCAGCGTGATCGTGGTGAAAATTTGCCAGATATCATTTGAATCATCTTTATCGAAATTGAGCCATCTTTATAAGTTTTTTGCTATATGTCGATTAAGAAACCAAAGTTCTTGTTGAAAAACTCGATACTCGTACATATTGGGTTACCCTTTATTTACAGTCTTTTGTATTTGCTGATAAAGTAAACGTGTCTGTCTAAGATAAATAACGTTACATTCAGCACGCCTTTTAATATTTGGCAGTTGTTATTATAGCCGTCCATTACGATTCAAAAGATGGAGGTCTGCGTATACGAATAGACCATGTGGCAAAAATAATACTTTTTTATTGTATGAGTACGGAATCCTAAAAGCACGTAAATTCCTCACAGTGATTTATTTTTCTTTTTTTTCAGTTATTATATAAATTTTTAAGGGATATAAATGAATTAAAATTTATTTTTTCCATTTTTTAATTTATAAAACCTGTTTTCTTTAAAAAACATTAGCAAAACAATTTTTCTTTCCGAAAAAGGTATTTAGAAATTAATAATGAACTAAAGCCACAAATTAATTTTAATTCATTTATATTCACAGTTCAACTCCTAATTTCATAAAAATTAAATTAACAAACGCAAGGCACAGCGCATGTACGTTCATGCTTAACTCATAATAATCAACATGATACTGAAACAGCCTCTATAATGTTGTGAGTAAGCAAGTAAGAATAAATAAAAAATTGCATTCGTGATCAACCGATGGTTGGAACAAAGCAAAAACAAATGTTACAAAGAGAACATTGAAGAAATACTTTGCTTTGCGTATCGACTTCCTCCAATCAAATTAATATTGATATGAATACTCTTCGTATTCTTATTTAAAAAAATAGTTGGTTAAATAGATGATGTTTACAATCTACATAACCTAAGGTAGATAAATGTGAAGAATGCTGATAAAGAATGTAGCGGTCCAGGAAATGCAGCATTTTTATTCTGATAGTGTCTATTTTTCGTTTTCTTTGAAAAATGTCTGCATGCATTTGTAAATTAATTTTTCTTTTTAAAAGGGTTTTTAGAAATTAAAAAATGTATTTAAGCTAAAAATAAATTTTTATTAGGCTCTATTTGGCCCAATTTTTCTTGATACTGAAGTCGAAATTTTATAAACCAAGTGAAGTGAACATTTGGTTGGGTCTAGCCAGACTTTTAAATGGAATCATGGTTCTTTCAGACAAGTTTTTTTTGTATTAATATGAACCAATCTACTGCCTTCAGCATAACAAAATTTTTTGCTGTTTTGCAGTTTATTTTTTATCACAGCACAGTTTTGTTTAATGTGAATCACCAATTCAAATAAAAAATTAAAGAGAAAAAAAATTTATTTATTTTTTTCAAATGTTGGTCTGCAAATGTTTGGTTGTTTGATGTAAAAGTACCTCATCCGTTTAATTAACTTTTAACTTTAATGCTTTTCAACTTAATGCTGGCGAGTGTTTAAATGACAGTTTTTTTTCCATTTGTTTGTTTGTTTTTCTTTTGAAATAGAGTTTGAAGTGACAAGTTATTATTAATTGTATAAGGGCAAGCAAAAAGATACTCATAAGTATTTTTATAATTTATTATTTTTATAATATTTGGCAGCGGTGAAAAGCATTTATATGAAAAACTTTGCCACACCATTTGTAAATTTTAAAATGTTCATACCTGACTACAAAGGATATACATTCTTTAAAGAGAAACTTTAAAATATAGCTGTTGGAATTTGGTTAGCGTTAATAAGCATAATCGGCCTATATTTATATATCATTGCTGGCTAACACCCATGTCACACATTGGATTCGTAGTATTCAGAGAGATGTGCTTAATTTCTATACAGATGGGTAAAATCAGACAGAGGTTGGGGGAGGCGTCTTTATCCCTAGATTCCACATCAGGATGAAGTTAAGGCGACAGGACCAGTGAAGCGTGATTCAGGCTGAAATCTCAAACATTAGAAAGGCGGTTGGTTGGATGAG
Source organism: Cistogaster globosa (assembly GCA_937654795.1). NCBI lineage: Eukaryota > Metazoa > Arthropoda > Insecta > Diptera > Tachinidae > Cistogaster > Cistogaster globosa. Next base: position 59,721,543 of record OW569403.1, on the reverse strand, counting down.
GTACCACAGGGTATACGGAGAGGACATCCGGATATGTACTGACAGCAAGGACGCGTTATACTTCTTATCGGGTGTCTATATGACATTCAGATTGATCCGTGATTACCGAACATCACTAGATGGGATGGCATGACATTTCAACCTGGAACTATTTTTGGTACCGGAACACTCGAGCTTACTCGAAAAAATAATTGCGGACGAACACGCTAGGTCTGGAACTCGGCTAAGAGACCGGGAGATAGATCCCCTGGTGGGAGTCCCGTTAAACTACTGTAGGCCTCTATTTCAGTGAAAACTTTTTGGCACCGCGCAGATGGTCTGAGGAGGTCACCTGCACGGTTTTGAAAACATTATGGCCTTAGTAAAAAGCAGGAGATCTGCAAAGGTTTTCCCGTGGACAGCTGGGCATACTGGTGGCTGTGCTGACAGGGCACTGTGTTATCGATACTCATGGCAGGAGACTGAATCTTCCATATCATGTCTTATGTAGAAGTTGCGGAGTGAGAAAGAGGAAGAAACGGTGGAACTTTTGCCCTGCCATTGTTCAGCTGTTACTAGAAACAGAGCGGCTCTTTGTGGCAGACCAAGACTGCACGGTCTTACAGATCTACTGGTCTGTGTTGTTGTTAGAATAAGCTCATTTATTCGGTCTGGATGGTTTGGGGATGGGTCTCAATGGTAACAAAGGGACCTGAATTGATCGGTTTTCCCATACGGACAGCCAGTGCAATCTAACTCTAACCTACATATATCAAAGTTCAGAAGATACACACCTCATACACAATATGTACTATTCGCAAGCAACATAAACATATTTTTTAAGTATGTTTTTGTGTGTTTTTTTTTAATTTTGTATGTTCTGGACACACATGTATGTTTGTGCTATTTTTTTAATATTTGGTTGGTTCACGAACACGTGTTTGGCAAGAAAGAACATGCGTCGCATGTGAAAGTCTCTTTTTAATATCTAATATGTATATTAATAACAAAATTAAACTTTGACTTGCGAAACTGCTTAGCCCTTAAAATAAGTCCTAATTGCTAATTAATTATTTTGATTTAATAAAATAAATTTGTTTAATTTTGTCTTTTTTAGTTGAAACAGTTTAATGAATTTCAGATTTTTTTCTGCCAGCAGGCACTTACATCTGAACTTTATTCTAAGAAACAATATTTTAAAAGTTTATTTTTATAACCTCATTAACTAAAGAAATACTCTTCAATTTTTATTTTGTATAAATTACAGTATTATTTGGTTGGTCTGTATAATAATATTTGTCATTGTAGCGCGAAAAGTTCTAAACTATATTTATAAAAAATTGTTGCAAATGTGTTGAGACTTTATATTCACGAAAGGTCAAACCGAATTTGATTATTAGGGTTTATTCGTGTGGTCGTGCAGAAGGTTTACTTGAAATTGGTTGATGCGTTCGTAAGTTATGACTTTTCATTACAACATTTGATTTTTTTATATAAAGTAAAAATTATCATTCTGTTATTTTGTAACTGAAAATGGCAGCACCTGGAAATTTCGTTCAAATAACTTCCATATTAGATTGCATAATCGATACAAAAAAACTGGCTGCATTGGAAGAGTGGTCAGAGAACAATTATTCCCATTGGGGAAGCGAGGCGCATCGGGAATAGCTAGTTTTATATACAATAAATCGTGTGTATCCTACAGCCATCAGGTGTTCGATACACCTACACGAACTTCAATATATGTTTAATATACGCGTTTTCCATACACGACACATGTTCTTTTTTTGGCGAACACGTATTCGTGTTATAACCAAATATTTAAAAACAACGCAAACATATATGAGTGTTCGGCAGCATACAAAATTTAGAAATATACATAATTGATATGTAAAAAACTACATGTAAATTTTTTCTTTGTTTGTTTACATATATGTTCGAGTTTTGCATACATGTTGTGTAGTTTTCTGAACTCTGATATACATCTAATTGACTAAATTGTAGTTGCTTCGACAATAAAAAAATACTTTGGTTTACGTAAAAAAAAACGGATCTTTGTTGTTATTTTTACTCAGCCCAATTTTAAGTAAAAATTCTAAGTGAGTTTTTTAACTTTTCCTGTCCCCTATTTTAAATTTGTTCCCTTTTTATAGTCTGTGGAAAGTGAAAAAATTTAAGGGAAACATACCTACTGTATGAATTAATAAAGAGAAATTTTATGTAAAAAAGCAAAATGGCTCTCTTCAAATTCATTACTCGAGGAATCTTTTCTCGAAAAAAAAAACTATTTCGTGAGAAAGAAATTATTTCGTGAGCATATTCATGGTTGGTGTTTTTTTCCATAGAATCCATGATGTTCAAATAAAAACACCTTTTAGATGATTTTTACAAGTAAAAAAATTAATTTTAATTTTAATTTCGAAAAACTTGCGACAAATCAACTACAGCTAACTTACATATATTGTTTTACATTGGAATATCATCTAAAGGTAAGGCCAGATTAGTAAAATATTTGACCAAAAGAACGTATCCTCTAAATTATGGAACAATGTTGTCTTTTTCAAATACTTAGTAAAAAATAATAGGATAACATTTTTTATATAATAAATCATCATTCGAAATGATACGTGTCAGGAAACATTAAATAAACATTTGTAAAAATAATGATTAAGCTTTTTTGGTCAAATATTTGTCCGTTTTTCTTCTTTAACTTATTTTGAAAAGAGTTTCAAAGGTTGACATATTTATAGAATTGCTTTAATTCATTTGGAGAATGGTGTACGCGATTTGGATAAACAGATGCAAAATAAAATAACCTCCAACTTAATTTAATTATTAAATTATGAATAATGACAAAAACGCTTGTGGCAAAAAGTATTGCCATTTAACCTAATTAAAATCTTCTGGTATATTCTGTTTAAAAAATACATTAAATAAATATTTTTATATAAAAAAATGATTAATAACTCACCTTAAATTCTTTACTTTCTTTAATACGCAATTGTGCCCGTACAATTTCACCATTTTTAGGACGTCCCAGTAGAGCCATTTTATCGTCTTCTGTTAAATCCTCAGGTGCTTTATTTTCAGCCTCCTGTATAAGTCCTGCCAATTCATCGTCTATGTTCAAGGGTAGAAAGTGTTTGTTTGTCATATAATAAAAGTTCGAAACAAAAAATAATTAACTAAAGTTGTTTTTTTTTTAATTTCTTTTAATGATTAAAAAAATGTAAAAAAAAAAAAAGTAAAAATAAAATATTTAAAAAATTTTACCAACAAAAAATGCTTTAATCTAAAAATTAAACAAAATATACAAAAATAAAGCAAATAAAAAATAAAGGAGAAAAATACTATTACCATTTACATACATCCATACATATGTATTTATGTACATATATACACAGTTAAATAAACACAGGGAAAATAATGCATAAATATTCAAATAAACAAGTACATTAATTTATACAATGAATAAATAAAAGCAACACCGAATAAATACAAATGATTACACAGACATGCTAAAAATAAATAATGCAAATTATTGAAGATATTTATCTAAAGTTTAAGAACAACTGACCCAGTCCTGTTTCTCTTTATCTAAAAAATTACAAATAAAACACAGACAACAATCGGATTATTTTGTTAATAATGTAACTATAGATATCAATAGAAAACTATTTGCTGAAGATTTTCGTGATTTTATTGTTTTCTACAAGCATTTAAATGTGGCTGGAGGTTTGGCGATTTTTGTTATTTGTTTGAAAATTTTTTTAAATTGAAACTCATGGAAAAACTAAAAAAACTAGAAAAACTTTATTAGTTTCCTAAAGAAGTAAAAAGCTTGAATGCAGCCAGTAACCTTTCTTACTTGAGGCTTTTGTTTTTTCTTTAAAACTGCGATTCCGCAAGCGTTAAGTCACTGAAAATTGACAATATCACTTTTTTGGATTATTTAAATAAATTGGTAATGTAAAAAGACCGCTTTCCCTCATTGTCTTGCTAAAGTCCTTTATAATTAAGTTCCCATTACTCGTATTTGGAATAATACCGGGAGAGAAGAACATGTTACTCTGTTGCATTTTTCCTACTCGGATTCAGTGGTTTTTTCTTAAAATTATTTTGTACCAATTTCCTTTTTGTTAATAAATTCAAAGATTAATTGCTTAAATTTCGAAATCTTTTAAGTCACTTTTTGCAAAAGACTTAATTTTTAAATCAAATGCTAAGAGTCATCTAGTATTTTTTCATGTCAAATGTTGCAAAAGAAAAGTATAAAGAAGTTGACAAGTGAAAAATAATGATTTCGTTTTTTATTATCACAAAGATGTCAGAATAAGGAAAATTGCAATGCGTTGTTAACGAAAGAAAGAGGAAAGTCGCATCAAGATAAAAATGTGGCAAAATTAACTGAGTTTGAGTCATAGACCGCCAAAAAGGGTCAAAATGTGACTTTCGTCGACGCACGGTGATGCTGGTTCCGCTTACAAAACGTTATCTTTTTCCTAATGTATTATTTGTTTATATTTTTAATTAGAAGAATTTTATCCTATTACCACGAAAAAGCAGTAAGAAACAAGAGAATTCACTTTTCTATTTTTCGTTCATCTATAAAATTTATATATAAAAATATTGATAGGAAACCTAAAGCCTCAAACGATAAAAGGAAATTATTTTATTATTTACTCAAACACAATTTTTTTGAATAAATATTAACTCAATTTAAAATTTATCATTCAAAAAAAAAAAAAAAAAAAAAAAAAACAACGAACAATAATGCACCAAATGAAAAAAGATTCGTCTCTAGTGATGACACTGATTGGTACTGTGCAGATCAGTAAAATTGCAATAATCTGTAAGATTTATTTGTTTTACCAAAAATTTTTTACTGATTTTACTAAAACAGTAAATTTTGCTGAAATTTTATTTGCAGTACTTGAAAAAAACCTTTCGCTTATGAATGTTATAAACATGTTATTTGCCTGCGAACAAAATATGCAAGCAAAATATTTTTATTCCCTTAAATTTAAAAAAATAATGTTTTTTATAAAATAATACCAGTAACCGCTGGTAATAAAAATTAAATTGCAGTATCAGTAAAAACTTTCAGATTACTGAATTTTTTTAGTAGCCAACTGTGGTGCCAGAAATTTTCATAAAAAAATTTTCATTTATCGAAAAAAACTTCTTAATTTAGGAAAAATAATATTCAAAGTTTTTTGTTCTTTTAACTTTTCAACGATGAAAAGTCAAACTTCCACAAAGTTTGAAACATTTACTCACTATTCACTCTAGAAATTTTTGACATTTTATGCCAAAACTCTTTCACTGTAACATTTTCTAAATTATTAGAATTTTTATTAAATTCATGTTGCGGAGTTCTCTAAATTGGTTATCTAAATTTTGTATCTCACTGTCTTCAATTCAATTTGGAAAAAGTTTTTTTAGACATACTAGTGAAGAAACTTTCTTGTTAGTAAAGTTTTGAAAGTTAATATAAGACAATTTTTTTTAAGTTACGTCGTTAAAAGTAAATTCATTTGTTATTTGTTTACAGACATCAATGTAAAAGGCAGCACAATTATTAATGAATTCATTTAATTTAGTAGCATCAAACTTTTTATCGGATATAGGTTTTATTATTTTTGTTTATTTAACCATGAGCGGCAGTGATAAAATTTTTTGTTTTAGACTATCAGTTTACAATAAAATTGTTTTACATAGGTCAATATATATGATAAATTTTGACAAGAAGTTGCAATTAAAGTTTTCAAACAACTAGATCAGAAAAATATTTGTTTTTGAAAAAAGATCTTCAAACCTTGTGTTGAATAAAAATCTTTAAAATTAAGATAAAATCTTTATTCTGGCATCGCTGGTGGCCAGTAGGATAAACTAACGCAATAAAAATTTACTGGTTCCTGCAATTTTGTATGCAGTTAAAATGTAATACAGTGTGCTCATGTATGGTTAGAAGGAAAATAAAAAAAGTCAAAACCAATTCGTTTTAACAAATCTCTCTAGAATATTAGTATTTTCTATAGACAGTTTAAGGATATTTATAATTATTGCAGCTAACGTGAAATTGCTTTCTTAATCATCAGATGACATAAAAGATCCAAAAAATTTTATGAGAATTATTGAACTTAAAATTAGAGATACTAATTGTGTTACACCAAAAATTGCATAAGTGACACTGGATATATTGATACAGTCCTTAAATATAGTGTACAGAATAATATGTTTATAGTGAAAAAGAAGTGTCTGGCGTGCATTTAAGTTAAGCAAAATACTGGCTGCTCATCTCTTTAATGATATTTTTTTATTTCAAATGCTTTAACTGTTCGCCTCCCTATAAGCTTGGCCTTAGATCATCACTTTTAAGCATTTTTTGTGTCTCACAAATGTCAAAATGTCAATTTATTTTACAAGTAGCGAAATCTTGAAAAACAGAATTACAAACTAAAAAAGGCGAATTAAATAAACACGTACAAGCAGTTTTGAACATTTCTACAAAAAAAATTTACAATATTTTACATTTATACAGAGTTGATATCAAACAAAAACAAATAATATGAATAAAATTTTAATAGAACTGTTCACAAAAAATTAGAACGCACTGAGGTTAAGCTTTAATTATTATTTATTTTCAAATTAAAAGATTACTTCTAAGTATCATCGGCTGCTTGCAATAAAAATAAATTTATAATGATAACTTTCATTATCAGTAGTTTTTTTGCAGTACCAATATCCGTCATAAATTAATCGAAAAAATAAAACAAAATACTGATACTGAAATTGAATTTGCATTAGCAGTAAAATCTAACTAACTAATCCAATAGTAAAATTTATGTGTGTTATAAGAGACATCTATCCATTTATTTTTCACTGATACTGTAAATAAAATCTCAGTAAAGTTTACTGATTACGCCTTTTTTCAGTAATCAATAAAAATTCACTGGTAATAGAAACGAAATTTTATTAATCGAAAAAAATTATTGGTTTGTGAAATTTTTAATGCAGTTGAAATAAAATTCAGTGTTTCCAATAAATATTCGGCGATATTTTTCTCTGTTTTCCGTTAAGTCTCTATTTTGTATTGACTGTAAGAAGTCTGACAAGTGTTTTTCTTAATTAATTATTTACAATCGTTTAAAAGAAAAACCCGACAAAAGCACTTAAAGCAATCCCGATGTTAGGCTATGAGGTGTTTTTCAGAGAAAAGTTGCATCGGGTTTTGTACGCAAACGTTACACAATTGTTTTCGCTTCAATGTTTGTCACAGCCCTTCATTTATGAAACTGTAATAGTTGTGCTCTTGAAATTCGGATAGAAGAAAACTAAAGGGTCTTCCGAAATGGCGTAAAATATCATTATTTTTTAACTGTGATAGGCAAGACATATCAAATTTGTAAAACAATGTAAGGAAAAGGTGTCCTAATTGCAATGTGATTTTCACGTATGTGGCCTTATTTTCGAACTTTCATAGGCAGACAGTTTAAGTATTTGCATGTCCGCTATAAAAACAAGTAAAAAAAAAAATTAAAAATAAAACTAAAATATAAAGAGCGTTCCTATAGTTACGTGGCTTTAACACCCGTTGTTAAATCGTAGTAGGAAGACTTTCACAATTTACACGGAGTTTGTACGAATATGTCCGCTGTAGAAACAAGTGTGAAAAATAAATATAAAAATTAGGGGTGGAAACATCCGTGATATTGACGAATATGACCATATCTTTTAAACCGTTATATACAGACACCTATAGATGTACGTTAATGTCAAGTATAAAAAATTAAAAACTATGTTTACACGTGGATTTTCTTTTGAAACGTTTCAGAAAGGCACTTGAAATTTTCAGAAACGAATTACTAAACCATAACAATAAACATTAAGAGGTGGGTCATACATAGTACGGAACCCTTTGTGAGTGAAACAAATTCATTTGAAGACCCCAAAGGTCTTAATTTTTACTACGATTCTCTAAGCATTTATTAGTTTAATTTAACTCGATTTGATGTAGGAATTTTAAAACAACATGGTGTATTCTAATTTAATGTAAACAGTTCTTTGGATATGTAAATAAACTAAAACAAGAAAAATGGTGGAACATTCTTGTTTGAAAAAAAAAATTTTAAATCCAAAAAAAAAAAATATTTATTGGTGCAACAAAAAATTTAACAGTCTATTTAAAGGTGGTTTTCTTTTAATTGTAATTCGAACTATTTTAAAAAAAAATATATTTTACAAAACTACTAAATATTTACTTACAAAATTTTTATTTTATATTTTTATCATTGATTGATTGATTCAGTTTCGTTATTTGTTAACATTTACGCAGATTATTTGTTTGGCGATTTTTTTTAAAATATTTAGCATTTTCATATTTATTTGCAGATTTTTTGTTTTGTGATTTTTGAAAAAAGCGAGTAGAGTACGAGTGAAAGTCACACACATACAAATAAAAAAAGTCAAATATTATAAAGATGTGACATATTTTTTATATTGTTGATTGTAGAAATTTGAGTAGCAGATCATATTTGTTGCGTAATTTTAATTTATTTTTTTATAGAATTTTTTTTATTTTTGTTGTTGGTTTTTCAGTTTGATTTACCAAATCGGAAGTTTTTTGGTTTGATTATTTTCATTTTTTTTTTATTTTGCATTGTTATTGTATTTTAAGCAAACGGATCACGTTTTGTAGTTTGGTTTAAATAAAAACAGTTCAAGTTTTTGATTACGGTTTAAAAAAAATATATATATAAAAATATAGTAAAGTTAATTATTGGTTGTTTGATTATTATTACACATACATACAAAGAATTTTTTAAAAATAAAAAAGTAAAAGTACATGTTATAGTAAACGTAAAAAATGTGAAAGTGTTCGTGACGGAAATGGTAAGGGGAGGAGTACATGTAAAATGTATAATAATGACGATCAAGTTGCTGGCATAATTAGTTTACTGTTGTTATAACAAAAGTAATTGTAATATAAGTGGCAGTATTAAGTAATAATAATAGCTATAGATGTATTTAATATTATTTTCAAGGAAAACTTTAGAGCATAAGCTAAAATAATATTTACTGTTATAAAAATCCTAATTGCTATTGTTGTACCGTACGTTGAAGTTTCAAGAAAACTCTAGTTGTTAAGTTTCAATAGTAATTAAAATTATTTGTTTTGTATTAAATTAAGTTTTTTATTGTAGTTGCAATCAAAAGCAGGTTATAGTTTGTCAATGATTCTGTATAATTGGTTATGATTGTTGTTAATATTAATTGTGGATTTATTTTTAGTACAAGTACTAACTTGTTGTAATAACAATAAAATTGAGAAAATTTTAAAATTAACTTATATATTTTGGAGGAAAAATACTAAGCTTACAATTAACAAAATGATGCAAAGAATAAACAGCAATCGCAATAACGATAGCGGGTTTTTGCTATAACGATAACCTTTGTTTTAAATCTAACGCTACTTTAACCGGTAGCAGATTAAGGGAATAATTCCTTGCAATAAAAGCACCTAGAACTATCAAAAGCTTTTAGCCAAAGCTAAGCGAAGAAAATGTTTTTGTTTAATTTTTAACAATTTACTGTCTCAAAATATGGCAACATAAATAAGTCCAACGTAACTTAGAGACATCGTAAAACAAACTAGATTAGGAAATAACAATATTTGTCAGGCGTAAAGATTACGTAGCTTTTTATAATTTTCAAGTTGAATATGGCCTACTTGGATGTCTGCATCCTATTGACGTGCTTAAATAAAGGTGTTTATATACTAAATGCAACATTAAGGTTTGTTTTCTAACAACTAAGAAGACCAAATTTTGACAATCTAAGTGATTTTATTCAAGGCCACGTCTGACTGTGTACGATTAAATCACAAATATTTATCTTTTTAAAAAATCCCAAAAAAGGTGTACTGGTGCCACAGTGCCACAAAAAAAAAAGAAAAAAAAAAAAAAGATGTAAAATATGATCGCACAGAAACTATTGATTTTTTTTTTTTAATTATTGAAAGGAACAGATATGTAAAAAAGTCTGTCATTAATTTTATTTTAATACACTGTCGTATATTTTTAACACATGCGACATATTTTGCAGATTTAACGAAAAAATCGAATAGTGTATCATGGCTTTTGTTAGTGGGTTTATGCAAAAAAGAACATCACACTTCAGTTCAGTGTTTTAAATTTCATTTAAATAAAAGTGTATTGTTGAAACTCCAAATTATTAATTACAATAAACATGGTTGCTGCCAAGAAAAAAGAAAATTTCATAAAAATTTTGCTAAAATTTGAACTTTTTAAAACTCAGCAGCAAAATCACTATCTCTTCTGTCTTTTACTGAGTTGATAAATAAATTCAGATGGCATTCGATATCGACCAAAATTTACATTTAAATTCTATTAAAATTTCGATCGATATCGAGTGTCGTAATTCGCCCCCAGTTTTAATTTGATAACTGAACTTAATAAAAGATTTTAAATTTTAACATCTCATATGGCCTTGAAGACCTCGAATTTGTCCTGTCCAATATGTGGGAATATTAGAATCTCCTTTTTAAAATTTAAATTATTTTTTTCTATCAGTGTTTCGAAATTTTATTATATCTCGGTCACAGAAATGGTATTTAAAAATATTAAAATTTAAGAACAGGCCTTACATAAATTAACAACTAGAGAATTTTATTAAGTGTCAAACAATTCAGTACGAAACTAAGAAATGTATGTAAAGAATGTTTGTATGTGTGTAAAAGCTATATGGTGTAATTTGTTTTAGTAAGTTTTTGTAATTGCCGTGGTAGTTATTTTTTTTTATTTAGCGTTTTATATCAGTTTAGCCATTATTCCAACAGAAGTGTAGATGATGTTTTTCTGTAGTTGGCAAAAATTCATAAGCATGTGATAGTGACGCATTTCCCCTTGAAGTGTAGGTTGAAAGAAATTTTCTAGCTCCGGCATTAATCAAATATGAGCAGGATTAATTTGATTTTGATGACTATTAAACCATATTGATGCAAGTGGTTATTCATTTGTAACAAGCGGTTACGAAAGGTTTTCATATTGACGACATTTTGATGTTAAAATTTATTTCAGTTTCAAAAATTAAATTTTTATTTTAAAATTTTAGTGTTTTTTAAATATAATTAAGGAGATCTTAGTCGACAAGCAACTTTTTTAAATTAACTGAAGTTTAAGTTTAAGCAAAAGGAAGCATTTAATAAAGAAAGTAGCAAAAAAGCGCAAGGAATTTAAGTTGTTCTTAGAAAGAAAGGTTTTAGTGCGTTTTTATTAAAGAAAATTAGCTACAGATCAGTTAAATATAAAAATCATAAAACAAATTATAATAAAAAGCAAAACATTTAAAACAAAAACAAAAATAAATGTATACATATATATTTTTTTAACTTAAGCTTTTTATGTTTTAAGTGGTGTAAGTAAGTGCGTTGCTTTTTGTTTTATTTTTGGTGGAGAAACTCACTACGTTTGCCTGTGAAATATTGCAAAAAATAAAATACACAAAATACGATTATTTTTTTATTAATTGTTTTTTCCATTATTATCTACATATAAGTACATACAGAAAGAGAGAAAGAGAGTTAAATGTTATATATATATATATATATATATATATATATATATATATATATATATATATATATATATATATATATTGTGTCAACGTTAAACATTTTTATTTATTTCTACACAAAACACTTATTGAGTGAATTAAAACGTTTAATTAATAAAAGGAAGGAAAGAATTAGTTTCTAGGATTATTTACATGTTAAGAATTTAGTAGAAAGCTACACGAGGAACTTACTTAAAAAAATAAAATATAATAACTAATTAATAAAATAAAGAGAAAAATACAATCTGAATGAATGACTGAATTAGATTTATTAATAAATTTTTACCCAATTATTGAAATTCAAAAAAATTTTATAAATTATCTCCCTCCCCGTAATCTAAATATTTCGGATATAATATTTGTACTAAAATTTAACTAAAATATTTTCAGGACCAGAATTTCTATCTTAATAAATGTATTTTTAATAATTCTGAAATACTTGCTCAATCCATAACCTCCCTATTGTATACATGCAGAGAAGAAATATGATTACTACATGATAATAATAATGTTCTCTGTAACAATGTATAGTTGCAGCGAACAACTTATAGTTATTTTCAACATACATTTTTTGTTAACATTTGAACTGAAATAAAGTCGAACTAGAGCCAAAGTGTTATAACTTATTAAAAATAATATATTATTATATTAAACCATAATAATATTTTGTTAGCTATCGTTTTATTTGAAAACGCTTTAAATTCAAATTATTTATTTATTGTTGTATAAAAGAATTAAAAAACAAACCAAATAAATAGAGAGGCAAGCTGGACATTAAATTGGTTTCAAAATGAACCATATTAGTAATAATGTTACAAAATTATAATTTGATTACAATAATACAACTACAATACGTTTCTTTGTGTGTATGCAATACACATTTCGTTTAACTAACTCACGAAAATAATGCGTGATTTATTAAACTACTTATTAAAAAACGTGAGACATTGTAATCAGGCTCTCCTATGCATGCATTACCACGTAATTAATATCTTTTACTATTAAAAAGAGAAAATTTTCTTGTTTGCAATCAGCAGTAAGTCAAACAATTGCAAATAGCTGGCGTATTAACGTAGTAAAACTGAGTTGCGATCAGAAAATTTTATTGTATAAGTTGCGCATTCGCAATGCTATAAACGCCAAAAAAAGTAATAACAGTAAATTGAATCATGAATTGGAACATTTAATTTATAATTTATAATTATGAAAAAAAAAATTTGTCCGTATTATAAAATTTTATATAAAACAAAGAAAATATTTGGTATACTCGACTACAATCACACACAATGTATTTGTATTCTATCTTTAATATATAAATGGCAAATTTAAATACGTTAATCGATCAGACATAAATTAAAATTTAGCAAGATCGGTATATGTCTTCGAGCTAGCTGGCAAAATATAACGCAAAAGATAATTAAAAAATAAAAAAAAAAAAACATCAAGTGAGAAAATTGTAATTCGCCTATATTTTCCAGATTACGAATCTCTAAAAAGTACGATTATGCACCTTATTTTTTAAGATGTCACGTAAATATCATCTAAAAGCTTTAGAAGAGATCTTTAAGGAAATACTAATATTTAAAAAAATGATAAACCCATTAAGAGCCAATGACATTTTTATTTAAAACTGTATATCGTACAATATTTTTTTTCTTATCTTTTAATTCTCTGTCACCCCAATAATCGTTTCTACACCCTTCACCACAAAAACTGGAAAAAGGGTACATCCGTTACAAAGGTATATTTCGTTTGTAGTTTTTACAATATCCTTTTCCGACCCTATAAAGTATATATACTTTGAGTACTTATGCATAGCAAGTCGTCCGTGTTAGTGTTAAAATCAAATTTGCCAGGGCACTAGATGAGCTACAAAAAATTGAAATACGCCAAGCAATCAGACATAGTTTCGAACAAAAAAAAAAAAAAAAAAACAGCAGAAAATCAGCAAGTTAGATCCATGTTTCTTAAAGCAGTGGGCTAAGCACCACACCTACCTCTTATTTTTACACATCATTTAGAACAATGAAGTAACTCAAATTAAAAAGGACAAATACTGGGGCAATAGAGAAATAAAAAATTAGCAATATTTTTCGAGCAATGGGCCGCTGTAATTATCATAAAAAAGTTTAATTGCCAATATGGGTATCGTATAAAATCTTTTTGAAGATCTTTAAGGAAATACTAAAATTTTTTAAAAACACTTAAACCATTAAAAGCCGCTGACATTTTTATGTAAAATTATAAATCATACTTAATTTTTTCTTTCTTATTTTTTAATTCTCTGTCACCCTAATATTTGTTTTTTTTTGATAGGAGCTACTTTACTAAACTAGATTATGTCATTTCAAATCAACAGAATCGATTTTGATGGCGATATTTCAAAGAATTTATTAAAGAATTATGTAATTAGAAATGGTTCGTTCATTGATATATTTTTAATAGAGTATGACTTCTAAAATCTCTTTTATTTTCTGAAGAACTATTTTTAAGAGCATCATTTTATAATTACTTAACAAAATGGTGACTCTCTCTGAAGACATTTTAACAAAAATTTTATAATAATCTAACAAATAAATATATTTTTTTAAATCCTTAGAAAGAAGTACTTCGTCTGTCACAGGTTGAAAACACTTAACAAACAAAAGAAAAAACAAAGAAAAAACGTTTTTACTCTGTTGCTAAGCTGTGTTGGAAGTAAATACACAAATTTATTCTTGGATGATGTAAAGAAATCAAAGCTATTGAAATTATTTTCCATTAAAGAAAATTAAAATGTTTTTTGCGAGTTAAGGGTTACCAACCTGTGACCGACGACTTTAAATTATATATTTTAAATAATTTTTCTAAAAATAACGTTACTATGTATTAAAATAATTTGTTGAAGTTTTTTTATTTTTAAAAATTATAGAATTTTTTGCATAATAAATATTTTTATTTCCATGAGTGACTTTGTACTTTTGTCTTTGTATTAAAACATGACAAGGCTGTGCAAATATGAGGTTAAATTGGTAATATATAGTTTTTTGGTGTTTATTTTTGCAAACATCAATATATAAATAAGTGTTTTTTTTAAATTAGAAATATATATTTAAATATGTAAAACTAAACAATTCTCGTTAAGGCAACATCCTTAAGCAATTGAAGAGGTCCACATTCAGTGGATTATAGTTTTACTTTCAAAATAAGTACAGAAAGTTTTAAGAAAGTCACCATTTAAAACAGAATAAACAAAAGTTTGATATAATAAAAAAGTATACATAGAGTAATAATAAACTAAAGGGTTTTACAACAGTTGATATTAGTTCATGTATAATGCAAAACTGTTGAGCTGTTACATATAGGCGGTTGAAATTTACAAAGGAGGTACATTGCTAAGTCCGCTGCAACGGAAAGTATAAAATTTTAAATTCGAAAATGTAACGGTATTCCTATAGCTGATATAAATTAATGTGTGTTGCAAGAATTATGATTAACTTTATTCGCCCTAAGCTATCTGCTATCAAAATATTTGTTTAAGGTTGAACCCAACTAAAATCTTAAACGTTTATGACATTATTTACATGTCACGTGATAATTTATAAAGAAATAAACAAAGCAAAATAAAATGTTTAACGACACATTTTTTTTTGTATTTATAAACAAAAAGAAAGTTGAAGGTAAACTCAGCGTTTTGAGAATAACAAAAATTAAGTTCAAGATATGAACCATACCAGTTTATGGATATATAAATCACTTTTTATTAAAAGTATATTAAACGGTCTTATTCATTAAAATCTGTTAAAAATTATTTATAATGAATTATGAATAAGACTGTTTAAAATTCACAAAAAACATTTATAGAGTGGAGTAGAAACATTAAAAATACAAAAGATTGAAAATTTACGACACAAATTTATAAAACAAATATATTTTAATGTGGTTAGGTTTGTAGGCTTAACAATAATAAAACAGAGACAGAAAAACACAAATAGATGTGATTGAGAATAAAGACTGAAGACATATATTTTGTTTTGTAAATTATTTCTTTTTACATTGCAAATATTGATTGATTGATGTTTACATACCCAAAAATTTGTTAAAAAATACATATGCATCCTTTTTATTATTAGATCTATTATCTGTTAAAGCAGAAAAAACAAGAATGTTTTGTTTATGTTGATTCAGGATTTAATAAAAATTAAAAAAAGTAAATAAATAAAAAATTCTTAATTATACTTGATTTTAGTTTAGTCGCTTAGAAAAGCGTCAGTAAAATCTATTTACACAAAATTCAAAAATTCTTTCTATTCTTTTAACAAACAGATGTACTAAAGCATGGTGCAAATTTTATTGCTGCACAGCATTGGATTTATTCAAACAAAAATTTGTTTGAACTTAACTTTAAGCTTTATAACTGTTTAAATTGCTTTTCTTGTGTTTGCTATTTCAATGATTTTTTCTAAATTAATACAATTAATACTTACTTATTTATTACTAAAAAATTCATTAATTGACTATGAATTTTACCTTTTTATACCCTTCACAACATGTAGAAAAAAAAATATATCTATATTTGTCACTCTGTTGCTACTGGAAATCAGCAAGATCGACGCAGCAGGCAAACACTACGCCTAACTCTAATTTTTCTATATTATTTGGAACAATGGAGTAACTCCAATCAAAAAGCGAATATTGGGTGGTAGAGAAAATAAAATAGTAGTAAACCATCAAGTGAAAAAATTGGTTCTCGCCCATGTTTCCCGAGTTACGGCCCTCTGAACTTTTCAAATTTATTTAATATATCAATTATTATTTATAGCCTTAAAATGCTTTTAAAGAGATATTTAAAAAAATACTAAAATTTAAAAATAATGCTTAACCCATTAAGGAGCCGTTGGCATTTTTATGAAAAATTATGTACACTATTTAATTTTTTTCATATTTTTTTAGTCTCTGTCACCCCAATATTTGTCCTTTTGGTTTACATATATGGTGAAGGATATATAAGATTCGGCATAGCCGAATTTAGCACCCTTATTTGTTTTTGATTGGATTTACTTTAGTAAACTATTCTTAAGCCTATCTTTTTAAAACTTTCCTTTTTATTCCTGTAGCACCTGATACAGCAATCTTTTTATTTACAACTCTTAGCATGACTTACAATTTTCAAAAAGAAAGGCGTTTTTTGACAGAACACTTTCTGGTAGGAAATAATTCTTCTGCCGACTTTAATTTAAACTATCCAATGGAAAATCTCCAGTATGATACATTTGGTTCTACAACGTGGTGAAGCAATTTAAAAAATTACACTTCCTTTTGATGTTCATAAAGTTTTGAAAATTTTTGTATGAGCACATGCTAAGCAGTGTTAAAATTTAAAAGAGAAAAAGCCAACTTCTTCTAGAGATGGCAAACAAACATATATTAATCGATAAATGAAACATAAGACAATTTGATTCAAGAAACTTTTAATTGCAAATTAAACTCATCGATTGATCGAAGAAATGTTTACATTTTTTTGTCATATGTAACCATAATTATTTACAGTGGTAAAAAAAAATATTTAATTTATTTTCAGAACAGAATTTAAAATTTTAATTAATTAATATATTTCTTAAAAAAATTGAAAAATATATTTGAGCTTCAATAATCTTTCTGTATTCTAGACGTTTTTTGTCGTAAATAAATCGATTTATCGGCTTAGCTAGACTTTGTCTTTGCATCGATAACCTGCGCGTATGAAGTCTTGTTTGGGTAGACATACTTTCTTCATTACTGCTAATTGTATAAAATCTATACAAGAAAGTTTGGTTTCTTAATGCTGTCCACACATGGCAGGTTTTTTACATCTGAAATGTCAATTTTCCTACTGAAAAATACAAACATGTCATCTGGGGCTATTAAAACATTGCTTCTATAAAATACATGAGCGGAGTCATTTTGAACTGACCAACAATCTGACATCAGCTGTTGCAAACAAGTAAGGTTTGTATCAGAAGTAAATGTAAATGTACGTTTGTGACCAAATATGACAAATTTTCTTTAAAATAACAATTTTGACAGACTTACAGAACTACATAATATTATGACTCAGACAGAAAAAAAACTTAAAAAACATCTCGTGTGTGGACAGCATAATGGTTACTGTGTTTTTATATAAAAGGTATTTGAGTTTTTGTTTTCTTTTTGCTTTGTTGATTTAATGTAATTCTCATTTAGTCAATTTGGCTAAATTTCAACAAAAAAAAATTTGTTGATAACGACCGCAAACTAAATTGAAAAAATTTTATTTAATAAAGAAACTTTAATTTAACATTGTTAGCTAATTAAAATAAATACTAAACTAATGTTTTTATACCTTTCGGTGAAGACCGTCAACAATGGCTGTTGGTTTGTTAAGTTTGGCGAGCGCTTTTGATATGAGAACATAATTTTTAAACTACGTTTTGATTAGCACTCCAGTAAAGCCAGTAACGACGGTGTTCATCGAAAGGTATGACAACAGTGCAATACTGGCGGTACAAATCCAATTAACTTAATGCTAAACTAATGTTTATTTTATTTATTTATTTTATTCAATTGGAACTTAATTTTCATCATATTAACAGCCTATTCAGCAACGAAGCAAGGAAATTTAAACTAAAGAAAAATATTATATTTTTTTTAAAGGAAAACGTCTGTAGAAATAGTTGTATATTTCGTATAGTATTAAGCTAAATTTTTGGTTCAGTTTAGAAAGGATTTTCATGGACTCTCGTTAATTTCTGAAAGTTTTATTCGTTTTTTTTTTTTTTTTTTTTTGTGAAACACACAGGTTTATTTATTTGCATTCTTGAAACCAACTACTTTATTATTATTCTACATATAGATGTGTATGAGTGGGAGTATTCAAATAAAAAATGTTATTGAATGATTAAAAAAATGCATTTGGAGGGAGGAGAAAACTATAATATTTTATTTACATATTTAGGGACTGAGAACTTATTAAAACTTAATATATGTTTATTCGTAAATTGTAGCTGGATTATGTAGATGAAAAATTTTAGTGTATTAACTATAACTAAACTAACTCTACTTAATAAAGAAAATAAACCAAGAGTAAATGTTTTCTTTGTTATTTAAATTAATACATTTTTTAAATGCAGTTTGAATTTCTTTAATTTTTTTTTAATAATCTCATGTTGGTGAACTCTCTACAGATTTCAGTTTTCTTAAGCAGAATAGAAGAGGAAGGATAAGATTAGTTCAAGAGACAAAAAACAAAGAGTTTCCCTTCTGGGATAGAAAAAAAAAAAAAAAAAGAAATTATACTTAAAACTTAAAATATTAGTATTGCACTTACACAGAATAACAGTAATATTTCAACACTAATTAATACTTGTAAAAAAAAGAATTAAATAAAAAAGGAGAGACTTTAAAAATAAACAATAAACAGGACTAAACTACGCAATCTCAACACTACGTTCAGTTGTACTATAAATTCAGGCAGCTTAATCTTAACGATTTTAATTAATTTTTATTTATTCAATTGTGTTTAACAAATGTGTTTGGAATAAATATTAGTCTGTTGTTTATTTAAAGAAATAAAAAAATTAAAAGCAGTAACTAATAAACTAAAATAATAAAAAACAAAAGAAACCAAAAATTATTTAAATTAAAATAAAAAAAATAAAACAAAATTAAAAAAATTAAATTCTATTTAAAACAAAATCTAGGAATCATAAACCTTACTAAATAATAATTATTAATACAACATCCACATGTTTAAATAACGCAAATTCCATTTAATTGCACTTTTTTGTTCATTATTTTTCCTTTAGTTTCCATAATGAATTTTAAGAAACATATCAAATTAAAATCATTCACACAATATAATTTTAAATTGAAATTATTTAACAAAAATGTATTGTATTTCTTTTTTATTAAAAAGAAAAATTTTTAATTAAAAATATTTATGTTTCATTTAAGACATTGTGTTTGGTTTTATTAAAGGGAAATGATATATTTTGTTGAGGAGAAATGATGAAGCAGTACTGTTTTGAGTCCTCTACGTCCTCAGTGATTTTTAAGTAGTTGCGTTATATCCTCAATTGTTTTTATCATTGCAGATTTTTTTTAATCGCTTGTATTTGATTTCAAATAATGCCCTCAAGTATCATACACTTGTTTTTTTTTAAGAGAAGTAGCACTTCAGGCAATAATGCTTAGTTAGTTGTTTATGTAACCGTGCTACATTCTTTAGAAAAGGGATATATGAGAGATAAGACAGATGGTGAAAAGAGAAAGATAGATAAAGCCATTTTATTAGTTATTTTACTTCGCCGGCGAATGTGCTATGAAGAAGTACCGACGAAGGAGGCTGCATATTTAATGCTAATTCTAAATATGTATTGATCCATTAAACTGAAAAACAACATTTTTAGCAGGAGTTGAACCCTGGCCAACCAGCTTTTAGTCAACGTGTTTACCACATTGACTGCAGCATCCACTAAGTATCATAATCTGCCGTTTATTTTCGGTTTAATGCCAGCGAAATTCAGCATTCAAAGACAAAGTTTATAAAATTTTTTCTTTTGTTTTCTACTCCATCATTTTTCACAGGTTTAAAAATTTCAATCATTGCATAACATTTGAACTACTTGGTTACTATATCTCCTGATTTTTGTTAAAAATAAATAAATATTTGCAAGTTTGGTTGTTTATAGGGCAATCAGGACTAAACGGCTGCACTAATATTAATGAAATTTTAAACACAGCTAAATGCTTTTTTGGGGAGTGCAATAGGATCAGTTGTTTTTTTAAGTTCGTATCCAAATGTGAAATAGAAAATAGAGGGGGAAATAATACGCATATAACAATCTAAGAATTTTAATAGAATGATGTCCGAATGATTTTTAATGACATTTTCTCTAAAAGGTGCCATGCGTGAAATAGAAACTGGTTTCCATAGGGAAGAAAATAGCGATTTATGTATTAAAGTCACGAGTTATCTGTGATTACCCAGCTACTTTTGTTTTATCTCCCAAATTAGTTTTTAAAATTTAATTTTAGAAAAGCCATAAAAAGTTAAAACTTTCCCAAAAGTCTAAAAAATTAGCAGCCACCTAATCTAGAAAATAATATTTTTGGTTACATCTCTTCTGTAGTTTAAGTGACAAAAATACGAAAATTTAAGTTTCTATTATTTCTATTGTTGTGCCAGTAGCAGAATATATTTTGGTTGTCATTAACATTTCTTGCTTTGCTCGCAACAGAACATTTTGATTCATAATTTCATCCTACATCTAACCTGTTGCATTAAGTTATAAGAAAAAATGCATATTCATTTTGCTCTAAAATGTTAAGATCTTAAATAGGTTTATATTGACCTATTTAGAGTAGTCTGGTTTTCAGAACATATTGTAAGCACTTCGTCTATTACTCAAGAGTACTGTCTTCTATGCGCCCTAAAAACCTGCCTAAAAAAACTAATCTCTGTTCTTCTTCATCTTCAAGTTTGAATCTGATTTTATGTAAACGTCACGACTCAATAATTTTACCATATGTAGCAGCAGTAATCGATATGTAATGCATTATCAAAATCTCCAGCGTCCCTTTCTACATCAACAATGACTGTCGTAAATTTTTCAGTATTAAAGCTAAGAGTTAATCTTTTCTGTTAAAAACTTTCAAATATGTCCTTAAAACGGTATTCTGTGCAGCATTTCGCACAAAGTTCTAGCCCATATTAAAAAAACTGTGTGAAATAAATAAAAATTAATGCTGCTGCAGTTATACTTTGTTCAATTTATGAAAAGGTACCAAATGTTTCTGTCTACATGTTTATTACCAGCAAAATGTTTCTGGAAACATTGTTTACCTACTGTGAAATAATAGGCTGTTATGCTAGCGGTATTTGTGCTTTTTAAAACAGTAGATAATGAACTGATACTTATGTATAAAAGGAAAATTATGGGTGCAGAATAGTCGCAATGGCTCAGTTGTTTAAAAGACAAATACATACATAATAAACAGCACTTCAAACCTATCGTAGTCTGGCTTAAAAAGGAAACACAGTTTTTGTGCTGCTTACTCCGGAATAAATGAGTTTGTAAAGGCGTTTTTCTATAAGAATTGAAGATAAGATAGTGAGGCCGCCTGTAGAGCAGATCAAAGGAATCGTGTTCTAAACCTCATTTTAAAACATTAAGGAGCATGGCAGTGTTGCTAACATGTTTGAAGATACTGATTGATAAACAAGACATGAATTTCTCTGGAACCACAGAATGTTGTGGAATGGATGGGCACCTGAAAGAGCATGTCTAGTAAGTAGTATTGTAATTTTTTTTTTTTTTATAGGACCATAAACCCTTTTGAAGCGAATTTATTTATAGTTTACTCCCCCGAAGATTTAATGCTGTTACGTAATGCCGTTAAAAGTATAAAAGCCAAGTGATGGTAATAACAATTAAAATTACTTAAACTGAAAATTTTTTACTATGTTTCTCTTAATTTTGTTTTCGAGTTATTTATTTAAACTTTTCGGATGCAGTCAGGATAAATCTGTTGTTAACAAAAATTATAACAAATTAGATGGTAAAATAGATCATTTGGCAAGTCTTAAGTTTTGTGCAGTACATAATTGGAATATGTTAAACATGTTATTAACATTTGTTTTACTTATTTACTTATTATTTAATTATCATTTCCCTTTTAAAAAAATTTCAATAAAACACAATGTCTTTTTTAATGAACAGATTTCATTAAAAATTATATTATATTGTGTGTATGAGTTTTAATGTTTTAAGAGACAGAGAGATAGAACATTTTTTATGATATATAAAATCTCATCTATGACAAAATTTTGCTTAATTTTTCCTTGCATTTCAATGGATAATCAAAATGTCAATAATAAAAAAAAAATTATTAAATAAAAAAAATTTAATTTTTACTGAAATTCATAGTAGATGCTAGAGAAAGAGAAAAAAGAAGAAGAAATAAAAAAGAAAGTAGCCAAGGAAATTATGAAAAATAGTATGAAAGAGAAAAGGTAATTAAATACCTAATTTTTGTGATAATTATAATTTTTAATTATTAATTCTTGGTAAATTTTACAACTTACAAATGAGAATTATAAATTATTCGAAATATGTGGGTCTAACTATTTTTTATAACCAAACGAAATTTAAATATGAAAGAAAAATGGAAAAAAGTAGCTAAGAAAAGGACGAGCATCTTAAAATAAATAAAACTGTTTCTCTTCTTTTTAAACTTCGAGCTTATATTATTATTTAGTTTTAACTCTCTAAACTTTTTTTTATAAATAAAAAAAATGCGAGGAAATGGAAAAAACGAGAGAACAATTAGATTTGAGGGGTCCTTAATAACTAAAAATGGAAAAAATATTTGGGGATGGAAACTTGGTGTGACAGGAATATTTTTCAATTTAAGGAAATTAGCAATTTATTGTTTGTGTTAAGGCAGAATATGAAATTTCATTTCTGTTGAGGATATTTCGTAAGTTTGTATGTTTATAAATGAACCTATTTAAATGTTATGTTTCCTATTCTTTATGTTTAACTTATATATTTTATATGTCTGATAAACCTATAAACGTGTTACGGTTATGGAATAATAATCAGCTTACCTGGAGCCATAATGGGTTCACCAATGTTGAAGTAAAAGAGTACATCTTTTTCATAGCTGCCCTCCTCAATTATACCCAGTTGTATAATTTTTCTAAAATAATAAGAAAAAATATTAAAATAATTTATTAAAGATATATATTTTACATTTACATTAACAGTAATGTATAGCAAATTTTTAAAATTAAAAAAAGAATAAATGTAATAAGTTTTAAAACAACTTACTAATGAACATTTTTATATTTAATTTTAATAGTTTCTGTTATTTATCGCTAAACAAATTTTAAATAATTTTTAATTTAAGTTCAGTCGTATATGTCGTCCTTAATCTAGAATAAAGGTTACCTTAATTCTACTTTTTTTTGCTTTGCTTGAACTTGCTATAGAATTTTAGGCCGTTTTATGAACACATGCCCACAAGTAAAAAATGCTGCCAAAAACAAAACAGTCTCTAAGCAAATAGTATTTTCAAAATTTTGAAAACACACTAAA
Source organism: Cistogaster globosa (assembly GCA_937654795.1). Classification (NCBI taxonomy): domain Eukaryota; kingdom Metazoa; phylum Arthropoda; class Insecta; order Diptera; family Tachinidae; genus Cistogaster; species Cistogaster globosa. Next base: position 59,697,829 of record OW569403.1, on the reverse strand, counting down.
AACATTAAAAAAATATAAGAAAGTTTTCGAATTATTAAGTTTTATTTTAATTTTGGGTTGATTATTTGGAAGAATATTTTATTTTTTTGTTATAAATATATTTGTATTAAAACAAATAAATAATTTTAATACGGCTAAAGGTCATATTATTTAAATTCCAAATTTTTGAAAAAATATTTGAAAATTGTTTTAAGTTAAAGAAAAAAATAAACTCCAACAGAACCTAATGCAGCAGAATCATCTGAATCGTCACATCTTTCATAAGAATCATCTATTTAACCAATTAATTTGTTTTAAATAGGAACACTCAATATCAAACTGGTTAAATAAGGTCCACAACCAGGCCAAAGATATTTTCGTTTTTCTTCTTATTTATCGCCACATACTTCTGTAAATGATTTTTGATAATATTCGGTTTATCATCAAATAGAATTTTAGTTTTTTTCTTTTCATACTTTCTTATTGACATTATGACAAATTAAGAAATTAAAATAACGCAAGCTTAAGCCGAATTATAATGTTTCCATTAGTTTTTTCACCTAAAAATAATACTTTGGGTATTTTACACTTATAAAAAATCGTTATTTTGCTAAAGTTTAATCAGTTCTTTCCAGTACTTTTCCGATGTTCGTTATTGTATTGGAACATGACACGAACTTTAAAGGAAATAACAAAAAGTCTACACTAAAGAATAAAAATGACACCAATACATATTTTTTTACAGATACAACAGAAAATTTTTTTATAGTTTTTAATGATTATTCTATTTTATGTTATACAAAAAAAAAAGCAATATTTAAATTAAATTAATAATTGAATCATTTAAATATTTTAATAAATCAATCTGACTTTAACATTTAACTAATTAAATGTAAACTAAATCTAACTATAATTTGTAAAACAAAAAACTATTTTAACTATTTTAATTAATTGAAGAACTAGAACATATAACTTCAAGTTCAAAGAATGAGTTAAAATATAGAAAGTAATTTTTTCAAATCTTTAATCGAAATTACTCATCGACTTTTTTCTATAGCCACATGAAGTCTCAGTATTTAAATTGAAATCGACAAGTCTTTAACAACGATCTACTCATAGGCATGGTTGACCATATTTGTACCTTCGCAGAAAAAAGTTTTTGCATTCATTAAAGGTTTTATTTGTCTGTGGATTACAAATCAGTAAAATTTGTAATTTATTTAATTATATATTTAAATAAAAATAATTTTTTTTATTAAATAATTAACTGACTCAATCATACATTTAATTAAAAATTAAATATTTACTAAATAAATAATTGTATTTTTAACAAAACACATTAGTTTTCAATATAAAAAGAGATACAACTTTCAACAGACGCAACAACATTTTTTCTCTATTGTCAACTTATAGTCGACTAAACGGATATTTTTTAAATAAAATCTGTTGTTTGATTGAAAAATTGTTAAGGGACTAAGAAAAAATCTATTAAATTGTCGAAGTTTAAGGTTAAATAGTAGTAACACATCGTGAGAAAAAAAACACGAATAATAAACTCAGCTACGTTTTTTATATCGTCATCTAATAACCTATTTGCAAAATTTTAAAATTGAGTTTTTTATGAATTAGTATTACAAATGACCAAATTATTACCAAAATGCCATATAACCTATCAGCAAGTGTACAATTTTCTGAAACCAAATAACCTACATAAGTAAACATTTATTTAATTTACTTTTTTGTTTTGAATCGAAGATACATTAGATTTGTAATTCTCTGTTTTTTATTAAATTTTGTTTATCATTAGAAGCTAGGTACATTTATTTTACTAGGTAGTGTCGTTCGCCCAGCTAGTTTGCAGTTGGACATGTCAAAAGTTGTTTATATTTTACAACTTTTGTTTACGAATTTCAAAAAACACCAACAACAAGCATATGCAGAACAGAGCGTTTATTTTTGGAGCTAGTATCTTTTATTTTCTCTTTCTATTTTTGACATTTCCACTCACAAAGCAACGATAAAATGTCATGTAGTTTTTACCAGGGACCGAAAATAACTGTTATTTTTGAATTTTTGATGAAAAAAAGCAACCTCAAGGAAATGTCGGAGAATGAAACTAAGTATGCCATTTTGAAAGTCTTGGACCAAATTGTCAGAAAATGCGATGCTTTTTAAAAATCTGATTTTTATTTTTTCAGGCAAAAATAACAGTAATTATTTGATTTAATTTTTTTGAGCAAAAATAAAAGTTATTTTTTACTTTTATTATTTCGAGCATGAATAAAAGTTATTTTTTAACTTTTATTTTTTCGAGCAGAAATAAAAGTTATTTTTGACTTTTATTTTTCCAAGTAGAAATAAAAGTTATTTTTTGACTTTTATTTTTTTAAGCAGAAATAAAAGTTATTTTTGTGTTTTCAACCCCTTTGGAATATTATGTAATATTCCAAATATTCTTTTCTAAATAATTAAATTTAACGATTCACTATTGCAAACGCGCCAAAATTGACGTCGAACAAAAATGACTTATAAATGTGGTCATAACGTATTTTAGAATTATAAAATATGAAAAAAAGAAAGAAAGATCGTTTTCGGCATTAAAGCTGATTTTGGGAGACTTGAGATACAATTTATCGGAAGAAAATTTAGAGGCAATTATAATTACAAAACTCAACTCCATTAATTTTTGAGCATATGCAAATTATTTTACTGAAAAATTATCTTTGTTTGAAAAAGTTTTTTTTAATAAATATAATGAATTTATCACAAAATAACTTTTTTTGCTGCTCAAAAAAATAAAAGTCAAAAAATAACTTTTATTTCTACTCGGAAAAATAAAAGTCAAAAATAACTTTTATTTTTGCTCGAAAAAATAAAAGTTAAAAAATAACTTTTATTCATGCTCGAAATAATAAAAGTTAAAAAATAACTTTTATTCATGCTTGAAATAATAAAAGTCAAAAATAAATTTTATTTTTGCTCAAAAAAATAAAAGTTAAAAAATAACTGTTATTTTTCCTCAAAAAAAAAAAAGTTAAAAAATAACTTTTATTTTCTGACTTTTACGATAAAAGTTATAATCGTTACGGTCCCTGGTTTTTACAAATGTTGTACTTGTTGTCGAGCCGCTATTACCTAGTAAGATAAATGTTTCCTGGGTTGGAAGTGTTCCGAAATAGAAAATTTTTTTAAAGAAAACGTGAAAGTTCCTAAAAAGAACAACAAAAAAGAAGAAAAAAAGAAAAATCGTATGAAAAGTAAGAGATATGAAAGTTGTTAAAAAGGCAAAATCGTTTACAGAAAGCCAAGAGAAACGAAACCAGGGTTCACGTCAAAATGTTGTGGAAATTGAAGACCCTAAAATAAATATGATTCATGTTTTGGCATATGATCCAACAGGATGTATATTTTACAAAACCAATATTAAAGACGATATTCATCCTTTACCACAAAAATCTAATAAACATTTTAAAAACTCGCCATTCTAAATTATTTCACCTCAAGAAATCTATAAAAAATGGCAACATCTACAAGAGTTAAAAACTTTGCTTCCAACAGACTTTCATTACTTTTATGGCAACATAACTTTTGAGTAATTTTTTGTAGTATTTTTAATTTATTTTCCAATTAAATAATGTTTCTTTTTATTTAGTAAAATAACTTCTTATTTGACCATAAATATTACAATAAAAAAAAAATAAATTTATATATAAAAACAAAACAAAAAAAAAAAAAATACATTTCAATTAGTTCTAATTTTAAAACGTTTTTTTTCCTTCTCCTGTAAACTTTTGAAAACTGCAAATAGGTTATTTTGTCTTTAAGGTGGGGATATGTGAAAAATATGAAAGGAATATTAGAATAAGAATTATTTAACAATTTGAATAGAAATTTCTAAAAATTCTAACGTTTTTACTAATGACGTCTGGGTAAACAAATCGCCCGTAGAAATAAAGTAGTAAAAATATAATCCCTTGTTGAACTTTAAAAAAAAATTATTCATGATTAAGTAATCAAGAAATGATACCAAAAAAAAAAATATATTCACGATTAGGATAAATAAGTATGAAGTTATAAAATGTTGGTTTATTTTAATTTCATACCAAATTTCGTAGCATGTATTTAAAATCGAAAGTAATTAGAAGAAATTATTAAAATATTTTTCACAAGTACTGACAAAAAAATTCTTGGGAAAAATTATATGTATAAAAACTACAGTCCACGGCACATGCAGAACAAAGAGAATTATGTTTAATTTTGATCATACACACACAATAATGTCTGGCATTACTTTGTGTGTATGTGTGTGATATCTAAGTTGTTGTTTGTTTATTTTATTAAGAGTTTTAAAGTTTTTTTCTATTTGCCAATATTACAAAATGTTTTATAGAATTATAATTCAACAAATAAAAAACAAACAAACACATACCATTTTTAATATTTATTAACATGGGAAAACAAAAAACCTCTTGTAATCTGTTAAGGAAAAATCAAAGAGACCAAGTTGAAATATACAACAAACAAAAACCAAATGAAGTACAAATTTGTTTTGGCTGCCAGCCAAAATTAAGGCAGACATGTTAAAGGAAATATGTACACACTTAACCACCAGCATACACACACTCATCCGAACAAAAATATTGCATTTGTATTTTTTATGAGTTGCGCATATTGTGTTGACATTTTTTGTTTTGTGTAGATTGCATTATAAGTTACAGGGACATCGATTTGATATTTTTTAAAGGGGAGCATTTAGTAAAGCAATTGATGATGTTAATAATTTAAGTAAAATTTCCTTGCTTTTTTTGCAAATTATATTTTTTCCGCATATCATTTCTAATTTGCTTAAAATACAAATTAAAAAAAATGTGTTTTAAAACATTTATTGGAAAGCTCTTTCTGTAGACAGTATTAAAAATTTTTTATTTACAAAAATAAAATCTGCTGGCAACTCTTTAGTATAATTATACCGGTAAAATTAGATGCTTTCTATTTTCTCTATGAGGAGAATTATTTAAAAAAAATTCTATATTTAAACCATTTGTCAAAGGGACGAACCTTTTACAAAATTTTATTCAAATCCATTCAGCAGATTTGACGTGATGCGAACATAAACAGATAAACAATATTTTCAAAAATAGAAACTATGTAAACTGATAGAATACTCTTCAATTATTATTTTGCATAAATTATAGTATTATTTTGCGTAGACTGTTTTATAATGCTGTCATGTATTTGTTGTTGTAGTCCCAAAAGTCTTAGTTTTATGTGCAATCAATCATATTGTACACTTATCGGGTGTTGGATACGATATGTATGTTTTTTCAGTTCACAACACGTGTTCTTTCTCGCCGAACACAAATAAAAAATATTTAAAAATAACACACACATACATGTTCTTATGTTCGGCAACATAAAAAACTTAGAGACACATATAATTGATACGAAAATAAAATTTGTGTATGTTGCTTTCGAACCTTACATGTTTTGTACGAAGTGTGTGTTTTCTGAAATAAATCACGAGTTTTATAACACACCATCAGAAGCTTTTCAAACTATCTGCCACAAGCCTTTAACATGAATCCATATTCGAATTAAATGGGCTCAGCATCTTATATAGAGCTTTATCTTATGATCCTTATGACATTCTCGGTTGAAGCACAAGTGTAGATAAAACAACAGTCAATGCCAGGTGAAACCGACTAAAAGCAACTAAAAATTATAAATTCACAATCCAATAAATTGAACGTTTAAAAGTGAAAGAAAATTAACTCAACAATATAATGAATGGTAGGAAAGAGTTTCTTATGCGGACTTATATGTCGTCATACATGGTGAAGGGTATGTAAAATTAGGCGTAGCCGAATATAGATAATAAAAATAACTGTTCCCTTAATTTTGTTTTATTTTTTATTTCTATAATTTGCGTTTGCTATTATTGAAAACTCAAAATACAATTTTTTGAAAATATGTGTCAATATTGAGAGAGAGTGAGAAATATAATGAGAGAGAATAGTAAGAAACAATAATTTGTTTTCTCAGCAGAATTGTAGTTGACTGATGACTTTTGTAAAATTTTTATAGAAATGTGTAGTGTTCCTACACTAAGTACTTCTTCATAGCATATTCCCTGGCAAATAAAAATATATAACTCTCTATCTTTCTCCTTTCACTACTTGTCTTCTCTCTCATCTATCCCTTTCCTTAAGAATGTAGCACGGTTACGAAAAAAATAACTAAATAGGTAATAATGCCTGATGTGCTACTTCTCTTAAAAAAAGAAGTCGATGTAAAATATTACGAAATTATACCAGTTATGGGTAGTTTTCACACATCATACAATTTTACTTCTTAGAATGATCGCACGAAAATTATATATTTTTGCAAATAAAGTAAAGCTTTTATCCCAGGTAGGTCTCAATACATTAAAAAAAACATATTCAAGAAAATTTTTATAATTATATCAAAGTTTCTAAAGCAAATTAGCAACAACAAAAAAATACTGCTGTAAAATAATGTGACGATAGGCCCTCTAAAATGTTATCAGAAACTGTTGATTTCTGCTTGTATTACCCTTTTCATACTACGCTTTAAATATGAAGATATATAATGGGAAAAACCAACATTTTAAATAGTTGTTTTGAATAATTGTGGTGTTATTTAAAATGCTCTGATTTATTTTTAAAAAATAAGAAATTACCATTTTTATTTGACATTTTTTTCAGAATTTAAACACTCCAAACTCGTTTCTGTCAAATGAGTTGTGAATCGAGAACATACGAATATGTTGTATGTGGCAAAGAAATCCTGAATAGAAAAAATATAGAAACTCTACAGATTCACCTCTTTTACCTATTTAAATAAAATGTTTTACCGTTTTATTAACAACAGACACCAGACCATGCAGTTTCAACTCACATGTCGTGTAATGATTTTTTTAATAAGATTTTTTTAATAAAATATTCCAATTTTTTTTTAATGAAAATCCTTTCTGATGATCATCTGTTTTATTATCCACTTGTGTTTGTGTTGTCCAACAGAGAGAATCGTTCGTAAGAGAAGAAAGTTTAAATCGAAGGTAAACAAAAACTACTTCTTCTGCTTGAATTTTAAATTGTTAAAAGTAATAAAAAATTTAATTAGAATTTTATTAATGTTTTATTTATAGCCACAGGGGTTCTTTTTGACGAAGCACCTTAATGGCTAATAACACGACATATTTTTCCAAGTTGTCAATTATTGCTGGCTTATGAGCATAAACCAATAAAATCAAGTGGCCTCCAATAACAATAACAGGCCCTTTTTTGAAATAGAGTTATCATCAACTTTTGATATCAATAAGTCAGTGGGTTGTTGTGGCCACACGTGATATGTGGCGACATGCCGTTAAAACCACATGTCATCCATATTTACAAACGATAAATCATTGATCGTAGAGCGAGTTCCGTATTCTTTTTTAAAGAAATTCAGTCATATAATGACGCCAGCATTTAAACCGCATCCATTATGCATTTTGTTTTAGAAGTAATGTATGTGACTGACCTTGAACAGTGAACATGAGCTATAAAAAGATCCGCATGCGTTGCAACACGTACATTACAGTAAATAACTTTCCGTGTTACTGTTTTTGTACTTGAAAATTTATTATTTCAAGTTTATTTGCATTTGTTAAGCATTTTTGCAGGTTTCTATTTTCTTTGTTATCAGTTTGGCCTTGGTTATTTTTTGGTGGTATTTATTAGCACTGTCGAATTAATTGGGTTTAAAATGTAGTATTTTTTTCAAGTGAATAAAATTTTCATTTTACTCGAATACTCGATAAAAAGGTGAATAACAAATTTATTATATTAATAAAAAAATTGCGTGTATGATAAATAAGAAGATTTTGCTGCAAAAGAAAAACAAATAATTCTTTAACAAAAAACAAGAATATTAAAAAATAAGTAAGAGTGTTATATTCAGCTATGCCATCTTATCTTAATTTAGTTTAGTGAAGTAACTTCAATCAGAAAAAAATAAACAAATAAAGAGGTGACAGAGAATGAAGAAATTAAAAAAAAATACATAAAAATGTCATCGGCTTTTAATGTATTAAGCGTTTAAAAAGAAATTGGTATTTCCTTAAAGATTTCTTCGAAAGCTTTAAAATGATATCCATATTGATATTTTAAAAGTTTTGAAAATTTCAAGGTCCCGTAACTCGGAAAATATGGGCGAGCAAAAATTTTTCCCCTTGACGTTTTTTTCTTACTTTTTAATTCTCTATCGCACCATATATTTGTTTATTTATTTATTTTTTTTTTTTTTTTTGATTAAAGTTAATTCATTGTCCCAAATGATATAAAAAAATTATAGAAGGGTGTGGTGTTTTGCCCGCTGCGTCGAAGGACATGGACTGTTATTGCTGATTTCCAATACCACCTCTTTCAACACTATGTCTAATCGAGTGGCAAATTAAAATTATTTTCTAACTACTCTAGTGCGTCGGCAAACTTGATTTCAACACTAACACGGACGGACAGACGGACATTGCTCAATCGACTTTGCTGTGCATAAGGACTTAGAATTTAAATATTTAATGGGTTCGGAAATGGATATTGTAGAAAATTCAAACGGAATGACAAAATTAAATATACCATTTCTCCACTTTTTGTGGTAAATTATTTAAAAATATACTCCATTGGTAGTTAAATGGTACTGAATTTATGCTAACGTTGTATGCAACTTAAGGCAAAACACAAGTATTTATAATTTAGTTTGACACATCATATTATTGTAAACTGTAAAAAGCTATCAAAAATTATTCAAATATTTCTTTCGAATAAAAAATAAATTCGAATATTCGAATGTTCGAATGACTAGTCGACTGTATTTATTGAATTGCAGTTGACAAACATTATTTCTTTAAGACCTCAAACATTTATTTTTATTTACCAACGCGCATTAAGTTAAAGAGATTTCACACAATGTAAACCTGCAATAAATACCGAAATATAAATTTAATCTTGGGTATTTATACTTTCTCACAGATAAGTTGTGGTATCATTTTATATCTACAAATGCACTGTTAAGACATCAGCATGTATTCACATTGCTCGAGATTCATCATAAATTTCTTTTAACACCCAAAAATACTTAACCATTCTGAAGTTCAAGAAATATTAATGGATGTTTATAATAAAATCTTTAAACATCAAAATGCGAATATCTTCAAATTAAAAGCTCTGTGAGTGTATGCTATTAGTATATATTAATGACCAACAATTCGATATATATCTACAAATTATACTTAAATTATATTTCTATAATGATTATTTATTGCCGCACTTAAGTATTTTTATTAGGCTTTGTGTGACTTTTACTGATTTCATTGTGATACCAAATAATTTCAAATTTTAATATTTTAATAAGAGTTAAATAATAAGTAAATAAATTTTCATTATTGAAAATAAACACATAAATATAAAACATAATGTCTGGTTAATTATTCATTTTGTATATTGTTAAAGTTAAACTAAAATGTTTTGATTTTGTTGTTGTTGAACATAAATTAATTTTGTTTTAAAAGGAAATATATTTTCATATTTTAAATAAATTAGAGATTTTGTCTTTACTTTGTTGTTTGGACAAAAATCTTTAATTTATTTAAAATGTTTGTGAGAAGTTTCCTGAAGAGCTAAGTAAGCGGTAACGAAATGGCCATCGAGACGTGCTTTCACCCTCAATAACCAATGTCGGTGATTTAATTAAAGAAATCGGGATAATATAAAATAGCACAAACAAGATTTTTTTAATTTAATAAAAAATTCCCGTTGTTGAACATAAAGAAATATATTTTCATTAGTTTGCTATAAAGGATTTTTTTGCATGGACGGGTTAAATGTCTACTGTGGCAATATATGTTGCGTATGTAACACAGTTTTTACCGAACCGCGTGTCTTATACATATTTGCTAGACCTTTCGCGGTATTTGATTGTTAACTTAATCAGTTGATTCAAACTTGATTAAAAATAATGTGAATAGAATGTGGTTTTAATTAGATCATGCTGGTGAAATAATTTAACTACATTTCCTGACGATGATTAAAAAGACCGCCTAGAATTAGTAATTATATTAATCTACTCAAATTTTAAAAAAGAAAATTCAGTAATATTTATGCCAAAAAATATATGAATATAAACAAAATAAATTCTGGGTATTTTATGAATCAGTAAGAAATTATTTTTATATTTAATTGTATTGTCGTTTGATTAAAATCTTTGGAATCCCCTCTCTTAAGGTGTATAATTTTTTTGGTCTCACACACTTCCGTTAAAAATTTTTGTAGTCACGCATATTCACGCATTATCACTGGTGATCATTTTTTTGTTTTATTTTGTACTAGGATTTTATTGGCAATTTCAATTTTCAGTACTCAATTTGTCAAATGCTAAGATTTTCTACTTCTTTTTCTTTTTAATAATAAATTTGTTATAACAAATGGCAAAGCTTAAAAAGCTTGTTGAAGACTTATTAATATAAAAAAAAATTAAAGGTATACTCTAAAAAGCGGTTTTGGTTTTACAAAAATGAATGTCCTTTGAAGTCTTTCTTGTTTCTGTTGCACTGTTTGATATTTAACAAAAAGAATAATTAAATCAGCTTAAGTTCATATAAATTTCTATATTTTTATTAAAAAGTTTTTAATCTACGAACATTTTTTCTTTTCATATTGTCTTATACACATTGATGACTTACCGAATAATATTCTATGTATAGTGACGTTTTGTTTTATAAAATGATTAGATTAAGGGCCCTACTGTGAAAGTGTTTTCTGTTGTGTTGTTGTTGAGAAAGAAAAAAATACAGTTATAAAATTACCATTTTGGTTAAATAGTACATAAATTAATAGCACGTTTTAGTTATAAAAAACCTTATCAAAAATTATAATTCAAATCAATTTTCGTTATATGGATTTTGGCCACTAGTAACAAAAACTTCACGTGATCGGAAATGTTTAACATTGAAAGTCCAGACAAAAATTAAAAAAAAATGTGGGTTATAACAAAGCAAATTTTATAAAAAAGTTGGTTCTGCAAAATGCACAAAGAAAAACAAAACGGTTGAGGTAATCAAAACAACATATGTTTTTAAATTGAGTTATATATTTGCTGTCAAATCATCTCATTCTTTATAATAAACAATTTTTGTTTTTGATTTTATCTGTAATGCGTCAACCGATTTTGTTTCTGGACATTTTCTATAACTATGGCATTTGTCATTTTTTTTTCTATGGTTGCCTGAAGTAGCAGACAGTTAGGTACCAAATATTTGATGGGTAAAAAGTCAAATTTATAATTTTTTTTATTATAAGAATATGAAGATTCATTATTCGGAATTTTTTTATATTAATTTACTTTAATTGTGCTTGATTCCTTCATATATATATATATATATTTCATGATATTCTCATGAAATATTTATTATTTAAAACTAGAAAATGAAATGTGTTACTGCGGGGAAAGCATATCCATACGGCCATTTCGCTACAGCTTATATAGCTCATTAGTGGATTTGACCGAAATTTTGTATTCAAAACTAGAAAGTCTTTTTTCTATTGCCAAACTGGTTGAAGGTATCAAGCACGATTAAAGTAAATTTATATTTTTTTATTATTTTGAGTGGGAGTGGCAGTTCTTGTCTAAACCAAATAGTACTTATCATGTAACTTTGTAACTGTAACAATTATAATCATGAAGTTCTGTATTAGCAGGCCATTTACTAACTGCAAATTACGTTGCTTCTGAGAACAGCGGGCGTGGCAGATCCCATACAAAGTGAAAGGTTGTAGATATTGTGCTAGTAAGTCGCTTATTTATGTTCATAATCGAGCAAGAAATTTACTAAGTAGGCGTGGTACCTTAGACACACTGGATAATAAGAGCTACTTTTTAGGCCAAAATAATTTCAGCTTAAGTTTTGGACGGACCGATGTGACCGAAGTTTTAATTTTAAAAAATGTTTACAATTACACACAGCTGAGTTTTTTTTTTTGTAACAATGAAGGTTTTCAGGGATGTGGCGATACGATAAGAAGTTGAAAAAATAAATATCTCAAAAAGTAACGGAAACATTTTTTTGAAATTTGGTACGAAGAAATGGGCAAGGGGCTTAAAAATGCCACAAAAGCTATGTAGAAAAAATTTTAGAAAAAAAATTTAAAAAATATTCATGTTCATCGTTTAAATTAATTACATGTAGTTTTTTTTTTTTTTTTTTTTTTTTTTTTTTTTTGTTGATGAGTCATTTAGAGATAAATAACAACGAAAACTGAATTTACTAAAATTAAAAAATTATTAAACTATTTATAGAAATTTTCTAAAGTTCATTAGCAAGTTAGTTTTATCAAGGTTTCTTTGATACGCTTCACTTAAAGCTCAGTAAGTCAAGCAGCTTTTGCCCTTTGGCTGATACTGCAGCTGCACATGCTATTAACTCTGTTTTATGACATTACTTTCCGTAAAATTCTTTGCCTATCTCTTCCTTAATCATTTTAATTTTCATAATTTTCTTGGACACCCATATCGAAATTTAACTTAGTTTGTAAAATGAAGGTATGTGGTAGTTTATTTTGGTTTTGCCTGGAAAAGTCTATAATTTCTCCGTGGATCTGCTGCCACCTTAATGATCGATTTGTACAAAAATGCACTTTTTGCTTGAACGAAGAACGTGGACAAAACTTATTTTGAAACCTAATTGAACAGCATTCCTTTTTTGTTTTTATTCTTCTCGTAAACCCTGACATTAAAGAATTCACTTTATTGAAAGCTTAGTAGTTTGAAAGAAAGTAAAATAAAAAAAGACCGAAACGAATAAAAAAAAAAAAATAATTTAAAACTCTTTTCTTCACACAGTTCATCAAGAAAAAAACAAGGCAGTCTACAGCCAATATTATCAAAAGCTTTTACAAAGTTTATATTCATGGAAAAATACATTTATTTGAAGTTAAGTTTTAATTCATATTTGCTTAACAAAAGCAATAACGTCTCCCAAAATATTTAGGTTTTTTTTATTACTTTCATCGCCTCTTTTTTTATATTGTGCACGATTTCATTCTTTTAGTTTTATAACTGATATAAGACGTTTTAATTGCTTGCAAATTTCCACTTTGACTGTCCATAAATTAGCTGATATTAGTTTTTCAAAAAACCAAATTTGCAGTTATTTACTTTGATATATTTTTAATCAAACGTTATTAACAGTAACATTATTTTCATCAGTGCAAAAAATTATTTTTGGCCAGGATATAGGGTCACCTGCCGTGAATTGGTACTCTCGCGTAACATGTAGAGCGTAAATTCGTTTTTAAGTCTACCAGCTTATATCAAGAATTAATTTCCTACAGAAGACGTTTCCGGTACAGCCAGAGTAGAAAAATTCAAACCCAGGTTAAGGCGCTATAGACCGCAACAGTTGTATTCCCGCTCTTTGAGTTGAGCTTATGTTTTTTTGTCTGGTTTATTAGCTTTAACATCACAAATTTTAATTCACTGAACGCGAGAACAAAAAAATAAAAATAAAAAACACTTCAATTCTTTAAGCGAAAGCACATAAAAGCAATTTAATTTAATTATTTACGATTGCCCACAACATTATCACAAACTTTCAAAGCATTAAATCGATTTAATCTTATCATCCAGTAATTTTTTTATAATTCTTTTTTCTTTTTATTACTTGGTTTGAAATTCAAAATGTTAGTTGGTCTTTTGATCAGTTCGTGAAAACATGTTTTCAAAAAATATCCCAGTTATTGTTCTGTTAGCAGTGACTTGTGTAATAGCCTTGCCAAAATGTGATCGGGATGATGAAGAATGTCGTGATCGTAATATGCATCCGGCATTACGTTTTGCCTCCCAGCAATTTAAACGTGGCTTGGAGGGTGAATATTCAAATGAATATTGGAGAAATTTGGCTCACGAATTTATTAACAAACAGTTAAAGGCCCCTGTTAATGAAAGACAAGCTAAAAATATCATAATGTTTTTGGGTGATGGCATGGGTTTGACTACCATATCGGCAGCCAGAAATCTACTGGGCGGAGAAGAGCAAAATTTATCATTTAATAATTTTTCCCACACTGGTTTGCTTAAAACGTATTCAGTTAATAAAATTGTACCTGATTCAGCCTGTACCGCTACAGCTCTATTTTGTGGTGTTAAGGCTCAACAGGAAACATTAGGGGTTAATGGTAATGTTGGTGCTGGCGATTGTCAAGCTGGAGCTGATCGCAACAACTGGGTATATTCGATTGCAAAATGGGCCCAAGATGAGGGTAAAAGTACAGGAGTCGTCACCACTACTCGTATAACTCATGCCTCACCGGCTGGTGTTTATGCCCATATTGCCCACCGTGACTGGGAAAATGATCAAGAAGTTAAAGCACAATGCGGCTTTAAATCGGGCGTGAAAGACATTGCCTACCAATTGATGAGAGGTGATACTGGCAGTAAATTGAACTTTGTTATGGGAGGTGGCAAAAAACATTTCATAGATGCCTCTCTGTATAAAAATGGAAAACGGGGAGATGGTTTAGATTTGATAAAAGAGTATAAAGAACAAAGTAAAAAGAATTTGTTTATTGAAACCAGAGATGAGCTTATGGCCTGTAACCTTCTTGAATATGAACGTGTTTTTGGTCTGTATCAAGATGATCACATGTTATATCATTTGGAAACAAATGCAACTACTAATCAACCGACCTTGGAAGAGATGACACGTAAAGCAATTGAATTTTTATCCAAAAATAAAAGAGGTTATTTTCTTTTTATCGAGGGTGGACTAATTGATCTTGCTCATCATGATAACATGGCTAGACTAGCTTTAGATGAGACTTTAGAATTAAGCAAGGCTGTGGCTGCAGCAAAAGAACTAACCAGTGAAGATGATACACTTATTGTAGTTACAGCTGATCACTCTCATGCCGTCTCATACAATGGTTATTCGGTAAATTATTAAAAAAAAAAATAAAAAATTATTTGATTGACAGCATTTAAATTTCTTCTTTTTTATTTAGGAACGTGGCAGCGATGTTTTAGGTTGTACACAATCAAAACCTAAAGATAAAATTCCCTACATGACTCTGAGTTATGCCAATGGTCCAAGTTTTGAGAAATCTTTTGATGTCAAAACTGGTCGTCGTGTTGATCCCACAACTGTTATAACCGGCGATATTCATGATCAATTCCCGTCGGGTATACCTTTAAAATATACAACTCATGGCGGCGAAGATGTTCCAGTTTATGCCTCTGGTCCCTGGTCTCATTTATTTAGCGGTGTCTACGAACAGAATGCTGTACCCCATATAATGGGTTATGCTTCATGCTTGGGTGATGGCTTAAAAATGTGCAGACGTCAGTAAAGTATCTCTGCAATTTAAAAAATAATCCCATACTCTTACGAATATAAAACAGTGTGGCAATTTTAAAAACTTTCTCTAGTTAAAAAAAGTGATGAAAATTTTAAAGATTTTTAATAATGATAATTAACGAACGTTGGTGATGTTGTTTTGGCAAAAACAAGGTTTAATGGGTGATATTAAATTGTAGAAAACATTTGTGTTAATATTAATTTTATTTTTCGTTATTGAAAACAAAAATTGCATATTAATTTATTAACATTTTAAATATTTATATTTTTTTCTATTCAACGATTTGTAATAAAAAATCTTGAAAAAAAATATTTTTTAATATAATTTAATATTTCGGCGATTAAAACATTTGAAAATTATAGTGGTCAGCTGGTCATATAGTTTCACGCTGTGTGTGACATATGGTACTTCTTGTTGAAATAACATTTTGCCAACCTTAAAATCATCTACTTTTAAGCAGAAATAATTTGTTATTATCGACAATTTCATTAAATTAAAATAAGTAAACAGGAACCTTCTGAGTTATCTTTACTGTATAAATAACCAAGAAATTTTCTTGAAGTCGTATAACTGAAGAGGAAATGAACCATTGATGGTGTTTGTATCAAGATAACAATGTCAAATATTTGTCTAAATAAAAAAGTTATTGGTTACAGAAAAATAGAATGACTTAAAGTGAAATAAAAAAAAAATAAAAATAAAAAATGCTTAAAAAAGTTCCCAATTCTCAGAAACATTGTTGCTAATTCTGTCTTAGAACTTAGAATTTGTCTCAAAGCAAGAAAATAATCTTTTTGGAAGGCTTAGTTTGACAAGCATTTTATTTTGGTATTAAGTATATAGAGGCCTAAACAATAACTGAGCGATATTGTATTCGAAGCGAACACATATTCTAAGGTACTGATTAGCAATGTTTTGAATGTATAACAAATTCTATAATGTGATAGCTGAACTTGAAGTAAAAAGAGAACTGATTGCTTAACTTATTATGAGTTACACATGTTTATTTGTTGATAAAGAAATTTTTATTGGATACGATAAATAATAATAACTAAAACATTTAAATTTCACGTGAATATGTAGCGGATTTATCTTAACACTTCTTAGTTTGCGTTTAGCAACATGTAACAAATGCTATAAAAAGTTAATTATTTTGTCGGGTAGTGCTTAGATAATGTTGACCTACCAGAACAGAGTCGTTAGTCATGTAAAACAAAGTTTTATCACATTCTCAAAAGTAAAAAAAATAACCAAAACTTTTGCTTATTTATGATGACTGTCGCTAGCAGAGTTGCCTTTAAATTTGTTTTTTGTAATAAAAAAACATCGAAAATTCCCTGGAACCCATTAACTTCTTAATAACATTTTAAATTTATTTTTTTAATTATATCGATTTTTGTAATAGCTTTAAAATATTTTTAAAGCTGCACTTTGAACTATTGCTAAACAAAAAACCATAACGACAAGCCGGTAATTAGATTACGAGCATACTGACAAGAAACCAGTTTTATGAAGTGAAGCAAGCGAAATATTAACGAATAAAAAATTAAAACTGAAATATAAAAATTCCGATAATAAGAAAGATTTTACCATTTAGGGACGAGACGACATTCGCTGAAAAAAGAGTTGACAAAATTGCCTAAAAAATCTTTTGTACCGTTTTAGACGTACGCTTGAAAATTGGACAGAATGTCGACTTAAAATTATATATATTAAAGAGGGCGCCAATAGTTCATTTAAATTGATGTATACGGACATAGTATTAAACCGTTATAGACTGACGTTTGACACTAAAAAAAATGTTGGGCTAAATCAGTTATAATAACAAGTTCAAAACTTGTATTTGGAAATTAAATGGTGCCCCTATAGTCAGTGTAATTTGATATCTATGGCCACACCTTTGAACTGTTGTAGAAAGACGGTTGAAATTAACAAGGAGCTGTATTGTTAAGTCTGCTATAACAACAAGTATAAAATTTTACTTTGAAAACTAAAGGGTATCCCAATAGTTGATATAATATGTGTGGCCTAAATTTTGAACTGTCATAGACAGATAGATAAAATCTGTTTAAAGTCGGTTTTTGTTGCAAGAATTAATGCAAGAAAATTATCACTTCTGGTTAAGTAAGGCTTAAGTTCGTTATTGAGAATTATTTTGAGTATTGTGCTAGAGTAGCTCTACGCTCTTTATTACAACCGCTTTCTTAAAATTTAAATCTTCAATTGCCTTTTTGATATTTCAAAATTTGGGTTCTAAGGCTCATTTACCCAAGTACGTATGCAAAGTTGCGAAACAAAGTATCAAATTTAAAATCGATGCTTTGATTGCTTTGTTACCGCGTTGCTAATACTTATCGACGATGTTTGGAAATCGTAAACATTGTCAATATTTTAGACTGCGGCATTATGAAACTACTATACTTTGTTGAATACAAAGCAATTGCCGTTTTGGAAGTCAACTTAACAATCCGACAACAGAAGAATAACATTTGTAGTAAACTCATTTATATATCTGCAAATAAAATAAGACAGTACAAGAACACCATTTATACACTTTATTAAATAAAATGCATTATTTTAATCAGAAACTCTACCCGTCTAAGTCATGTGTTTTGTTTCCATAAGTTTTGCACAATCAAATTATTTAATTTTCTTTTGTAAGGATTCATTTTTCTTTTTTCTTTAAGAAAATTAAATTCATACTGGAACGATTTAAGTATTTTTGTATCTTTTGAAGAAAGTTGTTACTTCTTCCTTCGCGTCAAATATTAAAAACAACAAAAGGTAAATGAATTAAGAATGCCAGTGGCAACAAAAGAGCTTAATTTTACAAACAAAATAATAACAGTAAATAACCACTTAATAAACATACAATATAATTTTTCAAAAATTAATTGAGCTTTTGTAATCGTTCCTTAAAAAAAATTTATTTACCGCAAGCTTAACAACAAATAAGTTAATTAAAAAAATTAATTCCTAGCAATTTTTAATGGCTTTAAGTTTTCCTTTTATATGTAAATTAAAAAAGTCAAAAAGCATCATGACATGAAACAACATTCAATTTCAATGAAAGCAAAAGTAGAACATTTTTAAAAAGAAAAAAAAAAAGAAAACTGAGAAGAAAAATTAAAACGAAGGTGTAAGGCAGCCACATGATGCTTGTTTCAGTTACAAAAAGAAAAACCTGCTAAATAAACTTTTACCTTTTTTAGTATAATTTAAAATTCATTAACCTAATGGGTGGGTGATTTACCATAAATTAAACATCTCCTTGTACTTCTCTCTATACAAGACTATTTTGCATTTAGTTTTTATATATTTTTTTTGTTTATTTTCCTGCCAACACTTCTGAATGGATTTTGAAATTGCATTAATTTATACGTTCGTAACATTATACCGTTTTTATTTTAAAGAAATTTACATTTATTCGATATAATTTTACTAAAACCTTAAAAAAATGTTGCATGCAAAGTTGGCTTTTAATACTTCATTTCACTTATTCATTCATTCACGCATTTTGTTTCTTTTGGTTAACAAATTTAGTCCGAATAAGGTAAAGGTAATTTTTTATAGTTTTAAGCATGTGTTTTTAGTGAATATGTATATGATTACATATGCACAATGGAGCAGTGATGTTGCTTAAAATAAAGGTCAGAATTTTTTTCTTAGTTATAAATATTTTCTTTAAAGTAAAAACAAATCAAAAACAAGTAAGAGTGCTGCATTCGGCTATGCCAAATCTTATATACCCTTTACCATGTATGTTAATTTAGTTTATTGAAGTCACTCCAATCAGAAAAAAAAAACATATATTGAGGAGACACGGATTTAAAAAATTAAAAAAATTGTTTACATAAAAATGTCGTCAGTACTGAAAAAATTTAGTATTTTCTCTTCAAAAGCTTTTTAATGATACCCATTTTGATATCTTAAAAAAATTGAAAAGTTCGGAGGCCTGTAACTCGGGATATATGGGCGACCGCCAATTTTTTTCACTGAATGTTTTTTTTTTAATGCTCTATCACGCCATATATTTATTTATTATTATTTTTTTTTTTAGTAGAGATACTTTATTGTTCCAAATGTAATAGAAAAATCATAGGCGTCGAAGGATATGGACCGATCTTGCTATTTTCCAATATCGACACTATGTCTGATCGATTAGGGTATTTGGAATTTTTTTCTAGCTAACTAGTGCGTCGGCAAACTTGACTTCAACACTGAAACGGACGGTTAGATAGATATCGCTCAATCGACTTCGCTATGCATAAGAAGTCAGAATATAAATACTCTATGGGGTCGGAAATGTATATTGTAAAAATTACAAACAAAATGAAAAACATAGTTATACCCTTTTTTTCAATTTTTGTGGTGAAGGGTACAAAAAATTAGAGTAGAGTAAATATGAATCTGGACAGTCAGCTATTATGAAGACAAAAAGGGAGTAAACATTGCAGTATGTAGAAAAGAATTCCGCATATTAATCGCTAAGTGAAACTACATGTTTTGATAATCAAGAATTCTTGTGCTGAATTTTTGGTTTTAGTATATTTTTCAATTCTTTATTACAAAAACAGTTTTTTTTTTAGCAGATTTGAATATTTTTCGTAGGATGTTGGTGTAAGATTTTGATGAAATGAAGATGGTTTAGTTATATTCCAAATAGCTGGTATTTTATTAATTTTCTGAAAAATATAACAAAATAGAGGCGCTCGCCTTTTAACGTATTTTCACCATTATTGAACTGATATTGCTAATATTAAATAGCTACTCTATCGAAACTGTGTTTGAGATAATGGTGGTCATAAGTTTTCTAAGTAAAAAAGCAAAGAGCAAAAAAAAAATTCTTTTATTTAAAAGGTCAGTTGTATTTTTTTCATTGCATTAGCATAAATTTAAATAATATCTGATTTTGGTGGAAAATATTTACTTCCACTTAAAAATACAAGGGCTTATATGTGAACTTATTCTCATGGGTCCATAAGTATGCATTTTAAATCATTTGGAAAAGGCTAATTTTAATTTTCTTTAAATTGTATTTCATTTATTTGTTATTCAATCCCTACTAGAAACTATAGTCTTCTTTAAAAATTCTTTTTAAGTCTTAAAACTAATGAACAACCCAACACCACTACGAGCGAATATCAAATTGAAGTAAGTAAACTATTCCTATTATGTATACAACATGAATTGAGGTCCTGCAAACATACCCTAGATTTTATTATTAAAAGTTTCTTATTGTATTATAATAATAATAATAAAAAAAAAAACAAATGTGGAAGGAAACTGGTAACTTGTGCTTTCAGCCTTTTTTTGCTTTAAGAGTGATTCTTTAGCATTTTAATTTCTTAGACCTCAGTTTGAAATATTTAAATCATTTCTTTTTTAATTATTTTTTTAATTTTGATTACATTAATTTAAAATTAATTAAAAATATACTTTATGATGATGTTATCCCAAACAAATCAACAATTCAGCTTACCAGGTGTAACTTAGCGCAAACCTTGGTACATGTTGAAATATTATACTTTTAAATATATTGAATAATTCTTTAATTATATTGTTTTAACTATAAGAGGTCGGTTGAAAGCACAATAATGGCAACAGCTTTTGAATTTAATTTTATAAAATTAAAAGAAGCAAAAAAAAAAAAACATAAACATTTGCGAAAAATAAGCTACTAAAAATAAATTGAAATACATATACACATATTGCCAGACGATTTTGACAGCTTAAAAAGATTTTACAAAAAACTAAATACACCTTACGGCTAATGCAGTTCACCTGCTTTCAATTCGCCATGTTTGTGGTAATACCGATGGTTGGTACAAAAAGCAAAAACAAATGTACCAGATGAGTTACAGAGAAGGCAACGAAGAAATGCTTTGAGTTGAGTGTAAACTTCGTCGTACCAAATTAGTATTGATATGTTGCTTAAATAGATGATGTTTACAATAAACACAACCTAAGATAGATAGATGCGAAGAATGCTTATGTAGGAAATAGTGCAGCATTTCATTCTGCTAGTGTCTAATTTTAGAGAACGTCCGCATACATTTGTAGATAATTTTTCTCTCTAACAAAGTATAGTGCTACAATCGGCTATGCCAAATTTTATTTACCCTTCACCTTGTATGTAAATACAGTTTAGTGAAGTAACTCCATTCAAAAAATCAAATATTGGGGTGACAGAAAAATAAAAAAATAAATTGGTACTGCATATATATATAATTTTACATAAAAGTGACATCCGCTTTTAATGGGTTAAGCATTTTTTAAAAATTTTAGTTTTTCCTTAAAGACCCCTTTAAAAGCTTTAAAATGATACCCATATTGATATTTTAAAAATTTTAAAATTTCAGAGCCCCGTAAAACGGAAAATATGGGCAAGAGCAAATTTTTTCACTTGATGTTTTTTTTTAATTCTCTATCGCCCCATACAATTATTTTCTTGATTGGGGTTACTTAATTGCTCCAAGTAACACGAAAAAATTAGAGGTAGGCGTAGTGATTTGCCTGCTGCCTCGAAGGACATGGACCGATAATGCTGATTTCCAATCGTACCTCTTACGACACTATGTCTAATCGATTGACATATTTTTTTTTTTTGATAAGGCAAACTTGATTTTAAAACTAACATGGACGGGCAGACGGACATCACTCAATCGACTTCGCTATGCATAAGAATTCAGATTTATATACTTTATGGGGTCGAAAATGGATGTTGTAGAAATTACACAAG
The DNA here is from genome assembly GCA_937654795.1 of Cistogaster globosa. Lineage (NCBI taxonomy): Eukaryota > Metazoa > Arthropoda > Insecta > Diptera > Tachinidae > Cistogaster > Cistogaster globosa. The sequence continues at coordinate 59,675,701 of OW569403.1, read as the reverse complement.
CAATGACAAACTTATATACCCTTTTTCCACTTTTTGTGGTGAAGGGTATAAAAACTGAACCTAAGCCCAAAAAAATAAATTTTAATTCAAATCCTGCTTGGAAAGAAATAAAAACAAAATTAACTAAATATCTTTTAAATAGTTTCAAAATAATCTGAAGCTACAGTGTTTGAAGCCTAGAATATAAAAAAGGAAAGTTTTGTCTTGAAGTGCTATTCTTCTGTTATTAGAACCAAAGTTGCTTTTTTTTGAACCCAGAAAAGAAAAAATTGTTATGCTTTCGTTAATGTTTTTACTATCACTTGTTATTCAAATTATAATATTACCGTTAGTTGATTCTTATAAGTATTAAAGTTTAGCATGACATTTGACGAGTTAAAATATTGCTTAAATCGTTGAAAACATCTTTCATAATAAAAAAATGGCATAAAAATGGAAATGATACTTCCTTAAAATGTAAAATTCTGAGATAGAAAATGTATCACAAGATTGTTTTTGGTACCGCACTTTTGTGTGCACCTATACCTATATATAGCCTTGGTTCCAATTAAATATATTCATCGTTAAGGAAGTTTAATGTTACAAGTTTTAAACATTTGCCTTCATTTTGTATATGCATGTGGTAATGAAAAAAATGTACATTAATTTTGTTTGTGCGTTTGTATATTAATCAATAATTAATTTAATATTAAACTAATTTGTACCTGATTATGTTTATTGTAATTAAAATATTTTATTTTATTGCGTGTACCGCACCTGTGTTTTATTTCTTCTCATGAACAAAATACACAAATCTTATGAAAATTGTATACCTTTAGGTATTAAGCCACTCATCTTAAATGCAAGTAGACAACACGAAATGCTGTCAAAGTTTCCCGCATCGCAATTTCCTGAAAATATCGCGAATGTGACTGAAAATTTTTTTAGAAACCACATTATCGATTAATCAAAATTTAACGCAAATAGACAACAATTAGATTTCTTTACAAAGAATTAAGCGTAAAACTTGCGTTTACCCCTGCTTCATTGACTTGAGTTTTGTAGCAAGTTATTTTTTTATTTGGAAATTTTTGAATAACAATAGCAATGGTGCCCTTAAAGAAGTGTTATAATTTTCGATATTCAATGGTAAATGAAAATGGTAGATATTCTTACCGCACAGTTTAAGACTTACAAAGTAATTGCACCCATACAAACTTACCTAAAAAGAAAGAAAAAATAAAAATTATTTATTATAAAAATAAAAAGTCCAGATAAAGATTTAATTAAATTTCATTAAAAAATTATAAAATAATTACTCTTTGAATAAAGACCTCTGAAATAGGAATGGCAAACTTTGAGAATTGTAATATTTTTAGAACCATAAAAGAGCCATAAATAAAACAATATGTTTCACTTTATTTACAGTTAAAATGTTTTCAAAAGAATATTTCAATACATATCAGATTCGATTTTAAAATCGAACATTTTGCAAATCGGTCAAGGAATTTAACAAAAAGCAATAATATAAAATGTTGAATTAAAGCAAAACAAAATTCATTTAATGTTTAAAAAAATGGAAAACGTTTTAGTTTTTATAATCTACACGTAAAAGTACTTGCAGTAAATATATAAAAAAACTTGGTAAATTCTTTAAAAGTGCTTTTAAAGACAAATATATTATTAAACTACTGAAATATATTTACAGAAAAAAAGTATTTATTTTTCAAGTTTTTATTAGACAAAAATTGTTACTTGGTTCAATTTCAACCAGACTTGTAAACAACGCAATTTTAAAAAAGTAAAATCAAAGTATTAAAATATAAAGTAAAGTCGCTTTTAAATCGAAAAATTATTCGATTTCGGTTTTAACAACTCCGGAACATTTTAACGCACCACCGGTAAATAAAAGTTAGACGAACTGCATTAACGGCCTTTAAATAAAAAGTGTTGTATATTTTAAGGCGTTCATAAAACTGATAATTTCTCAACAACTATGATTGTTTTTAAAATTAATTTCGAATAAGTTTTGGAAATATGGTAAAAACTAAAGGAATTCTTAAATAGTGAATTCAAATTTACTTTTGCAGCTTTCATTTCATTTCATTCATTTTTTATTTTGAGAAATATATTATTATTTACGTAGAGTGACTTAGAATTTATTTATAAAACTTATCAGTTAAAGTAATAAGCTCAAAATAAGCTTTTGATATTCACGTACAACATTTTAAATCTCTATTTTAATTTAGTCAAAATAGTATTTTTATAAGCTTCAGCAAGATGCCTATCATCCCTAAAGTTTTAAAGTTTAAAAAGTTTTAATATTTGAATCAATAAATGTTTTTAAATGTTTTTTTATTAATAGTTCATTAGAAAATTTTTATTATTTTTTTTAAATGTCAATAGTGGGACATTTCTTTGCGTTCAGCAGTTTCTTAAACAGCAAGTTATTTAAGTGATTTTAAGATAAACTTTAAAATAGTAACATTCTAAGGTAAGGCATTAATAAGCATTCTGGATGGAAAAGATTTTTGTTATTTTTAATTTTTTTATTTTATTTATGTAGCTGATCAATACAATTCAGGTTAAAAATGTCTTTAAAAGATCTTAAGTTTCGCGCAGACTTTAAAAAATAATCTTGAGGCAAATATTAGTTAGTTTATAATTTTTGTTAATCCAATTAGTAATTTGTGGTCAGGTTAAAGTTCAGAGTTTTATTTTATTTTTTTTATTCTTCTACATTCCAAATATGCTTTTCATGTTCTGTAAAAAAATTAACACATAATTTAAAAATACTTTTCCTTTATAAACAAAAACAGAAATAAATAAACGAACTTAAGCCCACAGATGCGGTCAGCTTAGTCAAATATTAGTAAAGTTGTTAATGACTAACTCCAATAAACAACTTGAATTAAATCTTTACAAAATAACTCCTATCGCGAATGAACGTTCCAAAGATAAAAATCCCAGGTCTTATGATTTGCTATCGTGAAAATTCCCATAGACATTTTTTTGTGAATGCGTTCACAAACATCAAAAATATGGCATCTCGATTATTTACTCCCAACAACTATTTTACAAAATTAATTTACAAAAATTGTTATTGGGAACAAGAAGTACCGATGTAAATTGCAACATATTTGTTTTCAAATATCCAAGTTTATTAAACTTATTTTATCGAAAGAGTATTAATAAAGATTAAAGTATTTGCTTTGTGTAAGGGATTTCAAAAGGAGAAAAAAGAGGATGTAGCAAAATTTTGGAATGTGCCAAGCACTTCGTTAAACAGCGATTGAAATGTTTTCTATTATAAAATAAATGCCGGTTTTTTGACGGAGTGAAGATCCTTACGTGTGTGCCGTCTATACAGCGTACCACCCTTGGTATTCGATATTTTATGTAAAAACCTTTCGAAATCTCTTTCTTTTTATCAAAAGATGGCCACTGGCGGAACAAAACTGCTAGCACTTCATTAAATGTAGATTATGCTAAGCCGACATCGATTTGTCTGCTCACCCCCTTTTGGTAACTGCCATTCCGAAAAATCTTAAGGTGCTAGCCAATTTCACTACGGTGGGTACTGCGAACATTTTACCTCTAAAAGGCAAGTTTTCTTCACAAAATTTTCTTTTCTTTTATAAGCCCGCAAACTATTTGTAAATAAAAAAAAAAAAAAAAAACAATTAAAAATAGAAATTGTTACTTCCAAACAATTTATTCCCATAACATTCGCGATAGGGGTGAATATTTCGCTTTAAAAATATGTATATAAAAATGACGTAAAATTAGCCGGTTATTTTAAATTTTTATTTTATGATTTGGATTTTTTGTACTTAAACTATTTTTACACAAAAATTAATCTTTTGAAAGTTTGTTATTGATTGTAATTAATTGTAAAGAAACCAAAAAAGTAGAATTGAAAAATAAAAAATTGTTTTTTTTGTTGTTGTTTTTTTTCTTTTTTTTTTTTTTGTTGAAGTTGTATAAATAAAACATATACAATTGGTATCTATCTAGTGGAGACATATGAAAAATTCCAAATAACTAATTAATTTATTTTATTTTTTAAGATTTTTGAATATTACCAGAGCAAACTGTTAATCAATTTTATATTATATATATTTCTCGCCTTTAATGTTTGATCCCAAATAGGCGCTTTGAACATCCTAATGCCCACAAGGATACATGTATTAAAATAAATTGTTTTGTAAATTAAGAAAAAAAAAATACATTTATCTTCTTTAACCACAATAGCTTTAAGGTAACTTTTCTATTTAAGAAAATTAAATAAAAAACGCAAAAAATTCCAACATAATCCTAGTTTAAGGAATTGTTATAAACATTTAATATTTATACTAATTAAAAGTATTTGAAAATATTTTTTCTACAAACAACAAAAAAACTGAACTCATCTTTTTTTCTTTTATTATAAACTTTAAAATTTATTGTTTCCTATAGCTTTTTCAACAATAATAATTCTTACTGTTTTAATTTATTGTTTACGTGTTTGTGAATAAATTATGAACACTACGACCACAGAAATTTTTTAAATCTCAACAAAAAGTTCGTACAATTTATTTATTAGATGTTTGTGTCGTGGAAACAATTTTAAAGCAAAAGCAGTATTCGAGCTTATGTTTTGCGACTGAGCTTTTCTGATTTTAAGGCAAAGCCCAATAAGGCTTTAAGTACGGCAAGTTGCCAGTATCTGGTTGATAGTTGATAACACAAAGTTTTGAAATTTCTGTGTTGATAATGCAGAAAAGGTCTTCAGGTATACACAACGATCGTCACCCAAGCTAGCTTTGGCTCACGTACACGCTACAACCACAAAAGAAAAAAACACTCTCAACAAAGAAGGTAAGGTACATAACACAAATACATGTTTAATCTTAACATATAAGGCATTTTTTAAATCAATAATTCGTTTATTAAAATTAAGTTTTTGTGTTTGGTAATGTAAAACAATGTGACAATTTAATCTTATAAGTTATTGCAATTGTAGCGCACAAGTTTTTTTCTTGTGCAATATGTTATATATATTAAATATTGAATAAGATTTTCACTGTAGTAAAATAAATAATCATTTCGGTGTTACCAGACTCACAACCAAAATTTTTTAAGCCTTATTCGGTCCCTATAAGTTTAAAGAATAAAGTTGAAACGGAACTCAAAAATATATGGGATGAAGGTGTCATTTAGCCAGTATGAAATAGTAGTTGGGCTACACCAATAGTTTGTGTTCTTAAGAAAGATGGCCATATTCGAATTTGTGGAAACTTCAAAGTGACCATAAACTCAGTTATAGATAGGGATGTATATCCATTACCCTTAATAGATGAAATTCTTACAAATTTAAGGGGAAATAAATGGATATGGTTAAATGGATATGATTAAAGCATATTTGCAGTTATCCGTAGGTGAACCTTCAAGGCCATTATTGACTATAAATACACACATTGGCCTTTTCCAACTTTGCAGATTGCCATTTGGCGTGTCGACTGCTCCAATAATATTTCAATGTGTAATGGATCAGAAAGTACAGGGATTAAAAGTTACTGCAGTATATTTAGATGATATACTGGTGGCCGGGTGAAGTAAAGAAGACTGCAAGGAAAAGTTATTTAAGGTCTTAAATAGATTGCGGAAATTTAATGTTTGTATTAATATAGATAAATGTAAATTTTTAAAAAATAATAAAGAATATCTGGGCCACATTGTGACTTCGGAGGGTATTCGTCCCTCTAAAGATAAAATGGATGCTATAATGTTAGCACCAGAGCCAGTTAACGTTGATCAACTCCAAAAATTTTTGGGGCTGTTAAATTGCTATTTAAAATTTTTACCGAATAGCTCAACAATTCTGGCACCTCTGTATAAATTAGTCAGTAAGGAGACCCAGTGGTACTGGGATGAGGATTGTTCTTTAGCCTTTTCGAATTGTAAGAATTACTCTGTGAAAAAAACTTGTTATGTCCTTTTGACCCATCTAAGGAGATTTTTGTCGTTTGTGATGCATCTCCGTATGGAGTAGGTGCCATCCTTAGTATTGTAGTAGACGGTCAGGAAAGACCATGTTTCATGGCTTCCTCTACGTTAGGTAATTGCATAACGTCTTGGTCGAAAACAGAAGAACGTAGATGCTTTGTCTCGGTTACCAGTAGAAGGTACTACCAACATAAATAATTCTAATGTAAATTTTTTCAATTTGGATACAAGTTATATACCAATCTCATTCAAGAAAATTGTAATATTATCTGAGAAAGATCAAACTATAAAAAAAGTAATGAATTTTGTGGAGAAGTGTTGTTGGCCGAAAATGGCAAAATCGGATAATTTATTATCCCCGTATAATAATGTTAAGAATTCTTTAGAAGTTAAAAGCAAATATTTGTTCTATGCGGATAGGGTAGTAGTACCAACAGTTTTGAGGCAAAAAATTTTAATGTTATTACATGAAACACATGTAGGCATCGTCGGAATAAAGCTTTTAAAGCGAAGTTGTGTTTAGTGGCCGTCAATTGATTTAAATATTACAAAACTTGTAGCAGACTGCTCGGTATGCCAGAAAACTCAGAATAAGGCCAAGGACTGTAAAAATTTTACGTGGCCTACAACGTCATATCCTTTTGGAAGAGTTCACGTTAATCTATTTCATTTCAAAATAAAGATTTTTTCTACTAGTCGATAATTTTTTAAAGTAGCTTAAAGTTCACATGTAAAATAAAACAACAACAATGATAGTAGTTAAAAAATTAAAACTTATATTTTCAATTTTTGGCTTTTTAAATATTTTGGTGAGTGACAATGGGCCGTAGTTCAAAAGCGAATAATTTAAGTTATTTAAAAAATGCAACGGTGTTCGGTAAATGTTTAACCCATCATATCATCCTCCAAGTAATGGTTTGGCAGTAAGAGGGATGCAGACAGTTAAACGTAGTTTGAAAGCATATTTTTTTATCGAAGCAAGTGAAAAAGTTATCAATAAAAAATGTAACCTTAAATTTCCTTTTTAACTATCTTAATACTTTCTCAACAGTAGTATTTGTCTAAGCGAATTAGTATTAGCATATAAACCAATAACTCTATTATCGTATCTAAATACTTCACAGGACGCAAACATAAAAACACCACTTACTGATTTTAAAGCAGGACATATTAAAGAAAAAGGAGATTTCGAAGAAATATCAACAAATTTTTATTTGCAAATATGTGAAAAAATATAATATTTGAATCCAAACACAAATAGTGATGCAAAGTACATAAAAGGCGTAGTGTAGCGCACCGTGATCAACTAAAATCTTTCAGAAGAGATTTGACAGTTTTAGGAACATTTAACAACAAAAAAAGATCAGGAAAGAGATGAGGACGAGTTTTTTAATGCAGAGGATCTTGTAAGGAATGAGGAGGATAGAACACACAAAGAATTTCCACCTATAAAAGCACGTTTAAGAAAAAGGCTTCCTACAAATTATAAAAACTAATATACATATAATAAATAAAATATAAAACCAAAACAAACATAACAAAATATAACCGAGACAATGGCCGACTTTCTAAACGTCAGTTGCAATGATTAACTTGAAAAAAGGATATGCAATGCTAAACATGTCTTAAGCGCAACCTTGCAGAGACATTTTTTGCATTTAATCGGCATTTAGAAACGTCGGTATGCAACTCATACCTAAAACAAATGTCAAAAACATGTATAAAATTGAATTAATTTTTTTTTGGAAAAAGAGAGATTACAAAAAATTGTTTATCCATTTTGTTGGGAAGTGCTGAGGAATTATCTCAGGCCAAATCCTCCAGAAATATTGATTTGCTCAAGAAACTCATTAAAAAAAAGAAGAAAAAACTTTTGTTAAGGACAATAAAAATCCCGAAAAGAAAAGTGATCAAAAATAAAAATTTTGAGGAATGCATTGAATTATTGGATAATGACATTTTTTATTCACATTTTCGTATGCAAAGAAGCACCTTTAATGTAAGTACAAACGTATAGTGAATACATAAACATAAATAATTTTTTGCGCTGATGGGTCCACTTTTTGTCTCTGTAATATAAAGTGTTTAATTATTTCAATAAAATTTATCAATTATAAATAACTTATTAAAAATTAACAAGAAAATACTTACTCATTGCAACTCAAATGTTTGCGTGCAAAATTAAAATGATGTGCGATTTTGATACCTGATACTCATTAAAATGAGTTGCCAAACGATTAGGAACATTGGACTTTGCCAGAAAGTTGGCGTATGCGTTGGCGAAGTGTATTTATTGAAAATATGCATTGCAACTTGCGTTTAGGAAGTCAGCGAATCTCTGTTTAAGCACGCTTTTAGGGTAGCAACCTCTGGTTATAAATCTGTGTCTCAGCTAAACAATAAGACGTTATTTTCAAACCTGTGAATTCTATATCTTATATGTTAATTCTATATCTTATATGTTTTTTTAATCCCGACAAAGCCCTAAATTATTAAAAGTAACACCAAAAATTAAATTTCGATGCAAATTTTTTCTTATTATTTTCAGTAAACTCTGGCAAATCATTATGAATAGATAGACTCACGCTTGAACAACGCTATCAAATCATCCCAGTTTGGTATGGTTTACACGCTTCTGGCATCATCAAACCTTATTTCTTCAAACGGTGCATATTTCTGGATGCAACGGAGTCTTTAGGATATGTTGTGGATTAGTCTCACTTCATATGCGGCAAGTTTGCTTATTAACAAACCCGTTAAATCAAAAATGAGTCAGTTACTAACTACTCTAGAGCGATATAGGTGAAAGAACGACGCATATGATGGTCTCGGAGCTTTAACTCCTGCACTAGCATGATCTTATACGAGTGTAGGCCAATATTTTTGCGCAAAATTTTCCACATAGTGGCCGGACAGAGCCCTAATTTCTGCGACCGGCGACTAATCGATAAATTTGGACTTCCTTTCACACTTTCGTTTACAGCAGCGATACTCTCTTTAGTACGCACATTCCTTCAAAATGTTGGTGTTATTGCATCCTCTAGAAAGTATGTGGTTCGACGGATGGCTTGCTCAGACAAATGATTATTTGCACCAATAAAATCACGAAGTCGTGTACAAGTTGCTCGAATTCATGATTGATTTTCAAAGTAAACTTGGATGATTTAATAGCGTTATTCAAGCGTGAGTCTATTTATTCATAATGATTTGCCAGAGTTTACTAAAAACAATAAGAAAAAATTTTAATCGATATTTGATTTCTGGTGTTATTTTTTGTAATTCGAGATTCTGTCAGGCTTGAAAAAAACACCCGATATTTAAAAGAATCAAGTACAAATAAGTAAATTAACATATATAAAGATTCCGAATAATAGCTTTTTGTATGCCTTAAATGTCTTAGTGGCCTTCAAAGCTGAAGCTTAACTTAAAACTTAAAACGAATTTGACCCAGTATCAGTTTTTTTTTCTTTTTGATGGCTCTCTTGCAGCAAAGGCTTAATATCTAAATTTATCTCGTTGTTTCCAATTAAATTTTTTAAATTTTGCCAGACAATGTTTTTAACAATTTTCAGTAGTTAATTTTTATTTTTTTTTTTATTAGCCAGAAACGTAACAGAATTTTACGATTGGTAACTAAAATGTCTATCTCAAATCTCTTAAATTCCACATTTGTAACAAATTTTGTATCATTTTAATGCAAACTACATTGTATAAAAATATAAAAGTTGTAAAGAATATGCAATTCCTTTTGTTTATGTAAATATTTACTTGTATTAAAATTATTTCTTTCCTACAATCACTAACAACAGCATATGTTTTGGTATAAATCCATTTAAATTCAAAACGAGAGAAAAAATATGTAAAACAAAAGCAAATATAAATAAAAATGCTAAAACAAAACTACAAACATGAACAGACTTTTATTGCCGCCACATAGCAAACAGCAGACACCGACACATGACCAGTTAAAAATTTAGTGTGAAAATAAAGAATGCAAATAGGACTCCAGAGATCTAAGGAAAAGGAAAGCACTGATAAAGTGAAGAAGAGTGAATTTATAAAATATAACAAACATATATAAAAAAGATATAAAAAAGTATTTTTACCAGGTTGTTTAGTTCTGGTTTTTATTTTATTTTTTATTTAAATGCGGGTGTGCCGTCCTTTATGGCCATAGAATGAAATATCCTGGTTTACATTTTATACTAAATCTTATATAAAAAATAGTTTTTTATTGATAAGCTTTTAGATCACAATTTAGCAGCTAAAATTGTTCTTTGGTTTAGATTGAAAACGCTTAAAAATAATGAAGTTTTAAATTCTGCGATAAATGACCAAAAAATTCGATCTAAAGAAAGATAAAATTTCGTAAGATGAACCATTTAAAATTATTAGCTACGTACCATTTGCCACAGTTTTTGAGGGCTACATACCGTGTCATATAATGCAGCGACTAAAATATAGTACGTGATATTTTTATGCTCTTTTAATTATAATTCTCATTTTGTTTATAAATTATATTACATTAGAGATCAAATTTTGTAACGTTTTCAGGAGCAGCATAGAATGCACGGCAGTTACAGGAGTTTTTCGCTCTTTAATCCTTTTATGGTGTTATAATATGCAAGTAATTTTGCAAGTGTAGGTACGTGTATTTCAATTTTAACTATCCGAACTGGAGATTGAATAAGCCGACGCAGAAAGCAGAGTGTGTTAGAATTATATCATGCATTTATATTAATAATAGCAACAATTCAGACCTTTGCTTAGCACGACTAGAAAATCAAACTGAAATGTTATCTCATTAAGAAAAATATTTTTGCCGCAGGTTATAAGGTTGGTGAAGTACATTCGATCTTCTTATCAAACCTTAAAATCATCCTACGTATTCTTCAAAATAAAAATACAAAATTAAATGTATCTCGTATATTAATCAGTTGAAAGCTTTATTTAATATCTTATTTTTGTTATAACTTTTTCAACTGTTTAAGCATTTATAAATAAAATGATACAAAATGTCACAAGACGCTCGTTATTTAATTTATGGAAAGAAATATTTTACACGAAATGATTTAATAATTAGTCATTTCGTTAACTTGAATTACTTTTACTTTATTTTATGCTGTGGCTATCTTTTGAAATACATTATTACAACAATAAATCAAAAGAATTCTTGTTGGATCGATGTATTAATTTCGTCAATAAACGATGCGTTTAATGGACATAAAATCAATTTTCTCATAATTGTTAAAATTTAAGATTATTACCCTTTAAAAAAAATACCCTTTAACTTTGGCTTACGTTTTAATAAGTATTTTCTTTAAAAGTACTTTAAAAATATTAAATAATAAAATTATAAAAAAAATAAAGTTAGTTTTTTATACATCTTAAAACAATTTTTTTCCCGATTTCTAAATCATATTTTCCATAAGTCTTTTAATGCACAAGTTTGTCTCTCTGAGTTGTTCTAAATCACTTTATACTCCTTCAATTTTAACTTAAGCAAAAAGTACATTTCTACCATTTTGTAAAAGTTTGTAAGAAAGCATGTCTTTCACGCTCGACTGAAGTTTTCATTGCATGCAATGCAAATTGCTACAATTTTCTTGTTCGACCATATTTATCTCTCTTTAAAAATGGCAAAAGAAAAATAAAATAAAATGTACTTAAGAAAAAACACGAGAAAATAAAATAGTAACTTGAACTGCATGATAAATTGTGTTCAACAGCACATGTGACCCTGACTGACTAGCTGACCTCCTTATCGTTTTTAGACCCATTCCATGCCATTACGCTTTCTTGTATATGAAATTGTATTGAGTTTTTTTTCCAACCGTTTATACAAAGATAGAAACATGAGATCTGGTAACAGATTGTGTAATTTAATACAAGTTAAGGGTGTCCCAATGTAGTTTTTGGCCTGTATGTATGACTTTTTGTAGAGTCATCCGTACATGAGCTATTTGAAGCGGTGTTTTTTTTTAATGGTACTTGATATCCCGATATCAAAACCTGTGGTTTATATAGCACAATTCCATATGCCTCATTAGGTTGCTATATGAGACTGTTTCGGCTTATGGGCTTTATTGTTCCGCGAATAGAGTTGGTTTTTAAAATCGTGTGCTTTAGAAGCCAATCAATTAATTAAAATGACCATTTACATTTTCAACCAGTTATTTAATATTATGATTAATTAATAATATTCTTAAAATAAATAAGAATCCAAAAAAAAAATATTTTTTTTATTAATTTAAAACCAGGGGACAAATTGTGGTACTAGATATCAATCGAATGCCGTAATGCCCCCAGTATAATTTTTGGACATTCTTTTCTAAAGTAGCTGCAAACACTTAAGAAGAGAATCTTTTAATGCAGTATTAGGTGTATTTTTTGCTGGAATATCTGATCTGGTTTTTTTTAAGAAGCTGATAGTTGTAAATAATTCTTTGTGCATTTTCTATTTAGCATAAAATGTAACATTTTTTATTTCAAGTACTAGATTTTCAAACAATTTATATTTTTGTTGTAATTTTAAAGAAAAAAAGTATTTTGGTGTAATTTTATTCGTTTAGTGAAATTCTAAGTTTTTGGTAATCTATAGTTCTTCTTTTGCTCAAATTTTGATTTTTAATGATATTTTCAATTTTTTTTTTATTGTAAAAATAATTATTCAGTAAAATTTTTTGTCAAATTGAAATATTCAATTACCGCGAAACTTATGTTTTTTTTTGGAAATTTCGGCTTTCAATAAAACAACACAAAACAACAATCACCAACAAAAAAGCACAATAAATTCTAGGAAAATAAGAGGCGCACCAATTTGTTTTTTTTTGTGGATCATATTTCCACCATTTACGGAGCATTGTAGCTAAGTTTTAATACCTCCTCTTTTGAAACTATGTGATGGCAAAACTGACTTCAATCAGATTACGGACAGACGAATATCGTTAAATCGACTCTATACTATATACTTTGAGAGGTCAAAATTTAGTATTGTAAAAATTATAAATGGTCATAAGAACGAAAAAAAAAATAAAAATAAAATTATAATTATGATTTTATTCCACAATGTAATTACTAAATATTAAAATAACACGATTTTACTACAACCATATATTTGGTTGTAGATAGTAATTAATATGGAATACAAAACACCTATTTTTGAAATTTTTGTCTGTCTGTATACCTGTGTTTGCATTAACTAAAAACTGCTGGATGGATTTGAATAAAATTTTGTAAGGAGGTCTCTTAAGACCTTGGTTCAAATATAGGATACTTTTTTTAATAAAAATATATTAATTTGTAGAGAAAAAAGAGAAATGTGAAAGCATCAAATTTTAACGGTATAAGGGCACTAAAACAGTCGTCAGCACATTTCATTTTTGTAGATAGAAAGTTTTTAACACTGCTTACAGAACTCTGCAACAAGTATTTAATCACACATTTTCTAAATTTTAATTCTAAGAAAATAAGAAATGATACGCGGACGAAGTCGTGGGCACTGCTAGTTTTATATATTTTTCACTGTGTGGTTTTATCTCATTTTAAATTTATGAGGATGAACTTGTAAATGTAAAGTTTCCATACCCTTGCAGAAAGATATACTGAAATGTTTAACAAAATGATTATATTCAACGATAGATATTTTATGTTAGATTGATAAAAATAGTTCAATTTTAAGGTGTTACTGTGGCAAATGAAACACGGCGACAGTTAAATACTTATTTCAATTTTAAAGGTTTTATTTTTTTTATTTTTTAATAACAGTTATACATGAGACATCCGGAAAATTATTATAATCATTAGCGGCTGAATTGTTCAATATTGTTGTTTTTGTGTTGTTTGTTTGTTTTTAAATTAAAAAGTGAATGAGCATTAATTAGTTATTTTTTTTTTTTAAGAAAATATTTGTAACTCAAAAAATTAATTTTAATCAAAAACAATTTTGTTCAAAAGATCAACAACACATGGCACAAAAATCTAAAAATGGTTTTGGAAATATAAATATACTAGAATCTAGTATCTAGTAACTAGTTATCCATTCTGGACCAATTTTTTCAGCATTGTTGGCTATATGTGATGAATAAACCCAAAAATGAATGAATGTGTCAAATCTTGCTAGTTTATAAGCATTAAAACGCCGCTCCTCAAGACATAATCGAGAGAGACATCTCGAAGTAAAATTTTTAGCCAATGTTGATGGTTGCAGTTGCCGTACAGGACATAGAGCCAATCTGATGAAACAACAGCTCGCCCAAATAAATATCACCCTTATTTTTAAACTAAAGTTTATTGATCATGGTATGGTAACGATCACCATCGAATACAACGGGAATTCCGATTTAACTTTTAAAGAAAAAAGGTTCTATGATGGTACCAGCAGGCAAACCGCAATAAACGGTCCAAACTGCTCATAATTGACCTCACACCAACAAACCCTTTAAACCGTTAGTAAAACAACTGCACACATTTTGCCATATGTGTAAAATAAATTGACTCTGCAAGTTCTTTTGGATTAAAAAAAAAAATAAAAATAAATATATACAAACAATCGATATTTATTTTCTCTTCTAACCCATATGGAAACAAATTTGTTTTCTTTAAGCATTTTAACAAGAGTTTTCCATAGTTGTTGCCATTTTTATATCTACCATCGAAGCCAATTAAATAAACGTGTAAGTAGTGGAAAAAGAAAAAAAGAAAGAAAAACAAACAAATCACTTTGGGGGTGTTAAATTATGGGTCAATATTAAAAAGAAGTTACGAATAAATTTCTTTATTGGTTCTTTGCAGTTTTAATTTATTCAAAGTGGCCTTAAGTGTACTGTTATTACTATAATTTGTTTTGCATGTCCAAATATCTCTTTAGATATTCTTAACTTTTTTTATTATTTGTGGTGGTTATTGTACTGAGTGTGTTTGAAAAAGAAAATGAAAAAATCTAAAGGAGTAGCCATGTGGTTTTCTTTGATTCATAAAACATGAACTTATAAAATTTTAGTTTTCATTTAGTGTTTCTTTTTAATTTTTATTTATTTATTTGATTTTAAGGTGTAATCATGTTATTGCTGATTTATACTATTATTTTATTTGCAACCTCAACCCAGTCAGTTTTTTATTTGATTATACACACTAATAAGGAATTAACGTCTAGAAAACTTCAAGACCCTTTCTTTTACAGTTCCGTAGGTAAGCGATACCAACTTTATAATGTACCACGACCACTTTCCCCATCCATTTGGTATTCATTATAACAACTATCCGTTAGTTTAAGGTAGGATTTTATCTCCTTGATAAATAGCTTTGCATTATTAAAACTTCCATGTCTTACTTTTAATTTATTTTTTATAACAAAAATATTTATAGAAAAAAAAAATGAATGTCTAATAATGAAAAGCCACTTGTTAATCTAACAAAATCCTGCCTTTAATTAAAAAGCCGAGTTATAATAATGGCTCTAGATAAACGATTATTATTTTGTATGGAAGGTACTATGCCCAAGGATTCAATTCAAAAAATCGTTTCTCCTGCTATGCAAATTAACAGCAGAGTTACTTGTGCAAAATTTCAATACTCTATTATTATGCTCTGGCTATACGAAAATAATTATTGCAGTCCGGACTGTGTTTCGTGTGAAATTGTAAGATTTTTTTTATCGTCATTCTCTAGTTTTGCGATAATAAATTTTCCTTTTGCAAAGGATAAACCTTGATCACTGTTCCAATTTCGCCAAGTTTTCGCTACATTATGCATGTTAATAAAGGATTTATTAAAAATAAATTTCAGGGTGCTACCTATTGCAGTTGTTAACTAACACGATGAAAAATTTTTACTTTCATATAGGAAGTGTCACGCCTGCGAGAAAGTTAATACTTTAATTTACTAACGGCACATTTCTTCGACAAACAAACAAATAAACCTAAAAGCATACACTTTTTGTGCTTCATGTATTTATAGATATATTTTTTACTTTTGTTCAATTTACACGTGTTTAGTTTGTTTGGTGACATTTCTAGCGGAAATTAGAAAAGTCTCTAAAGAATTGTTTGTGAACGCATAAAAGTTCTATATACATTTTGATTGAAAAATATATATATAAGTGTATGTATATACATTTGGATATGTACATGCGTTTGTATGTATTTATTAAACATATAAATTGTATTGCTACATCTTGTACAGGGGGCTTATTCTCAATTGCGATGCGAAAGTAATTGCGATGCGCAAATGAAATGCGATGCGAAAGATATTTGGTATTCTGTAAGACTTTCGTAATCGCATTCGAATTTTATTTCAGAGTATGGCAATACTGTTTAAATGTAAACAAATAAAAGTCACATTTATTAATTTTTTACAAGTTTTAGAAGTAAACAAAAGTTGTGGCTTTACAATTTATTACAAATAAATATTTTAATTTACTAAAAAAGTTGTGATAGTTGCTAAAATGGATTTTGTGGCACTATGGTTTAATGATGAAGAAGTTAATAAACAAAATGAAAGGATAAATAGAAGATTACTTAGAAGCAAATCCGATATTCTGAGCTTGGATGAAAATAGGTAATATATTTTGAAGTTTTCAAAAGAAAATGTTTAATTATGTACGCGAAATACTTATTGAATTTTCAGCTTTATAAAAAATTTTAGGTTGAATAAAGCGGCATTTGTATATGTTTTAAATAACATTAACTCGGAATTCAAGACAGCGAAATCAAGTGCGATTCCACCGATTATCAAATTGGCAGCTGCGTTGAAATTTCTGGGACAAGGTGGCTACCAACACCAAATTGGCCAAGATCATCTTCTTGGAATATCGCAAACAACAATGTCGCGATGTTTGACAGAGGTGTGCATAGCAGTGGAAAAAAATCTATGTCCAAAGCATATTCAATTTGAAATGTCCGAAGACGAAAAAAAGAGGCAAAATCTTTTTTCTTTAAGAAAAGTAACATTCCTGGTGTGATAGGAGTGGTACACACATTCAGATGATAAGGCCAAGTGAAAATGAGCATTTATATTTTAACAGGAAACTAAAACATAGTATGAACGCAATGGTTGTAAGTACATTTTTTTTAATACATTCTTAATTCAGATTCTCATTTCAGATATGTGATCACAAAATGATTATTAGAGCTGTCGACTGTAGGTACGGAGGCGCATGCCACGATTCCCATGTATGGAACCTCTCTAATGAGAAGCAAATATTAAAAACACAGTACCACAACAGAATGAGAGGAACTTGGATTCTTGGTTAGTGTTTTTTTTTATTTTTTTATTGTTGTACCTTTACAATTTGAAAAATTTTCATTTTCAGGTGACTCAGGATATCCATTAGAACCATGGATCCTAACACCATATCGAAACACTACAGAGGCTTCTGCTGAAGCACTTTTCAATGAAAAGTTCAGCAAAGCCAGATCAATAATTGAAAGGGTGTTTGGTATAATGAAAGGAAGATTTAGATGTTTGTTAGCGGCCCGGGAATTGCATTACGATCCGAAAAAAGTGGTTCGAATTATGAATGTTTGTTGCGCTCTGCATAATATTTGCTGCATGTTTAACGTTGAACTGTCATCGGAAGAAATTGTAAGCGCCGAAGATATTCCACAATCTTTTACTGATATACCCGCCAATAACAATAATAATATAAGTAATAATAATTATGCAAACATCGCTAGGAATATTAGAGAAGAAATAAAAAACAGCATGTTTTAAGTACTACACATACTATGTATGTAATATTTATTTGAAAAAAAAATAAATATAAATAAATATATTAAATTAACAAGAAATTCAGTCTTTTATATTTCAAAACCTTAATTAATATTTCAATATTCACATTAAATCACATTGGTCAGTAAACTTACAAGCAATCATAAAAGTAAAAACAAAAAATTAAGAAGTGCTTCGTTGCAAAATTACACTACATATATATCACATAAGTTTCATTTTTTCTTCTTCAATCTCTACCATCTTTTTTTTAAATTCAAGTTTTTGTTTTAACAAGTTTCTTTTCTCAATTTCATTTTCTTTATCAAAGTCAAATCTTTTTCTATTCAGGTCCAGTTCTTTTTCTCTAATTTTAAACTCCTTTCTTTGCTATCTACATTAACTCTTTAAACTTTCATTTATTTTATTTAATGAAAGCAAACATTCTTTTTGGTAGATAATTTGATTGCTAACTTGCTTTTTAAGCAAGAACTTAATGACAGCGAACGCTTACTTGGATTGCGTTCGGAGGTTTGGGAACTTACGACTAGATCAGCCATTACTTCTATTTCTTGCAATGGCAATTCGCCCAACGGTTCTATCACAACTGCATCATCTTTTTCAGGAGTGGAAACAGTGGTTGCCCCGAAGGAAAGTGCGCCTCGTAAGCCGTTAACGGAATCCTCCATGTTTAATAATTTTGCCACTTGCTCCTCTAAGGGGGACAGAGGACTAAATTTTGATGGGCCACCGCCAGTGCCGCCAATGTCGGTTTTATTTCTCCTAAGTTTCTGCTTAGTGTGCACCTTATAATCAGCCCAAACCTTACAAAATTAAAAGAAAAATTAAATATTTTCATATATATAGATATATATATATATATATATATATATATATATATATATATATATATATATATATATATATATATATATATATATATATATATATATATATATATATATATATATATATATATCTTACTTTCTTCCACCCTGCAGCTTCTCTTATGGGCGAACCGCTCGCATTTAACTCTTCGGCTAATGAATTCCACAAAGCACTTGCCGCCTGACGCGCATTTGGTGAATTTAAATGGCCTTTCGCCAAATGGCTGTGGTTATTCATAAATTTCACCATTATTTCAAATTGGCGCGTCTTGGTAGTCTTATTGTTCGTTACCCTGAGTAAAATTTTATTATTAAAAGCAATTAAAGTAGTAGCTGATAGTGTTTAAGCTATTAGCTACCATAACAAATTATTAAATTATTTAATAATTTATTGTGTTATTTTAATAATAAATAGATAAATGAAAAAAAAACTATTTACTTACATTTTTGTGCGTTGCGAATGCTGTTTTGCTATCGAATGAATTTTGCTGTTTTCATGTATGTTTGACATTTGTTTTCGTAATTAAGAATTCCGACTTGCCACATTTTCGCATTTTGAATGCGAAAAAAAAAACGACTCTGCGATCATCGCAACAGAGAATAGCAATTGTTCGCATTTGTGTATTTTCGAGTAGCATTGACTTTCGCATCGCAATTGAGAATAAGCCCCCAGGATTCTTTTTTTTATTATTTTTTTTATTATTCAGCTTTTAATTTTTCAACGTAGCTCTCACACTACAATCGTATGATTGATATTTAATTTATTAAATCACTCATACGTACTAAAAGTTAATTTTATTTTTAAGTTGTTAAATACAATTTTTTTAATATTGGTTTTACATACAAATTCAAAACTTTAGCACAAGGGTTCTCATCAAATTCCTGCTACGGACGGACCCCCTGTAAACCAAAATTTTTCGCGGACCCCTCTGAAGCCCAAGTTGTATTTTGTTTTTTCTATTGAATTAAAAACGCAATAAAGTAAAGAATTTTTTTTATTTTAATTAACCATTAAAAAAATCATAAAATACTTCTGGTTGGAAATCATTCTTAACTAGTTAATTTGCAAATCGAAAATATTAGAGAAAAGAATGACATTTTAATAAAAAAATGTATGTGTTTACATTCAAAATATAAACATGTATCTAAATATATAAAAAAGAAATTAATAGATTCATTATTTTTGAAAACACTGTTTTTACGGCTCTTCATGCGAACCCCTTGGATGGCTGCTACGGACCCCCATTTGAGAACCGTTGCTTTAGAACATATTAAAAGTAGATGTTAAAAACATATGGGTTTAATCAAACGTTTTTTTCTATACAAGCTGAAGATAATAAGCAACAGCATAAAAATTTTCAAGAAAATAATGTGAAGAGTAAGTGACTACTCTGGCACAAAATTATATGGAAATTTAAAGGCAGTTAGACGGAGAAGAAGATTATCAATTTGCTTCTTTTATTTTTGTGCATGCAAAACTGAACCGATTTTAAAATTTTTTTTTACGATTTGATAGAGTATGGTCCTGTTTTAAGAACAGTTCATAATCTCAAAAATTAAAGGGTGTCCCCATACAACATACATGTTTTTTAAGACGCACTTCTTTAAAATTTAAACAAATGCTTATTACTTAGCTCCTAATAGCAAATAGTAATACGAAAATAAATCTAAAAATTAAAGGGCGTCCCCATAAGTGACGTAAATTGATTTATATGCGCCTATTTTTTGAACCGTTTTAGAAAAACACTTTAAAATTAGACTGGAGTTTGATTACTATAACCATTATAATAACAAATATAAACATTCAAAATTATAAATTAAAGGGTGTCCCAATAGTTAATGTTAATGGGCCTATCTTTGAAACCGTTATAGACAAATTCTTGAAAATTAGACAGAATGTCCATTACCAAATCAAGTATAATAACAAATATAAATATGTATAAAATTAGAAATTAAAGGGTGCCCTAATGGTTGTTATTTGATTTATATCATCAATATTTTGAATAGTAATAGAGTAACGCTTAGAGGTTAAGCAAATTTCGTTTTACTGTGTCAGCAAGTAAAAAGTATAAAAACTAAAGGGCGACCACATAACTGCTGAATTTTCTTTTTTAATCTGCTTTCATATTTTGTTTTACGGCATATAAAAAATCCAGACGCATTCTTTCTCGAATTTAATATAATTAATGTATAATTACCGTCCTAAAGAAATATGGCTTTAAGTTTGTCTGTAGTTAAGTCGGTTTTTTTAGTGCAAGAATTATAAAACAATGATAAAAGTATTTTTATTAAATATTTGTTCAACAATAAAACAAACAAACAAACAAATAACAATAAAATAAAAATTTTTTTGTTCCTACTATTTCACAGTAATCATCTTGATATACTTTACAGACATGCGATTTATTTTTTGCATGTTCAGTACTTTTCATGACTGACTTAATATTAAACAACAATAAAACTTAACAGAATAAATATGGACATAAAGCCTACAAGGCAAACCTGTCACTCTTGCGGTAAATGAATGATCATAATTGTTGGTTAATTAAAGTGAACAATTAATAAAGTTTTTTTTTTCTTTTTTTAACCATAAATATTTATACAATCGAACAAATATTGTTGTCTTAAGTTATTTCAAATGAAAATTGCATTTAATGAAATTTAAAATTATTGGTTTAATTTCTGCTTGTAAATTCTCATTTCCATCTGTTATTTTGAAGTGAAATTAAAGTTTTAAAAATAAAGAAATACATAAATCTAGTAATAAAATTTATTAACACACATATTTAAGTGGCAAACCATACACGCGTACAAACACAAAGAAGCCATCTGTTATGTTGCGGCTTAACAAATGTGTGTGTGTTTTTTTATTCAGCTGTCCAGAATTTAATTTACACTTTACAGAAGATACTACATTTATGTTATTTTTGATAAAGAACATAAATCTTTGTAGTTGTTGAAAAATAACAAAAATACTTCTTAAAATTCAAGGGCTTTCCAATCGAGGCGTGATTTTTACTTATGTGAACTTATTCTTTTAGGTGCAGAATGTAGGCAAATAAAGTCTTTATACTTCAATTAAAGGATCCGGTTCAATTCGAAAAAAAGGTAAACACAAAAATTTTAAGTCAGACAGATGTCAGAACATTATGACTTCGTGTTTTTCAACAAAACTCAAAGCAATTACAATTTTTGAGTTGGTTACCTTTAACGCATTGTAGCTTTGTTTTAGCTTAAGAGCAAAGAAATTAAGTTACTGCTTAAAAAGCTCGATTGTTTTGTTAAGATGCTTTAGATTTTAGATTATTCCAGCCAGCTGTTTATAAAGCCTCCACTAAAAGGTGTTTTAAAATTCGTTTCCACTGGTTACGGTGCTCCTTAAAATCATGAAATTACTCAACTCTATTCGATATTCTGCAGATGGCTCACCAGTTTTCATTTCGCAAAATTTAATGAAAAAATTATCAACTTTACAGTTGGGGCTTGACCGTAAAGTCTTTTATTAAACTCTCTTTGACAAAACTTCGTAATTTTTCGAGGTTCTTTTAATTTCAGGTACCACTGTGGCACATTATAGATTCTTTATTTCTTACTTTGTGGGCTCTGGATATACTCGAATCCAACGGTCTCTTGTTTACTAAACGTACGTACGTGTGGCTTCGGTGAGACACGAAATAATCGATGCCTTGTTTAAGAAATCTTAGCCATCCACAGACTACTTTTACCTTATACATCCAAACCAACTTTCCTATTTTTCCAAACGTAGTTATATCTGACAACACCATTTTGTTTATGCCCCACGCGAAAAGCTAGGTCTCTTTCTCTTTATTATAAAAGCCGTCTTCATCAATTTCTGCGGTCATGACCTTGGGGTTGTTTAAATTGTGTTGGCTAATTGTCGTATTATATTACACACACACCACTAGTGGAAGTAACTTGATTCATTCTGTTTTTTAATACTCGTATTTTGAAATATGTTCAAACAATTAAAAAAATATATTTGAACTAAATTGATAAAAAAAATGTTTTTCTTTAAATCAAACTACACATCTAGTTTGTTCTAAACCCATTAACTAATTAATTCATTTTAGCCTGAAACATTTTTATGTTGAAGTTCACACCACCTTTTAATTTACTGTTCCTGCATGAAAAGTTTTTTTATAAGAAGTGAAAAAATTAAATAAACAAATAAATTGCTAGTTATGATTAAACATATGATTGGTTTTTTAAACCAAATGCTTAAGTGTGAATTTAATATCAACAGTTTATTTTACAGTGGATAATAAAATATTAACGAAACGTTTGCTTTCATTTCATTTCTTTTCAATGGGTAAAAGAAACAGATATAATGTTCGTGATTACAAGGTGTATATTAAGTTAATCGCAAACATCTAGAAATACAATTGCAAAAAAACCGAAACGTTTTGAAAGAAAACGTTTGCAAGCGTAGGCTATTTGATTTTATAATTTTAAACAGCTTAATTAGTCTTCATACATCCTAAAAGGGTTGTAGAATAACTTTAAAGAGTATTTTAAAAACAATACTCTTCTTGGAAAAAAGCTGCTTTATAATGCAATTAAATGAAGTAAGAAGATATCATAACGTTTTACCTATATTGATATTAAAACTGAACTAAAACAAAAACACTACTTATAGAAAAGACATTGTTACTTTCAATAAGTTCTTTAACTTTCCTGTCAAGAGATATTTTTTCTACAAAATTAGGTCCCTAAAGCTAAATAACTTTGCCTCAAGCATTATCTTAAGGATTCTTAAATTGAAAAATATAAATTTTTTTCAAAAGTCAAACATATTGCAAAGCAATAACACAGAAAAGTCCTAATCTTACAATTTCGGAATATTTATTTCTGAGAACCGAAAAATCCCATCAAGGGTTATAAAAAAATTGAAAGCGAAATATAAGTATCAAACTTAACCTTAAAAAAATTATAAAGTCACATCTAATTAAAAAAGCATATTAATGATGAAATATTTCAGAAATCCACGTATTACCTTAGAAACAAAATTATAAAACTCACAGCGCAGCAAAATTTACTTTAGAAATAAATTAACTATATCCTCTTTTTAAAGTCTTACAATTTCATAACTTTTCGTAAAAAAGCAGCTTAGGTTTATTTTATGAATATTTTGTTAATTTCAATTAATTTTTTAATTGTCATAATTATACATTTTATTAAAAATAAATGCAAAATATCTTAATTAAATATTTAATTGAATTAAACATACAATTAATAAATAAAGTGCACAGTAATTTTTTAATTAAATAAATAATTAAATTAAATACAAATTTTATCAAACTTGAATCTGCAAACAAACAAATATTTAATAGGTAGAACAAAATTTTTTCTGTGTAATGCTCTTCTAGATAACGAAGTTCATATTTATGATTAAAATCCCATTAGATTGAATGCAGTCCGTTCTTCGTAATTGATATGCAAAAAGTTTCTTAAAAAATATACGAAAATTATAATTTTCTTTCCCTACTCTAAGTTATTTTTATTCTAGTGTAACTAAAACCTTTTTAGAGACTCAATGTTAAGAGTTTTTTTTTAATGGAATTTAATATATTGAAATAAAAATAATAAATCTTCAAAAAATAATGTTTTTATTTTAATTAAAACCCATTAGTTAAATCAACAAGTATTTGTAAAAGGCAAAAAATAAAATATTTAAATATTTGAACAAAATATAACTAAAAGTGCTGTTTATTCACACAAAAACAAGAAACAAAAAAACACACATTATTATATAGAGTGCACTTAATAGATATTCGATTATTTAGAAAACATATAATTAATTTAATTCACCCATTTAAACAAAGTAAATATTGGAATGATAAATTATGCTATTGACAAACAATGTTTCATTTCTTATTTTATTTAACACAGAAATTATCTATAACAAATAATTATTTTTTCTAGTATTAAAAATAGGGTGGACTTAATTTATAAAAAAAGCAGGGTAACACAAACGTAATAACTTAATTCAAATGTAACTTATTGTTGGTTTTCTAAATAAGAATGAACATTTCTTGCCCACAATAATATTGAAAAAAGAAAAATTTGTTTTAAATATAATTTGACAAAAGAAACGTATGTTCGAACATACGGATATTGACGATTACTTTTTGTTACTTGTGCCATTTAAACTTTGAATTAATAACTAATTAGTATTGACCACTCGCAATGGAGCGATACACACATACAAAAAAAAATAATGAAATGACTAATTTTTAGTAATTTGATAGATTATGCTTACGGATTGGTCACGTTTTAAGAATCAGTTTATAATCTTAAAAATTAAAAGGGTGTCCCAATAAAACATACATGCTTTTAAGTGTGTTAAAAACCGTAAAGCGCAGTTCTTAAAAATTAAAAAAATACTTACTACAATAGCTCATTGCAGCAAAGAGTAAAACGAAAATAATTCTAAAAATTAAAGGGTGTCTTCATACGAGACGTAAACTGACTTATATGTGGCTATATTTGAACCGCTATAGACAAACGCCTAAAAATTGGACCATGACCATTATAATAACAAGTATAAACAATAAAAATTATAAATTAAAGGGTGCCCCAATAATAAATGTAATTTAATGTATGTGGCCAAGTTTTTGTACCGTCATAGACAGACAGATGAAGTTTACAAAAAACCTGTATTGATAAGTCCGCCATAACAAGTATAAAATTTGAATTTAGAAATTAAAGGGTGTTCCCATATAAGAAATAAATAGACCTGTATGGCCCTATTGGTTGAACCGTTATATACAAAACGTTATATCAAACAGAATGTCAACTACTTTGGTTGCTTTAAGAAGTATAGATATTTAAAATTATAAACTATAGGGTGTTAAAATAGTTGCTGTTATTTGATATATATGACCTGTTGAAAATCCACTTTAACATTTTCTACTTGAATATTTATTTTCTTGTCTAACAATATAGCATTGAATTTATTGTTTTTGTAAATAATTTATTTTTCAATAAGCTTGTAATTTATATTGTAAATTCATAGAATAAACATTAATTGTGTTACTTTATAAAATACTTTTGATTTAAATTTCATTAGGTTATGGGCCCAGACCCAAACCTTGTAAAGAATTAATAAGTGTGTTATAAATATTTACGTACAATAATGGCAATAGTATCAGGAAGAATACCTTTGCTTAATGGAAACAATTTTTCTACTTGGTTACCGCAAATGGAAGCGGTGTTGCATAAGAATCGGTTATTGCGTATGGCAAGAAATCAAGAAGCCAAGCCAGAAGAAGTCATCATCAGCGACAATGCAACAGCAGCAGAAAAAAAATTGTACGAAAATTATTTGAAGAAATTGCGGGATTATGATGATGCTGATCAAGATGCCCGTGCTGAAATAATTATTGCTTTAGAACCAGAAATCGTGCGGATGGTAAAGAATTTCAAGACATCCCATGAAATTTGGTCGTATCTTAAGGACACATACGATCGTAAGTCTACGCGAAAAAAGGCAGAACTATTTCGAAAATTGCTGAATTTAAAGATGGCGGAAAATCAAAATATACCGCAATATTTGGTGGAATTTGACATTGCAGTCTCTGAACTTCGTGAAACGGTGGTTAATTTGGATGAAGATTTTCTTACTGTAATTTTGTTGGATGGTTTGCCAGGAAAATATAATGCGGTTAAAGCTGCATTTGACACTGCTAATGAGTTTCCAACTTTAAATGTTATACGCTCAAGATTCTTGGAAATTGGTGACAAGCCAGAAGAAGTGAGTTTGCCAGACAGTGCCCTGAAGGCGTTTCAAAGTGGTAATAAAAAGAAGCATATCACTTTTAACAACAAATCGGAATATAAAGGTATGAAATTCCCTTTTAATTGTTATAATTGTGGAAAGAAGGGCCATATTGCCAAAAATTGTAAAGTTAAAATAAATAAAGCTAATGAAGCATATGCGTCATCAGGTTTTGCTTATTCAACATTAGTTGCCAGTTGTTCGCTTGCTACATGTAAAGATAAGTCTGTTTGGGTAGTTGACAGTGGAGCATCATCCCACATGACAACCTCAAAGCCACACTTTATCAGTTTGGACGAATCTTTTAAAGGATACGTCCGGCTGGCAGATGATAAAAATTTGGAAGTCATGGGAAAAGGAACAGCTCAAGTCAACGTTCGTATTAATGGGCGCATTAGTACTGTCAATCTTTTAGAAACATTGTATATACCCAAGCTAAGAAGCAATCTTTTTTCAATAGGAAAAGCAACGGATAATGGTTGTAATATAAAAATATTTTCGAACAAGATCTTAATATATAAAAATAGCAATATTTTAATACATTCCCAGAAAAATGGTGGTATATATTGCTTTAATTCCATTAATAACTACAACGATGTCACTTTTAACGCGCAAGAATCCGAAAATGAGTTAGAGTTATGGCACAAACGCTTTGGCCATTTGAATACCATAGATCTAGAAAAACTTCAATCTCGAAAAATGGTTTTTGGTCTACCTAAATTTAAAGTTAAAAGACTCAATTGTATTAGCTGTATTCGTGCTAAGCAAACTAGACAAGCCTTTCCCAGGAAAAATAAAAAATCATCTAGAGAAGTGCTACAGTTAATACATACTGACTTATGTGGTCCAATGAAAGTAGAATCTATCAGTGGAAAACTCTACTTCGCCACGTTTATTGATGATTTTACCAGGAAGGTATATGTTAGATTTTTGAGAAAGAAAAGCGAATATATAGCTGTTTTTAAAGATTTTAAGAAACAAGTTGAGTTAGAAACAGGCAGGAAGATCAAATCTGTACGGTCTGATAATGCAAAGGAATTGACAAGTCATGAATTTGAAATTTTTTTAAAAGATTGCGGTATTACTCATCAACTAAGTGCAGAATATACTCCTGAACAAAACGGGATAGCAGAACGAATGAACCGAACTCTAGTTGAAATGGCGAGAACAATAATGATAAAAGCCAAATTGCCAGAATTTTTATGGGCTGAATTAATAATGACAGCAAGTTATTTAAGAAACAGGTGTCCAACCAAATTAAATAATGATAAAACCCCTGAAGAATTGTGGTCAGGAGAAAAGCCCACTATTAGGCATTTACGGCAAATAGGAAGCAAAGCTTTCGTTTTAAACAAAAGACCAGGAAAATCCAAATGGCAACCAAGAAGCTCAGAATATGTACTAATAGGTTACTCAACAAATGCAAAAGCTTATCGTTTATGGAAACGTGGTTCTCGAGAGATAATAAAAAGCCGTGATGTAAGATTTATAGAGCATAATTATGATGTTGACATAAATAAGATAGAAAATAAAAAATTAGGGTTTTATGAGTTCGATTGGGATCAGGCTGAACTAAGCAAATTAAAATCTCTAAACACAAAAGGTAGCGATCTGGAAATAATTGACCAAAATCAACCAACATTAGAGAGAGACCAAAATCCACTCCATTTGGTAGATTTAAACAGTGGAAACCAATTACAACAAGAGGACCGGAATCTGCTTTTGACAGACGACGAAGATGAAGAAGAAATTATTTCGAGCAGAATTGAAAACGTACCTGAGGAACCTTCAATTAAGGAACGCCTGAGATCATGGTCAATATTTAAAAGGAGAGAAGAGGCTAATGCTACGATCGGCTACAGCAAAAAGGATCCAAAAACCTACAAAGAAATGCTGAAGTCAGACAATAAAGAAGAATGGAAATGTGCAACTGAACAGGAATATAAATCATTGATTAAAAATAATACTTGGGAGTTAGTAGATTTACCTAAAGGCAGAACAGCTATAGGCTGCAAGTGGGTTTTTAAAACAAAATATACACCTGATGGAAAAATTTACAAGCGAAAAGCTCGTTTAGTAGCAAAGGGGTATTCCCAAGAATATGGTATAGATTACAACAGTACATTTGCACCAGTCGTCAGACAAACTTCATTGCGTTTGATATATGCACTTGCTGTTGAAAAAAAACTAAAATTGAGGCAGTTAGACGTGTCTACAGCTTTTTTGAATGGAAATTTAGATGAAAAAATTTTCATGACACAACCCGAAGGTTTTATTGACGATGCGAATAAAAACAAAGTTTGTTTATTAAAAAAGGCGATATATGGTCTTAAACAAGCCAGTCGACAATGGTATAAGGAAATAGATTCAATTTTGAGAAAATTTAATCTTAAGAAATCAAAGTATGATCAATGTGTTTATTCAATAAATACAGGCGTAGATTCAGTTATAGTAGCATTGTATGTTGACGATATAATTATTGCTAGCAGCAATGAGAAACTCACTAATAGTTTAATTGCATTGCTCTCTGAAAATTTTGAAATTAGAGATATGAAGGATCCTAAAAACTGTATAGGCCTTGAAATAAATCAGAAACCCAGTTCTTTAAGTATTTGTCAGCCAGGCTATATTGAAAACTTAATTGAAAAGTATGGTCTTAAAAATGCAAGAACTAATAAAATCCCAATGCAACCAAAAATAAATCTTGAAAAAGAACCAACAATTCCTGGAGAAGGGGAAAAAATAGATAAGACAAAATATCAAGAAATTATTGGTTCTTTGTTACATCTGGCAGTATTCAGTAGACCAGATATTTCCTGCAGTGTAAACAAGTTATCACAATTTTCTCAAGACCCCAGAAAACAACATTGGAATGCAGCTTTGTCAGTTATTAGATATTTGAAAGAAACAAAAGATTATGTCCTTATGTATAGAAAAACGGGTTTGCCTCTAATTAGTTTTGTAGATGCAAATTGGGCGCAGGATTCTAATGATCGCAAATCTCAATCTGGTTTTTGTTTTATTTTCGCAGGAGCAGTTATATCCTGGGAATCTCGTAAACAACAAGTTGTTGCAACGTCCAGCGCTGAAGCAGAATATATTGCATTAACAGAGTGTACAAAAGAAGCAATGTATCTGAGGTATTTATTGGAAGAACTCGGTTGTGCTATCGATGATCCAACTACAATAATGTGTGACTCTCAAAGTGCTCAACATATGGCTAATTTTGGAAGTCATCATTCTAGAACTAAGCACATTCACTATCGGTATCATTTTATACGAGAAGCTATTGAAAATGGTGCAGTTAAAATAGAGTACTTGCCAACGGACAAAATGATTGCTGACGTTCTGACGAAACCAGTTCCGAAAATCAAACATCACTTCTGTATCAATAAGATGGGGCTAACATCAAAAATGATTAAAGTTGAGGAGGCGTGTTGAAAATCCACTTTAACATTTTCTACTTGAATATTTATTTTCTTGTCTAACAATATAGCATTGAATTTATTGTTTTTGTAAATAATTTATTTTTCAATAAGCTTGTAATTTATATTGTAAATTCATAGAATAAACATTAATTGTGTTACTTTATAAAATACTTTTGATTTAAATTTCATTATGACCAAACTGTTGAAAAGTGTAGTTACTTGATTGAAATTTGCACAGAACCTTTATTGCTTAGTTCGGTTTAACAAGTATAAAATTTTAATTTTGAAATTGAAGGGTGTCCCTATAACTGATGTAATCTTACCTACATATATGGTCCTATCTTTAAAATCGTTACAGACAAACTCTTGAAAATTAAACAGAATGTATATTACTATATCAAGTATAATATCAAGTACAAATATTTAAAATTAGAAATTAAAGGGTACCCTAATTGTTGAAATTTGATGTATATGGCCAATCTTTTGAACAATTAAAACTAACGCTTAAAATTTAAACAAATTCTATTTTACTGTACAAGCAATATAATAAAGGGTGACAGTATAACTGCTAATTTTTTTTTGGTTTAATCAGCGCTAATATTTTGTTCTACGACATATAAAAAATCCTGACGCAATCTTTCTCGAATATAATATATTTAATGTATAATCACCGTCCTAAAGAAGTTTGATCTTAAGTTTGTCTGTTTTGAAGTCGGTTTTTTCTCAAGAATTATTTACATCATCACATGAACTTTTTATAAAAGCAGATCTATTTTTTATTTCCTTAAAAAATGATAGGCAAACCACATAAGGACATGACCTTAAGTTTGTATAGACTTTAATTAACAGCTTTTTTGCTGGACTAAGTGAAATCAAGAAATGAGAGTCAATATTATCACACACTTCATAATTTGTCGTATATTATGTGTCTGGTTGTATATCAATGTATGGGATTTGTATGCTACATGTTCATGGTTAAATACGAATTAAAAATATTAAGCAAAATTTTAGAAGACAAGAAGACAATGAATTTGCCTTTCGAACTTAATTAAGTAGGCCTTAAATATTTGGGCTTATTTCAATTTAACTGTGTAAAAAGTCGTTTACGAAATATAAAACCGTAAAACGTATAAAAAACCTTAAACGAAATTAGTTGCTATCTGTAGGGTGTAAATTTATTATAGAAACGTACAAATAATTTTTCTGAAAATGTGAAAAGGAATAGTTTGTGTTTGTGTATTTATGTATTTGAACCAAAGCTACAAAGTACGAGAAGAAAACTGGTCAAAAGTACAATGACAAGTTGTATTTTTTTTTTAGAAATTTTGACATGTAATCACTTTATTCTTTTTCTGACATTTTGGTACAGATGAAAGCAGTAAAAGTATGTGGATATTAAATAAACATTCCAACAGAAAAAAAAACAAAGATAAACATAGAATATATGACAAAAATATTTCAAAATAAATTATTAAATAATAACTCACATTTGTGAGTGGAATATTTATTTGGAAACAAAATTAATGCGATATGTGTTGTATTGAGTATTTGATAAAAATGTAGAAAATTTTTAATTTTTAGGTGATTTTCTAAACCTGTTATTAGATAAAAATGCAAGAGGAATACAAATGTGGGAAGACATTTTTAAAATTAGAAAAAGAAATTATATATTTTCTTTGATGTTTAGGCCACTTTAAACTGCTTTGTGTCATTTTTAAAACCCAAAAAAGTGTAACCACTATTTTTACAAATGTTTATTCAATCTTCCCTTTAGTAGTTACGTCTTTTCTTAAGCTTTGTGTACGTTACTGTACTAAACTTCCCTTCTTCCATAATGGCTTTTATTCTCAGCAAGTGATGTCAGACTTCTGACTGATAACTTCATTTTTCTTTGTGTGTATAAATCCCCGCATAAAAGTCAGCATTAGCTGGCTGCAATTCAAATACATGATGCTTTTGCCTGTTGTCTAATATCATCCTGCAAATGTCGGTCACTTGTATGACGTTTTTTATCTGTCGGGTATGCATGTTAGAGCTGCAGCTGGTACAAACAATCTTTCGCTAGATTCAGTTTAACAATTTGATATCTTAAAAAGCCTTTCCAAGGTATTGATATAGGATACTTCGACTGAAACCAAGAACATTCATTGCCTTTCTGCATTTTTCTGTCATATACAAATTTAGATATATGAATTTTCCGAAAGCATTTCTTGATTCTGGAGCGATATGTCCTTTATTTACAGATATGTTATCTCCGTTGACTTCTTTTCTCCTTCATCAGACTTTACTATGCATGCAAAAAGTGGAACACCTCTGCCTAATAAACAGAGACGTGCTAACTAAAACGTTAACATCAAGACCAGTCAAAATCTGCCTTTTCCCGCTTTTATGTCTACAAAAGATCAATCCCTCAACCAGTGTTGTGTTATGTATATGTAATTTTTCAACTACATTTTTTACAAGAAATTCAAAACGCTTTTATGACCTCGTTTACCTCATGGTTATGTAAAGGGTTGTTCCTATTTCAACCGCATTGTTCGCAATATTGTTTTTGTACTGATTTAATGCTTGCGTTGGCGTGCAACGTATGGTCTCTTTAATATTCAAATTAGAAATCTTTGTAACCCTTAAAATTTCTACATGTCCTGACTGATCATTGAACACGTACCGGAAAATCCGGCATATAAGAAATTAGAGTTAAAAAAAAAAAAACTGCTTTTACGTGGGAAATAATTACTAACACAAATTTTGTTGAGATCTCTTTTAAATTATTTTTTGGCTTTGAAATAAATATTTCCATTGCGTTTCTCTGTAAGCTTTTGGCAAACTTTTGCTTATATTGGCTATGAAAAACTATTGAATATTAATCTATAAAGCTTTGTAGAAATAGGTTTATATTTAAAGCTTGCAAATAAAAAAAGATTCGGGTCAAGGATGAAAATGTTCCCTTTAGAAAAATTCATTCCAGCTCTAAATTTTTTTTTTTCAAAATTAGCTTTTAAGTCCAAAAAAAAGAGTAAAAGCTTAAACCATGGAGACTATAAAATTCCAATTTTCCACACCCCCTTTTTTTAGCGGTGGTATTAAAAAATGAATTAAATACGTCATAAAATCATTAAAATTAACTTTATGTGTTTTTATAGACAGGCGGAGGTATTCATCCAAAACACCCTTAAATATCCGTGTTAATTTTTTTTTTCATTTTTTTGTTATTTTCGAGAAATATTTATTTCGAGGTTAAGGTATCCAATGTCTAACCAAGGCCTCCAACCAAGAAAATTAATATATTTTTTTTAAATTTATTACTTAATAAATTTATTTCATTTGCAAATAATTAATTTATTCATAGTAACTGATTTATAATAGTAACAATAAGTTTTATTTAAAACATCTTTTATATTGCACTACGATGATGATGAGTGGCATTCTTCTTCTTATGTTTCTTTAAAGACCTTTTCCAAATCTAAAGCCGCTTCTTCTAAAAACAGCAAAATACGCAACTATTCCTTTTTTACAGCAGCTGCGTCATATAGTAAAATTAGTTGAATTGTATGTGTCAAATGATACTCCCCGTATAGAGTAACGTAAAGTTTTGCAGTGTTTAAGAAATAATCTGCAAACGCCAGTAAATTGATTTTGTATCGACTTCATATTACTTAAAAAAAATTTTTGATTCTCTGCAGCTACTTCAGGATTGTAAAAAAATCTTTTTTCGTCGTCTTGTCATCGTTCCACATTCAAATCTTTCTTTCTTCACATACAACATCTTTGACACATCTTATTAATCGACTTGCAATGTAATTAGGCAAGAACCTGTATACAATTACCACAAAAACGAAAACAATTTATCACTGACAAAAATATTTTTTTTTTGTCGTATCTACTTATGTAACATGAGGAAAAAGAGAAAAAAGGTAAAATTTGTAAAAATCGCAAAAATATTTTTTTTCAGTACGAAATCTTTTCGTATTTATTTTTAAGTAAACAAATTTTGAACGACATTGTTTATCATTAAATTTAAAATATTTTTTTTTAATTATTTTATATTAATGTGTGAATATAGTCTTTTACAGAAAAAAAAATTTTGTTTTTTTTTTAGTTTAGTCAAAAAAATATATTGCAAACTTTTTAAGACCGAAAAAATTCAATAAAAAAGTATGCAATTTGCTTAACTTCCCTGATTTTATCAGTGTCCCAAAATTGAAAAGCCTAAAGTAAAATAAAGAATTTTGCAGTGTTTCGTGCTGCGTACTTTAATTTTTTGTATTTCTTTATTTTAATCTTGAATGTCAAATATTCGCCTTTCTGCTTTCTTTTCGAAATACTCAAGACAGCAGAAGTAAGCTTTCCCTGTCCAGAAGCTCTCTTAGTGTTAATTAATTCTTCTAAGTTTTTATTAATGCCTCTTGGTTAGTTTTTGTCCAGGTATAATTGTTTTTTTGTGAACTTTTTTACAGGCGCGCACAAATTTTTATTTTCCGTAACATAAAAATACATATCGGAACACTCATACTTTAAAATATAAAGTTTTGCACATAAAAATTATATTGAGGTGATTTTTTTTGTTTGATAAGAAATTGCGTAATCTATAATCAGATACATAGAAAAAAATTTAAATAACAAATTTTTTTGATGTAAAATAGGTCAAATTAAGAGACCTCTATTTTCTTCAAGAATGGTCAATAAAATACACAAAAGTGCAATAATTTTGGAATTTTTGTTTCAGAATTTTCAAGCCAGAAAAAAAATATTCTTCAAATTCTTTTCAAGATATCTTAAGTTTTTACTCGCTTACAATAATAAAAAAATTTTAAAAAATATTTTCCCCAATATTTTGAAAAAACTGGACCAGGGTATCAAAAAATTAGGAAATTTTAATTTTAAAATGCTTCTAACTCAATTATTTGAAAACATAAAAATGCAGATTGCAGCACAATTTCTTGGGTGTCGACTAGACTTTTAAGACTCTTTCTATATTTTTTTTAAAACAGAAAAAATTTGAAGAAAAGCCAAGCATTAGAAAAATTTGCTGGTAAGACCACATACCGCCATTCTTGAAGAGTGGATGTCACCCAGCTTCAAATTTAAGCTCAAATTCTCCTTTGCTATGCTCGTGTAAAATTTTGGATAAATCAACTTAGCCGTTTACAATTATCTGAGTTATTTCCAACATATTTTGATGCTGCGCTGAAAATTAAGGTCAAATTTTTTTTGTTTCTGAATAAAATAGTGAAAAACTTAAAATCAGGACCAACGAGATTTATTAAAAAAAGAAATTAAAACCTTAATATCAATTATTTATTAAATATATATAAATATTAAAATGACAGAAAATAAAATTAGTGTATTGATATTATTAAAATTTGACTCGCATTCACAATTTGCATTTTTAATATTCTGTAGTACAACTTTGGTTAGATAAATTCATAATTTTAAAT
Organism: Cistogaster globosa; assembly: GCA_937654795.1. Lineage (NCBI taxonomy): Eukaryota > Metazoa > Arthropoda > Insecta > Diptera > Tachinidae > Cistogaster > Cistogaster globosa. The sequence continues at coordinate 59,640,477 of OW569403.1, read as the reverse complement.
TTGTTTTATAAAATTTTGTGTTTATGTGGCCATAATTTAAATTAAAACTAAAACTCGCTATATTATAATATGTTTTGATAAATGTCGTTTTATAATAAGTGATGAAGTTTGTTTTTAATCCTTTAAAAAATTTTATTTACATACATATTTCCCCTTGAATACTCGCTCAAAGTAAAGTCACGTTAAAATTTTATATTGTAATTCGGTACATTTTTGTTTTGTTTTAAATGCAGATATATTTGCATTAAAATACGCTCCAAAATAAAAAGTTCAATATGGATATTAAACTATTTTTATTATATAAATTAAATAAGAAATTATAAAAAAAATTAAAAATACAAATTCTCATTACAAGCAAAAAAAAAAAAAAACATCATTGAGGTTGTATTATATGGTTGCAAGCAAAACATTTAAAAATAATATAGTTGGTCTTGGATCGATATTAAAGTCTAGCATAACAATATGACGTAAAAAACCTAATTATGTTTCATATATAAACATGTTATAATTAAATGTAACAATATTATGTTCAACTATAAACATTAAATGTTTGACTTTAAATGAAAATATAATGTAATCTAATTGAATCATAATATGGTCCCGTAAGCACAAACATTTCCTGAAATAAAAGACTAATTTATTTTTAAAATATTTAAATTATGATTTAAAAGCGTAAATTCACATAAAAATAATTATTTGCTTATAATCAGTTGACAAGAACTGAATTCCGATCGAAACTAGTTTCAATTCTACAAATAATTTCTTCAGCAAACGAAAACCGAAAATATTCTTTGAAATAAAACCATTTTTTTTTCTTCGCCGCAACGGTACATTGTTACAGAGGACATTATATGTTTATTGTGACCATATCACAAGCATATTTTTCCTCTGCGTGCAATAACTGTAAAAAAATTAAATGAAACAGTTCTCTGTAAAAAGCCCAATGTTAAATATAATATAGACTACAACTTGTAGAATTAAAATTTACTAACATATCGGAGAATCATATAGAAATTTGACGGTATTTCTAAAAAAAATATGAACTGGTCACCAGTATGAAGGAGGAAGCTTTGATACAGCGTAATTTAATAATGTTATATCTAGTTCTAGATTCACTTCAATATTGGAAATAATATTTCTTGCAAGTGCTGTTTTCTTTTTGGTAAAAATACATGTTTAAAAAAGTTGTCAAATTTTAAGTTATTCCAATTGATGTCGGGAAAAAACATCAATCAGTAGTAAAAGAAAAGAAGACTATTTCCTAACAATAAATGGGTTAAAATGATAAGTAAGAAAGAAAGTAGCAAGTAAGAAAGATTCAGTCCTCTATTAGATACAGATTATTTTGAAAATATTTAAAAAAAAATATGTGAAGACTTCAAGTATTTAAGAGAAATCCGTGCAACGGCAGGGAGGATTCACATTCATATAGCTGATGCACTTATTGGAAATGGTTTCAATAGGTATGCGAACGGATCTCTGACACAATTTTGAGTGCCAAAGAAAATTTGCTTTAAAGAGAAAAGTTCCAAATGTCTTCTTCAAAGAGTTTAACTTGTTTAACGCTGACGGTTTCGACAGCTATTGTTAAGATTTAAACGAATTCCCTTTATTTCGTATTTCGTAACATTTAGACTAAAAGTGTATTGTGCCTAAGCAGAATTGTTTTGTGAATTAAGTAGAAAAAAATAAGCGAAAAGACCCGATAGTTGTGTTAGTAAAGTTGTCTACGTATTTTTTTAACAGAATATCATGAGTCCCAACAGATTATTTAGAAGAAAAAAAAAAAAAAAAAAAATAATTGGGGTGAGTAAGTTGTTTAAGAGGTCAATAAATAGTGGTTTGAGGTTTTCTTACTTTCGATATGAAAAAGAAAATAAATTGTTTTATAACTACGACAAGATGTGTTGGTGAAGGCGCCTTTATGTTAGAATATAAGATAAGATGGTTAATCTGAAGGCTAAAACAAAACGAAATGGAGCCTTAGTTAGAAGGGCAGTGTTGGTTGATAAAGTTAAAAGGCAAAAAGACAGAAATGCAAGCAGACATCATGCGTTCGAGTTTTGCCGGAGCCACAGAGTTTTGTAATTTTTATGGCTGTGTTGGTTAGAGCCGTATGTTTACTAAAGAAGAAATCGAGTTGTTCGAGTCTCGCCGTAATCACAGAGTGTTATTGTGTTAGGTACATGTTGAGTTATTAACGGCTGTTGAGAAAACTTCTAGCCAGATCCATAAAGAGCTCTATAAGACAATAATTATAAATGCAGACATAAAAACTAGTTGTATTTATAATTAAACGAAAATTAAATTAAACGCTGGAAAAGTGAAGAATTATGTTTAATTTTGTTTTACTTTTCATATTGCAATTGTTTTTTGTGTACATATTTATATAAATCAATTTTCCGAATTATTTTTTTCTCATTTATTGTGCGAAACACCATACTTCTACAACTATACAATTTAACTGCATAGACAGGAATCTCCGTATTAATTGCAGTTCATTAAAATCGATTTTATTAATAATAAATATAAATATCTATACGTTTAATTAATTGTTTTAAAGTAAATTATTTTTGTATTTATTTTTCCTTTTTTATAATTTTTGATACTAAACCGAATATTATTAAAGCGGTCATAAAAATAAATTAAATTTTAATAGTTTTTATAACAAATATTTGAGGGAAAAAATTTAATTTTCGTATCTTTTTTTCTCGTTTGTTTGTGTATTTTGTTTGTGGCGGTAACAGAGAAATATTAAATGGAAAATTATTAAGTTGCTTTAAAAATTTAAAAAGAAAGTAAAATCATTTAACCGCATGTTAACGGACCACTTTTTACAAATTTAACTAATGGCTATGTATACGTTTTTACCTACGATAATCAATAGCGGTTAAATGTAATTATTAAATTTTTTTATATTCTTTAAATAAATTAAAACATATTTTTTTAAAGTAGAATAAGCTAGTTCCTATAGGTCTAATGCAACTCATCTTCTTCATTACCTATTTACTTATAATATCAGCACTTCTTTTATTCTTAAACATGATCATGATCATGATCATGATCATGAAATTATCTCTTTCCGTAGAAATTATTGACCAAATGCAAAATAGAAACAAAGTCTAAAAAAACGCCAATTTATGTATTTTTATAATGTCATTTGAATAGAAACTATCTGAATTATTTTTTACATTTTTTAAATTATTTAACGGCTGAATTATTCAATTGGATAATAATAATAATTATCAATTGTAGTTTGTAAATATATAAATACAACTCTATGTAAAAAAATAATATTTATAGTTTGACATTAACATTTAATATGAATTATCACTCCGTTTGTTTTAGTCATTCAAAAGCCAGTCATCGAGCAGTAAATATCAAATTTAAAACTAAAAGCGTTTTACTGTAAAAATTAAAAACAATTAACCCTTGTGGACCTTTATTGACGTTGTTTGGCTAAAGACTAAGGCTTAGCTTTGTGTCTCTTTAGGCTCTGCTTATAATAAATTTAATTAATTGTCGAATTTACCCTTCGATACAATATTGCATTTAATGTAATTTTTTAAATTATTAGTTTCTAAAACATAAAGAAAAATCTTAAAAATAAGTCAATCAAACATGATAATGTTCTTTATTGACATTTAAGTTAATCAAATATTTATTCTAGCTCCAAACTAAAGGAACAAAAGATTTTCTTTCTTTAATGAATGATGTCATGGCTGATGTATTTTGTTGAAAAAAAAAACTGCCAAAAAGAGGTTAAATAGGCAAAGAACATCAAATATTCTTTATTCTATTAAAACAACAAAAGAAGGTTTCATACAAAGAAAACAATCGGGCATTTTGTTTCATATTTTTCTTCTGATATTTATTTATTAATTTAACAATTCATTCATTCAGTCATAGAGTCATCATAGAATGAAAAAGGAGTTTTGGAAAACTGTTGCTTTAAGAAAAATTTAGAATTTAACCTGATTTTTTCTAATATATTTATAGTAATATTTTTATTTTTTGTTTATAAAAGAAAGCTAAGAAATATAAATTCAGTTTTGGAGTAACAATTTTTGTATAGCATTTATAATTGTTAATTTTAAAACCTGAATCATTATTTTTAATTCAACTTTATTAAACTTTCCACACTTAAAATAGTAACAATCCTTAATCTTAAATTTTGTTCTTTCATTTAATTAAAAAAAAATTTTTTTAAACCAAGTATGATTACAAGGCTTAAGGAAATTATCTAAAATAAATAAGTAAAAATTTCAAATTTATCCAGATTTAAGTCCTGTTTTTTCAAATGATAGAAAAAGTTACACAAAATTAGACGTTAAAAATTAGATTAGCCAAGGACTGCCGGGTTGACCATTTGCCCAAAATCACCAGAAGAATATTTTCTCCATTTTTGTTAGAATTGTTAAAGTTGTCTGCTTAAGGTGGCTGTCATAATAAAAGGAACAATTGCAACTTGAACTTTAATTTTGAAACAGCTTTTAACTTTACAGTCGTCTATCAACAGACAATAGTTGTCAAGAGTAACGAAAGTTTCTCAGCACACAACAACAATGCTTTATTGTCAAACTTTTAATTGCTGTAAAAACTTATTTAAAAGAATACTTCCTTGTGTTTGGTTTTTTAAAGTTTTTGTTTCTCTTTTAATAAAACATAATTTGTACAAACTAATTTTTTATTTCCTATTTTGGCATCATGAAAACTTTACAAAATTTTTATTTAAGTTCTTTCTTACCATATAATATCTAAAGATAAATCAGGATTCGTAACTGGCATCTTAAATGTGATTAGTTTTATTTTTATTTATTTCTTTGCCGTTACATCCAACATGAAAACTAACATCTAACAGTTTTAGTTCTTTAAGCGTCCTTGTTGCCAATTTTCCTTTTAATTAATACAGTTTCGTCCGTATGTTTTTTGTTTTCTTTTTGTTGTTTTAATACCAAACTAAACTGAAGCAAAATGAAATTTATGAAGAAGACAATAAGACGTCTAAAGCTAAAGTCACACAATGCGATTATTTGAAGAAATTTAAATGACTTGTTTGTAAAAAAATCTAGATAAAAAATTTTGTAATGTTGCATTTAAGTCTTTCATTTTAAAAAGATATTTGCCTTAACTACACCTATGGCATTAAATATTTGCCATGTCTGACTTTTTCTGTTTCTCTCTCTGCTTTTGTAGTTTACAGTTTCACTTTGCATTCATACACAAAAAAAAAAAAAAACAAAAACAAGACAAAAATAAGACGTCGCACTGTAATACTTTATGAGTAAAGGCGTAATAAAATTTAAAAAATTTGGCGAAATCAACAAAGTAAATCTATACAGAATACAACAACTTTTAGAGTAATACAAACCTTAAAAATCGTTTTGTCACTCAACTTGATAATTTTTCAACCTTCATGTCTTAAGGACATACACATGTTTTGAAAAGAAATTGATAGGAGGAGCTTTGCAAATGCACTATTTTAAGATATTTAAACTCTTCCTTTTTTGATGAGAATTGTTCTTTTCGGAGAGATCGTTCATCTTTAGTATGCTGTAAAGTTTTTGTCCATGGGTAAAAGACTGTCGCAAAACCTTAATAATGACTTGATTATTGCGCGACAATGCATTTTATCCAGGATGGAATGAAGATCTAAACATTCTTTGCAGCAACCGTTGCAAGCTCCTCCAATTGAAGACGTTATTGCCTTGCATTAGACTGAAGATGAAAGGCAGCTACAAACTAAACATGAATGCCTCAAGGTTAGTGATGAAAAATAAGTCGCAGACTACAATTCGATATCCTGGAACTATTGTAGAAAGTATAGATTAATGAGCAAATGATGTTAAAGTGAATTGGAAGGTGTAGGATGGTTTAAAGATAAAGATATTGCTTATCAATTACAAATTGTAAATATTTCAGATTGGACAATAGCGATTATAAAAGCAGCCCTTATCGGTATCGATATTAACAAAAGCCCGCAATGTATTATACTATAATTGATATAAAAACCTTTTAATAGGCTGTTCAGCTTTTTCAAATAATGTACGTCACTTCTAAAGCATTAATTGAGGATAGGCTTTTTAATTTTTATTAAAGTTACCATTATTTATAACTTTTATTTTTTATAAGTCTATTGATTTTGAACCAACGCAGAGCGAAAACATTGTGGTTATATGGTCACAATAACAATAATATGTTATCTGTTACAATATGTATTTGCGCCAAAAAAATTATTGTTGTTTTCAACAATAGTTCAGTCATGGTAAAAATTTTTTAGTTAACATTTAATCAATGTATGATCACCGTGTACAAAAAAAGCAACATGATTGATTTTGACTAGTAGTGATTTTTTTGTTAGCTATCGGTACATGTACAAACTCTTAAAATAAAAATAATTATTTATTATTAAAGAAAACAAAAAGCATAAAAATTATTATTCAAAGTAAATAAAACTAGACCGGGCAAGAGAGAATTTGAATAACGTACGAAGGGTTCCGTATTAAGTATGGTTCACTCTTAAATTTTATTTTTTAAATGGTTACAGCGGACATAGTAGATCACACGTTGGTTAAATATAAAACTAGGCTCTGTGACAATTTTAGTTTTTTTTATACTTGTTTTTATTGGGACTTAAAAATGCGAAACATGCATTATTTTATTGAATCAGCCTATTACGGTGCGCAAAATCAGTCCATACATGTGAAAATTAAGTTGCTATCCAGATACCATTAGGTAAAAGTTTCTGTACAAATTTCAAGCACCCTTCTTTTACCGTTCAGAGGATAACGCCTTATGCGTCAAACTAATGTCATTTTTGAAACATTCTTTAATTTCTAAATTTATTGGCACATATTCATAGTTAAAATAAATTCTACTTTTATGGAGCTAAAGTTGGTTTTACCTTAGAGTCGACTCTAACTCATTCATAGACAATTTAAAATATATTTTTGGCGTTGAAGTAAACTCTAAATTTAAAAATAGCTTAAGCTGTTTATAACTCATTTTTCCATAATTATTTTATTTGGTTTAAGAACACAATACTTTGTATCTGATTTTTATACTAAATTGAACAAACTAACAACAGGGTTACTTGTTTCTAATGTTTGTTTAGAATTTGTATGAAACATTTATCAAACAAAAGTTGACACCCAGTAAAAGTCGATTCGACTTAAAGTATGCTTTATTTTCGACACTTAAAGCAAAAAATATAATAAGAGATTTTTAGTTTAGAGTATACTTTAGTAAGAGTCGACTTTAGTATATGACTATGAATATGGGCCATTGTTTCTATTTTTATAGTAGAATTATTTGTCCATTTCTAAGCCCATATAAGTAAAAATTGCGTCAATATTTGAAGACCCTTTAATTTATGATTCGTTTTTTTTACTCCTATAGCTCACTTAGTAATATATCTTCTTCGGAGCTAGAATATTGTAACAATGGATGGACAATGAATGGACAGACTGGCAGACAGACAGACACTGTGACGAAAACAAAAGAGGTTACGTAATTACACTTACTATAGGGAACGGTAAGAAATATACAATAACAAAATAAATTTTGAAAACATTTCAGGAAATGTTTGCTCTTACGATACCATATTATGAATCAGTAACATTTTATGAATCCTTTAACCAGATTATCATATTTTCATTTATATCTGAACACAACAATATACATTTTTAACATAATTATATTTCATGTCATTTTTTTTTAAGTAAAAATATTATGTTTTATATAACACCACCATAATATGTTGCTCTTAGACTATGTTTTCCTCAACCATATCCTTTTTTTTTTTTTGCCTTTACGTAAAGTTTTTTTAAGCATTTAACTGTGCTACTCAAATTTGTTTTACCATCATCAGTGTTTACACCTTAATGAAGTTTTTTTTGGATTCGTGGGGTTCTTTTATACTTAAATATTCTCAATGTCACTTCTCATGTCATGTGGCTGTAGCATGAATGCGATATTACTTTTAGCTTTAAAATTTAATAAGCAGTTTTGCTTTAAGCGAGTTTGCGATGTTTATAATTGCTGAGCACATAGTTAGTTTTAATATTTTTTATGTCAAAAGCAAACTTTATATCCTAAATGGCTGTTAATGTCAACATGCGTGTAGCAGTATAACAAACCAAAAAAAAAAAAAAAAAAAGAAAAGAATTTCAGATGTACAAGGGCAAACTTTTGTTTTAAACAACTGGATAACATGGTTTTAAAAAATATATTTTATAAACAGACGTTGTTTTTTTTTCAATTTTTATAGAGAATTTTAGCCATTAACATCTGTATTTTACTACTTTCTATTTTAATACAAAAAAATATAACACAATCAAAAACCACGTACAATTTACATTTAGCCGAAAAAGTCTACACACGATTTTCCAAAAATTCCTTTATTCAAACCATTTTTACACGTGAATCTTAGCCAATAAAATTTGTATTTTACAACTTTTTTTACCAAAAACTAAAGAGACAACAAAATCAACTGATTTTCTATAATGATTTCGCTGGAAGCATTTTAATGAGTGGCCCTACCAAATTAAGTTTATATTTTACTACTCTCTTTTATTATACAAAAAATAAAATGTAAAAGCAACAACAACCTTCAATTTACATTTATCCAAGAAATTCTATATATAATTTTTCCAAAAAAGACGAATATAGAAATTACCGATCAAACTATGATCACTTTATCCGATATCCTTAAAATAGGATTTGAGGAAAAAACTAACAGCAGGCCACACTTTTTCTAGTGAAATATATATTTCAATAAAGTGTTAACAGAAAAACGATAGTAAGGTATTCGGTATAAAGCAAAAGACTATAAAAAGTCTTTTTATAAAGTGAAAGCTTCTCTTAAGGTTGAATCAGATGTGTCAAATATTTCACTAAAAAATGCAATCACAGAATTTTGTAAGGAAGTTTTTGGTCTTTTTTCAAAAAAAGGTTATATATTAGTTTTTCTAAATTTTAAGGCGGCGTTTGTAATAATACTATTGCGAAGATGCTTTAGTTAGGTCATTAAAAGAAATAACAATATTTGTCATCAACAAAGTGAAAAGAAATGACCTATTGTGTCTGTTTACAAAACCAGAGGTTTCTGCAAAAATTTCTTGATCACAAAACAAAACTCACACAAAGCAAAGAAATAAACGCAACACGCAACACACAACCACACAAACACCTACATTGCATAACAACTAATAAAAATACACAACATGTATAATAAGTTCGATATAATAATTGAAGATTCTAGAGGCAAATAACAGTGCACACATCATGTGTCTAAATGATAATGGAAAATTCTACTAATATATGACAGGAAACTTCTAGTAAATTAGAGAATGCCTTAAAATAGGGTACATAAGTACCGCCATACGTGCTGACTCATTCTGATTGTTAACGTCATCTAGTGAAGATCTAGTAAACTTGCCATCGTGTATTTTTTTGTATTAATCGCGAATAAATAAATAACCGTCTAATTAAATTGTGTAATTTAACTAAAGTAGTAAAAGATGTGTGTATTTATTTTGCAATAAAAGAACTCAATAAAATAACGGTTTATAACTTTAAATAAACGTTACAATACTGTTACGTTTATCCCTTTTTTGGATAAACGTACGGATTCTTTTGATTGCAAATACCACTGTGGCACATTATAAATTCGGTATTTTTTTAACTTTTTATGGCTCTATATTGGCTACATACTTGATCCTGATCCTACCCGCCATCTACGTTACACTACTGTGTTACTCCGGCGAGACATGAATTACTCGATGCCTTGTTTAGTAACCTCAACCATACACACAGATCTCTCCACCTTGCTTTACACATGAGTCAGTCATCCCTACTAATCCAATAGCCACAACTTAACATCTGCCGTACACTGTAATAATTTACTTACTTCCTTCTGCTAGAACTCTTCTCTTTTTTATAAAAGTCGTCTTGACAACTATCTACTACTGCTTTTATTAAACAGATGACTTCACTAATTTATCTGAGCCATGGGCTTCACACAATAGTTGTCTTTCTCTTTCCGGGAGTTTTGTACTGAGGTTTCTTAATTTTAAATTGCGTTACACAATTATTATTCCTTTCTCTGTAGTCATGTCTGAAGATGGGCTCGAACTCTCGATCTTCTGTTTTACAGCACGCACCTCTACCAACGCAGCTATTGAGGTTGATCAACTTGTATTAGCTAATTGTCGTATTATTCAATACACACACAGAATGGTGGTAGAAGTAACTTTTTCATCTTCTGCTTTCTTACCACGTACATACGGACCACAACAACAGGCGTTGCCAGATCTTATGTTCGTAACAATACGTATCTGTTAAGGTTTAATATTTGACATGTGTTCCCGTGCCTTTAGTTGCTATGGCAGCAATTTTTGATTGCCTCATATCCGCACGTGCATATATATATTTATTAAAAAAACAACTACAGAAAGTTGCCAGATCTTTTCGTATTATAATCATGTAGACATTTTACTACTATGGCTACCTTTTTTTATAGATATTAACTCAAACGAGAGATCTTCTGAGTACTTTGAAGAAAGCATATGGAAGTTTTATGTAATGAGCCACTGATTCTTCAGCAGATTATTCAACCAGAAATAATTTTATAAATCTATAATGTTTGTCATTGTCATGTAGAAGCATCAGAAATATAAAATTATTTGGGGATAACAATAGGAACAATTATTATATTTTTTGTTATCAATTTAAAACAAGTAAAAATGGGTTCGAATCGAGAGATTTGCATAACTTTTTCGGTATATCGAGAAAAACAGAAAAAGACAGTCCTTACGGTATTAGAAAGTTTTACTGAAGTAAAGTCAGATTTATAATTTATAGATTTAAAATTTGTATGAAGGTGATGGCTGAAGCATTCAGTAAAGGGGCACTTACGTAACGCAAGTAAAGGCACTTACGTAACGCAAGTTTAGGAGCTTACGTAACGATATCACCACAATATTTCAATTTTAGTGCTCATGATAAAGAAAGCTGCTAAGGTATTTAATGATGATTTTTATTATTTAAATTCTAAGATCAAAATTATACGCCACAGCAGAGAAAGAATCATTTCAAAATTGAAATGCGAGATTAAAAAAAAATTGTACTTGTCGATGCACTATTGTCCAACATGATTAACTTAAATATTTGTATAAATCAGGGTACGAAAATAAAGCAAACGAAACGAAACGTTTACTTTTGTATTGTTTTGTTATGAGTAAAACAAAACTTAATAGAAGAAATCAGATGGATTAGGACATTTTGTTTTTTATTGTTGTAACTACGCATTGCAGCCATTAGAGAACATAAAGAGAACAAACTTAAAAGGTTTTGAAAACAGAAGTTTGATTTACGTTTATTAATAACTTTGCTTGTTTTTATATAGAATGCATAGACGCTTACCAAACCAAAATAATGACCGTTCAAAAAGTATTTGTTTTAAATTTTCTTATATGAAAAATTAATAAAAACTTAAAAAGTTTATTTCTTTATATCGAAAGTATGCGATACATTTTATTTGTTTTCATTCACTTTTTCAAAACATAAATTGCTAATTAAATTAAATTTTAAAAAATTATTTGATTATTATTTAATAAAAAAGAGTTATAAATTCCTTAAATTTAATAATTTTAATATTGAGACTTGAATTTTCTCATTTATTTAAACACTCGAATCCAAATGCATGAAACTCTGTCTAAGTTTTAAATACAAAAGGTTTTTCGAAGAGGTGTAAATAACTTTCTTTATTGCTTTAAGGAATTAGCATATTTATGTGAGTGTATTTTAACTTGAAAAGGTTTTAAAATGTTAAATTTATATATTCGTGTGGCCGTGTGTATTTTACTATGTAAATATATACAATTTACACACAAATACATTTTTCATATGTGATCATGCAAATAACATCCTGTTTTGGGAAATAAACTAAAACTAGTACATGTGTAGGTATAAAAAATATTTTTGAATATTAAATGTTGCTGGTTGTTTTCATTGAAATGTACAGATGTGTAAAATATTTAGATTTATGTATATTTTATTCATTCAGAAGAATTTCGTTTTTAATTCCAATACTAGCCAAAATACGATTAATGTTTTATGTAGTTGTATTTTTTTCTTTTACAATTTTTACCTTTTCTGTTATTTACTTTAATTCCTTTAGTGTGAGTTTTTTTGTTTTGTTTCCTTTTTATTTAAAGCACTTGCTTTAACACTTCTGGTGTTTACGATGTTTTCTTTTGAAAACAATAAAATACAAAAGGTTGAATTTTATGTATTTTTTATTGGGGTTTTCTATTTTATTTCTACAGTGAATGAGGCAACGTTGACCCTTTTATGTTAATTTGAATTTTAGTTAAAATAATGTAGTTTTTTTATTATACTAATTAAAGAAAAGCTATTCGAAATAATCAACAGCAATAATGGTATAACTCACTAAGGGTTTCTTTAGTGCTTGTATTAATCTACAAGACCCTATCGCCATGTAGGAAAAGTTATTCATACAACTAACTGTACCAGCTTCAAATTATTGCGTCTACTTAGCATGCAGCCGGAGTTGTAGAATCGTTCAACACTATCCTGTTGTAAAAAAAATTAATATCTTTTATTCTAACATTGTGTAAGTTTCACTTCTCTTAAAAGATGTAAAGACAATGTCGCTATAAAAATTATTTAGCGTTTAAAGCAAAAGGGATTTGCGAAAATGAAAAAATTTCAGGTAAATAGGACCTGTAAATCGTTTTGCAAAATTGAAAAAATAATTAAATGAAAAATTAAATTTATACCTGTGTGTGTCTAATATTAATATGGGGTAATAGAAATATATTATGTAAATAAATTTTAGGAACTCTCTATATTAAGTTATTCAAATGCTAAAGCTTTGTACTAACAAGTCAGAGTACCATTATCGGCTGTGCCGAATCTTATATACCCCTCACCAAACTAATTTTGTGATTCTCTTTGATATAATAAAGATATTTGGGTTAAGCTTAAGTTGTTTTTTTTTTTTTGAAAAGACGAACTTCTGTTAAAAGGAGTAATCTAAAGTTGTCGGATATTTAGTTGTCAGCTTCAGTTTTAAAATAATAAATTGCTCTTTAGTGCAAATAAATTTTCCTTTGTTGCGAAAGTGGGGTTTTTTTAAATTTTTAAAACTGTTGATAGTTCTGAATTATTTTTTCTGAAGTTCCGGGCTTGAATTTTTTTTTTCTTAAACATTTTTTTTAGCAAACTTTTATATTTTTGGTGAAACGTTGGCGAAAAGGTAAAATTTTATTGAAATTTAGGTGGGTCACTGGTATTCCCATCACATGGTAATCTATATATTTTTCTGAAATTTGTTTTTCAACACAACAAAAAAAAAAAAAAAAAAAAAATAACAGCAATAAAAGACAAGAATAGCACAATTAACTCATCTCCACAATTTTTGAACCGATGAAACTATATCTTAGAAAATGGCTGTCATTTCAACCCAATTAAAGATAGAGAGACTGACGTACGTAGCTAAATTGATCCTCCTATTCATAAAAATCAATTGCTACAACTTTTGAAGCTTTACAATTATGTTTTTGCGAAGGAATTATTTTTTTTTTAATATTTTTAAAAGCTTTCTTTCAGGTCAGTATTGCAAAAAAAAAGAGAACCAAGAAGCTGCCAAATGAAAAAATATCTTGCGAGCTTTTTATGTTGTGACAACGATTAGCGTTTTTTTAAAGAATTCTTAACTTTATATAAAAAATTTGCATCATATGTATTTATGTATTTATTTTACAGTTTAATAGCTCTGTATGTATCCTTGATTGCCTAATAGGTTTGATTCTCCGAGATCGAAGGGGTTTGTCGCAGTTGTAGGATTTGTTAAAAAAAGCCTGAATTTAGCATACAATTTGTATTGTATGTATCACATGCTACATTTTTTTAAACGTATTTAACTTAACGTATTTATCTTCACATACATTTTAAAAATTAATTTTTTAAACGAGTCACTTCCTTTAAATTAACGCGTGTAGGAAGTGTTAAGGAGGCATTATTTAACAATCATTTGTTAAATACAAATATTTTCTAAATTCTAATTTACGGTAACAAAAATATTTGTAGAAAAAAAAAAAACAAAACATATCACACTCGTTTTTTGTTTTGTTGCATAATTTAAACAACAGATGTCAAAAATATAATTTTTGGTTTGTTGTGTGGTTTTTGTCGACTTGAAATATTTAAAAATAAAAAAATATGATTTTCAGTCAAAAAATTTTTTAAACTAACTAATTCATTTCATGTGATTTTAATTTTGAAAAGTAGTTTTGAAAATTATTTATTAACGGACAATTTTTAAACTACAATAAAAAAACGTTTTTGATATGAAAGAAGTTTTTTATTTTAATTTGAATTTATATTACTTTTTAAGGATCATTAGTATAGGTACAAGCAAAGTTTTGAGAACTATTAATTCAAGAAGATAACATGCACGCCCTTACAATCATAAATAATTACACAAACCACACTTTAACCGAAATGTTTTTAAAATATGAAAAGTTTGGTTCTTAGGCTTTTTTGAAACCAAAAGTTCTCCGATTAGACTCTGCTAAAAATGTCAGAAAATCTCGACATTAAAGCTTTTTCCTAGTTCGATATCACAATGCTATAGGTTAGTATGCCAATAAATATTAATCCGGTAGAGCAATAATCTCAATATAATTTTGCTGAATTTCTACTTAATTTTTAACACAAATGGACCAAGAAATGTAACTAAGTGGGTTGTGGCAACACAGCCGCCTGTCTAACTCACTTAAATGTTCATATAAAGCAAATTTTAATACCAACATTTAACGATATTTTTTCTCAATATTCTATTTAAACCTTTTCTAAGTATTTTATATCTCCATAAACCAAAAAAACTGTTATAAAATAATCAATTAACGAAATATTTATAACGCTTCTTGTTACAGATTAAAATTAAAATTACAAAAATAAATTTTAAAAACCAAGTAAAAGTAGAATTTTAAAACAAGCTCATGCCTAGAAAAAAAGAAAAAATATTTTAAGTACTTAAATAAAATGTATCAATATTTAAAGATTTTTTGATTCGAACAAAGCCAGAAAAAATTAAAGAAGAGAAATACAATTTAGCAATTACTAATTTAACCAACAGAGCATTAAAAACATGTGTCGAATAATTTGGCTTAAATTTTTTTAATTAAAATATTTATACACCAATAGACTTTGAAAATGTCTTTGGGACAAATAATTTGCATCAATTTAGTTGTTTGTGTGTACATATTTTTTTTTGTTTCTTTCATAAATGCAAATAGATATAGGATTTTCCGCTAGAACTGTTTATGCGACAAAAGCAGAGGCATAACATTTTTATTAATTTTGCATGCCGTTTGATGCCTTTGAACAAAATATATAAATTTAAAAATATAAAAAATGTAATAAATATATATATGAAAACTAAATATCCTTTAAATATAAATATTTCAAAATATTCTCATGAAATATTTTATTAAAACTACTGTATGAAATGTATTACCGCGAGGAAAGCATATCCATATGGCAATTTCGTTACTGCTTATATAGCTTATCATTGGATTTTAACCAAAATTTGTAAAGAAAATGTAAGAGTCTTGTATCAAAAGCCAAATTGATTATATGAGAAGTACACTGAATCAATAACGCAGAAATACAATAAAAACTTTTTATAAAAACACAGTAACCCTTAAGTAAATATTTTTAGTTTTTCTTTCATTTTTCTATAAAAGGGACCATATTATTTATTTCATGAGAGTATCATAAAATATTTATATTTGAAGGAATCAAGCACAATTAAAGTAAATTAATATATTAAATATAAAAAAAATTATAAATATGGAGAGAAAGCGAATATAAAAATTTATGTATCGGCTTTAATAAATGATGATCATAAGGTCACAGCTTAACACAAATTAACATTCTTTTCTTCCTACCGTCCGAATTAGAAAACTCTTTACATATTGCTCAACCTGCTTAACAACAAAATTAATTACAGCAAGTGACAAAGATGAATACCTACATAAAATGTGACGGAGGAAAATAAAAAAAATTTCAAATTGAATATTTATTGTTATTTTGATATACGAGTGCTTAGATTTATATAAATGCTAAATTGTAGTTCAGATTTTAAGTAGCAAAATAATATGATGCAAAAATACATAAACGAACATATAAAAATTTTTCCATACCTCAAATTTCTACTTCTAAAAAAATCGAACAGTATTAATGATGCACCGTAAAATTTCGTAAATATGTAAACGGTACGATGCTAGCAGCAGAGGTGTAGGTAACCCCGGATATGAAAATATCCGAAGGCTTAAAATTTTTTGTTTTTAATTAGATTTACGCTTTAAACCAATGTGTGGAGATAAATACGTTGAAAAAGAAAAACGTTTTATAAAAATATAGCATGGGATAAAGTTTTTCGCCATATAAATTGAACAAATTGTTTCGAAAATTGCAAACTTTTTTTGTAGGAAATGCGTTTACTATGACTAAGCCAGTCTATTTTGCAGAACTCATGCCTAAGAAAAAAAATTATCGCATGCTATATTTATATAAAATGGTAACCTTGAGTTACATAGTTAATATCGTCCATTTAACCAACTAATCATTAATAATTTTAAATTAATTTAAAAATTGAAACAAAGTCAAAAAGTAAATTTTTTTATGATTTATAATAATCCACGTTTCAATCCCTGGTAGGGAAAAAGTTAAAAAATAATATTAAATGTTTGTTTTATTATTTTAAAATATTTTTAACGGGTCCAATCAGTTAGAAACTTTTGCCTTATTTTCAAATTATTTAATTTATGCCACACTGTGCGCAACATGTTTTATTAGTAACGTAAATAGTGCAACAGTATTTTAAGAATGACAGACAGGCAGATAAAAAAATATACGTTCAAGTTGCTCTATATAAATGTATGGATGGCTGATAATAAAAGAAAAAAAGTAAAATTAACACAACACAAGATTTTTGTAATTTTGTAACAAAATTTTAAACAAAATATAAAATATGTATAATAAATCTGTACACAAAAGATATATAAAAAAATATTATTATTGAGTAGAAACTTATATTTTCTAAAATACTAAGACATCAAATGACATTCGTTAGTTCGTTTCTTTTCAATGATGCAACTATTTTTTGCCCTCAACAGATTGAAAAAGTTTTTCATTGTTTAAACTTTCAAAATAAAGCGAAGAAAATGTTCGTTATATTGTGAGTTCGATTTAGTTAATTACGTTTGTCGATAAGTATTACAAAGTTAGCTTGACTTTATAAAAATTTTCTGTGAAATTGTGATGCTCGTTATAGAAGAAATTTCACTGCAAAAGAAAGTTTCATTACTTCTATTAATTTTTCATGACAAATTATGTATATAAAACAACAGTGTATAGAAAACGTATTTTTTTCAATAAGAATGTTTTATATTTTCTTAAAAAGATTAATTTGAAAATGTATCAAAAGAAATTAAATTAAAGAATGTTGTGATACAATTTTATTCAATATTTTTTATATTGGGCATTCAATTAAATTTTGTAATAAAATTTTATAACAACAACATAATTTATTTGTTTGAGGGAAGCTTGTATCAATGCGTATATTATTTGTCATTAAAAAGCTTTGCCCAAAAACATAGTTCATTAAGTGAAAAAATTTTATTAGGAAATCTTTACCCAAAAACACTTTACATTAAATGAAGAAATTTCATTAACAAAATGTTGCACATAACGAGTTTAGACAATTGTACTACCGTGTCTTTGCTAGCACATACATAATGCGTTTTTAGAAAATCTTTATAGCCTTTTAATGTTATTGTAGCAAAATTTCGAGGGTATAGAGAGCCAGGCTATTTTATTGAGCATCGTATAACGCGCTCAATATTTTCTCTTTTGTGCAACATTTTCATAAACATTCGACTTTTCGGACGACCTTACGCTCCCTATCTTTGGCTAAATATAACGGCTCCGCAGCAAATTGTCGAAAATAATCAGAAAGCTTAAGAAATTCCTGGTTCCTGTATGACGCAATGGATTTAAAAGGCGTTATTATGGACCAACCTAATCTAAAGTACTCCTAATCGTAGGCGGTCGATACGTGAAAATATCTCTCTTTTCTAAACAAAGCAAAAAGAGTGGCAAATTTCGAATTTACGTTTGAGGTGAGGTCAACTCGACAAACTAGAGCGTAGGGGATGATGATTCCTTTCATGAGCTATTTCTTGTAAAAATATCGAAGGGTGACAGAAGAAAAAGTATCGTAATATTGGAAAGTATAATTAACATCTTTGTGGACAAACTTTATTTTAGCAACGAAAAGGGAATTTAATTAATGATCTTACCTAGTTTTCCCATTACATATATGGTAAGCCAAGCGATAAAATTCTGTAAATGAATGTTTTCTCTTTTTCTTCAGGCAACTTGATTAAAACAAAACACGGGCGTAAAAAAACGAAACGAAAGAAAATCAATATCACAACAGAAAAAAAAAACGGCACAGATTAGGAACAGTCAGTACTACACTATATCTGTGATTCAACAAAGTTTCAAGTTTTAATATTGGGATAGCCAATTTCTTTGTAAGTCTTGACTGTCTTTTTTCTTGCAAGTCTAACGGGCCACAAGAATTGATGAGGAATAAATGAACTACAAGGCCTGCCTACTGCTTACAGCCTGTCACATTCAGAGAGGGCGTATTTATGAAAATTTTCTTAAAGAGTTTTATTCTCTTTAATTCAATTGAATTCAATTATTTGTTTAATAAAAATATGTAACTAAATCATTTAGTTACTTAACTAGAAAGTAATATATACATTTTTTAATTAAATGATCAATTTAATCAATTCAGAATTTAATTAAATTTTAATCTGGTAAAAAATAAACCCCATAATACTTGCAACAATTTTTTCTGTATTCATACAAAAAGATAAACACATTAAGTGCTCTAAAAATATTTTCCTCATGTGTTTTAAAAAATTGTCGCTTTAATAAAATTAATTTGAGTCACAATAAAAATCAATTATTTTGATGAACGTTTCATTAAGATCCCAGAAAAATGTAAGCTGCATGTAAACAGTCTGTACCAATAATTTGCTAACTGGAGGCCTAATTTTTTTTAAATAGACTTCTGCTTTAAAACGCTACTTTAAGAAGAAATTAATTTTAGAAAATTTTTCGCAATACTCATCTTCGTATAGAAAGATTGGGGTCTTAAAACTTTTAGCAGTAACCGTCACAACTTTTGTTATTAAGGCACATGAATCAAATAAAAAAATTAATGATCGCTCTTCGTAGTTGTTGAATGAATAAAACAACTGAGCTATGTGTTCCGAACCATTCACTGGGAGCTTTCAGTTCCGTAGTTCAATCTTCTTTTTCGATCATTTTTCATACATTTTTATTTTGAACAAATAGTCTGCGTTTTAGGTCACAGATTTCTATGATTCCAATTTTTTAAAGAAAAATATGTACAATGAACAAACGAGTTTTATTCCTATATTTGCACAAAATTGGCGATTTAGGATGAGTTTAGAGCGGGCTTTATTTTTGTAAAAAAAAGGAAATAACTTTTTACGAAATTTTTATAATTTTTTTTAAATTGTGATCTGAGAGGATTTTAATTCGAGAAGAAAGATAAAGATCCAATAAGAAATCTTTGACGTAAATCCCATCGTATGCACAGTTTTGTAATAATGCTTTTGCAAAAATTGCATGGTGTTGCCGTTATTGCGCTTTTTTTCCTAATCTGACCAAATCTGACTGATCTGATCTCTGATTTTTGGCATGTATTTATAGATATTTGCTTAGAGAAGATAAAAACGCAACTTAAAGAATATTTTTTAATAAAATCTTTTTTAGTTATCACGCCATTGCATAAAATTTTTCCACAAAAATTTAAAGATTAAGGAATTAAAAAAAACAGTTTCAGCACAGTTTGCAAAGGATTCATATGTATACGAACTTTCGGCATTTCTTTTTATTTTGCTTTTAAGTATGTGACTAAATTTTTTTCAACGCAATGATCGGTATTTCAATTAACAGTGACGTTTAACTAACTACCACTTTGATGGTGGACTTATTTATAAATATCATATTTTAATTTTGGCTATGCCAAATCTTATGTACCTTTCACAATACTAGTACACCTAATTTAGTTGAGTAACTACAAAAAAAAAAAAAAACAACATTGACAGACAACTAAAAAATAAAAATGAAGCATTATATATATAATTAACATAAGATGTCATCGGCTCTTAATGGGTTAAGCATTTTTAGAAAACAGTTTAGTATTTTCTACGATATCTTAAAAACATGGTGCACAATCGTGCATTTCTATAAAAAGTTAAGATGCAAATGACTTGAAAGATATGGGAGAGCAACAATTTTTTCACTTTATGTTATTTTTTTACTTTTTCAATTTTTATCGCCCCCAAATGTTTTTGATTTTTTTGATGAGAGTTGCTTCACTAAACTAGATTTGTTCCAAATGACCATGCCAAAATAAGAGGCAGGCGTGGTGTTTTGCCTGCTGCCTTGAAGGACATGGACCGATCTTGCCGATTTTCAATAACAAAGTTTTCGAAACTAAATCTGAAGAATTGGCATATATTTCTAGTTTATTGTATGCTTTCGTGAAGTTTATTTCAACACAAACGCGGACAAACAGACGGACAGTTGGATATCGCTCAATTGACTTTGCTATGTATAAGAACTCAGAATATATGTACCTTATGGGGTTGGAAATGAATATTGTAAAAGTTACAAATGGAATGACACACTTAGATGTACCCTTTTTCCATTTGTGGTGACAGGAATATAATAAACAGCAATTGACTGTGAACATTTAGGTAAAGGTAAAACAAAATCCTTAAAAAACAACAAAAGATTAAAATAAAATTATGAAATATAAAGAAGTTTGTAAACAGTTTTCATTTACTCTCTCTCTCTCCCTCTCTCTCAATCAATTCATATCATAGAGCTGTAATAGGATAATTTCTGTATATGAAATATTTTTACAACTTTAGTTTAAATATAGAGTACTTTTTTGTAAAAATAAGTAAAAGTCTGATAGTACTAAAACAGCACATATTATTTTTGTAGATCAAAAATTGTTATCTCTCTTTACAGAACCTGCAATAAATGTTTAAAAACACAAATTAACTAAATTTTAATTTCAAGAAAATATGAAATGATACGTTGAAATTAGAAATGAGTTGTGGGAACTGCTAGTTACAAATAAAAACCAAAGAAATATAAAGAAGAAAATATAATTTTTATTATTTTCTCTAAAAACCTGAAACATTAGGTTAAAGTTCTTTTCTTTATAAAAAAAGATAGAACAAAAGCTAGCAAATCTGTTAACGTCACTTTTATTATTATTTTTTTTTAGTTTACCAAATGACAAAGAAAAACTTTTTCCAAATATTGTGTATTAATTTCTTGTTTTGCTGTAGAAATAAAAGAAGAAACTTTATTGTATCATCATGTTGTTTTGTAAGTTTAAAAGTTTACAAGTATGTAATTTTTGTAAAGTATACGAAAGTGTTGCTTACTTAAATAAACATTTGTATTTTTGAAATTTAAGATTAACAACCTTTTCATGTATTTATTTATTTGCAGCTATATTTCAGCCGATCGTAAATATTGTAATGACTCAAACTAAATAACTCTTTATAAAAATTAACCAGAACATATAAATTTTGCTTAAAGTCTCTATGCTATCCACACATAATTCCCTTTGTTGTTGCATAATTAGTTTGTTTGAATTCTACTCATCATTCATTTGTATGTAAATAAAAATTAAAAAAAGTACAAAGCGTTACCAGATCGTTGCTTATTATAAATATCTTGACGTTTTTAATCGCCTAAATATACATATTGCATTTATATGTATTACAATAGGACTAAGCAAAAAGTGTCACAAAAAGATTTTGAGCGGCTTAAAAGTGTGTTAAAAGAGTGAGTAAAATGATAAAGAGCTAAATAGGTTATTTTGTTACTTTTGGCCATTTTATAAAATTTAAAGTAAAAATAAAAATTGAATTAAAGAATATCATTTTTAACATCCTACTCGTGTTCTGAAAATTGAACGAACAGCACTTTTTTAATTTAAAATAAATTTATTATATTTTAAATCGAGTGATTTACTAAACACCTAAATAATTACGATCATGAACTATGAATACTCGGCTGAGCAAAATATTTTTTGTACTGTATTTAAACTTTACCTTTTATTTCTTAGTTTGATATATTTTGCCGTATTTCAATGAACGACAGTGTATTTATATTTTTTCTTGTACACAAAACAACTAAAATTGCTTGTTTTCTCAAGTTATAAGAAATAAAAGTTATAAAAGGTATTTGATTGTATGTATGTGTTTATGTATGTACCTCCGTTTAACAACAATTGTGTTCGCTAGGCAAAGTGTAGATATGTCAATAAAGTGCAAGTATTATAAGTCTTTGTTTTATTTTTACATATTTTGTATTCCATGGGAAACTACAATCTGTAGCTAAAATTACCCTATCGTGTGTTAGTCTGATTGAGAATATCAAATATTTGAGTTTTTAGATCTCTATTTTAAGTTAAAGTAGTTTAAGAGAATGTTGTATTGTATTTATAATAACATTCACAGATTAACAAAGTAAATGTTCTATTTTCTTTAAAATCAAAGTACATAAAATCTTGAGAACTGAGAAAAATGGTGCTGGAATATTGGAAGGCAAACGGATGTTTCCTAGAAAGTACGAAGATGTTTTTTCCAAGACCAACAATTCAAACTATCGTCAGAAAGGCGAAGAGTTGAATATGGAAGAAGATTTAAGATTGATAACCATTAAGACTTCAGTTTGGAAAAATCACAGGAAATTGTGCTTCTGTGAACACCAATCCGTTTTCTTGTATCTTACATTGAATTCTTAGACTTCACTAACAAGCCAAATGAAAACCTAACTGTCCGAATAACGCCACTCATTTTTAATAGCGTTTTTGAAAATATAACCGGCTTACTGATCTCTACATTAAATATATATCAGCCTTAATTGCGCTGACCTGGTAAAAAAAAAGATAAAGCTGATCTTGACTATATCTATGATCTAAAATTTGTCAGCTTGACGAAAGGGGGACAACAATAAGTAATTTTATCCAAAATAGTTAATGCGTATTAAAAAATAATTGCACGTCAAAAGTCAGATGCTTTTCAGATATGGCCATGGGAATAATAGGAAAGTAGTGCGCCATTGTGAAGAGCTCTTTAAAGGTCATAGTGTGATTCAAGCCAATTAATTTTAGCAGCAAAGTCCGCACAAATTTTTTTATCATTCTGAAGTCATGGTTTTGTTCAAAAAGGTCACAATGCTCTGTTCAAAATAATGTGATTTATTACCAAGTCAAGATTTTTCCGAAACCTCTCTTTCAGCAGCAAGGGGCTATGAGAAACTTACCGGCCCTTAATTTGACGTTGTGAAATATGCACAATCGAAAATCTTATGTCATAGATCACAATCATGAAATATAATAATTGCTTTAATTACTTAAATTTTCAATAAAATATGTTTATCATTTAGATGAAAAACATGAGACGTAAAACTTACCAAATGAAAAATTTTATAATTTAAAACAGTCACACTTACCTGAAAATAAACAAAGTTGAAATTAAATTGTTTTATTTATTATTGTGTTAAGAAAAAAATTTGAACTGAAAATAACTAAAAAAAGGTTTAACCGCAATTTTGCGCTCTAAAAATTTTCCATGCTGAATTAAAAATGTAGACATTGATCTGGATTATCCTTTTATTTTTAGCCAGCACAAGAAGAAGGTATTTAAATAAAGTTACCTCTGATGTAAGAAACGAAAAACGCATAACAACATTGTGGATAATTCCAGCAGACTTCTACAAAATCAGTCTCTGCGCACTATCAGTAAAAAAAACTGTGTAAAGGTTTAAACGCTTAAAGATATTTTTGTTGTTGGTGTAATTGATTTCCTAAGTCTGTGCTGCTAAGCCGAATATTTAAAATACAAACGAATTAAACTGAGTAAATTTATTTTAAATGAAGAAAAATTAGAGTCATAAAGGAGGAGAAAAGTAGCACTTCTACAAAACTGTTGTTTGACATTATGCAAAAGATAATCATAGCGTATGCGCATTGAATGTGATGACTTCTGTAGAACCCGTTTGGTTGCGTCTAGGTAGCAACGCACTTTTAACTACGCATTTTTTGACGAGGATATAATACTTTTTAAATTAATTATTGATTCCCTAAAACAAAGGCTTAAAAAAAAAAACAAAACAAAAACAAAACTCCCAAATTTTATGATTTGCTATCGAAAATGTTCCCATAGAAATTTTTTATTTACTCCCAACAACTATTTTACAAAATTAATTCACAAAAATTGCTATTGGGAACAAGAAGTACAAATGTAAGTTGCTACATTTTCGTTTTTAAATGTCCAACTTTATTAAAGTTATTGTATTGAAAGAGTATTAATAAAGATCAAAATACTTGCTTGGTGGAAGCCATGTCCGCGTAGCCAGTATTTTGTAAGGGCTTTCAAAAAAAAAAAAAAATCGTTCCTACATAAATTTGATACTTACTATCGTTACATTAAGGCTATTGAAACCTTTTTTATTTTTAAATAAATTCCAGTTTTTTGACGGAGCGAAGATCCTAACATGTGTGCCGTCTATACAGCCTACCACCCCTGGTATTCTGTATTTTGTGTAAAACCCTTTTGAAATCTCTTTCTTTTCATCAAGAGATGGCCAAAAAATCCACTGGGGGCACAAAACTTTTTCTAATATCACTAAAACTTCTGCTAGCACTTCAGTAAATGTAGATTTGTCTGCCCACCCTCTTTTTGTAGCTGCCTTCCGCCAAAAATCTTAACGTGCTAGCCAATTTCCCTACGGTGGGTACCGCGAAAATTTTACCTCTAGGTGGCTAGTTTTCTTCCAACACGTTTAGTAGGAATTTAAAATCATCTTTGTTAAGTCTGTAATATTCCTGAAACCTGTCAAAAACATTTGATTTAGAGACAAAACACATTTAAATATTTTACCTTGTCTTTGTTAAAGATAGTGGATCTGATTCTGATGTCTTCGCTGCAATCGTTCCGTGGATTGATTTTCTTCTTCCAAATCAGGAAACGCAAATAAACATTATTCATTTTAAATTAAAACTTTTCTTTACAAAATAGACTTCTCTTTTATAAGCGCGCAAACTATTTATAAATCAAAACAAACAATTCAAAATAGAAATTGTTGCTACCATGATATTCACAATAGACTTTTTACTCCCGAAAAATTCGCGATACCAATTTGTTGGGGTTGGGAATACACGTTTACTCCCATACAATTTATTCCCATAACATTGGCGATAGGGGTGAATAAGTAACAAACATGAAGAAAAATTTTTCTATTCTGACTTCTATTGCTGTGAAAAACAAAATATAAAACAAAACTCTATGAAGACGACACAACACGTGAAACAGTAGACATTTAGGTGTTAGGGCTAGTATCCCGTTTGTCTGATTGTCAGGTTGCCTTCAAAACCAATTATTTCTGTCTGCGTATGAGTAATTTTAATATGACATAAATAAAACTCATACGTCAGAATGTACGTTTTATCACAGGTAATCATTTTGTTAGAAATTTGTGCAACAATGGTTTCAATCTCAATAAAGTTTGCTTTTTTTATGCTCATAGGTAGGAAAATAAATTTAAGGATTTACAGTCCGAGTTATTGGATATTTTTAATTAATCAACGTAATTTATGGGCCTTTTTATTTAGCTGAAAGCGGTCACTGCCTAGTGACTTAAAAGTGACTGTGACTAGTGTTCCGTAAAATAAGTGATGTCATTGCTTTTTATATCTCTGCTTGTAAAATAAGAAATTATCTTAAAATGTTCATTTTAAGGTTTCCACTTAAAGGACAAAAACTTAAAACAAAGTTTTTAAAAGAACGTAAGTCCTTTAAAGTAACCAAAAATATAACTAAAAGATTAGAAATACGATCTATTAAACTGTAATTAGCAGATATTTTAAACCAACTAGAGAAAATTTAAGCCCATTTGTCTGTCAGACTTAGTGCAGATTTACACTAAGCAATTTTTTGGTGTATTTTTGTTTTTAATTCTCTACTTCAATTTCAATATTCAATTCAATATTGCTTCACCAATAAACAAAAATTTCATGCAAGTTTTATGAAAAATGGCACAGTGTAAATGTCGTAATAGTTGGAAAAGAGCTGGTATAAAAATTTGGTCACGTCTGTCGGATCTGATGAAAACAAGGCAAGCACACAAAATCGATTGAAATTTGAAGAAGTTAAAAAAAATTCTATTGAAATGATTAATACGGAATTAAGACCATTCCGATTGGAATATATGACAAAACAAATAATAGGAACACCACAATTCGAATATGTCTTGAAATATAAATTGTTTTTAGTAAACAAAACTTGAAACAAGTTTTCTATTGTCCTTTTCCTTATCTTAACCAACGAAAAAAGTAAAAAGTAACATCTATCGCCCGCATAATAACAACAACAACTCAAATTCGACACTAAATAAAATACAGATAAAGACGTAATATTTAAATAATTCAAAAGAATAAAATATCTTAAACTATTATTTTCAAGTTGAAAAATTTTACCACAAAATGTAGTTTAACACAATCAAACATTTTTTGTCCTGAGTTGAGCTAACAATTGCATTTACTTTTGAAAATAAAATAAAAAGTTAAATTTTTAGTTATAAATGCAAAAACAAAGTTGGAATAATGACAACAATGGGAAATGGAAAAGGAAAATAAAATAAGAAAATAAAATAATAAAAAGACAAAAACATTACTTTGCATGAAACTTTGAAACAAAATTTTAAGCACAAAAGAAAAAATTATTAATTTGTAAACTTGCTATGAAACCAGATGGCTAAATTAAATGAATAAGAATTTTGTTACAAATTCTTGAGTGGATTTGAATTAGAGTATTAAATTAAATTTAAAACAAAGCAATATTTTTCTGTGGTTTCGCATAAGGAAATGTTTAATATCATTTTAAAACGTTTTTCATTTCTGTTGACAAAAGCTCGGCTTTTTTCAAGATATTTTCTTATAAAAGGCGGTTTACTGTACACCCTAGAAATCTTAAATTAAATAATCAAATTCGAGACTAAATCGAGCAAAAAAGCTACACATAAAGCCTTGTCACCAAGATCCCATCTTAAAGACATT
Source organism: Cistogaster globosa (assembly GCA_937654795.1). Lineage (NCBI taxonomy): Eukaryota > Metazoa > Arthropoda > Insecta > Diptera > Tachinidae > Cistogaster > Cistogaster globosa. The sequence continues at coordinate 59,613,188 of OW569403.1, read as the reverse complement.
CGATATCAAGTTAAGTATCTAATTTAATTTTATAAAAAAAAAAAACGAACTATAAGTAAGTTTTTAATGGATTCAATTAAATGTATAATTAGAAACTAAAAAACTTCTGTAGCTAAATAACAAATTGAAATAATTAGATATTTAATTAAATAAATAATTAAGTCAACAAATTTTCTTATCAGACCATATTTTCTGATAAAATCAAATACAACCTTTTACTGGAGCAACAACTTTTTTCTGTTTCTGATTCGCTAAAGACTTTTATTATGCAAAATAAAATGTGTTTAAATCAACGCATTTCTTGTCTGAAAGTTTAATTAGCATCGGCATTAACATTTAGAAAATATTTTTAAAATGTGGTCACAGCGCCTATTCCTGGACTGGTTCACGCGGCCTTGCAGGAAAGAGTCGAAAGGTGTTAAATCGCACAACGTTGAAGGCCAATTGATAGGTCCATTTCTTGTAATCAGCTTATAGCCATATTCTTATGATATCCGACGTTAATTTTGAAAAAAAAACAAGAAACAATGAGGCCACTAGCATGTAAACTGCTCTGTTGTGTATTGATTTTTTTTTTTTTTTGGTAATAAATTTTTTAAGCCAAAAATGATCCTCATTGATAAACTTAATTTTACGACAAAATAGTAATTCAGATTTAAACTTGTGGCTTTAATTCTTGCATTAGTTAGATCTTATCTAGGTTGTGAACATTATTTTGCTTGGAATGAAAACTTTCATTCCATCTAAGAATGAATTCTTGGTTAAATCAGACGTGCAAAAATGCAGTCAGATCTAGAGAGGAAGCATTCAGTATATGGCGGTGTAACAAAAACGCCGTAACTGATTTGCTACGCAAAAAGGCGAGATATTCGTGTGCCAAAGTACTACGGCGCGAAAAAGCTTTATACGAACAGCGGCTTCGTGCTAAAGTTCTTACTACTTCTCGGGGTAGCAAGAGCTTTTGGTCATTCGCTAAAAGAGTGAAGGATAATGCTAGTTCTTCAATTCCGCATCTTTTAAAGGATGATTAAATAATTAACGACCCGGTTGATAAAGCTAACGTCTTGGCTTAAATTTTTTAAGTAACTCCTACTTGCCGGAAAGCAATCAACCACTGCCCGCACTGGAAAGAGTATCAGTAACTATGCCAGATATATTCTTTTGAGAACGTGCAGTTAAAAAGGTTTTAACGGTTCTCAACATATACAAGTCCCCTGGTCCGGATGGAATTCTAGCACTGGTCTTGAAGCAGTGCTCTTCGACGTTAGCGCGTCCATTAGCAAAACTTTTCAACATTTTGTACCATGTTGGTGAGTTCCCATCATGTTGGAAGGTTGCTAATGTAACACCAATCCCCAAAAAGGGAGAGGCTATCAGCCCTGGAAATTACCGCCCATTCGCAATTTGCACTGCACTTTCCAAAGTAGTTGAAAGTATGCTTAATTTTCATCTTGTGAAATATCTGGAGTCCAACAGCTTACTTAGTGACTGGCAGTACAGCTTCCGTAGGGCACGCTCTACGGGTGACTTATTGGCCTTCCTTTCGGAAAAATGGTGTCAATTCATTCACCACTTCGGCGAAAGTAAGGTGGTGGCTTTAGATATATTCAGGGCGTTTGATAGAGTGTGCCATGGTGCACTCATATCAAAACTTATTGCTTTTGGTGTCGGTAATAGCTTTACTCGACTTATATCGAGCTTTCTCAGGGATCGCACTATACGAGTTGTTTTAGATGGGATCTCATCAAACGAGTTCAAGTTTAATTCAGGGGTACCGCAAGGTTCCGTCCTTTCCTCTACCCTATTTCTTATTTTTCTTAATGACCTTCTACGTCAGACTTCCAACCCTATCTAATCTTTTGCAGATGACGGTGGCATATGCCATTCATTTTCGTTTTGCAGTAGACCAAGCCTTCGGGAAATTGAGGTAATGAGAAAGCACATGGACGATACCTTTAATCGCGACCTTTTGGTAATTTTCGAATAGGGCCCGGCGAACAGGGTTCAGTTTAACGCTTATAAAACCCAGTGTTGTGTCCTTTCGCACAGGCGTACTGCTGAACATGCTACGTCATCTGTAATTATAGGTGATATATATATATTGAGGAATCACAAGCTCTCGATGTTCTTGGCATGAAAATTCAATGCGATGTTCGTTGGAACAAGCACATTTTTATGTTGCAAAAGAAGCATTCAAGTGCCTAGGTTTTCTGAAACGGTGTAAGAAATACTTTACTCCATCTGATCTCCTTACTATCTATATCACCTTTATCAGACCGAAAATGGAATACAACTCTCATGTACGGGCTGGAGATTCAAAGTCTATTTTGGAGTTACTCGACCGCGTACAGGAGAGAGCGAAGAAACTCATCGGTGACAGTACGGTATCCAGCTCTATTAACTCACTGGAGCATCGACGCAATGTGGGATGTGTTTCACTGTTTTATCGTTACTACAACGGAATGTGCTCTTATGAAATCAGGGAACTTGTTCCTGGAAACCGTAATTTCATACGCGCAACGCGATCTGCATCAAGAGCGCATTCCTTTGTGTTCGATTGGCCAGTGAATCGAACAACGCATTACAGAGAAAATTCGTTTTTTAGCCGAACAGTTCGAATGTGGAATAAACTCCCTGCAGAGGTCTTTCCTGCCACTTTCAATGTGCAAAGATTCAAATTAAATGTTCACAAGCACTACTCTCTCTATGCCCCAACCCACAACCTAATTTCCTAGTTTTGGCTCAATGCATTGCATAAGTAAGGGTCATGCCCTGAGTGCTGGTCCTAATTAAAAAAATCTTTGCGCATTAAATGCCACGTGGTGGATAAACAGTGCTTCAATTCCTGTGATCCATAACAAATAGATCATTTTTAATTTTCTTACACAATTTTCTTTACAGCAGCTCTTCAGTATGCAGAAGTCGTATATAAGTTGCGCGAATTAGTGACTGATTTCCAAACTTATGCTGGATAATTTGACTTTAATTTGATAATGATGAGTGTGCGTAGTATAGAATTATGTTTGGCAGTTAACCCGTTCTTAATTCTATCGGACCTTAAAAAATACCCTTAATATTTTTACAGCGCATGGCTAGAGTTAAGCGGGTTTCTTCAATTTATCTCATTTTCTGCCTTTGAAGACAGCTTCTTTTTATTCTTCTTTATCGTTTTTAAACACATTTTTTTTTTTAATTTTATTTCAAGATCCTTTTTAATGGACATAAAATAGTACATAAATTTAAATAAATTTTATTTTTGAAAATATAAAATGGCTGACAGATTTTTCCTTTATTTTTGATTTCATAACACTCTCAAGCGAGCAGAGTTAACCCTCCAGCATAATTTAAGCTTTTAGTAGTTTATTTAATTTTCACCCATGTTGTTTTAAAGAAATGCCCTTTTATAAACATTTAAGCCAACAACAGAACCACAGCAGTAATAATGACAATATTTTCATGTACAATTATGTGTTATGAATTTTTAACGACATGAAATTAACGTATAATTCTGTGTGTGTAAAATATTGTTCAACAATGATTCTACATAATGTTTGCTTGAAATATGAATTGTTAGAGAATAAAAGTTTATGATATATAAAAAATATAATATAAAAAATTATGGTTTAAATTTTATACAAACACTATGATATTCATGCAAACGCCTACAACAAACATGTGGCCTGTACAAGTGGTTGTCTATGCGTATGTAAAAAGTATAAATCATGTCAGAAAAAAAATTTAAATCTTAATGTCATTTATATATACGAGGTGCGCTAAAAAATGAATGAATGTTAAAACTTTTGTTTCTAAGATTTCTTAACTTGCTTAAGGCGAAAATATTTGTATGCATTAGCTTCAATTTTCGTTCTTGATCGCAGTACAAAAATAGAAACAAAACTATGTCTTGGTGTCGCTTATACAATGACTTTTTAATGTTTTTTCTTTAATTTGCTAAAAAGCAATTAAGAAAAATACTACACACTTTTACAGGTAAAATCATATTCGTTGAAGGTTTTTATACTTCAGAATTTATTCCTAAAATTTTTGTTGGATAGGAAAACGTTCGATATTAAGTGTACAGTGTATGAAAACAAATAAAACATTTCGTAAGCTTTTTACGAAGAGACAAATTAAAAGAAAAAGTTCAAACGGTTTGTAATTAAGTAATTAAGTCAAACAAATACATTTTGATGGGCAGGTAACAGAAGCGAAATAATTGGGTTTATAATAATATAAATCTGCTTTGATATACCAATGTGTAGTTCGTGTTTCCTTTGAAGCGCTTATGAACTCTCTACTATAACGAGCAGAAACATTTTTCTCAAAACGCTCCAATTTTGTTCTGTTTAATTTCTGTTTTGCCTGCGTGAATTTAATAAATAAAATGGACATTTTTTGCACACTAACAACAATAATACAAAGCGAAATGTCCTAATACTTCTCATTGTTTTAGGTTTACTTTTGGTTTTGGTCACTTCAAAGAAAAACAAAACAAAAGTTAACGTTTCGTTTTGTTAGTTTTCGAACCCTGATTTATTTAGTCATTTCACTTTATCTATAATTTGTAAGCCTAATTGGCTAATAAATTAATTGCAGGAATTCACACAATTATAAACTTAAAATTATTTTTAAATATTGAGTCATTTTTAAAAACTTAATGGAATATTTTTAACATACGTCGTATATATATTTCTTAAAGATATTAAATTTAAAAACGTTTCTTAAATTCTAGGAAACACATATGTAGAATATGTTATTGGATTTATATCATTTTACCATTACTATTTTTATTTTCCTTCAAGTCAAATAATTTTTTTTATTTACTAGTTTCGCTAGTCATGATGAAAAAATTAAAAATAGTATGCTGTCTAATCTCGTACACAGAAAGTGAGTTAAACTGTCACAAAATATTTAAAGCCAAAATTGACATACAATCTAAAATGAAAAAAATGACGAGTGTACAAATATTTCACACATCTAGAGTGGATTCAAAATGCTTCTTTACCATGACCGTATATAATTAAATGTCAATCATATCAAACACTTACAAATAGCTGAGTTATTTAAAAATCCTTACTCATTGTTCATTAATAAAATCGAATTTAATTTAAGGTAGATGACACAACTGTTGACTCTTTTAAGTTATTGATGGCACAAACAAATTAAAAATGGTCAGAATAAAAAAAAATTATTTATTAAAAAGAAAAAAACTCTGCATGTAGGCTTGATTAGAATTAATGTATTTTATATCCGACGTATATTTATTAACTAATGGACCAACAAAAGTGCACAAAGTTTTTAAAACAGTTTGGATGAAATAGTCGATACTTTCAAAATATTAAAAGGTACTTGGTTTATAATTCCTAAAATAATATTACCGTTTGTTAAGCGGAAGCCAAATCCAACAACGTGTTGGAGATTTAGAACATTGTGTAAAACTCTTTAAAGGACTTTAGTCTCCTTTTTACTGTTTAAATACCGAAGCAGTTGTCTTCAAATTTTTTAGCAGTTTTTGTTTTTTTGAAGCTTGTTTGCTTTTAGAGAGCGGAACTAAAATAATTTATATATCCGTCACTACGAAAATTGGAAAAAGGTTATCTCTAAGTTTGTCATTCCACTTGTAATTTCTATGATATACATTTCAAACCCCAAAAATTAAACATATTCTGACTTCTTATGCATAGAAAAGTCGATTGAGCGATCTCCGTCTATCCGTCAGTGTTAGTTTCAAAATAAAGTTTACCAAAACACTAGATCAGCTAGAAAAAAATCGATCGTACATAGTGTCGTTGTCCTTTGACGGTGCGGCAAAACACCACGCCCACCTTTAATTTTTCTACATCATTTGGAACAATGAAAAAACTCATAAAAAAAAAAAAAAAACAAATATATAGGGCAATAGAGAATTAAAAACTAAGAAAAAACATCAAGTGAGAATGTTGGCGATTGTGTATATTTTCTTATTACGGGCGTTTAAATTTTTCAAAATTTTTAACATATCAATATGGATATCATTTTGAAGCTTTTAAAGAGTTCTTTAAGGAAATACTAAAAATGCTTAAGCCGATGCCATTTTCATGTAAAAGTATATATTGTACTTATTTTTTAATTCTGTGCCACCCTAATATTTTTTTTTAGAGTTACTTCACTAAACTAGATTAGATAGTAAAGGGCATATAAGATTCAGTATAGCCGAATATAGAACACTTACTTGGTTTGTAATTGAATCAAATGATTTTCACTGTGAAATATACAGCTCTAAATATTCATATAAACAAAAATGTTATAACATTTGTATTAGAAAATGTTCAGCTTTTTAAATTCTTATTTAGCTTCAAATTAAAAGTTTTCATTATGAAAAGGGTGTTTTCAAAGTCTGATGGAATCTAGCAAAAGAAAACCTATCAAAAGAACTGTTATATTGCGCTGTCGTTTTTCATCATAAATACTCTCTAAACAGTGCAATGGCAGCAACAAGTAAATACTGCAGAGAATGTCGCTTTTGTAAACAAAGATGTCGAAAGTTGTATTCAGCGGTTAGGCTCATTTTAAACTTAACAGGCTTTTTAATAAAAAAAAAAAAATTGCGGCATATGGAATGGAACCAATCTGCAAGGCTCATATAGGCTTCATTACATCCATTACATCTAGACCTAGGGAGTTTGTTTTAAAATATTTATGACATTGACCTGGGCAAAACGCCGTTTCAACATAACATTAAGATCCATCAGAATTTATCGACAAAACAATTTGAGAAATAAACTTTACGTCTCGTGGTTACTTCCTGCGCTGAAAATTCATCAAAAATTAACACCTTGGGGACCAAGAATGCTAAAAAAATTGATTTAAAATTAGACGTCCAGAATGTGATTCGTCATCAACAACCATTGTGGCAATGTCATATATTGCTCCTTCTAGTAAAAAGTGTTGTATATTTTCAAATATTATTTATTAAATTCATTTGTTATTTGTCTTTCAAAATACATTCAATTTCGTCCTCATGAATTTAAGTCAAATATTAAGTATTTCTTCAACTATTTCAAACATAATAGACAGTTTCAATCATCTATTTGTCTATTATTATTTCCACTAAAAAAATTTGCTTTTTATTGTATAATATCTCCCCCACGTGTGTTCAAACTACATTCAATGGTCTTACAAATTGTATTAAAATTGACATTGACAAATAAAAAGCGAAAATGATTTTGTAATTTCCGTGTCAAAACGAAATAAAAACATAAATTAATGTTAGTTTAGACAAAAATTAAAAAAGAGGCAAGGGAAAATGTATTTACGTACAGACTACAATAGGGTGTTTTTTTTAAGAATTTTTTTTAGCAGCCGTATGTAAAATTGAAATGGCCAACCAGATAGACTAGAAATCTTTTTAATGTATCGTTAAAAATGCAATTGTTTGTAAGGTTTACTAGTCGGCAAAGCAATTGGTTTTATTTCGTGAGGTAAAATTATATTACAAAATTTTATCAAATTGGTACGAGCTCTAATGAAAGTTTAAAATTATGGCGAGTTTGTCTCGCCATTGGAACAAAGTAAGTGAAAATTATCGTTAGTATCCAGCAGTCTGTGCAGTGTATCTCTTGTCTACTGCTTAAAGTTTAGAAATTTTCCAACTTCTGTTAGATCGATAAATTTTGTGCCCTTGAAAAAATATTATTTTTGGGGGTTTTATAAAGAAACCAGTTGTAAAAAGTTAAATAACACTTGAGAAAAATTATAAAATTTAAATATTACGCTTTGCTTAGGAGACAAAAAAGACAGACAAGTTTAGTTTAAGGAAAAATTTGTGGATTTCTTGTTCAAAAAACATAATTAATTTATTTTTTTTTAAACATCAAATTTTTTATATAATTATAAATTTATGCTTTTATATTATTTTATTTTGACAGGTCAAAGGCTTTCACGTGATCAGTGGCTACGCAATCAATAATTACATAAAAATTTTGGAACCTCATGAACACCAGAGACCTGCATGATTACGATATGAACGGTAACATTTTGATTTTTAAGAAAGAGTATAGAAACTTTTGTTTACATATCCATGTTACTGCTTCAACTGTTGTTTGTTAAAATGATTCAGAAAAGCAATGACTGTTTTGAATACTTTAAGGCTTTTTTTCATTTACGAGAAAAGGAACGAAGTCGTTTTTTAAATTTCAATAGTAATATTTTTAAAAACACCTTTATCATTTCTTGAAGGACAAAATGTAAATATATTTGATTATTGGAGTTTAATCACGACACTACTAGAAGTGTTTTACAATAGTTTTTTTTTCTATCCACTTTAATTTTATTTAAATATCGTCCGGAAACTCTTATATTTTATTATTAGCATTGGTTATGTTAAGTTGTTAACAGAGCTCTGTTATCGTAAGAGAATAAGGCTAGGATTATAAATTTTAAAATTTAATTTCACACACAATAATATATTTACACATACATAGCTAATTGCTTTCTACTTTGTCAAAAAACCGAAAATTTTTTTTTCTCGTTTAATTCATAAAATTTTTTTGTAAAATAAGAACACATGTACATATGTATATCAAGGAATACTTGCAATTTCTTAGGCAAATAGACCATTTGTGACAGGTAATCAATCCAGTTAAAATATATTGTATTTTTTGAACAGTGCGTTAAGACATGGCTTTTTTTTTCAAACGCTGGGAATACAAAGCAATCAAACAACAGTAGGAAATTTTCAATGCCTTTTGCTGTTAGCATAAAAAACTAGAGTGTTTTAATAACAGTCAATTGTTAGAGAGTTAACACTGCAAACAATATCATCTGTACTCATTGATGTTAGGAAGCAGAAAAAGACACTGTAAATGTGAGTGGACAACAGCGATATCAGAATGAAGATTTTACTTTAATTTAAAGATTTTTTAATCGAAATAACATTTGAAGACCTTTTTCACAAAATTAAGATTTTCTTGAATAAGTTGTTTGACAACTAGACGTTTTCAAGGTACAGATATTTGTAAAAACTAAATCCTCTTTCCGATACAAAGTTTAATGCTACTGAGTTAAATGATTTGATTGAGAATTGTATTGGCTTTTACATTGAGGTGTGTAAACAAATAGCAAAACGATTTGACTTTAACGAAGCTTTCTTATATTGACCCTTAAAACGTCACAATAAAAAGTTTCTTCACTAGTAAATGTAATAAGACTTTTTTGAAATTATTATTGAAGACAGAGAGATACACAATTTAGATAAGGAATTTAGAGAACTCCGCAATATGTATTTAATAAATATTAAAATAATTTAGAAAATGTTACAGTAGAAGAGTTTCGGCACACAATGTCAAATATTTCTAGAGTGGATAGTGAGTTAATGTTTCAAACTTTATTGAAGTGTGCAATAAATTTGATATGTCTCCCTTGTGCATCTGTAAACGTTAAACAGATATTTTTTAAAGTAAAAACAATAAGAAATCTTGAAGAGTTTTTTGCCTAAATTAAGATTTTTTTTTTTCGATAAATAAGGATTTTTCTATGAAATTATTTTGCAGCACTGGTGCACAGCGAAAGTGAATCAACTCATGCAGTTCTCTGTTTAGTACTAATAAAAATGTTTTTCAATAATAATTTTGTACAGCGTATGAAAATAGCTCTGTTAGTTAGCTTCATTTTTGACAAGCCTGTTATACTTTACATACCTCACACTCAAAAACTGTTAAATTAACAAAATTTAGTTATTTTTACAGTACTTTGCAAAAATTTAAATAAAAAAATATATATTATAAAAAATATGTATAAATATAGAAAAATATAATAGCAATACATATCAAATTTAATATTTAACAATTTCTAAAATTAGGTCAAAATTGGACAGCTGCGATTTAACGGTCTCATAGCGACAAAAGCCACGGCACTGTAGAGGTAATATTCAAAATTTTTATTGGTTTTAAGTAATAGAATTTCTTCAAAATGTGAAATTATACATTTTTCCATATGAACATTTTTTAAATGTTCAAAATGGTTCAAAATGGAAAGATGCGGCTTTACTACCTAATTTGGTCGAAATCAATTGTATTGTAAATTTATTACAAGTCTTACAACGCCAGGTTAAACTAAATTAGACTAAAAAATAAAGAAGCCTTTAAATATTTTATGGGTTCTAGTTTAACACATTTTGCACTTAAACGATTAACGCTTATTGCAAAGACAGGCGTGAAATTAATTGAATTGGCAATTTCCTGCAATCCTTGAGTATCAATTACATAAAAACTTCATGCTGACAGAATGTACACACACACATGCTAACCAAAACATTTATTACTTTTACTTTTACTTTTTTTTTTTTTTTATTCAAAACATTAGTTTGCGGGTGACTGCAGAAATCGAATGACATTGTATTACGCTGCATTAGATTTTATGGTGTCATCGTCACATTAAAACAACACAAGTTTTACAATAGTTGCCTCACAGCATGTTTTAATTGGTTAACAGTAAGGCTATTTTCAATAGAGTTATAAATAATTATAAATGAAAATATTACAACATTAAGAGGAGTTTTGCTTATCTTTGCTTTTGGTGTTACATTAGTCCATGATAACTAATATAGTTGTGACCATGTTTACAGCTATGACGCACAAATTTCTTTTAAAAAAATTCTTACTTAAGTGTTTATAATAATTACTGTCTTTCAGTGTTGTTTGACCAGAGCAGTCTTATACTCACTTTAGTAAAAAAAATACAAAATGTAAAAATTTCTAGGATAATAATTACAGATATTCAAGACTTAATCCCAACTATCTCTCTAGTGGTTTTGATAAATCTCCAATGTGCAATTTGTAGGGAATTACAAAAACGTGTATTGTTTTAAAGTCAAAGATTTCAAACAAAAACACTAAACAAATGCTTCCAGAGCATGAATTTAGTCATGTTGTAATTATTATGTATTTGAAAACCAATAGTTTAATAAAATTGGATATATAATTAAAAAACAGAATAATCGTTATTACTTTCTTATGTCTTGATGTAGAAACCATTGTTGCTTTCGCGGGTGGTATTAATTAAATTGTTGAAATATTATCGCATCTTTATTCCCAACGACATTATTAAAATAAACTAGATTTATTTGTGACAATTTTTTATCTTAAAAAGGAACTTGCCTCAGCAAACTTAAGATCTGTAAATGAGTACTTTTTAAAATAGAAGTTTCGTTTGTTCGTTTCCGCGATTTTTAACACTAAATAACCGGTTTTCAACCAGGCAACAAACTCATTTGTATTTGGTAGAAGTTGAACGGTTACTTCTCATTATCTAGAAAAGTTTACAAATTTTTGCTTTAAAATTATTTAATGTTTTTTTTTCGTTCCGTGTTTGTTTTCGTTACAATGTCTATCTGTCTCTATGTACGTCCTCTATCTCTGGGACTGTAGCAGGTAGATACTTGAAATTTGTACAGAAGGTGTATTACCCCAGCACTTCTAATAAAAACAAATAAAAGCTAAAAGGTGCTCCTAAAATGACGTGATATTCACAAGAATTATTTATATATTAAACTGTGATAGCCAGGCAAATCACACAGTATCAGTAAAATTATGTGTGCTATAGCAACAAGAAGAAAAAATTAAACTTTAAATAAAAGGGTGCCCCAGTAGGAACTTGACTTCAAAGTACGTGGCCTTGCTTTCAAACCAAAATAGGCAGATATTTTAAGTTTAAAAATCTTTAGAGACATTATAAGGTTAAGTATCAAAAAGATGACTCAAATATAAAGGGTGTTTCTATAGTGACGGGGTTTTAACGAATATGACTTTGGCTTTTTTACTTTTTTGTACATTTGTTTCGCACAAACCTACAGTATACGAAAGAAAAACAAATGTACAGGACAAGAGTCAGACTTCGTCTAACCAATTTAATACTGATTAGTTGGTTAAATAGATGATGATTACACTATTCACAACCTAAGGTAGATTAATGCGAAGAATGCTGATGAAGGTTTTAGCGGTCCAGAAAATGCTGCTTTTCATTCTGCTAGTGTCTAATTTTTCTTGTTTTCTTTGGAAAACATCCGCATACATTTGTAAATCATTTTTCTTTTTAAAAGTTTTTAGAAATTAAATTTAATAATGAACCTAAGCCGAAAAACAGAAAGTTTTAATTCATTTATAATATCCACGGTTCAAATCCTGATTGGGATTAAATTAAAAAAATAAATTATTAATTGTTTTTTTTGTTTTTGTTTTGTTATTTTATTAAAGTTATTAATAATAAATTTTTACTGATGACTAAAAAAATTTTTAAGTATCAGTTGAAGTAAACTTCAGACAATATTTTACTTGTGATTAACGTGTGCAAGTGGGTATTTTTTATTGCCTAAATAAATTCGCTAAAATATATATTTGAAAAAAGGAAAAATTATTAAACGGTTATTGATGGCTACTGAAAAACTTTAGCCCAAGATTTTACTGATAATCAAATTCAACTCAGTAACCAGTAAAAAAAAAATACTGATTTTAGAAATAGACTGATTACTGCATTATTTTCACCATTCAGTAAAAATTAACTGGTAATGTAAGCTAACTTTCACTATCCTTAAAATTCATGGATTACCAAAATTTTGAATGCAGTATAAACAAATACAGAGTGCCCATGTATGTAAAGTACCAGTAGAAGTCTTAAAAAACATCCAGAGTTTTGAACTTTTTTTATTACTCGGAACTCGGGGAATATTTTCTATAAATATGTTCAAATAAAATTGTCATCCAAAGCCAAACTGGATAAAAGGTGCAGGAGATGTGAAAACAATTGGATGGGCATTCTCAAAAGGCTAAGTAAGACATTTTGCTAAATTTCTTTCCGTTCTTGGTCAAATTTTATAAAGTTATATTCTTTATTTATTGTTTTTTTTTCTGTTTTTATTTATTCTGATGTACAAAATGTTATACGAACTTTTATCTAATGTTTCCACTACATTTTTCTATGACACTTTAAGCTAACAGTTTTTACATTTTATTCTTTTATTTGTATTTCTTTTTAACACTGAGGCAATTTACAGAAGCCATAAAACAAGTTTTTTCATTAATATCATTAAGACTACAGCAAAATTTAAGTTAGCTACATCAGGGATGGAAAGTGGATAAGTATTTAAAATTTTTCTTTACAAAAATTTGTAAAAGAAATATGTCAAATTTTACAAACCAAACACGTTTTGTCGTTTAAAAAAATAAAAAGAATCTGAAAAACCATTTTGGATTATATTGAAGTTTCCATTATTTAAAAAAAATTTAGCTTTTTTTGCATGCAAATTCAAAAAGTTATAGTTAGGACTTCTGGTTTCTAAGCTTTAATTAGCCTTCTAAGTTTAAATTGTATAAGTTTTTGGCAGAAATTATCCACGGTGATTGATGGCGAAGAACTCGGAAGTCCTCCACCACTCCACCCGTGTTTTTGCATATAATTGATTGTGAAATTTCTTTAAGGGCGTACGTCTCTGGGGACAAAACTAGGCATATGTTTATGTTTCAATCAATTAAATTAGTAAAATAAGTCAAGAATAAAATATCCTCCATTTAATTATATACATAGTTTCATATCAGTGTTGCCAGATAATTTAGTGCAAAGCAGAGCATAAAAATCGGCAAAATGGGCATTTTAATATTTTAAACTAGTAAAAACTAAAGTAAAAATTAAATCAAAAAGCTCTCAATTTATCTTTTGATTTAGTAAATAGAAAATACCATTTTCTTTACATATAATCAAACTACAACAGAGTTATTGCTGGACATGAAATATTTTTTGAAAATTCTGATGTTGGTGTAAAAAGTATTAGATATTAAATCTAAAAATTTTTTTTTTTAAATTTTTGTCTCTCTGTTCGTCTGTCTGTGTTTGCATCAACTAAAAACTGCTGGATGGATTTGAATACAATTTTGTGTGAAGGTCCCTCAGAAACTTTGTTTAAATATAAAATACTTTTTATTTCACAAAAATATGTCATTTCCTAGAGACACTAAAGATAAAAATGTGAAAGCACCCTATTTTATAATGGTACTAAAACAGGTGTAAAAACATTTTTTTTTATAGAGGGAACATTTTTAACACTGTTTACAGAACTCTAAAACAAATGTTAAAAACATATTTATACAAAATACCTATTTTTGGAATTTTTGTCTTTCTGTCCGTCTGTCTATCTGCTACAATAGTACCATTCTGTCTACAGAACTCTAGAATAAATATTTAAAAATACATTTTTCTAGATTTAATTCTTAAGACAATTTGCAATGACAAGCCGACGAAGTCATGGGCACTACTTTTGAATAATAAAAAAAATTATTCAAGTTAAATATTACAAAATAAAATAATAAAATTCTCTTGCTAATTATTTTTAAATTTATATTTTTATTTGAAATATTTTAAAACTTTAAACATGGAGTAATCTTTCAACTCTCAGATTTACTTAACGATTTTTTTATTCAGATTTAGCTGGCTAAAAATTGTATCAATCTTCTTTTACATAAATATGCTTAAAATCAACAAATCCTAGATTGCATTTTCTTATATAAAAAATCACCAATTTTCTGATTAATTTACCATATGTGTTTCAGATGTAAAAAAAACTTTAAATGCAACCACCTCTCAGTAATTTTATTAAAAAAATAGCTCTTTTGACTGCAAAAAAATATTAAGAAAATACCAATTTTCCATGCCTGGACTAGATTATACAAAAACAACGAAGACACAGAAAAAATGTAAAAAATTGAAATATGTCAGCTGTGATAAAATCGATATTAAGTGAAAACGACAAAAAATTAAATTCGTTAGAATATAAAAAGAAGCAACAGCAAGCAATAAATGTTGGTAACAATAAACCAACATAAACTTATATTAGATGTTAGCAGGGAGAAAAATGTTGTCTTATTGTTTGTGACATAAATTTAACAGCCATAATTATTGTTACTTACAGAAATGTAAATTTGATATCCTCCAAAACTAAAAAAGTAAAGTGAAACAACGATCGATAATAAGAATAGAAAATTTCGATTATTTCAAAAGCCAGTTGTTAAAGTTGTTCTGAATTTCGAACACTTAAAAATTTTAAATGTCATCATTTTCATCGAACACAAGCCATTGAGATTAATTTGGGCTCCTTAAGTACCCAGTCCTTTACTCAACAGACGGCTTTTGAAGATAGGACTAAGACATAGCAAACGATAATCTTTTCAACCTTCATCTAATGTTTTGCAAATTTAACTACCTGAAAGGAGTCTATGAACGAGTTTGGTCTAGTCCACTGTTCCTTGATATCCTAGCCTTATGATCTAGAGATTAGGTTTGTACAGACATCTGACGTGTTGCGATACAATTCACAAGTAAAACAAGTTTTTCAGGACGTAATATTGGCAATTACTTTAATGAGCGCTGCAATGTTGCACTCAATAATGAACAATAAGTAGTCTCAACCGAAAAATCAATGCAAGATTTTAGATTAAAAAAATGAAAGAGTAAAACCTTCAATAATTTAACAACACTATGCAACCACTCTAAGGTTTGGTTACCTAATTTCCCTTTAAACAAAAAAAAAAAAAAAAAAAAAAATAAACTACATCAATTTCAGTTTCGTATTTTGTTCCAACTTGAAGCAGGGAAAAAAGAAAATTAAAATATTCAAATATAAAAATGCGTATATTTTATGTAGAAATACTCACTCAGTTTCATTATTTTCAAACACCAGTTCTCCTTGTAGAGGTTCAAAGTCTTTGCCACCTTTGGCCGTACCATCCTCCGTCCAATAGGGGACGATAACTCGACCACGCGCACCCGAATAACGTTGCACTTTCAGCTCATATGTACCAATCGATTCAACCAAATCATGATCCTTTTGGGTAAGAGCAAAAATGCCAGCATGATCGTCATCCAAAATCATAACTGTAGCCACTTTAGGAACGGACAAGATAGCCGGCTCCGAAGGATTGCTAAGGCGAACATAGAAATGTTCGTCCTGCTCAAACACATCGTCATCGATGACCTCAATTTTAAAACGTTGCTCATCGACACCAGGCGGAAAGGTGAGAACACCCTTTTTGCCTACATAATCGCTGCCAGCTTCGGCACTACCATCTTCAGTTTGATATTCAACCGTGGTATAACCAGAAAGATCGCCCCGTCGAACTACACGTATTTCGAATTCACCACAGCTTTCCATAACGGTGTAATGGCCGGGTTCAAAGAATATCTTAAGAGCAGCCTCTTCTTGATCGACACCAGTATCTACCCGCTGGAGTTGAGCTTTGACCTCGCTTAAATCGCTTTGGGCACGCTCTTGAATTTTGCGCATAATATTACCGCTGCCCATCATTTTACGTGTAGCTTGTATACGATAAAAGGCTCTGGACTTGGGACCACGGTTAATCATTTGTTCCTGGGCCATCATTTCTAATTGCTCCAGATCACTTTGTGGATATTTTTTACGCAGCTCCTTAAGCAAAGAAATGTATTCACGTCGGGCTTCCTCAAAGTCCTTCATTTCTTCGGTCTCCTCTAGCTGTTTGATTTCATCTTGTTGATTCATTTCGAGCGCAGCGTCACCCTCAGCGCTCACAATAACGCCACGCTTATTCATGCGATAATTCTTGTCCAAATATTTGTAGATCAATAGACGGCGATCAGCTATGTAGGCGGTCAGCACAGTGGCAGGAAAGAACATAAATGTCAGCAGTCCCTCCCAGACCTCAACGCGACCTGGAGAGATTCTGGCTAAAATCAAATAAAGCCATATATAGGCAAACACCGACCATGTAGCAGTAACAAAAAACACCCGTAAATGTTTAATTTTGCGTACCTCGCCATCAGGCACCACATAGACACACAACGCTATGATCACAAATAAGTTGTAGGCCGCCGATCCCACAATAGTGCCAGGGCCCAAGTCTCCCGCTTCAAAGTTTTTGGCAAACATTTCAATTACAGACAATAGAATTTCCGGTGCACTTGACCCCAGGGCCATGAGTGTCAAATTGGCCACCGTCTCGTTCCAGACTCGAACCACCACAATTTGTTTCTCGCCATTTTTCTTCTTGATCACCACCTCTTTTTCTTTTGACGTGATCACTTCGATTGCTGCCATAAAGCGATCGGATACAATTGAAACACCGATAAAAAGGTAGACCATAATGAAAAAATAAACTAAGCCTCGCGCAACCCGATCTCCAGTACTGACATTGGTCAGAGGCAACCACAACGGAACAACAAGACCTTCACTGCATTGAAGATTGCTGCCAGATGAAGTCTGCGCTAATGCTGAAGAGCTATTAGCTGGCGACGTGTCGATATGATCGTTCACCCTATCTTGAGGTTTTGCGCGTTTGCTTTCGCTACTGTTATCGTCCACGTCACCATCTGCAGATGCTGGCGGTGTTTCTCCATCGGCATCATCGGCGAGCGTTATTGTGCAAGACGCTAAGAGCACACAAAGTGCTACGACTATATGCAGGTGTGAAAATCTTTTACGTATTAAGCCCATCTTTAACTTCAATTTTTGTTTCTTTGATTCTCCCCTAAATTTTGTAGTCTTAATTGATGGTGGAGATGGTAAAGAAAACACTTTTTTCTTGTTTTTAAGCGTTTCTCTACACGAACTCAGCTGTTTGTTGAATTTTTAAATCAATTTATCGGTCTTAAATCACAAGATTGACCACAATGTTATTGTTGCAAATTGCAAGAAAAATTCAGAACGACGTCTAGACAACAATTTAAAAGTTTTTTATACAACAAGTGTGGACGGCTTAGAAAAAAGCTTTAAATCTATTTGGGCTTTTTGAGGAAACAGTAAACTAGTTCAGAATGGCTGGGAAAGATCGTTTGATTAAGGATTCGTTCGTTTGATTGGTTGAACACTCTTTTCAATTATTTGCAGTATCTCTTTTAATTTAGTAGTTTATAGTGATTTAGTCACGTCAGCGAAAGAGGAAAAGCGTGTATGGTAGGTGATCAATTTTAATAATCTCAATATTGTATGTGTTTTTTATATTTTAATGGTGGTGGTGGTAGTGTGGTTGTTTTTATTATTGTTTCTCTCCTACGATGGTGTATAATATCATTAAAGAGGCTTATAAATGGAAGAAAGCTTAAATGCTTTTTAATAAAGTCTCACAGCAGATAAAAAAGCTTGCAGCTAAATTGATTAATGAGTGGAAGAGAGCAGCTTAATTAAAGAGTAAGAGAGAGAGAGAGTGTGTGTGTGTGCTATGTTGGCGTAAAGTGCTTTTATTTCTTTTATCTTTTTGCGAATGACTTTTTTATTTGTATTTTTGGGGTTTCGAAATGCGTGCGCTATAAACTATTAAGCATTAAACTCATCACCCCTACATTTGTTTTGTGTTTTGCATTAATTAAAAGCTTTGTGTTTTTTTTTCCGCGTTATTATGTCTTCATTAATTGTTGTGTTTGACTTGCATTAATTTTATATATTTTTTTAATTGTTTATTGATTTGCATTTGTCCAAAGGTTAGAAGCCAATTTAAAATGTTTGGATTCTGTTTATTTTACTTATTTGTTTTTTTTTTTTTCTTTTTTTGACAGTTGTGTAGCGTTATTTCGGGTGCGATGTTTCTGGGTTGACTTTCTGAATTTATTTTTGGTTTTCTTTCGAATCAATTTAAGCCTTTTTTAGGCCATTTCTGATCATTTTTTAACTGTTGTTTGGCCTGCAAAGAAATAATAAAGTCAATTTTTAAAAAATATCGGTTTTATGAAATAAGTTTTGTTAAAATATAACCACACTTTTAACTTTTAAAGTATCACAAATTTAAGATAAAAATAGGTTTCATTCTTTTAGTTCAACTTTTAATTTGATCAATCATAAAAAAGGTTGCCACCATTTTGATTTTTTTTAAACAAAAAAATGGTGGAAGAATGTAAAAAAAGTGAGTGTAAACAGTTGAATCCTTAAAAATTAGCCGCTTTTATTCTTTTAAAATAACGTGAAGAGGAAAACACTTGCGCCCAGAAAGGCCGGATTTTAGCAATCAAAACGGAGGCAAAAAATCGAAAAATCTTTTAAGAGAAAGGAAAAAGAAGTTCCTTTTAAGAAGACCTCACTAAAAGAGAAGTATCATTTTTCGTATTTATAAAATTAAGTTTTTATTATTTAGTAAATAATAAAAACTTCTACAAAAATCGGAAATTTTTCACTTTACTTATTCAGAACTCTTATTGCATGTTTATCGGCAATGGTCATAAATTTCAATAAGATTCAATCAATTTTAAAGAAATAATTATTGTTTCAAACTTATTTTAATGTTTTTCAAGTATAAAGCAATAAAAAATCCCTTGAAGTAAGATTTATATAAAAGTTCTTATTCCTGTTTCGGTCATTTAAAATCAACCTTCAAAATAAAAGTAAATATAGAAATTTGGAACTTTTTCTTCTACTTTATACTGGTCTTAAGTCTATGGTAAATGGGGTTTTTAAATTTATATTGATTGTGTAATATAAACTTGATAAACTTAGAGGAACTCAAATCTTAAGTGCCCAAAAAACCGTTCTTACCCACGCTGTTAAAAATTCTAAGTACCATTTATTTTGGTTTTGCCATTTTTCGTTTTTTTCATGAAAATTATATTTTAGATGCATAAACCGAATTTTATTACCTTAACAGGGCTCTGTTATCTTCCTAACAGAGCTCTGTTAAATAGAAAGGTTTGTGGCAAGGCTTAAAATGTTAAAATTTTTCTACACGTTTTTTCCAACAAATACTTCAGGAGATATGAATTACTGTTGTTTATTTGTTTGCTTTTTAAACAACCCATCAACCACGGCAAATCAAAAATAATTTTTTTCGTTATAGTTAAGGCTCAGTTGTGATTTTAACCCATGACATTCTGTTTAACAAGCAAGTAGACATCTCTACCACAAATATGTGTGGTGTGTGTGTGTGCAGTAAAATAAAATAAAAGGAAAATTAGCCAACACATGTTGAACGATCACATGCGCTATGTTAGTAACGTTGACATTGTTTGTTAAACATTAGATAATAAGTTCAAATCCCAACAAAGATTTGACAATAATAATAAATAATTATCGTTAGGTAACCAGGGTGGATGAATCGCTGAGAAGGCGAATAAATGAAAAACAACAAATTAAACGTCTTGACAATAAAAGGAAAACAACAATCGGATAACTACAGTAGACCTAAAGCAACAGTGTGTTGTGGAAGTAGTGACTCATTTGGTTGAAGGCTCCATTCAGAAAACTGTAGTGCAAATGAAACCTGTTTTGCAGACGACAAGGATCTTGAATACATATCTAAACAAAAACCAGAAGAGAAAAATAAAAATTGATATGAACGTATTTAAAATCAAGAGAACGTCCACATTTGAAAAGTGGAATCACAATAGAATTTATGCAATTTTTAATTTCCCGAAGAGAATTAGTACATCAAAGTGTTAATTCACCACCTTCAGTAACAGTCCCATGTTAAAAAATTCAGTCGTTTTATGTTATGTGAATATTTTATAGGATGTTATTAATAGAATGACAGCTTATCGTTAGCAATTTAAAAAATAACATAAGCAAAGTGAACGTTAATTTTTGTGTTAAGTTTCCCCAAATTCATGTCCACCCATATGAAATTATCGCACATTAAGTGTGTTATTTTCTAATAAAATTTTTAAATTTTTCTATTGCACAGAAAAATACAAAACATGAGCCAAATATTATTTCGCTTTTATTGTATATTGAAATAGAAAGACAAGAAAATAAAAAGAAAAAGCATTATATTTTTAGAACAACCGACTATACTTCTGATAACAAGAAAATTTTTATATAAAATAGAATTGAAAAGAAAATTAGTTAAGAAAATAGACAGCTGTTAAGGTGTGTTCATGCAGGGGTTTGAATTGGTTGTGCGGGTTTATAACAACAACAAAAAAAAGTCAAACATAAATAAATTTTAAACGAATAAATATTGCAACCTTTTTATGTACGAGAACAAAAGTGTCTGTACAAATAAAAAAAAAAAATTAAATAAAATAAAAAAATGGGAGACAAAGGAAAAATAAATTTTTGTCTTTTTTTTTAAATGTTGTTGGTCAATAAATTGGATGACATTCAAAAACATGCCAATATATTCTTTCCTGATGTATTACAAACACGAGGTCTGAGTATCAAAACGTCATCAATAAGATAATTAAAAAAATTATAAATAAATACAAATTTAAATGCAATGCTAAAAATAAAAATACGAACAGAGCAAGAAACAAAAAAGAACTAGAAAAGCATTGCCAATTTAAGATAAATACGACAAGAAACGGCAAATACTTTTGAAGCAGTTAGCACTACAAAATCTAGCATCTAACATAATAGCACTTATTAAAAACTTCTCAGCATCTCTTTCACAATTTCCATCGTTCAACAATTCTAATTTCCTTGGTTTCTTGGAACTAAAATGAACAAGTTTTCAATTACCTTTGATTTCCATATCTGCATTATTTGCAGAAAATATTAAAGCAGACCAGTACCTTTATTAGTAATTTTAAATGAGTCCACATAACTATCGACTGCCTTTTATAAGCAGATTCATGCGTCATTGTGATATCCGCGCTACTGGCCGTTATTCTCATAATAGTACCAGCCACTGATCGACATTTAAACACGATTAAGGCACAGGCCAAAAAACTGTTTACATACACTGAACAAAATTTCATATAAACAAAAAATGTTAAGTTCAGAACAACAAGTAAGAGTGCTATATACGGCTTTGCCGAATCTCATTTACTCTTCAACGTACGTGTAGATCTAGTTTAGTGAAGTAACTCTATAAAAAAAAACAAATATTGGGGTGACAGAAAATTATAAAATATGAAAAAATTAAGTACTTTATAATATTTTACATAAAATGGCAGCGGCTCTTAATGGGTTAAGCATTTTTTTAATTTTAGAATTTCCTGAAAGATCTTTTATTTTTTAAATAATACCCAAATTGGATTCTTAAAAAATATGGTGCAAAACCGTACTTGTAATGTCAGCGGCTCTTAATGGGTTAAGCATTTTTTCATTTTAGAATTTCCTGAAAGATCTTTTATTTTTTAAATGATACCCAAATTGGATCCTTAAAAAATATGGTGCAAAACCGGCTCTTAAAGGACGAGGCATTTTTAAAAATTTTAGTATCTTTTAAATGATTTCTTGAAAAGTTTTTTAATTTTTTTTATTTAACTTAATTTACGTAGGGTTGGATAAATTTTGTAGAACTGAACTAAATTATTTTATTTTAAGGAAACACCGTATTAAAAAAAATTCTAAAGTTTAAATAAATTTTACTTACTTCAAGACAAAGAAATAATTTAAGGAGGGTTCAAAAAAAAAAAAATATAAAGTTTTATTATCACAATCTTACACGTTAAAGTTAGGAAAAAATTTAACAATTTTGTGCACATTTTTGTACTGTTTTTTAAATAACTTTTTTTTTTAATATAAAGCGAAAAAAAGAAAGCATGTCTAAAACAATGGCAGAAAGTCATTTAACTTTAACCACTTGATAGTAACTGCTAGTGAAATTGAAAAATAATTTTACCTTTTTAAGATTTTGGTGAAGCTTCTTATCTAATAAAGAAGTTTCAGTTTAATATCTAGGAAAATTTAAATAAAAACTAACTAAAGTGAGAACCATTAAACTTTTTATTTTATTCAATTAATCTAAATTTTCGTTATATTTACAGCCTATTCCGAGTTTTTTGTTTGAAATTGAAGAAATTTTCTAAAATAATTTTTTTATGGAAAACAACAATAGAATTAAACAAAAAGTTTGTTAGTTCAAAAGAAGTCTTCAATTCTACACTCCATTTTACCGTATTTAGGGAATTTTTAGTTCAGTGCATTTAACCCTTAGAGCTTTACGATTGTAAGGGACTTAGTTTAATAAAAAAATATATTTAGTCTTACAGAATTCTTTACACAAGTCATCATATATGAGATAATTTTCCGCATCTTGATCCAGTAGGTTTCATTTGCTGAGATCAAAGGTATTTGTTAAATAAGCCTGGAATTTCCAATACAATTTGCACTACATTTATGAGAAACATAATCAGTCTCCTAATCTTGACACACATACCAAAAAGGTGGTAGATGATTCCTTTTTTTCAGGGACATTCACTGTTCTATTCTTGACAGGAGAGATATTTTCTTTTACGAACATTAATGTTGAGCTTTAGCAAACACTTTAGTGTCATTTTTACATGCATTTTACCTCTGACTGAATAGTAGAATTCAATAAGCAATTTCTTTCATTGCAAATGCTTATATAGCAGCTTGTCTAATGCTTTTAGCGATCCAAACATCTTTACTGCCTTTCGAAATCAAGTGTCTGGCAGTTTACACAGTGATTGCAAAAGTAGATTTTTTTGTACAGTTCGTTCACATTACAAACGAAGGAAGCTTTATGTTTATGTTGTTGATGATTATTGTTTTTTTTATGCAATAAACTTTGGTGACAACTCAATAAATGATGGAGTTCTATATTTTTTTTTTTTTTTTTAAATGCAGGTTTGCTAATTGGTGAAATTGTGATTGTTGATGAATTAAAATTTTTTTTAATAAATATCGATTGGGAGTAAAGTTTCTGGATAATAGCTAGAAAAAAGCAGCTAAAACTTAGATACATATCGCTTTTATATGCCCTCAAGTAAATCTAAATGATGGTAAACATTTTTGCTCGTGTGAGTTCCTTGATTATTATAATTGCGAGTAATAATAGACTGCACCGATTGAGTAATCTAGAATCTTTTCTTTGGCAACGCTGAGCCAAATAAAAACTAAATTGCTATTAAAAAACATAAAAGAAAATTGCCAAACATAATGTAATGTAAAATTAAAACAAAAAGTGAGCTAAAAATAGATTTGCAAATACAAATCAATTTAGCAAAGTTATTTATAATTTCTAGTTGCTATTTTTATGTACAGTAATATTTTTATGGATTAAATTTGAAATTAATCTAGTGGTGATAGCTTAAGCAGTATTAATCTGAACTACGACGATATTTTTATTTCATAATTTTTATTTTAAATGAATTAAAGCTTTACTTTTTCGTTTTTTTTAATAAAAAAAAATAAAATAAAAGTATGAAAGATTAAAAAAAAAGTTGCATTTGTGGCTATACCGATGGTTGGTACAAAAGCAAATACAATTGTATAAGACGAGTTTCAGAGAGAACAACAAAGAAATGCTTTGAGTTGTGTGTTGACTACGTCTAACCAAATGAATACTGATTGGTAGAAAAATGCGAAAAATGCTGATAAAGGATGTAGCGATCCAGAAAATGCAGAATGCATTTCATTCTGCTAGTATCTAGTTTTTCCTGTTTTATTTAGAAAACGCTTCGTACATTTGTGAATAAATTTTCTTTCTAAAAATTTTTAGGAAATAAAATTTTAATTCATTTATGATATCCACGGTTCAAATCATGGTGGGAAAAAAAATTAAATATTTTATTCAGAAATTAATGAAATTATTTTTATATGAAAAAACAAATAGAAAATAATTTATGGCTATTGTGTTGACCTATATTAGGCAGTGTGATTATTTCATCAGAAAATTATAACCAACAAAGAGTGGTACAAGCCCTTTAATTTAACAGAGCTAAGATAACAGAGATTTGTTAAAGGTATACAAATTCGATTTATGCATCCGAATTGTAACTTTCATGAAAACAAGGAAAGATGGCAAAGCTAAAAATTTGATGACATTAGAGTATTTTTTCTGACATTCAATTATCTCCATAAACCAGAAACCTTTTACATTATTAAAGCCAATATTTAACACGGCTTATTGGCGAAATCAATATAACATTTGTAAGACTTAGATCTGTTTATAGTATTTTATAGACTTCAACTGTCAAGGTCACGTTCCTTAAAATCCTTCTCGCACATTTACCTAATAAAATTATTTGGTAAAATTATTTATATTTCCCTGAATATTAAAAATATTTTTTTTGTGTTTATTTAAATTTGAAAATCTTTGTCGGCCTCTAAACAAAACAATCATCATCTAATTATTTTTTTTATTTACTTCTATGGCAAATAAAAATTGATTTTATTATTATATGTATGATTTTTAGTTTCATTTAATCAAAGTCGTTTGTTTTCATGTGCGGCCAAATAAATTCACGCACTGGATAATTTTTGTTTCTTTGCATGACCACATTTTGTTTTCTGATTTAGTAAAACAACTGAATGTTTATGAAAAGAAATATTTATGTGAATAAAAAAAAAAAATAAAGAAACACCTGCCTTCAATTATATTTTATATTCTGTTGATGCTTTAACAACACACATGAAATAACGAAACTTTGCAGATAAAACAGCTATAAATATTTGGTAATGACGAGAATAATTATAATGTTTAATCTAAGTGCCTTAATAAAAACGAATAAATTAATTTTTTTTAATGCAAGCATCGTGTTAAACACCCACATACTCACTACACAGAATATCGGCAGAAGCAAACATTATTTTCACAACCTGCATTTATTCTGCTTTTTTATTTTATTTTTTGTTTTGTATACATTTCGACGCCTACAGAAACTTTGTATGTATAATGAAATGTGAAGATACAATATACAAACATACATTTCAAAATAAACCTATAACTATTTGATTTTTTTGTTTGTGTATTTCTTTAAACATGTTCTTGCAAAATTTTCAATTCAAGATTTTATATAAGTGCAAGAATTTCGAAATTTAATAACAAAAAGAAAATAAGTAAATAATGTTTTGGTCAAAAATTCTTATGCACATACAAAATGTACAATGCAAAACTTAATAGCGCAGCGTTAGCGCCTAGCAATTGACAAGACCGATTTTGACAGTGCGTTAGAAAGTAAAGTTAGCTGCTTGTTTGTTTATTTTTCTTATTTTGTTTCCTTATTCTTGAAAAGTAATTAGAATTTAGTTATTTTCCGGACAATTTAGCGGTTTTTACTCTTTTTATACAGACACAAAGTTGACGCTCTTTTTAGGTACTAGCAGGGCCCACGACTTCGTCTGCGTGTCATTTCTAATTTTCTTAAAATTCAAATTTAGAAAAATGTGTTTCTAAACATTTGTTTAAGACCCCTATAAATAGTGTTAATTATTTTCCATCTATAAAAATAAAATGTGTTGACAGCTGTTTTAGTACCATTAAACCGACAAAATTGAGTGACTTCACATTTACGTTTCTATTTTCTCTACGAAATAACTTATTTTTACGAAACAAAAAGTATTTTATATTTAAACCAAGGTTCTAAGGAACCTCCTTACTATTTTATTAAATGTATAGATGTCACTTCAAGTAGGTAGCGTTGCGCTTTGTGTGCCAATTCGGTTTGTCTATTAGTCTTACAATCCACGCTCCATATATTAATGTTCGATGGACTAAACACATTTTTCAAGTCTCAAAAGAAGCTTTTAAATGCCTCGGTTTTCTGAAACGGTTTAAGAGATATTTCACTCCATAACATCTTCTTAATATTTATACCACATACATCCGGCCGAGAGTTGAATAAAACTCTCATGCATGAGACGGCGCTTTAAATACTGTTTAAGACTTACTCGACTGCATACAGGAGAGGCTTGTAGGTTTTTAACTCTATTGACTCTCTTGGACAATGTAGGTTGTGCTTCGATACTACAATGGAATGTAGTCTAATAAGATTAGGGGACTTGCTCCCAATATCCACACGTTTCTGCGCTCTGCATTAAGATCTCATCCATTAGTGGTCGACTGGCCAGTAAACCGAACTATGAATTACAAAGAGAATTCGTTTTTTTTTTGGCTAAGAGTTCGCAAGTAGAATCATCTTTTAGAGGTCTTTCCTATCCCTTTAAATGTTGGAAGGTTCAAATCAAATGGCTACAAAGACCGCTCTCTCTATCCTCGTTCCTATAACCTAATTTCCTAGTTGCGGCACAAAGCGTTGCTTTAGTAGAGGTCTTCCCCAAAGTCTTGGTCCGAGATAAAAAACCAAGTGCCAATTATATATAGCAAGCTTCTGCCCGCGATCCTAAGTGTTATGCCAGCCAGTGCCAGATATTCACACACAATGTGCACTACTGTCTCAGCCTCTTGCTGGCACAGTCTCCAGCTATAATTTTCTATTACTCCTGCAAATAAAGCACCTCTGCTCACACTAGGCTACTTCCATGTTTATTTTGATTTCAATTTACTTATAATTATAATTTTGTTAATTTAATATTATCTGTTTCTTTCTTTATTATTTTGCTTAAATATGTTAGAGCTATTTAGTTCTGTTAACTTAACAGACTTTGAGTAAGAGTTATGTTAACTAATGCCAGGTTGTCAAACACGAAGCTAACACACGAAGCTAGCTCTACACATATTTGAAATTATCCTAGTTTAAAAAAAAGACAATATGTGAGTTTTTGCTCGCACAAAAATTTAAAAATTTAAACATGTCACTAAAAATCCAATTGAATTGAAGAAGAAACGTTTAAAGATTAATTAAACATCACAAGATTTTCTCCTGTTCACAACTGTGAATAAGTAGATATATGGGCAATATCGCATATGAGTTCATTTAAATATACGTAAATAAAAGAAAACAATATATAATAAATTTTTGGCTACTTTTATATTTGTTATACAGTATTAACTAAATATTTGGCATAAGAAACATTATTCTGTTTTACTTTAATGCAAAAGAAAATAAATAAATAAATAAAAATATATAAAAGCATATGAACAAAACATTATGATGTAATGTTTTACTTGATAAATAAAAATAAAATTATTACAATATATTTTTAATATAAAAATTTCAGCTTACGCTTTTGCATTTAAATTAATTTTGTAATACTTTTTTTAACAAATAAAATTAATTTAATGGCCGATCGAAATTAATTTAAAAAAAATTATAAGAATAATAATATTCATTTATAACTGACTGACTAAATGACTGTCACTTAATCTACCTAGCTCCCACCTTTCTTTTAAAATACAATGACAAAAGTAATTAGAATACTGTTGTCATACCTTTCGGTGAAGACCGTCGTCACTGGCTGTTTATTTAGTACGATTGGCGAGCGCTTTCGATGTAAAGAAATCATTTTCAAGCCGCGTTTTGATTAGTACTTATTTTAGTACTTTATTAGTAATAATAAGCTGCGGAAAATAGAATACTAGAAACGAAAAATTAAAAAAAAAAATGAATTAACACCAAAGAAGCCAAACAGCAAGCAGCAACAATGGCGTCAAATGTCAATCAAACATGTGAC
This sequence comes from Cistogaster globosa, assembly GCA_937654795.1. NCBI lineage: Eukaryota > Metazoa > Arthropoda > Insecta > Diptera > Tachinidae > Cistogaster > Cistogaster globosa. The sequence continues at coordinate 59,584,948 of OW569403.1, read as the reverse complement.
AACAGACAGCATAATCTTTTTGCTGTTGTCTACTGTGGATAAATAAGAGATCTCTAAATTTAAATACAGGTGATAGGCAGCTTGGTTTTACTCTCATTCTATGAAATCATCCCAGGCGGGATTTTTATTAGTTTTTTTTTAAGAGAAAGAATCGGAGAGTGCCACTTGATGTAAAGCTAGATTAAGAAGGAAGGCAATTTCCCGCTACTTTGGGATAAAACACAAATAATTCCACGTGCATCTGAAAATACTGGCAACATAAATACCTACGATTTGCTACATTCAACTAAAGATTTCGGATGTAAATTTGTTTAAATAAAAATTTGAGTTTGTGATGAGCACAGTAGAAGCCTTCATAACGAACGTCTTGTTTAATCACTGTCACTGTGAAACCACTTCGACCACAGCTGTCAATGAAACAATTGTTTTATCGAAATGACTGCTTGTGCAAACAAATTTTGGTCAAAATTATTTTAGGTTTTTTTGATCAAGCATGTGGATTTAGAGGTAACAGTGTAGCCGCAAAGAGTTATTGGAGTCATTAAGTTTGCCGAAACCTGATTGATACAGATAATTTATTTCTTTGTTAAAAAAAAAAATAAATAAAATGGATGTGATAGACATGTGGTTCCACCCGAAGGCACACAGTGAACGCCATGATTGACAATTTATATGAACAATTTAGAGACATGGCTTTATACCCTGCTATGGTGACACTGATATGTCACCTAGTACCTCGTTCTTGTAACTTAGATAAGAAATTCCTCATTGAAAATTTTACGGCCATCTTGCCTCAATCAGGGTGAACAGGGCTCTTCATTAACTTTTTTATTGCATCATTAAAAACTAAATGATAAATTATATTCATCCTGTGTAAAGCAAGATGACAATAACATTTTTTTGTGAGAGATTTCTCACATCAGCTACAGAATCGAATTCCAGTTAATGCTTATTGACTTCGTTGTATTTCATTTTCTGAGAATTTGTTCATTTGTATGTCTGCGCCAATAAAACACATTTTACTGATAAACAACGGTCGAGCTTATGGAGGCCTTTTTGGCGGAATTATCATTAAAAATTGAACCCAAGGTGATTGAATGAATATCATTGAAGAATAAATAGGGGCAAGTAATATTTATATTTTGTTAGATACAATATTAAATTTCTTAAGTCCATTAGCTCCTTCCACAGAGGAAGTTCTATCCAGGTAAATAAATACTAAAATAATTATAATGTCATTTTGCAGCCAAAATTGCCGTTCATTTTTTTGTAGGGTATAAATATGAAAGCATAATGTTGTTGGAACAATGTTTCTGGTTTTGAAACGACAAAATAACGATGACACTGGTGGTGACATTCAATTTAATAGCGATGGCCATAAGCGTTTAAAGTGAATATAAAATAGAATTGTAGTGTGATGATGAAGTGTGATGACACAAGACAAACTAGCTTCGTAATTACGTAATTTCATCCAAGTAACTAAAAAAACATTTAAATAAAACACAAATGCTAGCATAATTTAAATTAGTTTTATTTAACTTGATTCTAGTAAAGCAAAATAAATCAAGTTTTTTTTAAACACATTTGGTAAAATTGTGAGTCAAAATAGCCAGTCTCTGAAAATTTAATATTTAATGAATCAAAATTTAAGAAACCGTTCGCAATTTAAAATAAAACGTTAATGGGTAAATAACTTCCTGTAATACTAAAAAGTACTGGGGTTACTCTGTATTTTGATTCGAAAAGACAATCATTCAAATTTGTATGTGTTGTAAATTGTGTTTCGAACGTGTTTTCTTTCGCATCGAAATACGGAGTAAGCACCTAAAAAAAAAAATAAATAAAAAAATAAAAAAGCAAAACATATAAAAAAGTTTTGTTTGGCGCACAGTGGGACAGAATCTCTACACACTCTACACAAGTCGATATACCTATGGAGTTCTAAAAAATGCCACCCAAACTTATAAAAACTCAATCATATTTGCATTCGATACGGCCAGCTGAAGATCCTTCATGTGTACGTTTTTATAAACGTACACATATTCTGACTTTTTATGCACAGCGAAGTCGATTGAGAGATGTCCGTCCGCGGCGCTACATCTACTAAAAAAAATAAAAAAATAAATATGTCATTCGATCAGACATTGTGTCGAAAGAAGTGCTACTGGAAATCAGCACGTCTATGTCATTCGAGGTAGCAGACAAAACGCCACGCCTACCTCTAATCTTTTCATGTCATTTGGAACAATAAAGTAACTCCAATGAAAAAAATAAATATATGGGGCGTTAGAAAATTAAAAAATTAGAAAAGAAACATCAAGTGAAAAAATAGGCGCTCGACCATTTTTTTTCGAGTAACGGGGCTCTGAAATTTGAAATTTTTTTAAATGTCATAATGGGTACCATTTTAAAGGTTTTGAAGAGATCTTAAAGAAATACTAAAATTTTTTAAAATTGCTTAACCCACTAAGAGCCGATTTAATTTTTATGTAAAATTATATAAACTACTTAATTTTTTTTCTCATATTTAATTCTCTATGACCGCATAATTGCTTTTTAGACAGGAGCAACTTCAATAAACTAGATTTTCGGTACATAAGATTCGGCGTAGCCGAATATAACACTCTTACTTGTTTTATCTATTATCAATAGACGAGTTCAGCCATTAGCTTAATAGATTTTTTTGGAATACTCGTTCTATATTTTCTTTTTTTGCTCACAAACCTTATCAATTTAATAGGTCGATTATGTTAAACAACCGAACTTCTGTTGCGTTGCGAGTTTACGAAATTTTATTCCAGGTGGCAACTAACAGCTGACAACCTCATTAAGCAAAGGCTTAACAAAAATGTTTACACACAGATTTCTTGGTCATCATAACATAAAAAAATCACTTTTTGAATGAATCTACTTTTTACCGCTTTGTTTTTTTATTTTATTTTATTGTTACTTGTTCACATATATATTTTCAGGTGCTGATTTAATAAAATATCGTTTTCAACAACTGCAATAATAACTTAGTGTGTTGTCGTAGAGCCAATTTAAGAAGGCAAGCACTAACCGCTATTTCAATTTTCATACCAGGGTCATTTTTACAATCCATTACTAATTATAATTATCATAAGATTTTTGTACAAAAACGGAGAAAAAATATTTATATTAGAGTTTTCGTGGATATTTATCTTTTGCAAAAACTAAAAACTCCCACTTTTAAAATTTATTTAAACGTGTTTAGGAATTGTGGGGGTTCTTACTGAAGAAACTTCTAAAAAAAAATGAAGAATTTCAGTACAGGAGATGTGTATGAAGGTAAGTTCGTATTTAGCAACTAGAGACTTAAATCTATTTTTTAAGATATCTGATTTGGAGTTAACAGACCACTGTTAATTTAACAGTCGTTAAAATTTTGACCTTCAATTATTAAGATGCTAACATGTAAATTTAGTGTTAATTTTAGTTAATTTTACTAAGCAAGTCGTAAGGTCATAATCAATTGACATTCTTAAATTGCCACTTAAACTTTAGTCTTTAACGTATGAGTCCGGTTTGATTTGCTCTTACTACTTTTTGTGTATCAAACAGACGCTTTTTCTATCTGAGCTATTGCGAATTCACAACAATTATTAGAAAACTTTTATTTTGTTTACCACACACACTTGTTAGTGGCAAAGAGTAATGAACCTTTTTCCATTCTGTGTATCAAAGACATAATCCAACTTTTTAACGAACCACATTATCCTTAAACTTTTTTATTATGGATATTAAAATGTTTTATATTTTGTTACAAAGAAATTGAATATAATGTGATGATAAAATACACATGTGTATGAAAAAACGAAATCCAAGGTTGTCTGCTTCTAATGGCTGTCAAACATAAACTTAACAATACAAATTGCTCAAAATGTCACAGAGTGTGTTAACTGTCCGTCAAGCTAAAAAAGTCACAAAGTTTCTTCAGTACCCCCGTTTTTGCAATTTGTTCAAAGCACTTGTTTTGCCAACAATAAATTATTCCAAAAATTTGTAACAATTGAGGCGTTAATTTCGAGTTTTAAGTAAAAATACTGCATTCTATGATGCTGGACTTTTAATCATTTTAAGATATGGTGCTTGAAATAGTTCCAAAATAATTGTCTTACGTTTAGAACATATGTCACTTAATTTACTTTGCCTTGTGTTAAATATATTAATTAGATTTTTTATAAAAGGCTTTTTGTATTCTTTTAGTTAAAGCTTAAGTTTTATTTCGTACTTAGGCAAATACAATTTCATACATACATATATTTGCATGTTCATATTTACATAAGTCTGTATTTAACTCCTTTTTCTTTAGTTTTTTTTTTCATTTTGGGTGTAAATCTCGTTTATCAGAATTATTTATGTTTTTAATAACTTAAGCTTTTACTCTCTAATTGTTTCTTATGTTATTTTACCTAATTAAAAATGTATGCAAACACTCGAAAAGGCACAGTCAGATACAACGCCACAATATTTTTTAATTATTTTCATAAATAAGTTGAATTGTATATAGACAAAAACGAGGTGAATTGAAAGAGTAGTCTACACACTAGACCACTCTACTTTATACAACAATATTTTTTCTTTATTCTGTGGCAGTGCAAAACTAAAATAAATAATCATGTGTTCGGCTTGTGGTGATAGGAATCGGTATTACTTCAAACCCTTTATGTACAAGAAAACAAAAAACAACCGAATGTAGCGCTCTTGTTTATTTAAAATTTTTCTAAACCCACCCACACATTAAACAGATGTCTTAATTGAAGCTTAAAATAGCTTGTGTTTAAATGAGGATGCTAATTAATTATGTTTATAACTAGTTAACACTGTAAATAATAAAAGTGTTATCAAGATCAACAAGATGTTAAAAAATTTGTGTGCAAGTCTTCATTAAAAACATGCAAATATGTTTTTTTTTTAAATTTATTTCATTATACTTAATACTTTACGACGTTACTAGATTTTAAATATTTTAGTTTTTTCCCCACTCCATGTCGTTATTAAAAAAATACAAGCAGTAGATCTCAAAAGTCATACATTTTGGGACGCGCTGCATTTTTTTTAACTGTAACAGTGGCGGTTTTGTTCGTCGAGCGATTTACTTATAGAGAATTTGAAAGTTTTTAATGCTATAAGCATGATGAGTTAGAACTAGAAAAAAATTTAATCCCAACAGAAGCACTCTATGCTTCTTTGTCTTCTCCTGTACAAAGCCTATTAAGCATCGGCCCTTACATGAGAGTTGTATTCCAATTTTAGCCTAATGAAGGTGTCATAATTAGTAAGGAGATCGGACGGAGTGAGGTGTAACTCTTGCACCGTTTTAGAAATGTGCTTTAATGACCTGAATAATATGTTTGTTCCATCGTACATTGAGTTGAATTTTCTTGTCGAGCACATCAAGAGCTTCTGATTTCATATATCTTTATCTTCCATAATTGGGGATAAGGTGACACATGCGTGTGCAAGAACGAAAGCTTGCGGTATCCCAGAATTCTTTTGATGGGATTACATCTGTAAAAAATCAAATAGATGGAAGCTATAACCGACAGCAAACGCAATATAATTTGTTACAGGACACAAAATATCTTAAAAAGACACCTTGTTTTCGAAAAAAAAAAAAAAGATTTTACACCATGTTTTTTTTTTGAATGGAAAGAATCGGTCAATTACAATAAATTACAGCTAAAGTAAGGGACCCGCCTGGTCGCTTTCTAGGTGGTTGCGATGGCGAATTCATTGATTTTCACCGAAACTTTAAATGTCAAACTTCATATTTCAAAAATGTATATAACCCAACGTCACTACTAGCCATCAAGTTAATGATGTTCGCCATCAAATGTGATTTTAAGTATGAATTTTCAATTTGAAATTAATGCCATCTATTGATCAAAAGTGCGAACACTATCTTCGTCAATAAAAATATTGAAACAACCCTAACGACAAATAGAAAATTATGGTTAATCAGAACATAAACATTAACACGTTTTCGCCACATTCATGAACATGGACAAATTAATACCGTTGGTCCGCCCGCGTTTTGTTTTTGTGTTGTTTAATTTGATGATTAGTGGAAACGTAGGGTAATGTTTTTATATGGTGTTTGATATTTTAAGTTTCGCGACCACCTGATAGTTGATTTGCCCTGGAAAAGGATAAAGTATTAGGTAATTTAAGCAATTTTGTTAATTTTCCGTCCGTGTATTTAAGAATTATTTATTTTTTTTTTAGTTTTTTAAAATCAAAGCCATTTTTCAAGTGCTCGCTATTAGCGATTTTTTCAATAATAATTTTTCTAAGATCTAAAGGCAGAAAATAATTACTGAAGGTTAAACATGGACGATATACTAAATGAGGCGGCAGGACGTAGCAAGATCATTAAGTTGCTTAATGGATTTTGCAAATTTAAAGCGGTGTTTTTATAATACTGGCAAAAATTTTAATGCGATTAAATATACAATTTCTCATTTCACAACCTTTTAAAAATTATAAGTTGTGTGGAATTAAACCGGAAACCGTTGAAACACTGTGAAACGTTTATTTTGTTATATTCCTAACAAGGTAATTTTTTTAAAAGAAGAATATTAAAATAAAATTACTAATATTTTTGTGTATCTTTACTTCACTCCTACGATGTTAAAAAACATATGGTAGGTACATACATAAATAATTATGTAAATATTTTGTGATTTAAGTCCATGTATACAAAAATATAACAATACAATCTCTTTAAATACCAGTTTATATTTTAAGACATTTTATATTTACAGTATGTCAATAATGTCTTTACACACATAAACAAATTTTAGTCTTTTCATATTTCGTATGAAAAAACGCTTTTTATTTAATGAAATATAAAGTTTTTTATTTTAATTATTTACAATATTTGTAAAAGTATAAAACAAGAAAACACAATTTTAACATTTTTCTGATGTCAAGAAACTCTTTACACAAAACACATTTTTTTTTGCACTTACTTTAAGATCATCTTTTATTAACTGTCATCTATCACGTACGTTGTTATATTTCTGTAATATTTGATGTTAGTTGACGATCAAAATTTTTAGTGCTCGTGTCATTTTTAAAATTATTGTGAGTAAATAATGCCAGGCAAAAGATTCAACTGATTTACTACAACCACCATTTGGTTGCAAGTGCTCAGGAACTGTCAGAAAGATTTTCGGTAGTACGAAAGACCATTTACAATGTTCTTAATCGAACTGAAAACGAAGGTGGATTGCAGTTAAACGAGCAGAGCGCCAAATTATTAGAAAACTTGTACAGAACCCTCAAATTTTTACAAGAGCACTTGCAAAGGAGCTTGAAGAAGAGTGCGGAAACAGTTCGACAAACTATAATTAAGAACAAATTCTCCTCAAGACTTGCACGTAAAAAACCATTACTCTCTTTAAAAAATATAGAGATGCATCTCTCCTTCACCATTACGAATATTTCGCATCTGGCAGACTATTGGGACGATATCATATTTTGCGACGTGACAAAAATGATGTTGTATTATAACGATAGGCCTAATAGAATATGGCCAAAGTTGCTAACATTGCTAGAAAACCGCAACATCATTCTTACGTCAAATTTGGAAAAATGTCTGTGATGATTTGGGGGTGCATATCCAGCAAGGGAGTAGGTGATTTGGCTTTCATAGAAACAATATTTAAGCATTTTGCAGGCCCATTTAGTTAATTGTGCTAAGAAATTTTTCATTTATTAAAATTTTATAAAGATAATGATCACAAACATAAGTCACATATGGCACGAATGTGGTTGCTTTACAAATGCGGCAATCTCATTAATACACCTGCTCAAAGTCCGGATTTAAGTCCTATCGAAAATTTGTAGGTTTATTTTAAAAAGGGTTGCTAAACGCCAGCCATTTTATATGACTGCTTAAAAAAGCAATTTTAGAAGAGTAGCAAAATATACCAACCAACTACGACTTAAAGAAGTTAATCAGGTATATGAAAAAGAGATTGCAATGCGTGATAGATGCAAACGGGGGCCATACAAAATACTAAAATTTTTTAATGTGTTTTGTTAAATTATTTAGTTTTAACAAAAATGTCAACAATTGTGTAAAGAGTTTCTTGACATAAAAAATTGAAGTAGTGTTTGGTTTTGTTTTAAATTTTTGTTGGTTTTGTAAAATAATAATAATTATAACTGTAATAAATAAAAAAAATTTATTTCGTAAAATAAAAAGCTTTTATTTCATACAAAATATGAAAAAACTAGATTTTGTGTTGTGCGTAAAGACATTATTGACATACTGTATATATATCGTTATTTATTTTAACTCTGTCAAACTTAAAATTGTCAATTTATTTTTATATACACTACGTAATGCGTCTAACATATCATAAAAACGAAATGTTTATAAACAATGATTACAGAGATTTATACCTACAAAATTCAATTAACCTTCTAGTGCTCATGTACACATATGATAACCAAAACGATAAACTTACTTTTTTTTACAAGCTACATACACACTAAGCACCTGGTGTTGGGCTCTTTATTTAAAGCTAAGTTGTTGTTATTGTTATAATAAGAATTATTGCAACAAAACAATTCAATAAGAATTGTAAAACACAACGTAATGATATATTTATTGATATTCTCTGTTATTTTGTTGTTATTTAAATTTACATGAATGTAATCTAGATAAATATGAGGAAGAAGCATAATAATGATAATTTTTCTGCTTCTTTTTAAATTATTCTTGTTCTAAATAAAAATTGCATTATATATTTGCACTGTTTTCTTTTCTAATTATAATTTTTATTATCTTTGAATATTTTTCACATTTTTAATAATAGAAACACATTTTTTCGGTGGGATAGATTCGTTAAATTAAATTTTTTCTCTTTTTAACTTAATTATTTTTAATTAATTACTTAATTATTAATTATTTAATTAATTATTATTTAATTATTATTATTATTTTAAATTATTTTTTTAAACTGCTGTATTTTTCTTTATATTTAAATATTTTTTTTTTACAATAGGCCACTAGTCTTAGGAATATTCACACATAATTTTATATTTTTCGTGCACATTTTATGTTAAAAATAGTTTAGCTAAATCGGTCAAATAAAAGCACTATACATAGAAAACACAACAATAAAGACCAAAAATACCAGCATAACCGACACCAGATCATTGATCACTCATAATATGACGTTAAAAATATTTAAATTTGCTTTTATTTGTTTTTTTTATAGACACATAGAAACTAGATGTAAAAAAGATATTCACAAAAGAATAATAAATTCATTCAGCTGAAATTCCCACAAACCATGTGTTTACAACGCGTTACACTCCACAACTAAAGCAAAAATACAGAAATTGCACGAAACGGTTAATATTGATTTAAAAGAAAATTAAAAATTATTTATATGTTCTGTTTAGCCTGCTTTTAGCAGTCAATCGAAGGTTTTTCTTATACTCTGTTATAGTTTTTTTTTTCAAATGTTTTTAAATAAACTTATTTTATTTATTATTTTTATTTTTTTACTTATTTATTTTTTTTTTTTTTTTGTTTTTGAATATTACAGGTCACAGAAACAAGATTTTATCCAAATTTATGGTGTGGTGAACTTTCTTTTATATTTAATATTTTGTTTTTCAATCTTTTTTATACCGTTTTAGATTATTATTTTGCGATTTTTTTTATTTATAAATATTCCTAGTTCTCTTTTTATAAAAATATTTCGTTCACCCAAATTGTATTTTCCAACAGCCCGACACTCTACTACTAAAATAAAAACCATTTCAAATAAATTTTTCAATAGAAAATTAGTAAAACCAAAATAAAATGAAACGGTAAAAACGTAAAAGAAAACAAAAAGAATATAAGCTTTGCTACACTTTTAGTTTACATTTGTTGCTCTGTCTGCTTTAGAAACTGCATGCAGTAAGAGTATTTTGTAATTGGTACTGTTGCTTAAATGATTAATACATAGTTGCTGCTGTTAATGCAGTTGCTAATTCTGCTACTGCGGCGCTAAAACCACTGCTTTCGCTCTTGTGTATTTTTTTTAAATATTATAAACATTTGTATTATGCTTATGTTGTCTACTCTGAATGTTTATCAACTATTTTGTATTGGCTTAAATGGTTGCCACATTAATGTGGTAAAAAATCGTCAGAGCTTTTTTTACCATTAGATTATACGAAGAGAAGTCAATACTAAATAAATATTGAATTATGATGACTAAAGTGCAAAAACTAAAAACCTTTCCAAACAAAGCTTGGTACAGACGCTAAGTTTGCTAATTTTGAGTTGAAACAAACAACATTGAATACAGTGCTCCAATAAAAAACGTCTACTTGAATGCAAAGCAAACAATGAAACCATACTTTTGATAAATGACTTAAAATTACGTACACTCGGGTACATCACTGGTGCGATTTACTACTCTTTTTTAAAATTTATTTAAAAATAATTTTCTTGTTAAAAATAATTTACACATAAGCCTGTGTTTCGCGTATTGAAGAAGAGGTAACCGCAACTCTTTAATCAAAACAATTATTATGGCTTTCTAAATATCATACTAAATACATAAATATTAAAAAATATGTATTTGCGTGTGTAAATTGACATCGAAGAAATAAACACATATGCCTTTCTTGGATTCACATGTTTTTATTCTTCTCTTTCCTGTTTTCCTTATATTTGCTGACGAAGATGCCACTCAATTTCAATTTGTGGTATAAGAATGATGTCTCCATATTCTGAAAGTCCACAAAAGGAGTTGCTTCCAAAACTGACGTTGAAGTTCGTACTGTTGCTTTGCATGACAAGGTACATCTGTATTTGTTTAGGTAAACTTTTCTGGGGAGAGTTAAGCAACTACCAGGAATCTTAGAAAAATGCCTAAGCCTCCTCCAGATTAACTCTCTAGTTTCGCTTGAGAGTTTTATATCTATCACTAACAATTGATTCAATCGTGTAATACTAAAACACAATATTAACTGTAAGATATTAGAAAATTTGCCAAAGCGCAAACTATTCATAAGTAACTGTGACTTGTGAAGTAGTTTTTAAATTAAAAGAATACCTCCCCCACTTTCATCGGTTAAATATAAATGCATAAGATTGTTATTTTTTTTCTTTTAAAAGGTGCAGGGATCTTCCGAATTCTATTTTTACCCTTTAGTGACACTTTATTAATTCGTTATTTTTTCTATTTATTTGCTGTTGCTCTGGTTATACTTAATTCCACAATCTATTGATTACTAAACGTGCGCTGAAAGAAATAACTAGCCATCCACGTTACTCATTACGTTACTTTGGCCAGACTCGAAACACATTATGACACAATATTATTATGTCTTTACTTCCCTCGCCATCTAAAGCTCATTTTAGACATTCAGAAAGGTGCCTTGTCTATGTGACCTGTATTTATAATCAACAGACGCATTCGCTTATTCATCTGCACCATCTGCACAGTAATTCTTTGTCAATATCCTTCATTAGCTATACGGGCGCCTTTCAATTTCAGCTGGAAGTGAAATGCATGATCTTCAGTTTTTAAAAAACATGCAGGCGGCCAAGCCAACGCAACCACCAGGGTACTTTTATGTTGTAAAATATCGCTAAACAGACAATCTAAAAATCTGGCAATAAAATGAGCGTACATTTTTTTTTGTCTTCTTGTTATTGTTTCACTTTTATTGTCAAACTTTTTTCCTTTATTTTGTGAAAATTTATTTTTGGTTGTTGCTAAATGTTTGAAAGCCACAATTGCCCAACCAGTCAAAAGTTAACAAAATACTTGTTTTTCAATTTTCGTTTTGCTGTCGTATTCATTGCTATTGTATTTTAAATTTATATTTAAAAACATTGACAAGTGACAAATATTATTACAAATACAAATACTTATAATTTTATTGTTCTTATGCAAATTCGTTTTCATTTTATTTATTTTAGGCTTTGAATTTTTTTCTTTAAATTGATATTCATTATTTTTCCATCGTACATTTTACTTTTTTATTTGTTAAAAAATTGAAAAAGAACTTTTAATAAAAATTAACTAAAGTGGGACATATCTAAGTAAGTGATTATATCTAACAATATCACTCTGTTAACAATAATGTTATCTAATGTAAACTTGTAAATGTAATGTAAATTTCTCTGTAAATTTGTTTGTTTGTTTGTTTGTGCGTCAATCACGGCTAAACGACTGAATCGATTTTAATGAAATTGAAAACTCGGTTAGATATATCTCCTCCTGTTACCGTCGTCTGCTGTGTTCCTACACTAAGTGCTCCTATAAAAACTTTCATCATAACCTAGCGTTAGCTTCATTGGCACATGTCTTCCTGGAATAAATCACCAATTTGGCTATTCTTTATTATCTACTAAGTAGCGAGAGGTTATGGTTATTATTTAGTTATTGTGGAAATATAGCAAAGAAGATTTGTTGTGTCGATTAAATGGTATTTGCACTCGGCGTTTGTCTGCTTACATTGAGTTCAAAAACGTCAATTTTTTTTAGAGCAATTCAACATTTTAGAAAAGAGAAAGGAGTACAGAATCATTTTATTTCTCGTTTTCTCTCCCACAAAATTCAAAATTGCTGCAAGAAAAATTTACGTGTGTGATCTCGGTATAAATGAGGCCCCTTTGCAGTTTTTTGTTCCACTAGCAATTTATGCCTACGTAAATGTACGTATTGTACTGTTGGCTTAATAATTTGATGATAGAAAATCAATAAACAAGAAAATAAAAATAAAACACAAAAAAATAATAATCGTTATCATACAAGAACAATTACCAATGGATTTGGAATGTTTATCTATAGTTTACATTTTCAAATACTTGTTAAAACATACATTTTCATAAAAGTAAAGCAGACGGTTGTGTACAAGAAACCAAAGCAATCCAATAATGCTTTAAGAGCCCATCAAGAATTGCACAAACATACGATTATATACTAGAAAAGATAACATAGAATAATAATGAAAGCATTATTAAAAGTTAAAAAGTTGATGAGAATATTTTGTATTTGAAAAGAAAATAATGAAAATATCTCAAGTGTTTATTGAAATGACGTTAAAATTGAGTATAAAGAACACAAAATATTCATAATTCTATAATTTCTTTTTCTTTCCTTTTTTTATTGACTTTTTATATTTTTTTTAACTTAATATTATTGTTAATTATATTTTTAGACAAATTCGTTCTGTGTACACTGTGGGGCATTTGGAACAAAAAACAAAAAAAAATAAAAAAAATCTCTCTTTCTCTCTCTCTATGTTTGATTGCAACAAAAATGTTTACAGTTTTAGAAGTAGAGCTAATATCGACTTTAAGCTTAGTATTAGGACCAACTAAAGTCTGAGGAAGCAGCACCATTGCTTCAAAGGAGTAACCTTGGATGTATAAAAACTATGAATTGTAAATGTGTTTCTAGTTAACTTTTTGTAAACAAATTTACATTTTTTTTATATTTGTTATATTTTGTGCTAAAAGCTGTCTAAAGCTAACATAAGAAATATTTTTCCCAAATAAAGCCTGGTATTCTGTGCAATTTTTCATGCGGAATCTACTTACATAAAAAATTTGTATGAAAAAGTACAAAAAATTTTTTTTGGAGAAGTAGTTACTCTGTTTTCACTGTAGAAAAACATATGAAATGTTTCTGGCAACATTTTATCAAAGCTGCAAAAGCAAAGATGTATTATTTCATTCGGAATTTTTCAAACAAAAACTGTTTATATGTCTTTCGCTCACATATCATAAATAATGTAGTATAAAAACGATACAACGTAAAATTCTTCCAAATCACGAGATAGACACCACATTGTAAATATTAAATTTTCCACATGATAATAATCAATGTTGTTAACAATTTTCACAAATTCAAACATAATGTTGCTATAGTTGTACTCTGTTTAGTTTGTTAAATGTTTCTGACTTAATGTTTATAACAACAAAATGTTTCTGGCAACAATTTTTTTAAGATTAATGAGCTGCTCTCTCTTCGTTAGAACCAGTAAGAAAACAATAACCAAAGTTGCTTACATAAAGGAAATAAAAACGGCAGTTTAAGTAATTTTTTTTATTAATAAACAACTTAATTCAACCGTTTTCAAACTGACTTGAAAAATATTTCTAAATTCATCCACTGAAGACATATAAATTTAAAAAAAAATAATAGAATCCATTTTTTATTTTTTTATCTTTACACAGGAAACAATAATTATAATAATAATTTCCCACTTAGAAAATTCAACACAGATATTGAATTAATCGTTAATGATGCTGCTTATTGTGGCCATGACAATGTGCCAACCCTTCACTTACTAGCTTATGTATGTGTATCTAAATTGTAATAAATTACAAATATTGTAGAAACTTCCCCCTTTCAAAACCAAATAATGAAACAAAACAATTTCCTCTGAAAGTGTAATCATTCGCTAAAAATAGCTTGAAATATGTGACTGTATTCTTCTATTATTAGTATCCAGTGCAAATATCATAAGTTATCAAATTACTAATATAAGTGTTACTCTTTCTCAACCTACGAACCCTAATTTTTGCATAGTACCGATACGTATACCATACGCACGTTAAATAAAAGCATTTAATTTAAAGTTTAATAGAACACATAAGATTTATTTGTTTGATATTTTTGCTTAACTATAGTGGTATCGGTTTTATACGTCATTGAAAAATAATGAGCTACTTCATCTGATATAAAACATTTTCAACCCTCTCATTAAACACTTTGATCTTACTTGACACTTTTTTTATTTTATTTTATTTTATTTTTATTTAAATGATTCAATAAAAGTTCTTGTCACAATTCAAAATAAGAAGAGCGAATTGAATACGAACTCTCATAGATCTTCTAAACGATGCAAAGTGACGTAAAAAAAAATTGCATTATGGGAGAAGTATCTAAAAACCCTATACATTGTCCTAAAAGAATTTTGACTCGTGTAGAAGGAACTGCGCGTTTTACAAACGAAACGAAGTCATTTATACTAATAAGATTTAATAAAGAAATAAGAGTTTTTAAGAAACACAAATTATTGATCGCAGATGCTTGAAAAAGACTGTATAAAATTAAAAAACTTGAATTAACCCTTTGTGGATGGATCTACATTTTAAAAACCGGAAAAAAATACCGACGGTCACAGGTTTACAACTCTTAACTCACAAAAAAAATCGAATCTGGTTATTATTTATATTTATTTTTAATAATTTTAAAAGCTTTTCTAATTTCGTTTTTTACTTCTAACACGGTTTAGCAAAGGAGTAATAACGTTTTTTTTTTTGTCTTCTGAAAAGTACAAAAATAATGTTAAGAGTTGTCAACCTGTGACCTACAATATGTTTCTATAGTGGCTCTATCATTTAGTGAAAATAAAATTGATAATTAATAAGTCAATCTAATTAATCACGTGCATGTATTTTACAAGTAAATTTTTTTAGTTAATGATATTGAAAATTTATTACCAGTCAAAATTTACTGATTAGTGCCTTTTTACAGAAGGGTTTTTTTTACAAATTTTTTAAGAAAATAAGAAGAATTATTATTTAACTAAAAATAATGTGTGTTATTAATCACAAGTTTATTACATTCGTAACCAGAAAGCTTTTTACTGGCAATTAAAACTATCAGTAAAAAATTATTTTTACTACTAATGTAAAGTTACCATTTATGTTCGATAGAAGACAGGAGTTTTAGCTAGAATTAGATACATAAAAAATGGGTTAAAAAGAGTATCAGATGTGATACAACGTCTTAAAGGATGCGATTTTTCATAAACTCTTTGAGTACTGAATTATTTAAAGACTTTTATGCATATAGAATGGATTTAATTTATTGCTTTATGGATTAATATGTAAGAACACAGGGATAAAATAATAATAAATGGAATTAACCTAATTTGCAACTGTAAGATTTTTAAAAAAATTAGGCAATTATTTGCGATCAACGCCAACTAGCGGAGGTGTCGCAAAAATCAACGCATACTTATCAAATTCAGATGACGAGCCAGATTCGTCCACCGTAACTTCGCCCAAGTAAACACATGACGACTCTCACATGTCAAATGTACTTAAAGGGTTAAAGTTATTTTTGTCGTTTTGACACAGTTCTTGGCGGGGGTCTAGTAAAAAATTACTTATTATAAGGAATTGTTAAGGGAGATTCTTTGTAATATATTGCATAACGAAAGGAAAATTTTTTTTACCATGTATTAATTAAACGTTTAGACTTAAAAAAGGCTTCTTTTAGTAGCAAAAAACAGGCGATTTTCAATTAAAAAAAGCATTTAGTGTTGCGTAGTGTAGAGCACGCCTCATTTCTTTATAATCACACAAAGAAGTTTATTAAAGTTAATGGTTGTCTTTAAAATTTACTCTTTTTAATTACTTATATTTCTTTTATTTACTTCTTTAGTAACTTGGTATTTTTATATTAATAGAAGAAAGAAGAAAATGTGAATTAAAATTTTTGGAAGAAATTTATCAAAATCAAGTTAGAAAGCCGAATCTTTATACCCTTCAACATTTATCTAAATCTAGTTTAGTAAAGTAACTACAATAAAAAAATGAAATATTGGGGTGACAGAGAATTATAAAATTAAAAAAAAAAAAATACTTAAAATGCATTCGACTCTTAACGGGTTAAGCATTTTTAAGAAATTTAGTATTTTCTTAACGATTTTTTCAAAACCTTTAAAATGATACCCATATTGATATTTAAAATTTTTTTTTAAATTTCAGTGGCCCATAACTCAAAAAATATGGATGACCGCCTATATTTTCACATGATATTTTTTTTATTTTTTAATTCTCTATCGCCCCATATATTCGTTTTTTTTTTGATTGGAGTTACTTTATTGTTTGAAGTTATATGGAAATATTAGAGGCAGGCGTGGTGTTAAGCACACTGCTTCGAGGGACATAGACCGATCTTGCTGATTTTCAATACAACCTCTTTCGTCAGTATATCTGATCGATTGGCGTAATCATTTTTTTTTTTTGCTTATCTAGTGTCCTCGGAAAGTTGATTTCAATACTAACGCGGGCGGACAGATGGACATTGCTCAATCGACTTCGCTAGGCATAAGGACTCAGAATATATCTAATTTATAGGGTCGGAAATACATATTGTAGGAATTACAAACGGAATGAAAAACTTGGATACACCATATTTCCATGTCTTTGTGGTAAGGAGTATGACAAAAATGATCATTTTTAAAAGCCCTCTCAAAGAACGGTCTTTTAAAAAAGATTTTATGGTGAACAGTTTCAAAAGGATTTCTAAATTCGGATATTGATTGATTGTTTAGTGAGTTCAAAAAGTGAAAACTGATCATAGAATTGTCTTCATTTTCCGAAACAAGAGTTTTATGAAAAGACGAAAACAATTGATTCTTAACTAACCAAAGAAAGCTAAATATATAAATTTTAGTACTTTTGTTTTACTAAGTAAATTTATTACTGTTTCACTTTATTTGTGCCTTTCAAATAATTAAGTCTTCTGTTTTATTGTTACTGAGGATAGTGCTTCCTTTAAAATTCTAAAAGAATTTTTTTTCTTCATAAGATTGTAAACGTATTTTGTTAAATGTTAAATTGTACGAAAAATAAGTTTTTTATATGAATGAATAAACTAAGCACTATTTGAATGTTTTCTTGTTGTTCTTGATAATTTTTTTAAGGTTTTTTTTTGCATGTTTAAGCCGTAAAAAACGTTACACTAAACATAAAAAATGTTAGCAATCGATTTTTTGTTTCTACATAAAATAAACATTTTACGACCGAAGAAGTCTTTTTTTTTAACCTATTCTCAACCACAACCATTAGTATCTATGTTTATCAATGCATTTCCTTGCATGACACGTACTTAATAAATGGCAGCCAATTTTTCAAGCTCTCCTAAAATTTCAAAACACTTAAGAAATGTTTAAAATATTTGTTGTTATTTTTATGTGGAATATTAGCTACAACCCAGCGTAGTATGCTTTCGTGAATTTTTTTCTAGCGAGCTTTTAAGTTCCTTTAACTTATACTTCTGCGAAATTCCGCTTAGATATTGTTACAAGAGTAGAAAAATATTTTTTTGAAATTTTACAACACAAAACTTTCTATGCTATACACAAAAAAAAAAAAAACATAAACAAAAATAAAATAATAAAATTTAACAGCAGCATTTCTTTAATTGCTTCAAAACATAATGATATGCCGAATTCTTTCCTAAAGCTTTTCTGTTCAAAAAAAGATTTTTTTTTCAAGACTCTTAATTTTGCTTCGGGCTTGGAATTTTAAACATAGTTTTTTTTGAAAAAAAAAGAAATATTTTTTTTATTATTTTAATTTATTAAAACTGACTTTAGAATAATTTTAAGCTGACCAATAAAAATATATAAAATATAAGCAACAAATCGATTTAATTTAAAAGCCAAAATTTCAAAACAAAAAATTATCTCAAAAAAAGCAGAAAACACGAATAATCCGCTGTTGATAAAAATAATAATAAATAAATACTTTCAACAAAATTAAAGCATTAGGAAGTAAAATCAGTAAAATTATGTTAATCCCTTCACGGAACACAAACTAAATTGAACTTGTTTTGAAATCGAAAGATTAACGCGTTTCGGTTTAAAGAGCATGAAGATTTTTTTTATCTTTTATATGCTTAACAAATACCTTTAATTTTAACAAAATGTGTGCGTGATGAAGTACATTATTTTACAAATATTTACAAAGTAAATAATCACACTTGTTTTTTAAATCGAGTTAAAAAAGCAAATTAAGATACAAATTGGTTTACTGTATACCGCACGAACGTTTTAAACGAAAGATTTTGAGTGTCTCGTAAAATTTGTCTTTATAATAAAAAAAAAAAAACAATGTGTGTTACAGTAAGAGCAGAAAGCACAATTTTTAAAATTGTTTTCTAAAGGCAAAACCAACAAAAATGAAAAAAGAAAACAAAACGATACCAAAAATTTGATTGAGAAAATCGTCAAAATATTTAAAAATTTTGAAAATCTGGCAACATTGCTATTTTAAGTACTTTTTAAAAGTGGAATAGATATGAACGGAATACAAATATATTCACCTGAGATGCTCATGAGCCATTAAAAATTTAATATATCAACGTTCTTCTACGTTTATACGAACACTATTTCCAAATAAACATGATTTATAGTTATTTAACTCACTGTTTATACGTTAAGAATATTTTCGACTGAAAACAGAAAACATTTCTGGTGAAAGGTATAACAAGTGGGAGTGTTGAATTCTTATATACCTATCAACATATCCATTGAAAAGTTAACATTGTTTTTCCACCGAAAAGGTTTTCGGTAAATAAAAAGCTTTTTTTAAATTTTGCTTAGGGTTGCTATATCGGGTACATATCTTTTTCACTTGCAGGCGTAGTGTTTTGCCTGCTGCCTTGAAGGACTATGTCTGATCGATTGGCGTATTTAAATTTCCTCCAGTTCATTTAGTGCCTTGGCAAGGAGCGGACGTCGCTGTCAACTTCGCTATGCATAGAAACTCATAACATACATGTACTTTATGGGGTCGGAAATGAATATTGCAGAAATTATAAATGGAATGACGACTTATTGACTTATAAAAATAAAAAGAAAATGTGTAAAAATATGTCATGTATATTTAATTTAACACATAACATGGTTTACTGTAACTATATTATGGCGTCAAAATTTTTACGAACTAAGTTAAAAAAAGATACATGAATATTTCTGTATTTATTTAAACATATTTTGATCAGCCGTTTATTTATTAATATTTTTAGTTTAAACTTTTATATTTTTTTAATAAGAAAAAACTTTTAATTATTTCATCCATTTACAATATCCAGGGTTTAAATTCTAATTGGGAAAAATTTACTGAAGCCAAATAACAAGACTAACTTTTGTGGTTTTCGAGCACAACGGTATAGTTTCACACTTTGTGTGAGAGCTACCACGCCCATTATTTCATAAGTTATGCAAATAAATAAGAAAATAACTTAAATAAAATTTTAAGGTGATATCTATTAAAGTTACCAAGTGAGACGGTGATATATGTTTACATTGTATACGGTGTGCACGACAAAGTTGAATATAAAAATATAAGTGCCCCATTTTACCAACTGGGTTTTTGATAACACATCGTAAAAATTCTAGAAAGAATTGTTTACTGGTTGCGGCAGCTATAGCATTCCGATAATCAAGTAAACAAGTAAACAAACACATTGTAACAAACATTTTAGTGCGTACCATTTGAGATACCATTTAATAGTTAAATTTTAATTGTGGCTTGTTTATTATTTTAAAAGAACTACTTTTCGTTCCTTTCAATCATATTTTGTTGCAGTGAACATAAAATGGTTCTTGTGACCATATCATAAACATGCCTTTTCTCAGCGTGTATATGGATTAAGGACAGTACAACCAGAAATCATTGAATTTTAATTTATCCATATTAAAAAACTTTTTGGTTTTTTGAAAAAGTTTTATCAATTTGGACAAATCATTCAGTTCTATTGCGAAAGTCGTTATCAATTTTTACCCACAGTCAAACTTGGTTACGAAGACGTCAACTTGACACTCAGTTGGTATTAATTTGCGCGCATGTGTTCACATCGACATGTTATCGACAATTTCGAAAACAAAAAAAATATCATCTCCATTTATTTTGCCAGTTATTAAATTTAACTTTTTAAATTTTTGTAAAAAAATGTTGTTTATGTTTGAATCAAGTGAAAGCAGTGATGAAGAAAATAAGGAAATGCTTGGGGTTCGGAGAAAAGTAGGGAGACAAAGATTAGACATTTTTATTTTTTCCGACAGCATGTAAGTAATCAAACAGTTTGCCACATATTTGTAATAAAAGCTAAATTTGTTTGTGTCTTCTGAAGAGTTTTGTTGAATATTTTCAAATAAATAAAACAGCATTTAAATACGTTATAAAAAAATTGAGCCTTTAATGAGAAGTCCCAATCGTTTCACATCAATTTCCAACACGTTGAAGTCAGCTACAACATTGCGGTTCTTGGCTTAAGGCTCATACCAATCGAGTGTTGGTAATGATTTTAATCTTGGACTATCGCAATCAACTGTATTCTTAATTTTGGAAGAAATGCTCGATGTTTTGAGAAGAGTCATCTGCCACCTTTTTAATAAATTTGAAATGACTGAGGAAGAAAAGGCTGAATGTAAGTTGTATAGGCTGCAAAGACGGCTCGCATATAAAGATTCAAGCTCATAAGAAAGATGATCAAAATATGTGATACAATAGAAAGGTTTTTTTTAGTTTAAATGGCATGCTTATGAGATAAAAAAAACAAACCAAAATTCACTATGTCGACGCTGAAAACTTTGTTGACCAAAACAAAGTCAATTCCAGTCAACGTCGACGTAATATTGCCTTCATTAATAAATATCTGCCGCCGATAACTCTCAATTACTCTCACTTTTGACAACGATGAGTGATGAGTACGATGATTGTGCCATCGACGATACTTGTAATGAAATATTTACACCCTCTTAAACACATTTTTTAAAAACTTCTTTAAAAATTAAATAATAAACAGAAGTACAAAAGATACATTATTTTTATTTAAGTACCATCCCAATTTTATTCTCAACAACTGTTTCAATTTTAAAAATTATAGCCCAACCATATTTCATTCTTTTGTTTATAGAATCTGATACTAAAAATGATTAATTTTCCAAATTAGAACAGCATGATTTTGATTTGTTTCAACACTAAATAAATAATGCTTTTTTATTAACTGATTTTATTGTTTTTGATTTGTTTATAGTTGCTGCTTGATTTATTGACTAAAGTTTTGTTAAGTCAACATAAATAATGAAATGATTAAATAAATAACCACAGTTTAAGTTAAAGAGAATTTTTACCTTTTTATTTTGTGCTTCAATTTTTTTCAACAAAATTAAGCAGACACTTATAATACTCGGTTTCATAAACACTTACACACCCGTATTTATTTCGTTTTTATATCTTGACCCCACACTCTTCAAAGAATATTGTGTTTTTTTGTCAGCCTTTGTTTCCTTTCTTTTTTGTTGTTGTTATAGATTAAACAGTTGTTGGTGTTTTTTAACACTCAAAGATAAAAATTTTTAATATTCGTATATCTGTCTGCCACCCGCGTTTAAATTTCTTTGCATGCGTGCAAAATTCTTTTAATATGACACATTTTCTCTCTAAAAAAACTTATTTGAAATTTTCTTTTCGTCTTTCTTTTTGCATAACTTTTTTTTTTCGAAAATCACATTGACAGACAGTCTGATTTTCCTTTCGTTATAAAATGTTTTATTTTACAATTTTTGTTTTGAGTTTTCTGACATTTATTATTGTCTGTATAATTTTATTATGAAAGAAACTTGATAAAAATAAAACAAATATTTTCAGAATATTTTTTTTTTCTGATGTTTTCTTTTTCTAATTTTTAAATGTAATTACATATGTATGTATATATGTATGTATTTATGTACGTATGCATATGGATGTGTGTAGGTTTTTAATTGAGCTACATTTAAAAGAAGATATGTATGAACTTAACGATGTACTTGTTCTTCCTCTCTCTAGATTAGAGTTTAGGAGTTTGCGAGTCATTGGCATTTCATTATTTGGATCATCAATATATTTATTTTATATTTTTTTAAATATTCTTAATAAATTAAAAATGGAAATTATTGTTTTTATAATTCAATAAGACACAAAATATTCTTTAAAAATCTAGCTGTGCGCTTCGTACTGTAGCAACTCTAGATTTTAGCATAAAGATTTTGAAAAGTTATTGGCTGCAGAGTTTACATTATCCAACAAAATTTTGCACAATTTTATTGAATATCTCCGAAAATCTTTTTTGTGCAAGTCCATTATTGAACCGGTTTTCTTCTATACTTAAAAATGCAAGTTTTAAAATTAAAAAGAACTTTTATAAGGAGCTCTTCTATGCATTAAATTGGAAGGTGGATATTTTACTAACATATGCTTCTTTAACCGAGACTGAATTCGACCGAATGTTGCCTTTTTTATATGTTTGTGCCTGACGAACTCAGTTCTCTCTAAGCCGATTTAAAAATTTTTTTATGTAATTTGTTAGACTATGCTTACAGATTGATCTCGTTGTAAAAAAAAGTACATAATCTTAAAAATTAAAGGGTGTCCCCATACAACAAACATGTTTTTTAAGTGTATTATGAACCGACAAGCGCACTTCTTTAAAATTACAAAAAAGAAATTCGAGTTACTATAGCTCCTAATAGCAAAAGGTTATACAAAAATATATCTAAAAATTAAAGGGTGTTCTAATAGGCGATGTAAATGGACTTATATGCGTCTATCTTTTGAACCGTTATAGAAAAACGCCGAAAAGTTGGGCAGGATGTCGATCTCTATGACATTGAAGTTTATAAATTAAGGGGTGTCCCAACAATAAATGTAATTTTAAATATGTAGCCAAGTTAGTAAGCCAGCTAGTTGAAATTTGCAAAAAAAATTTATTGCTAAGTTGCTAAAGGGTGTCCCAATAGTTAATGTAATTTGATGCATGTGACCATACTTTTGAACTGCTATAAGCAGGCAGCTGAGATTTACAAAGAATCTGTATTGCTAAGTCTGCCATAACAAATGTAAAATTTGAATTTAAAAATTAGAGGGTGTTTCCATATTTGAGGTAAATTTATCTATATGACCCTATCGTTTGAACCGTTATATACAAACACTTGATAATTAAACAGAATGCCCACTACTTTGTCTGGTATATTAAGAAGTTTAAATAACTAAAATTATAAATTGTAGGGTGTTGCAATAATTGCTGTTATTTGATGTATATGACACAAACTGTTGAACAGTTGTAGACAGTTGATTGAAATTTGAACAGAATTTTCATTGCTAAGTCCGCTGTAATAAGTAGCAAACGTGAAAAAAGAAATTAAAGGGTGTCCCTATAGCTGATGTAATTTGGCCTAAGCCGTTACAGACAAACTCTTGAAAATTAGAAAAATGTCCATTATAATATCCGCTATAATAACAGGTGTAAATATTTAAAATTAGAAATTAAAAGGTGTCCCAACAGCTAATGTAATTTGAAGTATGTATGTGGCCTAACTTTTGAACTGTTAGAGTCAGATAGATACATAGAACCTCTATTGCTAAGTTCGCTATAATATCAAGTATAAATTTTGTATTTAGAAATTAAAGGGTGTCCCAATAGTTGATGTATGTGGTCAAACTTTTGAACTGTAATAGACAGACAGCTTAAATGTACAAAGAACCTTTGTTGCGAAGTCCGCTATAACAGCAAGTGTAAAATTTGAATTTAGAAATTAAAGGGTGTCCCTATAACTGATGCAATTTTACCTACATATATGACCCTATCTTTAAAGCCGTTACAGACAAACTCTTGAAAATTAGACAGAATGTCCATTATAAATTATAAATTAAAGGGTGCTCTAATGGTTGTAATTTGATGTATATGGCCAATCTTTTGATCAGTTATAGATTAACGCTTAAAATTTATACAAATTTCGTTGGGCTGTGTCAGAAATAAAAAGTATAAAAAATAAAGGGTTACCACATAGCTGCTGAATTTTCTTGTTTAATCTGCATTCATATTTTGTTCTACGACATATAAAAAATTCTGACACAATCTTTCCTGAATATAATTTCATAAAATTAATATAAAGTTACCGTCGTAAAGAAATATGATTTTAATTTTGCTCTGAAGTCGGTTTTTTTTATTATTTTTTAAATTAAAAGTCTTTAAATTGGAGCCCTTTTTTATTGGTCAATAAGTAGTTGCATGACAATTATCTGCAGTTCTTATTTTAAACTGTAACTTTCAGGGAGATTCTTATTCGACTTTATCAACATTTTGCATTATCTTCTATTTTTTGTCTTCCTTTTATGTCGGTTGATGATTTGATTGTAGTTGAACGAATTTTTGTACATAAAATTTTATGTTTATTTTACCGTGTGGAAATAAATATGAAATTAAAACCTGAAATTCAGACAGAAGTTAATGCTAAAGTATATCTAATTTGTACATGAGAGTATGTAATCAAACTGTGAATGTATCTTATGAATGCATGTTTATTAAATTTTTTCAAAATATGTATATTTTTACTTTTTTTTTAAGAAATAATTTTCTTGTAAATTACACATTTGAAAAATACATAATAATTTATTGACGCTTTTAAGAAAATAGAAAACTTAATTAAAAATCTTTTGTTTAACTGTGTGACTTGCAAATAGTTTACATTTTTATTGATTTGCTACCAACTAAATTAAACTTTTAATGAAAAAAGTTGATCTAAATGAACTTTAAGTAAAACAAGAACATAAAAACATAAACCTAGAAAGGTGTTTTGGAATGGCGGTTACGGTTTGTCTACAAATTATCGTTATATCCAACGGCTAAATTTGTTTGTTTGTTTCTTTGCTCGATTGCCCCCCTGGGATTATAAATAAAATAGCATGTGGTTAAGTTGTATTTAATTTCAAACTGTTTATTTGACAAAAGAATCTAAGGGTGGGTAGTTAACGTTGCCTATAAACATAAGGAATATAAATTGTCTATTTGGTTGTAATAGTCCACATAAAGTCGAGTCAATTTCTAAAAACAAACAAAACAAAAACCTTAAAAGCAATATTTTTATTTGTGTACGCATTTCATGCCCAAGAAAATTTTTTGTAAATTGTTGCAATTTGAGAAAGATATTAAAATTCAGTTTTAATAACGAACTTATTTCAAAACAGTAAATAATGTGAACAACTTTTTTATGTATAAAAATTTTTTAGAATTAAAAATAGTGCTGTCATTGGGTATTTTTACTTGGAAAGTTGAAAATTGGCAATTTTATAGACTTTAGCATGCTTTTTTCGAATGCCAATTTTTAAAACTCTTAGATAACTTTCCAGGTAGCCTCTATTTTTTTGCAGACACCAAATGATGTTCTATTATTTGTTTTTTATTGTTTTAAAACTTATTTATTTTTGATTTTCTAATCTGTAGTAGCTTAAAAATAATATTTAAAAACCGAGTAAAAGTTTTTACACAGTTTTAAGATCAGTTGTTTTCAAATATAAAATAATTGTAGGGATTACAAGAACAACGAGGTCTATTTTACCTTCATTATTGACCAAAAGATCTATCCCACTCTTAAATTTTTTCCTAATTTTGATGAAAAAATTACACAAATTCCCCTATAATCATTAATTTTTTATAAAAAATAATTCAAGATTTTGCTTAATTTTTGAAACAGATTTCGTACAAAATATTTTTTTGGACTTTCCTAAAGAAATATTTAAAAACATATAACTAAAATTAGATTTAATCTATTAAAAATTATCATCCCACTTTAGTACCAATAGCGCTACAATGGCAACGCCGTTTCATATAAAATTATTAAAAATGTGTTAGTAAATATTTTTTCTTAAATTGTTAAAATTATGGAAATTGATGAGAGCATTTGAAGGTTTGTCACCCGCTCTACACATTCTTAATACAACGTCTATACCTGGCATAAGATCTGGGATATTTACATATCTGAATAAAAGAAAAATTTAATTTCACAAATAATTTTACTACATGTAGACCTTAAATGAGAAGTATTTTAATACCTTCATATAATTTATGACGAAACAGTTTTAAGATCCCATCAAAACTATTTTGTGATATGAGCTGGCAATTAAATACACACAACAACAAATAAACGCCATTAAATTTCGTTGTTTTTCAAAGTTGAAAAGTTGTTATTATATTAAAAACAAATTAAATTTTTACATAATTAATAAAATAAAATATTTATGGAATTTCACTATTAGAGAAACAGAAAAACAATTGGGGAAGTTTCTTGCATGACGGCTATAAAATTATGTAATTTCATGATATTAATAAGATAGTGTGTTTCCCTTGATTGGGATTGACATTAATTTCAACAAATTAGTGCCATTATTTCTTCGGCAATATTAATACCAGTTACACTCACTGTGTAACGGAGAACGTGGGATATTTTTTTATGCTCATTCATAAAGACTATAAACAAACTGGATAGTTTGAAATCTTTATAGAGTATTTGCTGGTTGGTTTCTGGTCATAATGCGAAGCATTAGAGTCTTCTTATACCCTTTACCAGAAAAAGTGGAAGAAGAGTATAAAAAGTTTCCGTTTGCAATTTTTGCAATATCCATTTCCAACCCCAAAAAGTATACATTTTCTTTTTATGCATAGCGATGTCCGTCTGTCCATCGGTGTTAGTATTGAAATCAGTTTGTAAGGCACTAGATCAGCTAGAGAAAATTTAAATACGCCAATTGAGCAGACATAGTGTCGAAAGAGGCGCTATTGGAAAGCAGTAGGATCGATCAAAGGCCTTCGACGTGGCGGGCAAAACATGACGCCTGCTTTTAGTTTTTCTGTATCATTTGGAATAATATAAAAATTACAATAAAAAAACAAATAAATGAATGTGGCGATAGAGAATTAAAAAATGAAAAAAACATTAAGTGAAAAAATTGGCGCTCGACCATATTTTTCGAGTTACGGGCCTCTATAATTTTCAAAATTTTTTTAATGTAACATGCGCATCATTTACAGATTGTGAAGAGCTCTTTCAGGAAATACTATTTTTTTTAAATGCTTAACCCTCTTAATGACACTTTTATTAAAAACTAAATTATTTTTTTTTATTCTCTGTCACCGCAATATTTGTTTTTTTTATCGGAGTTACTTCTCTAAAAAAGATTAAGATGAACGGTAAATGGTACTTCGATCTAGTTTGACAATGTGGCAACATTTGCTTTTTATTTTGCATTCAAAATTAATTTATTGGTTGTTTAATGATTGAATTCATTAGCTGATGAAGTTTTTTTATGACCATGTGATACAAATAAAAGTTCAACTAATTAATTTGCTCCGTAGAACCGTTTATTGCCTGGTGCATTCATATATTCACAAATTGTTCCCCAATTTTTTACAGTTTCTTTCATATGAAATTTTTTTAAAAAATCCTTATAATTTTAGTTGATCAAAAATGTCTTTTTTATGCTAGACATTTAAGTTTCGAAAAATCTAAAGATTAAACAAATTTTTGTGGATGTAAAACATGACTAAGTCATCTGGCGAGATAACATTTAAAAGCAAGTGATAACTTTGGTAACTAAACACTGTTCTACATGCAACATACTAAATAATAGCATATGATATCGAATGAAATTTTAACATCAGTATAAAATAACGATCAATATAAAGGGTCGTTGTTCTAGCTTTTTCCATTAAAAAACCTACTGTGCTCTCAAATTAATAATACTAAAAATAATAAAAATCAAGTGAATAAAATTAATAATAAAGAAGGAAAGTGTTAAGAACATTTATTTAAAAAAAAAATCGTATTTTTAAGCTATTTCAAACACCAAAGCTGTTTTATTAGTCTCTAAACTGACAGTACTTTTTTCGAGCCTTTTCCATTTAAAATTTTTTTTTACACATGGCAGTATGTTGCACGAAACACAAACAATTTTTTAATGATAACTTAAAATCCATTTTATTAGCCTGATTATTTTACTATAAACAAAACGAATTACAAGAAAAAAATAATATAAAAAAAACTAAAAACAAATATTTGAAAATGAAATGACGACATTATTGAATATAAACGTACACTTACACTCGTACATAATAAAACTGACGCAATAAAATAATATGATGTCATACAAATAACCTAAAGATTGTTACTCTACATGTCGTAAAAGCAGATAATTTTGTTATAATAAAACTTTTTAGCAATTGTTTTCGATTTGCTGTTAAAAATAATATTTTACTCTATATTAAGGGTTTTGCTCCTATTTTATTCGAAGAGCGTTTTGCTCTTTGCTATGCTAGTTAAACTCAAGACGAATTAAATATGATGTAGCCGCACGGCTACAAAAATAACTGACTAAACAAAAGGAAGCCGAATTCAATTTATCTTTTTATCATCATTTGGTCATTTATATGAGGTTGTACCGGTTGATTTCTTTCTCCTGCGTATGCAGCAGCACCTCATATTTAAATTTAATTTTATAAAATTTTAGATTTTTTGACCTTTTTAAATTATTTGAAAATTTTTCATTTTTTAAATTATTTTAAAATTTTTAAAACAATGTTGAACACAAACATAACTCAGCTGTAATCTAATCCGCCTTAGCAAAACTTTGAATTTTAGGTTTTTATTGAAGCTTGCAGTTTTTTATTGCAAAAACATTTCTTTCGTCAGGTTTAATATTTTTGCTGAAATTTTGGTGAAAACTCAATTATTTTTTATGAAATTTAGTTGGTTTTGTCATATTCCAGCTTTAGTTTTTTTGCTGAAATTTTGGTTTTTAATACAACAAAGCAAAAACAGCAATAACTAATGAAAAGAGCACCATTTATGGACTGATGTTGCTAAATTTCAAGAACACCTCTTACAAAACTATGTCTGAGAGAAGAGTGTTTATAACTTTTCTAAAGATCCTCTGGACACGTGGACAAATCTGATTACAACCCGATTTCGATAGACGCGCACAAGGGTATTTTGGCCATATAGCCGGACACCTGTTTTGATTTTTGTATCTGATTTTTGGATCTGAAAAATTATTAAACTCACCTAATTCAATGACACTTGGCACAGATTTGTTTTATGGATTTATGCTGTTAAAGCTTGATAATAAAAAAATCGGATCAAGAAGAAAAAGCTTCTTTAAAAAGAACTAATCCCACCCCTGAAGTCTTAAATACTTTTGATAAGCTAATGCAACTTTTAAGTTTAGAGAAAATTCAAGAACCCAAGATTGGTTCAAGGAGACTTTAACATTATATTTTCGCCGCCCCTTGTTCCCTTTCATTGGCGGTGACGTAAAATATTAATTTAAAAATATTTTAAGTATAAAAATAAACTAAATTTGTTAGTTTTTACAGGCACGCGTTGGTAATTTATTACTTTTTAGAATTAATTTTATTTAAAAAAAATTATTAATTCATATTATTAACTGATTTATTATAAAAACAATAAATTTTAATGAAAACAACTTCTCTGGTGGACTACGAAGATTATGAGTGGCATAAGTATTCTTTTTCTGTTTCTTCAAAGGCCTCTTCCAAGCGTAAGGCCGCTTTTTCTTATTACAGCCCAGTCCCTCATTCACAACAATTGCGCCATTATTAAAATCTATTGTATTGTAGGGGTCATAGGATACTCCTCATATAGAGTAACGTAAAGTTTTGCAGTGTCTAAGCAATAATCTGCAAACTCCTGCAAAGGAATCTTGTGACCACTTGATATATGTAACTTCAATAATAAGTTTGATTCGAAAGAAAAAATAAATTCCAATTATTTCTGTAGCTAATACAGGACTGGAAAAAATCTTTTGCCGTTCTGTTACCATCGTTGGTGTTTCCAAGTCCAGTTTTCGGTACATCCACTATTAGCCCTAATTTACATCTAAATCTTTCTTTCTTCATATACAACACCTTTTTAAAACATGTTATTAATCTACTTGCGGTATGATAAAGAAAACATTTATATAACATTATCTAAAAGCAAAAAAAAAAAAAATGCGTTATGACTGAAGAAACGATTTTTACTTATATCTACAAAAACAGAAAAAAATCAAATTTGCCAAAAGCCAGAAAAAATTGTAAAAAAATTCGCAACGTTTTGTTTTTCCACAGCATTAAAGTAGTAATTCCGAATTTTTAAAAACTTTTTCATATTATTTTTCTACATAAAGTGAACAAAAAAATTATTTTTTTTTTCATTTTGAACGAATTTTTTTTTTTTAAATTAATATGAGTAGCTGCAAATACAGCCTTTCACAGCAAAAATCTTTATTCGCTTAGCCACAAAAAATATGTATAGTGCAAACCTCTCAAAACCGTAAAAAATCAATTACAACATATGCAATTTACTCAACGTCCTGATTTTATCAGTGTCCCAAAACAACACACCTAAAGCAAAACCCTTGGAAATTTTCTATACGATAAATAAAGAGTTTTGCTGTCTGGCGTATAGTTTACTTAAATTTTGGCCTGATGTCCGGCTAGTTTTCGAAAAATGTGAGACGGACATTGCTAAATAGACTTCCTCATAGGTATCAAGAATATGGGGTAGAAAATGAATATTGTCGAAATTACAAACAGAATGATAAACTAATCTATATTCCCATTCCTTCTATTGTGAAGAGCATAAGAATATCTAAGACATATGTGTGGATGTGTAGTTTAATTAAACAAAAGTATCAAAAAAACCCTTAAATTGTTTGCGCTTACATTCTTCCCCGTAAGCTTCTTTTACTAAGAATCTTAAAATTCAAGAAATTCTACCAAAACAAAACACCCTTTGTGTATATTGCGACTTAAATTTTTTCTATTTACTTTTCTATACAATTTGTATTATGTTTACTGCTATTTTAAGGATTCCATTTACATTTCTTTAGTTAAAACATCACAATTCTTGTGTATTGCTGTTCAGGGATGAAATTGTTCTAACCATATACAACAATGTGTAAATTAAGTTGATATGAAAAAGTATTTTTCTGTTAGCAAATTTTAATGGTTTAAATATTAAATTACAATTAAAGAGCACAAATTGCTGTTAAAGTAAGTTTTAATTGTTAAAGTGCTACAGAAGATGTTAGATTAAAGTACTTTCTCTTCATTCTTTTTAATCATACAGTTGTGGAAATAAGCGAAATAAAAAATTGAACCCCTGTGTGCGTACTCAATCATAAACACACATTCCATGTTAATTTTTTCGCTTTCTTTTTTCCTCTATTATAGAATTATTTGTTTCCTTTTTTATTGACTATGGCAGGAGAAAAAGATTTAGGCGAAAACAAGAAGGTTTTATAAATTATAAATGGAAAAGCAAAACAACTCCCTTCAATTTACGATGATGCCACTGTTTTATTTTATTGTGTCCACGAAATATATAATTGTAGGAATCTTTTCTCGATAAAAAGATTTTTTAATTAGGGAATTCATAAATATGCTGTATAAAAAGTCTACTGTCCTCAAAAATTTTTGCGTGCACAAATCTGAAACACGTCATATTTTAAATTGTCTAATTGGGACACTCAATTTATATGGTAGCAGGGATTTTTATTGAATTTTCAAACACTTGTCATCAATCAAATGAGATGCAACTTTCTGTGTATAAACATTTGATATTAATTTTTTCTGCACAACATTCGTCACAGCCAAGGTAGGGAGATTATATCGTTTCAAAATAATCCGAAGTTCGGTGGGATGAGGTAGAGCCTGACAAACTGGTGGTCAAAGAGGTACAGGAGGTGGATCAAAGAGTTAAAATCAAAGGGCAGGTGGTGGCATTTTTTAAATACAAATCGTTTTTATGACTTGGCGACACAAGAAGCAGTTCAACAGGAGAGATTAAACAGTGAGCATATGGAGTAAAGAGATAGCAGCAGAGAAGATAAAGTTGAGTATAAACATGATAAGACAAGAGACAAAAGCATATACAATCACACGGAACAACAAATGACAATCACACCGAAAACAAGCAAGCAAAAGCATAAAATTAAAAAGAGATGATTAACATCATAAATCTATTAAGCAAGATTACGCACTCAGGGGATCAGGAAAAATAGTAGACCTCGAATAACACTCGAATCATAGGTCAGAATAGGAGTAAGTAGGGCATCGGGTAGTGTTACCATAAAGCCCATTAAAAGGAAAAAAAAAATAAAGTAACAAATAACGTTAACGTCTGAACATTAAAAGTATCTTCTTCCTGACTGGAACCTTCCCCCCGGGGGTACTACAAGAAGTCTGGCTGATTCTAACCCAGGCACAGACACAGTACTCTCGGTGTATAGGGGGAACCAGTCCCCCGGCGTGCAGGCACTAAATCTTGATAGACAAGTCGGATGCTTGTCGAAGGGCTGACCAGTGCCCTTTTAGAAACTGGCACTACGGGAACCGGTGGCCCATACAGAGAGATGCCCAACTCTGTAGCCGGTTGTCGGTGAGATCCATTCGGGTTATACGTGGTTGCTGTCGCTTAAAATTTGGTGTCCGCAGGAAAGTTGCGGTGCTAAACGAATGTGCTGTTGCATATTCAACAGAGAAGTTGGAAAGTTTCCAACCCTCAAGCATGGGGAAGGACCTGGTCCTACAAGCCATGGTCCTGTTGGCTACGCCTAGCAGGTGGAGCTAGACGACGCTTTGTATTTCACTCAGTGGTAAGACATCAGTTAGGTTGGGGCCTCCGGCCAGGTACCGACTCAAATCTTGATCACATCTGACTGGGACTGAGTTTAGCCCTACCTTTTATTCCGGAGTAGCCGAAGGATTTTTATATATAGATATTGACATCATTTCGAAAAAAAATTTTCGATGAAGGTCTAACTCGTCCAGAAAAAAAAACCCTCAAGATTTTCGTATAATTTTGAAGAAGTAAAATTTAGCAAACGATTTCTCGAACTTGCAGAGGTCGGGGGATGATGTGTTATTTCGTATTTTCTTTTTAAAATAAAAGTAAAATTATCACGTTTTTAAAGAAAAGGACGAAAGATTATTTTTAAAGACATTATTATTAAACTAAATTTCTATTTTGAGTATATACTCATCTGTACACATGTGTGTATGTATGTACATTAAATAATTATGCATTTTTCATTTTCAAACAATTATTATTTTTATTAATTTTGATATTTTAATTTTACTCGCAGTTTAACTAAATTTTAAATGCCCCATTAACATAATTTGTTATGATAATTTTACCTTCAATAAATTACTTTACTAAAATTATCAAAATGAGTTGTGTTCGAAATATCCATTAATTAATTTTTCACAAACTACAGTTGGCTAAACTTATTCAATACAAAAGTTAAAATTCGCGTTTAGGCTTAAACCAAAAATAAAGCGAATTTTTATGCAAAATTGTAAATGATTTACTAGGTGAAGAAGCCAAGTGAAAATGAATAGGAGTGATGCAAAAGAGTGGAAGGCAGTCATATTTAAAGTTAACTACTGATTCAAAATCTATTCAGTTTGTTAACAGAGTTAAGATTGATTTTTAAAGAGTTTTGAAATTGTTGTCTGTTTTGGAAATTTTCAGTCGTCAAAAAAAAAAAAAAAAAAAACATAAAACAAAAGCGTTTCTCCGGATTCTACTGAAGAAATCTCAAACGTAGACCTTTTGCAGAGGAAGAAGCAACAGAATTTCTTTTATCTAAAAGTAGATTTATGTGAATTTCTAAAGAAATCTCTTCAATTAAAAAAAATTATGATCAGGGCTTGAAAACAAACAAAACGTTTAGATAACGTTTCATGAAAAACATATATATCGTGCTATTTTTTATCCCGATTAAGTTAATTAATCACGGATATTGATTATTGAAAGCAATATTGAAAATAAATTAATTTAATTTGATACTACCGTGGTTTATTTTAATAAACTTTATAAAATTTCTAAATCATTATGTACGCAGGCAAAAGCAAAAAAAAAAACACTTAAAAAAAAAGAGCGAAAACGAAACCATCTAATTGCTTTGATATAACAAACCAATCATAAAATTGTGTTATATAGTTCGCTAAGAAATAAATGTGTTTCGCTTTAACCGCTTGTGAATTTTCTCTTACCATAAAAAAAAAAAATCCGCAAATTTTTCCGAAATGTTTTAACAAAAAATTGTTCAAATTTTTTCTAATTATTTTCTCTTTGCGTATTTTAAATTTAATGTCCATAATCCTTTACGTTACTTTTGTTTTTCTCACCAAAAAGAACACAACGGCAGAAATAGAAATGAAACGCTTTGAATCAGTTTTTTTTAAATGATTGAGTTTTTTATTACCTTTAGCGAAAAGTTTGCGGTTTATTACGCTGAACTCAAGATTTCGACAAACTCCGAAGCCTGGTGAGATGATAATACTCACGCCGTGTTAAATCAATTAACCGTAGCTTATCAAACAACAGTAACTACAATTCCAGGACCTACAGATCATTCATTATGATATTGCTCATAAGCAACCCTTTGCGATTGTCAGTTTTAAATCCTCTTGGCTCAGCCGCATGCGAGTGAAATTAAATTTAAAGTATTTTTACTGATGTCCTCACAACATTAAAGTAATTTCTATTAAAAATGCCAGTATTTATTAAATCAATATAACAATTACACTTTCTAAAATAGATATAAATAGAAAAATACCGAGACAAGAAGATTTATAAAAAATTACATGCAATAAACTCAAGAAAATATATTCACACATTCGAATTCCTATGCCATTAAGAGACCAGACCAAAAAAGAAACATGAATAATATGAAAAATGTAAGTTTTAACAAAACTTCAGTAAAACCAACATAATATTCTATTACAAAAATCACAGGTAGTAAATAAAAATAAGTTCTTTTTGTAGCATAAATGTGTAAAATGTCAAAATACAGTGGCGATTAAAATATTTCAAACTCAAATATTATTTAAATAATTCATAATTATCTTTAAAAAATTGTTTTGTTTTCCATACTGGATAGCTTTTCTTAATTGCAAAATACCACACTTTGGAAATTATTTCTCCTTAATATCACATTTATTTTCTCACTTCTGTTTGTTAACAATACAGCTTATCAATAAACACCTTACACTTTAAAAGCAATTTCTGTGTTTTGCAAATTACTGCGATTTACCCTGTTAGGCGATTAAGAAAATTTAGATTCCTCTAACCTGAAACGATCTGGCAGCTGGTTTTAGTTATTATTTTTATATTTACACTATTAAACATAAGAAAATGAGTCAATCAAAACTAAATTAAAATGAACTGCTTTTTTATTAGCGATGGCTTATTTTAATTGGCTTTAAGCAAATTTTATTCTGTTCCTGTAAAAGTTAATTAAGAATATTTTAGCTTCAGATGTATTGAGGTAATAAATTTACTTTTTTAAAAATATTTTTAACTTTTGAAAGAGAAACAAAATATTTGAAAAACTTTTTAATATTGTGCTTTATTTTAATTCTATAGTTTGAGCAAATGCTTATTACCATTTCGGAATATTTGCCCTAATTAATGCCATTAATAGGCTACCATTAGGCATTTTTTAACCTCAGGAATTTGGTGTTTTTCATCGAGAATGTGGGATTACAATTAAGGTAAATAGCATAATATAATCGTCACCTGCTTTAATATAGAGGCGCTTTCGCCTAGTCGTTTATAGCGACTGCCACAACTGCAGCAGGTTCAAACTGCCATTTTCTATTTAAATTCGCCATTTAAACGACTCAACGAAAATTAATCTTTTCTAAGCTTAAAAGCTCCATTGGGACTTGAACTCATGATCTTCCTTTGATATACATCTCTTCCATTGTAGCCATCGCGGCTACACTCACACAACATTTTATGGTGATAAAAGTAACAAATTTTAAAGTGCTGTAATTCTTTTGCAAGACAAAATTCAACATTTTAATTGGGCAACATCAGCTTTTAACTAAATTTTATTTTTGAAACAGTTTAACATCAGATAATTTCAAATCGTCCAAAAGTGTATTAATTTCATGTGTTTAAAAAGAACAGCAACAAAAAACAAAATAAACAGAAAAAAAAAATTAAAAAAGAAAAAAACCTTAAGGTAAACCCTCAAAATAAAATTTTATTTTTCATATAAGTTTCAAGCGTTTTGTGCGCTACTGTAAAAATATAATAAGAAAACCTGAACATGACAAGTTGTTCCCTTAATAAAATAAACTGAAGAACAAAAATATTAAGTAAAACTTCACATGCTGATTACAAAATCAGGCAAGAATACAACAGAATATTTTGTTAAAGAAAAACAAAAACAGTTAAAAGAGTGGAGAGGGCAAAAGTTGGGCACAATAAGAAATGTTGCTAAAGACTTTCTAATACAAACATATATACATCTTTATTGGCATAAATATATATTATTTAGCATTAAGTAGGATTATGAAAGGACATTATTTTGTTTCCCAAATATTTTATGCAGACTTGTTTAGTTCCCCTCAGGTTTTCGTTATAAAAATTCTGTTTTACATACATTGATTCATAGAAGACATGTCCATTATGTTTGCTACAGCTGGAAACAGCTTAAATATCCCATCTTTAACAAAAAATCATAACAAAAAAAAAATTGTACAAGCAAAGAGAAAAAAAAAATTTTGCCTTTAAAATATTTAAATAACCTAACACAATTTGTTCATACGGGCAGCCTGATACCCTGGTACGTTTGCTTTATCTGATTTTTTTTTTTTTTTCAAATAAAATTTTTCACGTAATAATTGTTTGATTATGTGACAGCTACACATTTTCTATTGCATTAAAATGTAATTAAAATTAAAATTAAATCTGAAGACTATTTTAATTGTAATTCTTCTCATTACATAAGTCTTATAATACTTTATAAAATAAAAAGTGGTTTCAGATTCAAACACAATATAATTTAAAAGGGGAACCATTACAGCAGAAGAGTTTATGAAGAAAGGTATATGTGAACCACAGAAAATGTAAGTCTTTCTGTTAAAACTTTTAAAATTCTTTATTTAAAGAAAACCAGGGTAGGAAAATATACAAACCGAAACGTGTGCTTTTGTAGTGTGTGAAACAAAAATTATAATTAAAATTGAAATGTTTTAGAAAAAAACGGTTTACTAAACAATCTTCTCGTTATAGTAGAGAACGCATAAGAACGTAAAATGAGCAAGTTATTTTTAAGCGAACTCAACAATGCAACTATATGATTAGAACTGAGTAGAACCTGAGTGAAAAACCCTCTTTGTCATTCAAAAAATACGCAACAGTTTAATAACATTAAGGATTGTATGTCTTAATATAAAACATTTTAAATTTTTTAGTTTGCTTTTACACACGCACAAGTATTCAAATAAAAGTTTTGATCATTTTATTAACGAATAAAATAAAAAAATTCTTATAAGGTGTAAAAAGCAGTCTCCAAGTGAACACTCTAGACAGCGGACCACTGCACACAGAAGTCCAATTGATTACATGTAGACAATTCACAACTTACTATAATTAAAGCGTCGTGAGTGGAAGTAAGCGTATCGATGGAAATGTCAGTGACAATACACCCAATGGATTTGAACTAATGAGATGTCCTTAAAGTATGTAAATGAATTAACACACCTGAGTAATGACTTTTTTGCCGCATTCAAATAGTGTGCATTCGAAATAGGTAGATGTGCTTAAGT
Source organism: Cistogaster globosa (assembly GCA_937654795.1). Taxonomy (NCBI): domain Eukaryota; kingdom Metazoa; phylum Arthropoda; class Insecta; order Diptera; family Tachinidae; genus Cistogaster; species Cistogaster globosa. Next base: position 59,546,702 of record OW569403.1, on the reverse strand, counting down.
GTATGTGTCATGCATTAAGGAGAGATCCAGGTGTATCATATATGCTGGGCTCTTTATCGCTTGTGTGGCATATTGCATGACGGTATAGTTGGATGTCCAAATGTCATACGATATTTATGTGTTGAAGGGTAATGCTGCCGAGTTGTGTGAAGCATGATGAAGCACGGTCTCTGCAGAGGCGTTATAGCTATTAGTAGAGTGACATTTCTAGATATAGAGGTGATACTTTGTAGTATTTTGTCAGATAAGCTGCTGGTATTTCTTTTTTTCAAGGTAAATGGGCTTGGAGATCGTGACTGTCACTGAAGTGCCCTCGTACGAATGTGCATGATGTTCAGTTTGTGGTTGATTTTAAGTTCGCGCTTAGTCTAGGTAACTTTCTTACCAGATATGGTTCGGTTAATTCTTTTTTTTCTGCGAAATTTTCGGGAGAATGTGGATTTGATTTAAAGCATGATTTGCTGTTGAACCGAATATTCGTCAGGAGTTACGTGACCGGTTGGCTGGGTGATTGCAAAGCTGATTCACTGTAACGGTCACAATATTGGCCCTGTGGCCCTTAGATCGTTGTTATGTAATTGAGGGTAAATATTGTTGGTGTGTAAATGGAAATGTGTGGGATTCAAGTACCCGGTATTTATATTGAGTTGATAGTAACTTAAGTTAAAAATTCTGGTGTCAGAAGTACGTAGTGCAGTTTTCGCCTGACCTTGGTGCGGCTCTTGCTCTGCGCGGCCATGGTTGAAATTTAAAGGCATGACAATATTCAAAGATTGGTAGAAATGCTAGAAAGGATGTGAATCAAACCATGGGGATACTATGACCAAAATCAAGTTATTACATTGCAACTAGTGTCTTGTGCTAGTTGATGCCTTGTAGTCAACGTATCACCGTCAAGTTATGACCCTTATAGCCATTTACTGACGTTTAACTGTATCACATCTATCTACACACATTTTTAATATTAAAATCTTACTTAAATAGAATTTTAACTGCCCATTAGATATTACAAGCGGCAGTTTGTAGCCTATTAAAGCGTGCTGTTATCGCCTGCAGCATGCAATCTTCTTAAAATCTAAGCTGTTTTGCCACAGCTTTAAATATAAAAAGCTTTTTTTAATTATAGTTTTGGTTGTCACAAAACTTTTCGAAACTTTTAATTATTTTAGTAGTTACGAATGTTATTAAATCATATCATACATCAAATTATAAGTTGAAACCAATGTAATAAATTTTATTGCTTAACACTAACATTCCTATGAAGCTATAAAACTTTTATTTTTCTTTATCATCTTTGTCGTTGATGTTTCTCATTATTAATTTTTTTATTATAATTTAATCAGAAATTTATATTCATTTATTTATTTGTATTGTCACTTTTACTGACAGTTTTTTATGTTCAATTTCGTTTTATTTCATTGTAACTTTAATGATTGTTTCTTATCGATTTTGTGGGGGGCTTTAGTTGTAGCTTCTGTGAAATGTTATGTTACACCGTTTACGATTGAAAACAATATTTTAAAAAAATTTATAAATGAATTTACTTAATGTGATAAAATGGTTTCTTTTTTCAATTTTGCTTAAAATTGTGTACAGTATTCCATATTATTTTAATAAATGTTTTTATGATTAAATATCTTTTTTTGTGTTAATAAAACAATAAAGTTGTCATACTGTACTGTATCTCCCTTGATGTATGATTATTGTGATTATTCAATTTTACGGTGATTAAAAGAAAAAGTAAATAACTTTTCCTACTATCAAGTTTTAAAGAGACACTTTGAAGTATTTTGACACAATTTTACAATACATTGTTGATTATAAAACTATTTTTAAGACTTTGTTGGTAAAATCAAATTATTATTTCGTATGCATTTCTTACTACCAGCATTTGTTCATTAGTCTATTTAAAACAATATTTGATGCAAGTTTTAAGACGATTTAATATCTAATATTTTTTAATTATTTAATTAATCGAATAGTGAACAATATTTAAATATTTTGTTGCAAAATTATTGAATTTAATAATAAATGAAGATATAAATTGGCTATTTACAAGATAATTACTTGAATTAATTAAAGCAATCTTGTTTGATGTACACACTGATGTTTTGATCTTGAAGTAAATAGATATATTTTAAGAGTAGACACTTCTTCAAATAGTGATCAAAGAATAAGGTATATCTTCACCTTCCATTAGCTTGACCGATTCTTTAGATTAATTCCACATGTCATTATGAGTTCAAGTATGAATAAAAAGATGACACTATAAAATTTCAAGATAAAATGAGTTTCTTACTTTCTTAAGGCTTCAAATTGGAAACTGAAACGAAGCGAAGTGAAGTAAGAGCTCAAGATAAACAAGTAAGAGTGCTAAATTCGGTTATACCGAATCTTTTATATCCTTCACCGGCTATGCAAATCTAGTTTATTGAAGTAACTCCAATCAAACAAAGCAAATATTGAGGTTATACAGAATTAAAAAATAAGAGAAAAAATTTAAATACTACATACATAAAATTTTACATAAAAAGCGTTTTTTAAAAATTTTAGTATTTCCTTAAACATCTCTTCGAAAGCTTTAAAATGATACCCATATTGATATTTTAACAAATTTTTAAATTTCAGAGGGCCGTAACGGAGAATAAATGGGCAAGCGCCAATTTTTTCACCTGATGATTTTTTCTTATTTTTTTAATTCTCTATCGCCCCATATATTTATTTATTATTAATTTTTTTTATTAAAGATACTTTATTGTTTAAATGATGTAGAAAAATTAGAGGTGGACGTGGTGTTTTGCCCAATGCGTAGAAGGACATGATCGATTTTGCTGATTTCCAATAGCACCTCTTTCAACATTATGTTTAATCGATAGATATTAATAAATTTAGAATTATTAAGTATTTTCTAAATATCATATGTGTCAGTAATTAACCAGCAAAATATTGCACATTACCTTAAAAACTACTTGCTATGTAATAACTTAATTTTATGATTGCCAAATTTAGTTACTCGCTTCCAAAATATATTAGACTAGTTTTCAAATAAAAGAAGTATTAATTGAACTAGTTCTTAAAATAAGTTCTTAAAGGTTAAAAATATTGATTATTATTTCTTCCTGCAATAATCAATGTAATTTATTTACTAATTATTTCTCATGACTTGTTAAAATCATTTGGTTGGCAGTCTGGTTTGAAGTCTTTCCTCCAAAAATGTTTAATTCTATACTCGACTACTTCTCTGAAATTTTTTTAATAGGTTATTATATAGACTAATTAATTGTCAATTTTATTAGCATTGAATAATTTCAATAAATTTAATGCTTTTTAATGTAAAAGAAAACGAAATATTTACTGTTGACTAATGATTAAGCGGTTTAAAAGCAATACGATTAAAAAAACCTCGTTCCTTGTCTTTATACCCTTAACAAACATCCTAAAGTATAAAAGTAAATTATTTTATAGTCGCATTTATATCACAAAATTATACAGTAAAATGCAATATAAAACAATGAATAGAAATCCACTGACGAGTTATGAGCAGTAGTGAAATGGCCATATTGATATGCTTTCCCCGCAGTAATACATGTCATTTTGTAGTATTAAATAATAAATATTTCATGAGAATATGATGAAATATTTATATTTGAAGGAATCAAGCAAGATTAAAGTAAATAATTATATTAAAAAATTATTAAAAGACTTTGCTTCATGTTTTTTCTATTTGCTTTTTCTATAGGAGATGGGGGTAAGAGTGGGCGGATCAAGTACATTTTTGCAGGAGTCTATTTTACAATTATTTATATTTATATTTATCTTTTGTTAAAATTGAGTTGATGCATTGAAAATCAAGGGAGTTTTGTCACTTTTTAAATACAATCTGTATTGGAAATGGGCGTAAAAGTGGGCGGATATTTGTCAAATTTTACACAAAAAATTCTGAGTGTTTAAAAACTCTATGTGCTAAAAAACAATGCCGTAGGTAAAAATTTAATTTTTACGTTGTATGGGAAGCGGGCGTAAAAGTGGGCGGATATTTTTCAAATTTTACACAAATATCTCTGAGTATTTAAAAATGCTAAGTGCTAAAAAACAATGCCGTAGGTAAAAATTTAATTTTTACGTTGTATGGGAAGTGGGCGTAAAAGTGAGCGGATATTTTTCAAATTTTACAAAAATATCTCTGAGTATTTAAAAATGCTACGTGCTAAAAAACAATGCCGTAGGTCAAAATTTAATTTTAACTTTGTATGGGAAGTGGGCGTAAAAGTGGGCGGATCATTTTGATTCATCCATTTTTTTCTTGACTCTAACAAAAAATGTCTATGTGTCAAGTTTGATTGCCCTCCGATAACTTCGTCAACATTATCATGGTTTTATTTTACAATATTCTTTTTGAATTTTACAACATAATGTTTTAAGTATTTCTTGATACAACTTTGTGCGGCTTTGACTTTAGGAAAAAATTGTACCTAATGGCTCGATTGTTCAGCAACAGAGACAATTTGACTACTAAACTTCAAGGGACGACCGAATAAAGTGGGAGCAAACGTCAATTTTTGTCCCAATTTCAATTTCAATTTTAATAAACTAATTTAATTTGGTTGTAATCTATATGATTTATTTTTTTTTTCTGAAAAATAAAAAAAAACAGGAAAAAATTATAGACGCTGTGAACGAGAAAAATCTAATTATCCCTCTTATACCATCCTTTACAATAACAAAAAATTCGATATTAAATTTAGCAAAAGGCTACATAAGAAATTCACGTACTTTCAAAAATATTTACAAATTCCCATAGATATATACACGTGTATTAGGTGAGATGTTCCAGTCGAGTACAAGTAAAAGTGAGAAATAAAAGCTTTAAAGTAACCGTAACAATTTAATGGAATAGTTTTACAGGCAACAAAATAATAGAGCAACATTTTCACTATGAGTAGAAGGTAGAAATAGTAACTGTTGTTGTTGACATTAAAGTAAGACTCCTATTAGTGGTTCTAAATGTTGTTGTTTTTGTTAAAAAACAGGATACAAAAAATATGAACAGCTCTACAAACATTTTCTTTTTCCCCAGCACATTAATAATCAACGTTACAAAATATTGTGGAGCGGAAGCAGTAGAAATAACAGTGAAAAGATTATCTGGCTGTATTTTGCAACATTAGACAAATAGGAATATGAAGGAAGAAGGATTCCTCAGAAATGTTACAAATTTTGAATTATTTTTTGCACAGTTTTATGTTCGAGTTAAAGAGCGATCGTTTAGCAACAATATATTGCTGGTGACTTTACGGTGGAAAGCAAAATAAATAGATTTTGCTCCATATCGTTGCTTAAAATGGGAAAAATATCCAAATAAATTAACTTTTTAATTTTTGAACTGTTAAGGTTTTCTCGCGATAAATATCTTTTTGAGTAATACGAATTACAGTTACTTTACATTTTACAATCAAGAACGTAATCTTTGATTTCGTACATTTAACATAGAGGATAGAAATTAGAACCGAAAAATATTAGTGCTGAAATTTTACCATTCTTGTGCCTAGAACCAATTACAGCTACAAGATCTGAACAGGCTGTTATTACCACCACGAATAAAGTGTGGTGCGTATATGAACAAAATAAAAAGAAATGCTTAATAACAGATATTAAGCAACTGCGGTGGCTGCGTTGATAAAAATGTTAACATGTTTGTTAAGAAGAGCATCATGAGTTCAAATCCCAACAGCTAAATAATAATTTTCGTTTATTTTGCCTCGGGAATGAGTTGCTTCAAGATGAATTCATGCAAAACTGTAATTTAAGCCTACTGGAGTCTCGAAAAGCACATGTAAACAACAGTTGTGTGGTCATATCAAATTTGTTGGTGCTTGTAACTTAGAACAGGAGATAAGTAGTACATTAAAGTGAAACGTAACAACAAAATAAAAACGTGTAGCATTAGTAGCTGATTTTGTTAAAAACGCTCTGTTTGCTAAAACAGAAGGTCGTGAGTTCGATTATAGATAAAGCCACAAAGCAAGCAAGCAAGGGTGCGCTGGGTAAAGGCGCACATTTATTAAAAACAGCACTGAGCTTAGAGTAGAAAAAAGAAAGCAAGAAATGTTGGTATTTATAATCAACAACAGCTTTAAAACCTCAAAAACCCCTAAAGCGTAAAAATATAACCTGATGATTATATAGAGTAATTTTTGCAATTATGTCAAAAACTAGAAAAATCATGGCATCATAATTTATGCTAATAATAATTTTTTAAACATTGTGCGCATCATGACTACAAAATGAGAGGAAGGTTGTTGTCTTCTAGGAGAGTACAGTCGCGTCATATCCGCACAGACTTTCAATGAGTCTTTAAAATTGACGAATAAATAGTCGTCACAGTAAAGGAGAATTATATTAAAACAAAATTTGAGTCAATAAATTACAAAAAAATCACTGAATATTTTTTCCTTGAAATAATTTCCTTTTCCTTAAACTTTTTCATTTTTCACTTTGATTTATTCACAATAATTTTGCTAGGGGAACTGAACACATTATGCTCGACAGGATGCAGTACACAATGATCTGTTGCCTGTAAGTTTGCGAAAAAGGTGTAGCTTTATACTAAAAATATCATTCAATGAAGAAAAAAACAAGATATTTTGTTTCGAATTTGTCCAATAAATTTTATTTTAACTTTTATTACACTGGGCCAATAGCAATGTCTTAGGCAACTCACTGGGTGTAAATGTGCCTTGCGAACTCCTACCAACACTTACCTACTTTCTTTTAATAGAGTTATTAAACTGTTTATAAAAATTGGACTTGATACATATTTTTGAACTTTAATTACAGAGCTTATTTTTCTTAGTCCAGATTTACACCATGCAACTTTATGAGTCATTTTTTGTTTTTTCAATTCTATATTTAAGTTGCAGTGATATACGTTATTTAAAAATAAACGTCAACAACAGTAACGTCCTCTCAAAATTAAAACAATACCATATTGCTTGCGCCTTTTGCTTTACCAACAAACAAAAATTCATGTTAGTTTCATGAAAAATTGCATAGTGTAAGTGTAATTTACATTAACTATGTTCTGATATTTTTTTTATGTTGAACAGCTGTTCAGTGAAAGGAATAATTTTTATTTTAAGTGGAATAAAACTTTTATTCTTGATTTTTGGAAACAACAGTTATGTTAACTGAAGGGTTTCGTCCTTTTTTTATAACCTTCCCCACAAAAAGTGGAAAAAGGGTCATTCCGGTTGTAATTTCTACAATATCCATTTCCATTTAGATCACCTACAATAATTAAAATACGTCAATCGATCAGACAAAGTGTCGAAAAAGGTGCCATTAGAAATCAGCAAGATAGGTCCATGTCCTTCGACGCAGCAGGCAAAACACCACGCCTACCTCTAACTTTTCTATATCATTTGAAACAATTAAACTCCAATCAAAAAACAAATAGAGAATTAAAAAATAAGAAAAAAACATTGAGGGCCTCTGAAATTTTTAAAACTTTTAAAATATCAATATGGGCATCATTTTAAAGCTTTTGAAGAGATCTTTAAAGAAATACTAAATACTAAAAACGCTTAACCCGTTAAGAGCCGATGGTATTTTTATAAAATTTTTTTTAAATTTTTTAATTCTCTGTCACCTCTATATTTGTTTTTTGATTGGATTTACTTCACTAAACTAGATTTAGATAAATGGTGAAGGGTATATAATATTTGGCTTAGCCGAATATAGCACTTCTACTTGCTAAACATTATTTTCGCTAATCGAAATAAAGTCTCTTATTAATGAATTTCTAAACGCTTTCATTATATTTGGCCCGTTAAAAAAGGCTCTTCAATTAAAAACATTCCAGAAAGAAAATGATGACACCATTAATTATCGGCGGAAAAAATGCTTTGATGTATTTTCAACTAATTATAAGATGGACACAATGGAATTTTCCATCTTACGGAGGAACAAGCCTGTATAAAGTTAAAGAAGAGGTATTTCTAATTTCGATTTAAAGTTTTAAATTATTTTTAGCTGAAGAATCTTATATTTTGGTCTAGAACTCCCTATATAATTCTAGTTTGAGTGCTGATTATAAATCAAATAAAAGTTTTAATAAATTTAAACAAATTCAAATATGGATGGCATGCATGCCTTCCTCTAAATGTTAACAGACTCATTTAGAGAAAATGCTGATGTGAATAAAATGGAAATTCAGTGAATTTTGTTTTCATACTTATATTTTTCGTTATGATGGTATTGCTAGATTTAATGCTACAATTGTTGATTCAACATTGTTGTATCATTTAAAGTAGCTGTGAGTTGGAGTGGAATCTTCAAATATAAATATTTACATACTCAGTTTTATGGTATGAAGGTGTTAAATGTGTTACGAACCAGTAGTAGTAGCAGAGAGGATTATCACCCGATGCCATAAATTCCAGTTGAGGGACTTAAAATAGAGAAATGCAAACTATTGGTATTTTTTTGTGACTGTTGTTATGATACACTTTTAACACCATAATGGGCACAAAGATTAAAGGCTTACTTTTTACACGAGTTCAAAATATATGAGAGAATTAGGCAAAAACGGCTTGAGTAATTAATATTTTGATGAAAAATCGAAAATGTAAATGCCATGAAAACTATTCATTAAATATAAAACAAAACAGTCTTAAGCAAAATTATTGTGTGTGAAGCCAAAGGACTTTTACAATGTGACTGACCCTTTTACATTTGTATGTACACAAGTGTATAAAATAAAATTAAAAGGCAACTGACTGATAAAACGTTTTAGGTTGGACATATTACGTCGACGTTTGCCAGAAAAATAGATTTTAGATAATGAGGGTATAACTATTGTGTGTGTTGTGTATGGTTATGTTAATCATTAGGGAAAATAGATTATTCATAATGTTTTTTTTTATTTTGATTTAAAGTTAACAGACTTTAGTTATCAAAAAAAAAAAAAAATTTCTTTGTGTTAATCAATGGCGAGAAATTTGAACAACTCTTTATTTTCTTTACATACAGTATTTACAGTATTTAAAAGGAAAAGTAAATGTAAAAGTTACAGTATTCGTTTGAGGATTTAAGAGACAGGACATACCTCTTTTTAAAAATTTATTATTTTCTTAAGTTTAAAAATCAATTCAGAGAAGTTTATTCCCAATCTAACATGTCTCCGGAACATACTACCTACCTGTATTGTTGGTAATTGTAACTTTACAGTTGTTGAAATAATGTAAAACTTAGACTTAGTTTAAAGAAATTTCGTTTAAAAACTTTAGAGTCACAAACTGGTTTCAATTCCGTAACCTATATTAATAATTAAAGAAAACAATTTTCTATATTAAAAAAAAAAATTGTCGTGCTATTTTTTATCGCGATTAAAATATCAAGTCACTGATATTGATTTTGAAGGGTGATTTGATATTTTAATCGAGATAAAAGTAGCACTATTAATTTATTCAATATTCTCGTGGCTTGTTTTAATATAATTTTCTTTAATATTTAAGATCAGAACAACATATTTTACAAAAATCAAGTTCCATTTAGTCGCGCTTTTAAGTCACGAAAATCTCAACAGTTGCTTGAAAGTTTTTAATGTTTGTAATAACTGTATAGTAGACTCTAGAAAGCCAACCACTTAAATAGCCCAATAGATTTTTAAATAGCCGAGAGCTTTCCAGTATGAGTAATGAGCCTATACAACTAGTAGATCTTTTGTAGTGATAAGCTACTACCAAAAGCGCGATAATGCAGCATAGTATAGTTTTTTCAACAAGAACTTTGTTTTCTCAATAAAAAAATTCAAATGAAGATAATTCAAATTTTTATTGTATTACGAAGAGAAAAAATTGGAATTTATAAATGAAAAATTATATCTAATAAATTTCCACCATGACCAAGCCCAAATGCGATAATTTCGCATGTTGGCGTACCTAGACAGGTGAAAATGGGTTTCGCAAAAAAAAAATAATAATAATAATAAATTAAAAAGAAAAAACCCGAGGGTTATTAATTTAATGCGATTTTGAAGCGAAATTGAGTTCATTGTCAAAAACTCAATGTTAAAAATATCATTTTGTTGGTGCTGCCGAAATTGAAAGAAAATTAAAAAGTTCTCGTTGAAAAACCTTGTAGTTAATACCCAGCTACTGATTTTCTGGTTAGGAATACAGACGTTATTTCTAAAATCACATGTGAATAAATTAGAACTATTTCAATTTTCTCGAAGAAAGAAAATAATAACAACCAGCGAGAATTTCTAGTTTTACACAAATAAAACAAGTGTCTCTTAGGCGATATTCTTGCAGAAAACTTAGAAGCAGAATTGGGGAGTTTTCGAATATCAACAAGATAATGTAAATGAAGCAAAAAACCTACACTTTTATGAACCTGAAATTAAAGGCTGATAAAGTCATTACAACAATTAGAAACTATTCTATAAATTTTTTCTTCTAAATCAAAATTTTTGTGATGTTTGAAGCTTTACATCATGCAACTGTAAAGAAATTTGTATTCATTTGGCTTTCTAGCAATATTCTAATACTTAAAAAAAAATGTCATTTTGCTATATTCGAAAAAAAAAGAAATTTCTCAAAGATCATTCTACTATTTCCACCTCTTTGAAAGACATCATTAGAGAGATGGCTGTTGCATTAAAATAATGTAATTAAACCAATTTGCATTACGTACAATTTTTACGAAATTTCTAAATCACTCCATTTTTAATTTTGTAACCCCACTTGCAGTTTTTCGTCCAAAATTCTGAAGAGTTACGATCTAAAAACTAAAACCAGTTTAAAAATGCCGTATGCTTCAGTATGGATTGAAGAGTAAGCTAAAAATTACGGGACTGCAATTTCTTTATTTACGCACAAAATTTATTTTTACTTTGAAGTATTTTTTACATCTTTTTTACGTTTCTCGTGTAGAAAAATGTTTTTGTTTTTTCCTTAAACTTTTAACTTCAATTTTGGAAATCGGAAAAAAAATATCTTACTTCAACAGTGCACAGTGCGCCAGAATAAAAATTTTTGGGAAATAACTCAGCCGTTTGTAAAGGACTAGGCCGATTGGTTCAAAATTTGGCATGAGCATAGAGAGTTTTGAAGCTTTTATACGCTATCCAGGGATGGTGCTATGTGGTTTCAATGTGTGGTACCTCGCACCTAAAAAATTGTCTAACGCTTGGCGTTTCTCTGATTTTTAAAAATTTATACATGGGCAAAAAGGACTCATCAATACTTTTATGTATGTTTAAGTTCAAAAATGATAGAGTTATAAGCATTTTAACTCTTCTTTGGCCCGGTTTTTTCAAAATTTGGATACAATTTTGAGTAAATTAATTTGAATTTTTTCTCATAGTTAGCGAGCATTTAAAGATTATATCTTTGCCGGCTTAAAAATTATATGATTTTCAATAGAGAGAATTCAAAATTATTGCACTAACGGTCACCAATCGAATTTATTTTTTATAGCAAAATATATGTTTAAGAAATATATAAAAAATTATATATCTGTTTAAACTAACTATATGTGTGTACGTTGATACAAAATTCGTATAAAAATGATTAGTCTTGTTTGACTAATTCTACGTCGAAATTGTGACTTTACCCTATATTTTCTAAGATCCCAAAGCTGGGAAGGAAAAAAGAAGACTACCACAAAAAAGCTATGTTTACTCCAAAATTTTGCTTAAAGTATTTCGTGAGCCCTAGTCCCTATGTGGACTTTATATGCAAAAGATTAAAAAGTTTGAATTTTGGAATTTTTGGTCTTCATTTTGGGAATTGTGGGATTTTCTTAACCCTACCTTTTACCTCAATATAATTCTATTTTAACCAAAGATGTGCCTGTATAACTCTTCTATAGGTGAAAAAAGTCTATAAATACATAAAAACAAGATGGTAGATAGACAACATACTTTTTTCAAACAAGTCTTCTTTCTGCACCCATAATGAAGTTGTACTGATCCATTAAAGAAGAAAGAGTGAGACTTACCTAAAATTAAAATGAAAAAGTTAAAGTTAGACGGGCAATCAAATCTTAATTATGATAAAAAGAAAAAAAAAACACAAAAACAAATTTTAAAACAAGTTTCTTTTTAATGATTCAAGTCTATTTGTAAATATGTATGTATGTATTTTTAAAATCTGCTAATATAATATTCTATTAAAATACAAGCAAGCCGTTTATGGGTTGGTACTTTGTTTTTGATTTCAATAATTTTTCTAATAAGAAAAAAAAAATGCTTCAATAAATATTTTCATTTAAAGCGCACCAACATTAATAAAAAAATCAATCTTTTTAAAAATAAAAATACAAAATCCATGTCGTGTTTACATTTCGATTTTGAAAGCAAATAGATTGTGTATGTAAATTTACTTAGAAAGTAATTTCAGTTCAGTAGTTGAAATTTGTTTCCTTCATGTCAAACTTCATACAAAAATATAAATTTGGTATCGCAATCTCATGAATATATTAACCACTCCTGTAAAAATGGAAACACATAAAATGAGTGATGTAAAAATGAAAAGCTTTAAGGAACATTATCGAGCAAAAATAACAGTTTAAATTGATTTCCCGGCGATTAAATTTGAGTATTTTAAACAATTCAAGTTTGTGTTACAACAACAATGACTTGAATTCATGGGGTACACGAAACGAAAGAGTTCGATTAGAGGGTTTTTTATTTGCGTTAAATGTTATTATAACGTCACATTCGTTGTGAAAAACAATATTTGTTTATGTCCTGTGGATCACTAGAAAAAAGTATGTAGCGTACGGGTTGTCACGTAAGATATTAAATTTTTTTCAATTAGAAAAGCTTAAAAAAATTATTTTTATTTGAATATAATGAGCTGTAAAGAAAAAACATAAAGCAAAAAATTATGCATTACCTTAAAATGTACTTGCCATATAATGACTTACTTTTGTGATTCCAATATTTTTTTACTCGCTTACAAAAGAAATTACATTAGTTCGCAAAAAGGAAGTAGAAATTGAACTAGTTTTTTAGGTTTAAAAAGGAATACCTTAAAATTCGTACTAATGACGCCAATCGTATCAAACAGCCAGTGACGACGGTCTTCACCGAAAGGTATGACAACAGTAACAGAGAATTAATAATAAGAAAAAAAATAATACTAAATATATTTTTACATAAGAATGTCAACGGCTCTTAATGGGTTATGGTACACAATCGTACTTTTTTATAAAAAGTTCAAAGTCCCATTCCGCAGATCTTTAGATAACTCACTTCCGTTATAAGACAAATACAATATTTTCGATCACAGTATAATAAATGAATAAATGAAAAAACGTCGTCATAATTCAACCATATTTGAAAACTTATTCTATAGGCGAACAAATGCCACGTACGTACCATGAACACTCCTGAATGTCATTCAAAAACTACTTCGATTAAGTTAAGTGAATTTTTTTTGCCAATAAATATTATACTGTTGTCTCATCGTCGTCATGGGCTGTTTATTTGATACGTTTGGTGAACGCTCTGGATGTGAACACATAGTTTTCAAGCCGCATTTTGATTAGTACTGGAGTTAGGATAAAAGTAAATTGCCTAAGGTCAGTCAGTATAGGTGTGACCATCTGTGGGTGTTTTCGTTTGTAAGAGTTCTTTAATAATTTTAGTAGTCTAAGAATTGTTTAAGAGCTTGTATTTACCTGTTCATAATAATATCTCCATTAAAAGTTCGTGTTTTTTGTATCTCCATGTTTTCAAGAATGTCTAGTCTTCGTCCTTTTTTACTAGGAGTTAGTAATGTCATATATTTATCTAAATCCCTTGGCTCTTGTTCATGAGTGTTAAGGTGTATTGCGAAGTAGTAGTCTTTTCTCAGTTCAGTTTGCTCAGTTTGTCTATGTATGAATGGTTGTAAGTGTAACTAAATCTGTCTACTCCGCTGCTATTAAATTTATCAGTTGTTTCTCTTGATGTCTTAAGATTAATTGGTAGAGTGTTGCTCATTTTTTAGTGCTGTCTGTAAACCTTCTTTAAAAAAAAGATTAATTAATTTATATATTTCTGGTCCTGTGTAAGTAAAAATGGGTCGTCGTGTTGTATCGATTGTTATTGTTATTATTATGTTCTTTTTTTAGTGTTGCATTGTCTGAGTAATTTATCGATAGTGGTACAGTTGTAACCGTTATTTTTAGCTATAATGTAGAGCTCTTTGTTTTATTAATTGTGATTCATATGTCTAAATACTGCAAATTTATGTTGGGTAGGATATTTTAAGGAACTGTGGATATTTGTGTCTCTCGTGATCTATTCTATAGATTTTAAAGTGTAAGAAGTCGATTTTTCGTTTTTTTTTTGTTATGTCAAGATAATTTAAAGTTCTGTTTTGCTCTTTTTCATTGTGTATGTGATTTTGTTATGTATTGTGTCTAAATCTGTTAGAACTTGTTTAGTGTTGTCTTTTTCTAGAATTTATAATAAATCGTCTATTTACCAGTAATAATGAGTTTATTTTATGTTTTTTTATCAGTGTTTTAACGTGTAGTTGGTCTAAATATTGCATGAAAATCGCTGTGAAAATTGTGGATGTCGGGTTTCCCATACTGAGTCCAAAAGATTATTTATGAAAGTTATTGTTAAGTCTAAATTAGTTTTGTTTTTAAATCGTATCTGCAATATCAATTATTTCGTTGATGCATTGATTGTCGTATAAGTTGGAAAGTATGTTACGTAGAATAGTTAAAGTTTCAGGCATAGGTATTGACGTATACAGATACCTCATTAACAAACTTAAGGAAATTAAAATCACCGAAAATATGAGACTTGATTCGTCTCTATGACATTCTACTTCTTTACTTGAGACCAACAAATTATCAATACCTCGAAATATCTATCTCATATCAATAGTCCTGACTACAAGAATTATCTGGCCTGGATTGGACTACGAAGTTACTTGGAATGCTTAGAACAAAAAGCCATTGCTAAGTAACAACATAAATGTCGGTCTTAAATCGTACTCTTATTTACTTGTAACTGCACCAGATATTTTCTTATGGTTTCATCCTCTTTTAATCTTTATCTCACTTTTTCCTATTCTTCTTTGATCCGTTTGCGCACTCCTTTACTTACTTGGAGGTGAAGCAAATTTGTCGAACCATAAGATGCGATTAAAAATATGTTTTTTTATTGTAATTACCAATATATTTGAAAGTTTATGCTATTTTTTCTATTAAATAACTGCAAATATAAAAGTTGACTTGCTTTTCTACTTCTTGTTGTTGTTTTATTAACTTATAAAACTTAAGTAATAAACTAAATCGTTGAAAAATAAATGAAAAAGATTTAATTCTTAACAAAAATAAAAACTTAAACATAAATGTGTAGCAGTATCTATTCTATCTGCAGGTGTTTAGGAAAGTTTAAAATTTGGCAACGCAAACTTTTTGATTACAATTATTAACTTTTTTGCAAACCATCTTTTTAAAGTAAAAGTTAAATTACATTTATTTTGTTTGTTTTAATAAACTAAAAGTAATTTCGGCCACACTGGTAAAAGTTATATTATAAAAAAAATTGTTACCTTCTTAAATTAGATGTTGCTAAAATGATAAATGTCTTCAAGCTTCTTAGGCGAATAATATAAAGATATTGATTTTGTCTATTAAAATTATTCTGCTCTTGGTCATAACTGTAAGCTTTTCTGTTACTTGTTACTTTTTACTTGTTAGTTTTTGCTCTTTTCTTAAAATGTTTCTTTTACAACTGTTCATGGGGACAATTTTGTTTTATCTTTAGTTTTTTTTTCAACCCAAGATAAATTATACCATGACTGCAACTTAAGCATAAAAAAATAAAATAAAATTGACACCCGTTTAGTTACAGCTCAGAAGAAGTAGTGCTGGCATAACTCGACTACATCTAAGGGCGATAATTTTGCAGAACACAAAATATTTATTAAGGAATTTAAAATCTAAGAAACAAAATAAATATGTAAAAAGTGGCTTTATTTTTCAAGTGCTTGTAATAAATAATTTGTATCTTTTAAAATTAATGGCATTTAAACTTTTCTTTTTTTTTGTGATGAAATTTTCCATAAATCCTTAAAAAAACCTACAATATGACAGCATATTTTTATTGCGCATCAATCGCAAAACTTTTTATCGTGAATTGACAATGAAAACAGTGTTAACCAGTTCACAATGGGGATTTTCGCAAAATAAGTGGTAAATGCCTGGATTTTGTGAGGATTTAATTGAAATTTATCATCTCGGTAGCATTTTAGCTTAAACCGAAAAGAATCTACAGTGGTCCAAAGTTAAAAATAAGGCTTGAAAAACCTGAAACCATATCAGTTAAACCTAATCAGAAATTTAGGAGCTTCAGATTTATTACTGTTTATTTCATTCAAGTCCCACAGTACTTTGTCAACTTCTCAAAATTCAAAAGTAATTTGCAAAATTGAGTACCTTTTACATCATATGAGCAGCAACATAAATGTTTTTTACGATTTAAATTCATTGTTTTTTTGATATTTGAAAATAACAGGTGACTGCCTCTTATACATCAAAACATAAGATGATGTTCATCAACGTCACGTTTTTTATTAAGACTCCTATTGAGTTTTATATTTTATTTTAGTTATATTGCTCACACTCTCTGTGTATATTTAACACCTCTACTCCATCATCTCTATTACACACTCTGTATACATTTCACCTGTCTGCTTTATAGCCCTTATACTTTAAAGTATAAAGTATATAAAATTAAAAACTAAATTCACTTGATCATTTTCTGCAGCCTCTGTGAAAATTTCAAGTGTCTTGTACGACCTTATTGACGTCATCTCATATTAAAAATATTTATAAATGAGAAGCAATTTATAGTGGAGAAAAAAAATAGACAAAAAACAAATAACTAGAAGAATGACTTAATGAATGTCCTGCAAATGACTATATTTTAAATTCCTGCGGTTTAAGACTGATTTATATGCTGCATACTTTATTCTTGTAAGCTGATGACATTGAAAGCTGAAAAGAATGTTTTAAAAGGAAATATTTCCATTTTCTTTTTAAGTTAATAAAATGCTTTTTTAATACTCCTATATTAATTTAAAGAAACTACATCATGTAAATATTTTTAGTATATTAATATTTTTTATAAAATGCACTAACGATGCTTTAATATTTTTATAAAACAGTATTTATTAAACTAAATCTTATAAAACCTTAAAAAAAATTATTTTTAACTTCACTTTTAAGAGGAAATTTATCGAGGCGGTTTCCAATTTTAGAGAGCACACAAATTAAATAAACTGTGAATATGAATTTTAGGAGCCTGACTATTTCACAGGTCCCTATCTTTTAGGCTGTAACAGCTGAAGAATTGAATATTTTCACAACAGCCAATAATAAAATTAAATGAAAACCTAAAGGATGCTCCATAATATGTAATTTTTATTTAAAATTCAACAGGCACATCATAGAAATGTATACAGGGTGTGTATTAGTTTGCCTGTTATAAAAAATTAATTTTAAAAGTACCGGATGTACCCATTGATGGCCTTATTTTGGACCTTTATAGGCAGACAAATGAAATTAACACAGATTATGTATTATTGTGTACGTTATATGTATGATAAAATAAAATTAGAAACTAAAGGGTGTTCCAATGTGTATATTTTTGGTCTTATGTAAAAAGGCCCTAACTCTAAATTTTATGCAATTCAGTTTCTTGTTTACGTTTTTTCTTTTTTCTGTAATGTTACAATTATGTGTGGCCTATCTATTTAATGTCATACTTTGTATGGCACTCTCATGCAAAGTAAATATTTATTATCGTGTCACTTAGTAAATGAAACAGGTAGCAACTTGAAATTTTGTTAAAATAATTTTTTTTATTAATAGTGTCACGAACATAAGATCTGGCAACCTCTGTCCGTATGTGCGTGGTAAAAACAAAAGGTGAATAAGTTTCTTCCACTACAATTAAGTGTGTATAGAACAGGGGTTCTTATCAAATTCCTGCTAACGGACCCCTAGTTAACTATTTTTTTTTCGCGGACCCCTCTGAAGCACAAGTTCAAAATAAAACTTTTATTATTTTTGAAAACTCTGTTTTTTTGTTTCTTCATGCAGACCCCTTGGGTGGTTGCTATGGACCCCCATTTGAGAACCGTTGGTATAGAATAATACATTAATTAGCCAACACAAGTCGAGCAACTTCAGTGGCATGTTTTGGTACTTCGAGCCCACCTTTGGACATGCGTACAAAGAATAATAATAACAAAAATGTGGAATCAGCAGTACTAACCTTCTGCAAAACAAAAAAAAAATTATTGTATGAAGCCATGGCAGATAAATTAGTAAGCAGATAATTATCAAGGCAACTTTCGTGGAAGGAAGTAAAAGCATATTTACAGTGTACGGCAGTTGTAAAGCGAGGTAGAGAGAATCGGTAGTGGGGAATCGAGTAGTCATGTCTCGCCGGAGTAACACAGTAATATAGAGTGGTTAGCTGGGTTTGTAATAACGCATATTTAGTAAATACGTGTCGATAGGATTCTAGAGACCGTAAGATAAAGGGGTGTGTAGTCATAAGCCATAGAGGTGATTTTTGCAATCAAAAGAATCAATACGTTTGATTCAAAAGAGAATAACGTAACAATATGCATACCAGAACAAAAAACTATCTGGATTGAAGTGGGACTGGTGCCTCCCATACAAAAAGAACAATTATTACTCTGTAGCTAGAGAACTATAAAATGTAGGTTATAAAAATTTTGGCCCAGTAACTCTGCTGTTAATGTGTGTAGCTGGATTGAAACAGTAGGCGTGGTAACTAACGCGAAGTGAGAAGTTATCATGGTATATTTAAAGAGTAATAACAGGTAGGGCCTTGAATTTTTGTACTAGAAACTTCCTTATTTATATGCTTAGTCTATCGAAATATTGAAGGGATCGGGACCAACGACGTGGTACAGTAAATACAATGTGAAAAGTTGTCGTTAACGTAAAGAGCTGCGAGCAAAAGGGTCTTAACATTTCGTACAAGTTACTTCCGTACAAGTGAGCATAACCAAATTAAAAACTGGCGGGATTAAAACAGTGGTTGTGGTAGCAAACCAAACCGGAAATATCCTGTTTATTAATATATTTAAAAAGTAATACTTGTCTAGGCACATTCTTCTAGTAAACGTAACAAGCATATAATTGATAGTAATTAATACTTTCGAGCCGATCAATTCGCAAAACCCAAGACAAGAAAAAAAAACCAAATCCAGGAGAGAAAAGTTCCTTACCACGAAAATTATAGGCCAAACGATGATAAACCTTCTAAAGCATTTTTGAAGCGAGAAGTGGTAGTATTTTAATCGATGATGCATGACTTCTATAAGAAGCACTTCTGTGCTTTAAAAGCAGACAAAAACCTTGTGCCTTTTTTGACATTGAATTCAGATATTAGCCGAAAGATGGGAAGGATAACACATTAAATGAAACGTAAGTTAAACATTTTTTTTTGATAAGCACACCCCATTGTATGTAAATATTCTTTATAAAAATTTTCAATTACTAAAAGGATCCTTAAACAAAACTTGTCTAAGTTAATAATTTTCTTTCATGTTTTATTAACTCTATATTGCTCTTCATTCTTACAGAAACGAGAAGTCATATTAAATTTAATAATGACTGTACAAGCATTTCAATTCAGTAATCAATTTATATGATTAGATTTACTTTAAAAATATGACAATCAATTTACTTGTCAGTCTTAAGAATTTATTATTTTATCATTTTCATGGCAAACAAAAAATCTGGTACTTAAATCTGTAAAAAAAACATAGTAATATTTGCCATAAAAAGCACACAGTTAAGTAAAGTGAAAAGAGATATAGATAAGTTAACAATGGTGTATATTTTTTAAGGGGAACTAGTGATAAATTAGATTTTTTACCACAACCCCCAAATTAACTTTATTTCAAATAAAAAGCTACACAAATAAAGTAAAGAACAAAATATTAACAGACATGATTTATCTGAATATAAATAAATATATATATTTACGAAGATAATTTATTTAAAGTAGTTAAACATTGCACATATTTTATTTATTCGAATGAATCAAATCTTTTATTTTATTTTAAATAAAATATAAGTAAAAGCAGACATTTTAAAAATCTTTGATTTTAAGATACAAGGAATGCTTCAAAAGAACTTGGCAGCATAGACAAAGTATTTCCGAAAGTAAATTTTTTCTTTACTTTTAAACGAAATCAAAAAAAAGGAAAGTGTTATCAATTCGTTTTCATTTTTATATCCTTTATCACATGTCGAGAAGAGTACTTCTTAGTTTGTCATTCTGTTCTCAATTGCCATTTCCGACTCCATAAAATATATATATTCCTAGTTCTTATGCATAGCGAAGTCTATTGAGCGAAATCCGTCTGTCCGTCCGTGTTAGGGTAGAAATTTAATTTGTCAAGGCACTAGATGACCTACAGAAAATCTAAATGCGCGAATCGATCAGACATAGTTTAAAAAATTTTGCTAATAAAAATGAGCAAGGTCGGTCGATGTCTTTTAAGGCAGCGGACAAAACACCACGTCTGCCTTTTATTTTTCCATATCATTTGGAAAATGAAGTAACCCTGATCTAAATAAAAAATAAATGAAAATAACGCAAATATGCCTATGTCCCATATATAGATAGAGAGAGAAAAACAAGAAAAAAATATCAAGTAAAGAATTTCGAACTCGCCTATATTTTCCGAGGAATGGGCCTCTGAAATTTTCATAAAAAGTTCGACAGTCAATATGGTCAATATGGATATCATTTAAAAGCTTTTAAAGAGATCTTTCCAGAAGCAATAAAAAAGCTTAACCCATTAAGAGCCGACAACATATTTAGATGTAAAATTATATTTTGTACTTAATTTTTTTTTTAATCTCTGTCATCACTTAACCAGATTCACATTTACATATGGTTCTTAGATATTTGTTTTATATATTCAGTTTAAATATAAATATTGAACCCATTAAACATTCGTAAGTTTAATGTAGCTTTCTAGCAAAAATTTTTAATTTAAAAAAAATTTTAAGAGCAAAACATCATAAAATGCTAAACTTGTAAATTAAAGGGTGTCTCCTTAGATGAGGAGATTTATTACATATAATTCTTTATAGCAGATAACCCGAAATTTATATAGAATATAAACTATCTCTAAGTAAACTACTAGAAATTTAAGGGTCTTCCCATAGAAGCTGTGGTTTCACTTATTTATATGAACTTGTCCTTAAAACTTTAATAGACAGACACTGAAATTTGTAAAGAATGATTTTAACCACTACTATACCATAATAGCAAGAATAAAAACTTAAATTTCTATTAAAGGGTGTCCCACAGGTAAACCAGCAAAAAATTCCTATAAATTTTTTTCATTCAAAGTTCAGTTTTGCTCGCCTGTCTATTTTAAAGACAGTAGACACTTTTTTGCAAGATAATTTTGAAAGTTGTTTTAAAATATAAAAATTTGTTTAAGTTTTTATACACTAGAACTGCCTACTACTTTGTACGCGTATCATTTCTAATTTTCTTAATATATAAATTTAGCAGAATATGTTTTTAAATAGTTTGTTAAAAACAGTGTTAAACGTTCCATCTACAAAAATATAATGTACTGAGAACTGTTCTAATATTTTTATATCGGCAAAATTGGGTGCTTTCACATTTCCATCTCGCAGGCAGACAAAAATGCCAAAAATAGGTGCTTTGTTTCCATGTCGATTAACATCTACAACAACATCAAAATTTTAAAAAAATATTTCATGTTCAGAAATGATTATTTTCGAAATGATTTTTTATGTTCTTATTTTTAAAAAGTATTACCTTCTTTATTACCGTGCAATCATTTTTATTTTACAGATCCAGCGTTGCTTGGATTTCTGTATTTCCTTCCAAACAAAGAAAAATAATTTCAAAATTAAAGGAATTATTCCAGAGATGATTTTTTATCTTGTTAATCATTTCCGATTTTCTTAACTTTTTTCTGGTATTTTCAAAAAAAATCTATTAGGCAAAAAAGGGTTATCCATTTCACCAGTGCCTTTAAAAGCTCGAAAACAAAAACCCAGGCAATGTTGGGTAAAATATAGAAAACAATTAGTTTGATACATTTCAATAAGTTTTTGGTCTTTATTTATCAACAATAAAATACACAAACAATATATGAGATTTTGTTCGATTAATCCGCTTTAATGTTTTTTTAAGTAAAAATTAACTCGAATAATTAAAAACCCAAGCATTTTGATGTACTAAAATCAAAACGAAAAGTATAAACAAAAATGCGAGAGAATATAATAACTGATGACGTTAGTATTATTCTTAAAGATGAATAAAATAAATGATGAGGTTAGTACTACGAGTATTCATAAATATGACGATGAATAGTAAGGGATTATATAAATAATGGATACAAATCTATTTCCCTAAAAATGATTTCAAAATAGATTTTGTCCAGTTTAATTATTAAATATTTAATTTAAAGCACTCTAAGGGTTAGTTTTGTTTTTTCTTACAACTAAATATATTACATAACGTGACCTAGAAAACGAAATCCCCTTCTTTTTCTTTTATTATTATTTTTCTTTTAATATTGTCGCCAGACAACGAGCTAAACGCAAAATTCTAAAATACCAACTTTATGCTAAAAATAAATAAATAAATACTTAAGCACTAGACAAAAAATGATAATTAATTGATGCTTAAATTGTTATGTCTTTTTCTAAATGCTCTTTCTCTAATGATAATGAAATTTTATAATTGTGCTGACCTTGCAAAATTTTTTATAAAATTCCTTTCTAAAAATATAATCTAAAAATAAAATTTTTATAGTTTTTGTAAAAACGCTTTTTAATAATTAAATGGAAGGAATCCATAAATATAATAAATAATTTTTACTGTTGATTAAACTATAATAAAAGACCCACGTATCAATTTCATTCATATATTTTAAAGTTAATTTACCATGCGATTCTAAAAAATTCGTCAAATAACAAGCTGAAGTATTTTATTTTATAAATTATTTCTACAGAAGTGATTCTTAAGTGAAATAAATGTACTTAACCCAAAATAGTGATTTTGGCAGAAAGAACAACAAAGATATACTTCAAGTTGTGTGTGGTCTTCGTCTAGCTAAATTTATATTGATTAGTTGGTTAAATAGATAATGTTTACAATATACACAACCTAAGGTAGATGGATGCATAGAATGCTAATGTATTGAAGAATGCTGGTATAAGGAAGGATGCAGCGATCCATAAAATGCGGCGTTATATTCTGATAGCGTCTAATTTTCCTTGTTTTCTTTAAAAAACGTCTGTATATGTTTGTAAATAATTTTTCGCTCAAAAACAATTTCAGAAAAATAATTAAAAAATGAACCTAAGTCAAAGTAATAAAATTTTAATTCATTTATGATGTCCACGGTTCAAATCCTGAATTGGAAAAACATTAAAAATTTCAAGTTATTTTGGAACTCTCTCTTTTATGATTATTTATGATTAAGTCTTGCAGGGATTTGTTCACGTGTTATTTAGAGGCTGCCTTTTCTATACATGTCCTTAAAACAATTTTTTAAACACATACACAAGTGCAAACTTCAAATGGTGTCAAATATCTCCAGTGGGTACTTGAACATTTTAACAGTTTGTCTGTGAACAAAATTACAATCTTAACATTGCTGCAATAATGGATATTCGACTATTTGTCATGAAATGTTCTTCCTTTTGAAAATTCCTAAAATAATATTAGCGTCACTTTCTAAAATTTTCCGTTATTTAAGGGATCAATTGTGTTTGAATAACAGGATGTTTGTTGTTTTTTAACGAAAAAGGAAAAAATATAAAAAAAAAATATAAAAAATGAGAATAACTTTGCACTTTTTTAAAGGTTGTCATAGTTTCTAGAAGCGATGAACATTATAGTTCCAAAAGCGACGTTGCTGGCAGAAATTTCATATATTTCCCGGATGTATGAAAACCTAAAGCAATTTGAATTTGTACAGAGGGAAATGTGGTTGTCTTAATTAATAAATTCAAAAAAAAAGAATGATTAATTTTCCTGTCTCTTTACTTTATTATTATTTTAAAATTCTCGTTTAATCAATTCAGATGTCAAGAATTTCCCTGAACTACCCACGCCCTTTAATTCACTAATTCACTTATATTTTTTTAATGAAGTTGAGCTCTTGTTGCACCAACCAAAAAGAATACAGGCGTTGACTAGAAAGGCAAAGTACATCTAATGACATAAATTTGGACTTAGCTGAAAACAATACCTTGTTCTTTTAATATCAGGGGGCCTATTTTAAAAATCTTTGGTCTCATGTAGAGAGAACCTATCTCGAGTTTTTATGAAACTATTTTTTTTTGTAATGTCAATACAATTCCCATCGATAAGCTTTATAACAAAAATTTTACCGCAACAGTTTCAAAAATAATTGTTTTACAAGCATTTGCGTTTTTAAAATTATATTTTAATAAATACAGTTTCTATTATGTTTTTATCTTATCCTGAAAAATCACAATTATACGAGCTAAGGCCTCTATATGTGATACTAGCAAAAACGATTTTTTATACACACAGAAAAAAGACTGGTAAAAATTCCATCGATATGTTCAAGATTCAATTACCAATATAATAGTTTGATTTTTTTTATAAATAAACTAGAATCTTGACTTATTTTTTATATTAAAAGCTAACATTTGATATTTGCCTCCAAATGTTGGTTGTAATACCTTTTAAAATAGTTAACCTGACCGATTTCTATCTTTACTAAAATCTATTCTGTTAATTGGAAGATGCAACTAAACTTATTCAGCACATTACTACCGAAAACCGAATTTTGGTAGTTAGAATTATAAAAATCTATTGTATCTTCTAAAATAGAAAAATTTTTGACGTACTAAAAATAAAATTTGTACACATTATACAAAAAATCAACAACATTTTAGTTTAAAAGAACAAAGATTTTTTCACAGTGATGAAAAGTTCTTCAATGTTGTATGGTGGTAAGTTTAAAATTATCTCACAAAGCCATATGTAAATAAAAGAAATTTAAAAATGTTTAATACTTTTCACAGAGGCAAGACTTGCGGTAGAGGATGGCAAGTTAAAGAAACTATATGAAAAAGGGTATCTTGATTTCAAAGAAGGAGTTGGTTTAAATAAATGATTCAAATCATGAAATTTATGATGTAAAATCTTATCACTGTAATTTATTTTTAATAAAAATAAATATTATAAATTATATCGTTTTATTTAATTCACAATAATATTCTATAGTCACCCAAGAATCATTTAAAAAAATAGTTTTGAGTGCCATACTCATTCAGTTATTACAACCGAATTCAAGATAATACACACAACCGACAAAATTCGATTGGCAACGAGTTCGGTTCCCCCAACGAATTTCTTTTCTCTGTGTAAGAGAACAATTATATATAAGAAATTAACTTCATTTCTTTTGCTCTGTTTATCGTCTTCTAACTCTAATGACTTAAGACCATACCATTTTTAATTTAAGGATAGCTGGATTTTATGTGAATATCTTTGGTTGCATTGGTTCATCTTGGTGGCGCTGGCCAGGTACTGATTTTAAAATATTAAAAAAACTGATAGTGTTATTTTTTTACGTTAATCTTATTTATTTTTTATGTGTTTTCATCAAAACTACGTCTGTTTAATTTTGATTTTGATTTTTTTTTAAATGAATTAAAATTTACTTTAATTTTATGAATTTCATTTTTAAAAGCTTTTAGACAGAAAAACTATTTACAAATGTATGCGGAAGTTTTTCTAAAGAAAACAAGAAAAATTAGGCGCTAGCAGAATGCAATGCCGCATTTTTCGGACCGCTAAGTCCTTCATCAGCATTTTTCGTATCTATCTACCTTAAGTTGTGTATATTGTAAATATCATCAATATTAATTTTGTTGGAAGAAGTTTCACACAGCCGTAAGCATTTCTTAGTTGTTTTCTCTAAAATACTTCTGGAACGTTTGTTTTTGCTTTTGTATATAGGTGCGAAAAAAGCTTTGTTTGAAAGTCTATTGCGAACAAATTAAAATAGTTATAAATTCAAGGAAAACCCTATACAGCACATTTTATTTTTTTGTACCCTACAAAGCAAGCACTTGAAATTTTCATAGAGTGCTTAATGCGATTGTTTTTAATGATAAGAAAATTGCTCACAATTTAAAGGGTACGCTAATCAACACCAGGTTGCCAAGAATATGAATTTATTTGTTAAAACTTTGCATCAGCAATCACTAAGCAAGGCGAGACTTTGAACCGCAGAGTCTATAAAAATATATTATCTTCTACGGTAATAAAAATCAAATTTAATTTTAAAGGATGCTTTTTTTACTTTACAGGCTTTTTCTTTTAAATTGCAAAAAGCAGACTTAAAAAATTTGCTCAGAGTATTTTTTGAAATGGCCATTTTAATTTTTAAAATTTAATTTGAAGTTTAGGACGCCCATCGATGAGACATAGTTTAGAAAATTTTGCTATTGAAAATCTGATAGATCGGTCCATGTCATTCATATCAGTGGGCAACACACTACGCATGTCTCTAATTTTTCCATATCATTTAGAAAAAATCTAGTTTAGTGAAGTAACGTCAACAAAAAAATAAAAAAAAAAAAAAATGGGGGCGATAAAGACTAAAAAATAAGAAAAAAAACATCAAGCCAGCCCCTATTTTCTTTATTTTTAAACTTTCTCACATTTAAACGTTTAATAATACATTTTAGTAAAATAATTTTTAACCAGACTTTAAGTTTAGTTTTAATGTTGAGTGCAGGAAAAATTAATCTAACGATTCTTACTTCTAGATTTCTGTCATCAATAAAAAATATTATTACCCCAAGCGTTAATCCCTCATTTTTGTTGCCTCTGATATTCATTACATAAATTTTTTTACGTTTACTGAGTATTCTAACGGTGACGGCAATTATAAGCTTTAAGTGCTGTTCTTGACTATACAAGTCTAGACGGGTTGGAAAAATTGATTTTCAAAAGATTACGCTGATAAACAGAAAAAGAGCAAATAGAAAGCTCTTGACATTAGTCATAATGTTTAACCATAATATGCAGCTATTTAGTGTAGTCACTTCAATCAAGTGTTTTCTTGTTTTATACAAGATGAACTAAAGAACTTTTTAATTACTTTTTATTTTAAAGTCAATACATAATTCTAGCTTACTCTGTATAAAAATGCTTTACAGACTATTATAAAAAATGGGAGTTCATTACGATTATAAATAAATCTTAACCACTTAGAAGCTGATGAAATTTTTAGTTAAAATTCAATATATAACCAAATTTAGTTAATAATCTAGATTTACATATACGGCAAAAGGTATATAAGAATAGGCATAGCCTAATATAGCAAACCTTCTTGTTTTTTCTTGCTTCTATTGATTGTAACTGGTGCTTTTTTACTCCCGATAGAACTTTTAATTGCAAAAAAAAAACCCCAAAAAATTAATTTTGTTGAAATTTTTTTTTATTATTTTCAGTAAATTCTGGCAAATCCTTATGAATAGACTTACGCTTGAACAACGCTATCAAATCAACCAAGTTTACTTTAAAAATCAGTTTTAAATTCAAGCAACTATAGACGACTTCGTGATTGATTTTTATGGTGCACATAATCGTTCGTCTGAGCAAGCCAACCGTCGAACTTTGAATAGATTTCGTACCACATGCTCTTTAGAGGATGAAATAACACCAACACATCGGAATGTGCATAGTAAAGAAAGGAAAGTGTGGAAGATCCAAATTTATCAATTCGTCGTTGGTCGCTAGAATTTGAGATCTGTCCGTTCACTACGTAAAATTGTATGCAAAGATCCTGGCCTACGCCCGTATAAGATCCAGTTAGTGAAGGTATTAAAGCCACGAGATCATTATATGAGTCGTTTTTTCGCCCATTGGGCTCTAGAGCAGTTAGAAACTGACCCGTTGTTTTATCGCCAAATT
Source organism: Cistogaster globosa (assembly GCA_937654795.1). Classification (NCBI taxonomy): domain Eukaryota; kingdom Metazoa; phylum Arthropoda; class Insecta; order Diptera; family Tachinidae; genus Cistogaster; species Cistogaster globosa. The sequence continues at coordinate 59,518,672 of OW569403.1, read as the reverse complement.
GTGTTCAGCTATGAGGCTCCTTTTTGGTTTACCGGATGTGTTAATAAGCAAAATTGCCGCATATGGAGAGAAACTAATCCACAATGTCCCCTACCGGTTCAATTGCATCCAGAAAAATGTAAAAATGTAAAATGTAATGACGCCGGATCTCAATTAATGATTTTTTGTTTGGAAATATGGATGACATTGATTCGGACGAAATGTGACTTCAACAAGATGGCGCTATGTGCCATATGGCGGCCGCAAACATCGAGTTATTGAATCAAAATTTGGCGAGAAGCTGATTTAAAGAAACGGCCCTGCCAATTGGCCTTCAAGGCCGCGCGATTTGACGACTCTCGATTATTTCCTGTGGGGCCACGTAGAGTCATTAGTTTATGCTGATAAACCAGCTGTAGTTGACGCTTTGAAGGCCAACATTGTTCGTGTTATTCGTGACATACCGTTCATAGCAGTTCTTAAAAACGTTACTCAAAAAATGCGCTTCATGCTGAGCAGCCGCGGTGGCCATATGCTCGAAATCATTGTTAAATATCAATGACATGTTCTGATCTTTTGTATAAAAAAAATACTTCATTACAGTTTAATTTTTTGTGCTATTTTTTTGAGTTTAAAGTTCTATCGGCTTAAAAAAAAACCCGATTCAAGTGTAAAATTATGCAAGTTGATAATGAAATATCTCTCATCTTCAGAATATTCCTTTCAGTGAAAGCTTGTTTTACTAAGATTCTTGCATTTTGCGCTTACATTTCAATGAAGCAAGGTGTAAAGTAGAATTTATAGTCACAAATAAACAACTTAAGGCGTACCAAATATTTTTATTACTTAAAAACAAACATATTTTGGCAAAAAATAAACTATATTTTAAGAAAATAAATACTTAATTCTTTTTGTGGAGGCGGAGCCGAAAATAGTACTCTTACTTTCTTTATATCATTAAAAAAATGTTTAGTATAGAACAACCATAAAACTTCTTATAACAATTCAAGTTAGTAAAGTCTCATATTTAGTTTTGATAAAATTAGGGATAAAAAACCGACAAATAACTAAAAGTTATAAAATAAAAAAAGGTTTCTTTTACTGCTTGAACAACAAGGTTAATAAGTGCATATCAGTAACAACAATGTGCATAGAATCAAGCAAATGTTTACGTAGGAGGTGCAGTTGCACACACACATTTCCATATAAACCTACGGAAATAATGAAAGAAAAAACAAAAACATTTAACAAATTTAACAAATTTAACAAATTCTTGTATACATTTCCTTTTATGTTTACAATTTATCGTTCTCAAAAACATACACACACGTGGCAAAAACAAACTATGTTAAGTGGTCTTTAAATGGAGCGAGTAGATTTTAATAGTTTATGACGGTTATTTATGTTGGTTTTACTATTAATTATTTTTCTTTTTTATTTTTTTATTTCTTTTACTTATCAGATAAAAATTGCAAATTACTTTGGCTGACTCACAGGATTAAGAGGCAAATGAAACTTTAAAATTATATATTTCTATTTAATTTTTTTATGATATTTTTGCAATTTTCTTTTAAATTTGCAGCAAATTTCATTACACTATTTAATGATGATATGTTTGATGCCATCGTTATTTAAGTTATTTCTGAGTTATTTTAAATATTTATAGGAACTTGTGCTAAAATCGAATCAATCCAATGTAAACAAAATAGGTGACAAGGTGTTTCCTCAAAATTCAAGCCATACTATTTCGCTTTCACCGATTGTTTCTCTAAATCACTTTTCATACAAGAAAACTATCATGCAGGTAGTTTCGTCTATAACTAAATCAAGTCGTTGGTTTGATAATTTACGCCCGTTAAAAAGGAATAAATAGAAGCCCCTGATTATCGCCGTCAAGTATTCCCTGACCATTCTCAGTCATGTGTTTCGAATGGCTCTGTGAATTTACTGTAGACATAATAAAAATATACCCGTTCTTTTGCAAAAACTCTTTGCACGATACAAAACGTTGTTGCAGCAATTAAAATAAGCAGTTACTTTTGCATGAATAAAAATACTTACACACATACTGCGACATACACATACCATCAGTACAAACTGCCCAGTAGAACTTCTTATTTCCCAATCGACTATGACATTAGCAAAAGAGCATACAGGAATTATACGCAAAGCACTGTACACCTAATGGTTTACTTTTAATCTGCTCTTGATTCTCGGGAAGACCACTGTCAGCTGTGAAACTGAAGGTCTAAAAATTAAAGTGAGGTGTTCCATAAAAAATGGTTAACTCTATATTAAAAAAGGTTACTAAAATTGGTGGGACCAGTTCGTTTATATATCGAATTTCATTTATAGGCGGGTTAAATCATATAGGTTTTTTTGATATGGGACAATCTGGCAGTTTGTTTTCCTGTCTTTTTGCTTTTGAAGCATAAGAAGAACTTTTCTGTTTTTGTATGTCTTGAAAAAAAAATATTTTTTGTATCAGTTGTGTAGAGATATTTAATCTTTTTTTACAACAATATTTTTGGAGATATTTTTTTTTTCAAATAGGCTGTTAGAGAATCGTTTGTACGAAAAAATGTTTTAAATTGCAACATTTAGAACTACTGGGTACTCTTAGCTTTAAATATTGTGATTATCTAAAACACATCATAAAACGAATCACACATTGAATTGAATAGAAATGAAAGAGCAAGTGTGAGAAAATAATTTAAATAAAAAACTACTTACGCTCTTGTTTGCATTATTGTTTTTTTTTATCGATACATTAATGTTTATTGTACTTGTTATTTATTGTTTGCCTTTTGTGTCTGTAACAAAAGTTGATAAACTATTGTCTTTCCGTTTTGTTTATTATTTATAAATCTAGATCTTTTAACATCAATTTGTGACATTTATTTATAATCAACATAAATTTTTTGCTCTTAAATGTAGAAAACAAAATACGAAAATGATTTAAAAATATGCAAAAGAACACATAGTAAAAATATGCTAATAAAATATATTATATTATTAATACTGTGTATTATTTTAACCTTCAATTCTACAATTCTAAAAAAATAATTATAAACCTGATTCAGGATTAAATTTTTAGTTAAATGCAGGAAAAATTAACTGTAACGATTCTTACTTCTTTATTTCTGTCATCAATAAACAATATTATTACCCCAAGCGTTAGTCCCGCATTTTTATTGCCTCTGATATTTATCATATATTTTTTACTGAATATACTAAAGGTGACGGCAAGTATAATTAATCTTTTGGTACGGTTGTTGAATATACAAGTCTAGTCGTGAGGGAAAAAACGCACAATTTTTAAAAGTTTACGCTGATACAAAGGGAAATAGCAAATAGAAAGTTCTTGACATCAGTCATAATGTTTAACAATAATATGCTGCTCTTTGGTGCAGTTACTTCAACCAAGTGTTTTCTTATTTTATACAAGATGAAGTAAAGAACTTTTTAATTACTTTTTATTATAAAGTTAACAAATAACTCTAGCTCACTCTGTGTTACGCAAAATGGCTTAAAATTTTTGTGCATATAATTTTTCAATTTAGTAATAAAAACGCTTTACAGACTATGATAAAAATTGGAGGGTCCTCACGCTTACAAATAAATCTTTTAAGAAACACTTGCTTGTCCAAAATTTCCCAGCATTGCTTTTTGTATTATCCATTATCTTTTATGAAATGTTCGAAAACAGACTACTAACAAAGTCTCAAAAGAAAAAAAAAAAAAAAATAATAATAAATAAATAATAAAAATAAAAAAGTAAATAAATGAAAATGGAAAGGGACCAGAACCTAGTGAGACAATTATAAAATATGTGTATGTGTAAATAAATTATAAACTTATCCCTGGTACTATATTTTAATACACACTGGGTTAATAAAAGATTTCAATAAAAGATTTTAATAAAAGATGTCAATTATTACAGCAAAGGAGGGATGTCTGCAATCTTAAAAACATGAAGACCATCTCATGTATTTTATATGCATATCTGTATTTATGATTCCAAACCTCTGCTTTTTAGTTTATATTATTGTTTCATAAATACTGTTTCTATATAATTTAGTCACAGAATATAATTCATTTGAATACCCTTCCAAATTGTTCGCTTTTTAATTTAGTACATGTGCCATTACTCACGTTTTGTTTGTAAACGCTTCTTCATTATTAATAGAAGCAAAACTGTCAGTTAAGAAAAGGTCTGAAGATCTTTATATACATAAAAAAAAGAAATTTTTGTTACTTTTCTGCTATTCTTTGCGTTTGTAATCTAAAGTTTGCACTTTTTATTTTTATCGTATGGCGTATGATTAATAACATTTAATTACATATAAATTATACGCAGTTAAAATCAATTTAACATTTTTAAATATTAATTTAATTTAATTAAATAAAAAAGTAATAAAATTCTAACAAACATTTAATTAACGATTTCTTTTAACCTGAAGTTAAATTTTAGCTTTCTTTATGCGTTTTTACAAGAAACATCAGTTAAGTGTCAACTTATTGCTTTAAACTTGATTTTTTGGTAAAAGTTATATGCAAAAAGAGTGTCCTAAAATGTACCTATTAACAATTAAACACAATTTTTATGATTTCTTTTTAACATGATAAGATTTTGTATAAAATATCTCTTAAGCCAAACGGCCAATGGCCTGCACGGCTATACTGAGACCTTTTTATTCTTTTATCGACATTCTATATGACTTCACATAATGTTATTAAACGAAATTCTGTAGCTTAAAGTCAAACGATCTATAGGGCAATTAGATCAGCAAAAATAAGCTTTAGATAACCGTCTGTCACAAGTCCTCGTAAGACAAAAAAAGGTATTAATAAATCTTTAACTTGTTTCTGAAGAAGTATGGAACACTAATGATTGAGATTATGTTTTGGGTTCCTTGAACTCCATTTCTTTAACGTAAAAATATGCTTCATTGCCTAAGATTATTAAGATCAAAATATGGACGCGAACCTTTTGAGCCTTCTTCTCTTATTTTTAAAAACCCCTTAGTGTTAGCTGACAACGTTTTTTAATTATTATTTAATTCACAACCATGTGATTACTTAAAGAATTAAGTTGCGTAAATTTTGAGTCTCCTTTTATCTAAAGTAAAAAGAAAAAAATTCAACACAAGTAAGTTGTTAAAGTAAATTTTTTTCTTAATATTATTGTTACAAATATTTCTACTGCTGTTTAAGAATGTTGTGAAGAATATTGATTATAAATGTTTATCAAAAAACAATTTGTTACAAACTTGCCTCTCAAAACAACAGCAGTTCTTATAGCACCTGCTGTTCAAAAGTGGACGATTATGTTGGATTTTATACAACGACTTAAAAAATATTTTTGTTATTTTATTTTAGAATAAAAACACTAAAGTTTTAAAAGTACAAAAATCATTGTAAACTAAGTAGCCGGAAAATTATTTCAATATCACGCACAAACATATCTTACACCCTTTACTTTTTTTTGCGTTAAAATACAAGATTTTTTCATTCATTTGAAAAAATATTTATATTTGTGAATCTAAGAATTTTGTTTATTTACAAAATACTTTTAGATTCAATTATTCACATACTATGAAAATTATTATTACGTATGTTTACATTAAAATTGAATATAATTAAATATAAACAAACACAAGTTACGAATGAAAAGAAATTGTGCAGAGACAAATATTTAATAAATAAAATTTGTCCTAAATTAAGATAGAAATTATATAAAAAATATACAGTTTTTGTCTTAAGCGTGTTATTTTATTATTATTATTATTATTATTATTACTATTATTATTATTATCATTTTTATAGAAATATTATATTACTCATGATATAAAAAACAGAAACTACGAATGCTTCCGTATTACTTTCCTATAGATAAATCATAATAAATCCTTAAACTCGAAGTCAACTGTTGTGTAACTAATGACTCTATTTTTTATATTTCTCTACAAAATGGGTAGCATTATTTTATTTTAATGACTATAAAACAAATAGATTAGAGTTGAAAATTGAATTATGTAGCGCTTAAAGTACATCGGATATATCAACATATTAAAGTCTATACGATTTTTTTTATTTTAACTAATTATTGAAAGTTTTTGTCGATCTCCTTATTTATTTTTTCTCCCAAAAAAAAAAAAAAAAATTTTCTTCAGAAATTTTTTGTCACATAATTCTTATTCTGATTTCAAAAATTTTAATACTTTTAAAATATTTGCGACGTTCTTAAAATTGTGTCTAAGTGTTTCATAGTCACCGGTTTTAAGCAGCGGTTTATCTTCTTGCAAATAAATTGAAATTTTACCTGACAAAAGAAGAAAATAGATCCTGTCGTAAATTCAATTCGATTTTCTATGTTCTGGATAAGCCGTATCTAAAGAACTTTTGCAGTTAATCATTTTAAAATTACATAATATGTATATTTCTACATCTATTTTAACAGCAACTATTAATTATTAATCAAGTGTATTTTTAAATTATATAAAAAACTTTAAATTATATAAAAAATAACATTAAAAATTAAATTTTGATAAAAAATATCTTATTATTATTTTCAGTAAATTCTGGCAAATCTTTATGAATAGACTCACGCTTGAACAACGCTATCAAATCATCAAAACGTCGAAGGATTGTGTGTAGTGAAGAGAATATCACTGCTGTAAACGAAAGGGTGGAAGAAGATCCAAATTTATCGATTCGTATTCAATCATAGGAACTGGGGCTCTGTACGTCCACTACGTGGAAAATTTTGCGTATAAGATACTGCTAGTGCAGGAATTAAGGCTACGAGTCCATTATATGCTTCGTTCTTACGCCGATTACGCTCAAAAAGCACTTAGTAACTGACCCGTTGTTTTATTTTCAAATTATGTTCAGCGATGAGGCTCAACGGGTTTGTTAGTAAGGAAACTTGCCGCATATGGGGTGAGACCATTCCACAACACACCCTACAGACCATAGCATACAGAAAAATGCATCGTTTAAAAAATGAGGCCATGATTAATGATGTTTTGTTTGAAAATATGGATGACATTGATTCGGACAAAATGTGGTTTTAACAAGATGGCATTACGTGTCATACAGCGACCGCATCCATCGAGTTATTGAAATAAAAATTTAACGATAAGTTAATTTCGAGAAATGGACCTCCCAATTGGCCTCTAAGGTCGTCCGATTTGACAACTCCCGATTATTTCCTTTTGGGCCACGTGAAGTCACGGGTTTATGCTAATAAACCAGCAGCAATTGAGGCTTTGGAGGCCAACATTGTTCGTGTCATTAATGACATACGGCCAGCAGTACTTGAAAAGTGACCCAAAATTGGACGTCCAAAATGCGCTTTGTCATGAGCAGCCACGGTGGCCTATATTTATACCATATTCTTATTATTCGTATTAAAAAATCTTCATAAGAATTGAAATTTTTGCTATTTTTTAAAATTCAAAGTTCTATCGGACTTAAAAAAATACAATTAAAAGAATGTCTCTACATGTGATGTAATTTAATTACATTATTATTTTTTGAAATTAACACAGAAAGTGTACAGCCAAATTTGCTATCAAAACAACTATTTTAGAATTAGAAATTTAAGGGTGATCCTATAGATGATGTATATGACCTTATCGTTTGAATTGCAATAGAGTGACATGATATTTTCAGTATGTATTTTGGAAAGTATTGAAATTAAAAATTTAAATTCTAAAATTAAAGTTAAAAGCTCTCCCTCTAGGTGACATAATTTAGCTACGCGAGCTTGGTTGTTTTATTCAGCTTTTTACAGTACCTGCATCGTAATAACCCTATAAGACAATAAGCATCAAACAAAAAATTAAAGTGTGTTTTCATAGGCAATGTAATTTGACTATTTTTATTTCCTATTCTATGACTCTCTCTCCTGGTGTCTACATTTAAAAATTTTTTAATAAATAAACAGACACCTAAAACTTACACAGAATGTAAATTACTATGGCCGCTACAAGTAATCAAAATTTAATGTAAGTCCCAATTCGCACGATGCAAGAAAATAAGACTGCTTATTATCATATTCTTCTTTGAACTTTATTTGACGTTCGCACAGTACAAGTCTTACTGCTTAAATTGTTCAGATTTTTGCATGAATGTACACACACACATCTGTGTTTTTTGTTTTACGAATATGGAAGCAAAGCGAATTGCAAGTACAAGCAAGTCTGTACTCATTTAATTTTACCTCACCCCGCTGCCTACAACCTAATCAGCTCAGCTTAAATACTTGCATCGTGCGAATTGGGACTAAGGGGTTTTCCATACTTTGAGCGATTTACATGTATATGGAATTTCCTTTTGAACCGTAACATACAAAAAGTTTACATTTACCCAAACTATGTAACAATACGTGCACCAAAAAAATAGAAAAACTAAAGGGTGCCTCAAAACATACCAGATTTTGACGTAAGCTGCGTTATTTTTATAACTGTAATAGAGGATTGTCGCTAATACAGTGTGTGCGTTGGACACTATAAAACAGACAACAGACTATAAAACAGACAAAAAAAAAAAAAAAAAAACAAAAATAAAGGGTTTTCCCATAGAAGATATCAATTATAAATATTTTTTTATATTGTAAAAAATTTAAAAATTTGCGCAACTTATGCAAAATAGAGAAAATTTTACTACATTCTGGAACTTACTAAAACTAAACAAAATGAAAAGTTAGAAATTAAAAAAAAATATTAATTTTATTTATGACAAATATAAAAATAAAAAACTTTTTTTTGTCACTTTTCTTTTACGAGATGACAAAACAAATTTTTAAGTTAAAAACATAAAGATAAGTCATTGTAATATGTTTTCTTAAATGATTAACTTACTAAACTAAAACTGCTTTAGGACACAATAAATCCAGATTTATTTATAATTTTCTTTTTAATGTGATTAAATAATTTATTAGAAAACATTTCTGTTTATACTTTTTTGTTTTGCGCCTACAAGCACCAGACATATTTTTATGACTTTTGATTACATGTTTATGTTATCAATAATTTAAATTTCACTTATTCCTGCCATGTTTTTAGTGTTGTGGTTTAATTTATGAGTTTAGAATAATGTGAATACAAATTTGTATATAAATCATGTAACAGATGTTGTTTAAAACTTTATTTAATTTACTTAAGGCAAATATGTAGTTCCGAAAGAATTTATTGTGAAAGCTTTAAAAAACCTTAATATCAATTAAGGTGATTTTTTTTGCTGGCGTTAAATCATACGATTTTTAATTTTTTTAGAAAACAAAATTTATACCACAATTTTCAGGATTTGATAACTGGAAAATTTTACAATTATTCTAGTACCATTATACCGCTAAAATGAGGTAGTTTCACATCTAGTGTCGACTAAAATACTTTAAAAGTTTTGAAAACAAAATTAGCGTACGTACGCTTAACGTCTTCTGATCATTTGATAATATCACTTGGATATCATTTGTTACAGAAAAAAATATATTTATGAACCCAGTTTCCTTTCATTTTGCTTTTGTAATGATTTTTTTTATTCTCATTATTATTTGCAATAGCTTTATTTTTTATTAAGAAAATATAATTAATTATAAAGATAAAATGTTATTCATTTGCATCTCACAAAAAAACTTAACAAAACACTTTTCTTAATCCCATTAAAATGATCAAAATTAAGACAATCCTTGTTCAAGAGTTTTGGGTTACTGGGTTCTACTACTCTAACTCATGCTTTTTAAAAATCTTTTCTTTAACCATTTTCTTTTTTTCGGTTTATTAAAAAAAATTTCTACCTTGTGACATTTTGAAATCTAGGCTTTTTTAAAAGAAGAAAATATTTTTGGAAAATATTTTTATACCCTTCACCCCATTCGTTATGTCCATCTCTCTGTAATCGGATTAAAATCAGTTTTCTCATATCCCTAGATGAGCTACAGAAAATTTACGTCCACCATTCTCATAATTTCAAAAGAGGTGAAATAAAATTAATTACTGAAATTAAGCAACGTCGGTCCATAGTGGTGGACACAATTTTAAAAAATAAATTTTTTAGATTTGTCTGTGCATTATTTGTTGGTTATTGTCGTTCCTGTTTTGTTTTTCATTAAAATTAAATTAAATTTTCATCAAAATATATTTTCACCAAACATTTCACTAAAAATACTACATTTTGCTAAAAAAAACAAAAAAAAAAACTTTAAATTTCCATCAAAATCGATAAAAAAAACTCTAGATTAGCAACAAAAAAAAAAAAAAAAAAAAAACGAAAATATTAGATTTAATAAAATTTTCATCTTAAATTTTAATTTTTCAAAAAATTTGTAACTGCACTTAAACAATTAAAATTTTAATTTAATTTTTTAATATTTAATTTTTTTCTAAACGGATTAAAACGGTAGAATATTGTAAATGAATTAGATGCATGGAATGGTGATAAAGGATTTAGCGGTTCTAAAATGCAGCATTACATTCTGCATCGTATAATACATTTGTAAATAATTTTTCTTTTTAAAATTTTTAGAAAATACATTAAAAAATTAACCTAAGCCGAAAAAAGTAAATTTTAATTCATTAAAAAGTTTTTTAAAATACTCCCATATTGCAAGAAAAAAACACCAATTCTTTTGTGAAGGTTACATAAGATTGGCACAGCCAAATAAAGCATTCTGATTGGTTATGTATCAAAATATTTAAATTTATTTAATATTCTTTGTTTAAAATTGAGTTGTTGACAATTTACTTTCTTATTAAAAACTAACATTTTTTCCGTTGTGTCTTAGTCAACCGTTCTGTTATTCCTGTTTTTTTTTTTTCATTTTTTCTGATGTCGTTCGTAATTGATACCTTTTCTATGTGCTTTTAAGCCATCGCATAAATTTTCGGGAAAACACTTAAAAGGAAACAAGAATATTTTTTTTTAAGCTGAAGGCTGTCAATCCGTTTCAGTAACACATTTTTGCTCAGTTGTCCTTGAATAAATTTCAGAACCTATAAACTGACTACGACTTAAGTGGGAAGACTATTATCAATGATTAGGTCAGAGGAGTTCGTTAAGGTACGGTCAAGTAAGTCAAATATTTGATCAAAAGGACATAACTACTTAATTATGAAAACTAACTTTTGTGCTTCTCAAATGGTTTGTCAGATAGGATTGATCTTGTAGTGATAACGCTTTTGTGGTCAAATATTCGACTAGTCTCATCACACCTTTAGTTGTCCTAGGAAATATTTAAAATTTGACTGAAACCTAAACCGTCCTATACAAAAAAAAAAAAAAATAATAATAATACTAAATAATTATTAATTATTATTACGTAAATGCTATAGCAATCAAATTCATTTATTTTATCCTTACTCTGCGTATTTACATATTTACTTAAGCCGACTACACTGAAAAAAAAACCATTTCTTCCTGGTTTCTATAATCGTTTAAATACGATGTTCTAACTACTTCCTTATTAGATGTGTAATCAGATTTCGGTTATTACAACAAAATAATGGCATGTATAGTTTTGCAGCTCCCTGAAATTTTAAGCGTCCGAGAACGTGTAAAAAATAAAAATTTCTAGTTTTATAAAAATTTAATAATATGCTTATTATTACTTTCCCCCGAATAACCGAGAAGAACGGTTTTAGTTCAATGGTATCCTAGACAGAGTTTTTGACATGATTTGAATATTACAGACATGCGATTTGTTAGAAACGAATAACATTAAGTCACAGAACTAAAGACCCAGAAGCCACAAGTGATTAGTGCCAGTAAAGTTAGTATAAATTATCCATGATTATTAGAAAGAAGACCACTTAATGTGCCCATCTAGCAAATATTCAACACTTTATTTTATTAACATTTCACACTCACAGCTTTTCCTTTCATTGACTTTTAACAGCCATTTTCTATTTCAAGTAAAAATTGTCTATAAATATTTAATAAATAAGATTAAAATATAAACAATGCGTATGTTTATCACTTAAAAATATTTCATTATTAATTTAAAGTTATTTTGTTAAATTCCATCAATCGTTTTCAAAACAAATTTATTTCTTATTCTACCAAAAGTGTCTTCTCACTCGCACAATTTCTTAAAGAAAGCAAAGAAAAGATTTGGTATAAAACAGAATGATGTAATCCTTAAGAATGTGATGACATCTTACAATTTTCCACAAAAAAAACATGAGTCATAAAAATGACTTTATTCTCATTCACAGCAGATAATTTTCTATAACAAAGAAAATCTTACTGGGTCCTTCTTCCTTCTGTTGTTTATATTCAGCGCATTTTACTTAAGGGATCTTTTTCTTCTTGCAGTTTTCTCAAATATTGTTATATTTTGCCTTTGTTCATCTTTTTAGTCAGTCAATTCTATCCTGTAGAGTTAAACAAACCCAACAACAATGATATAAAATTACATATAGAAAGGATTTGAAGTGGCAGCAAATTCATACCAAAAAAAAGCAACAAAACTTAAGGATTTTTTGTCACTTTTAATAAAATAAAAGATAGATAAAGAAACAGATTCCAACAGACAAAAAGTAAAAATAAAGTTGAGGTGTTAAGTGTGCAGTTAAGTTTGCGTCAAATGAGAAGGAAGCAACTAACGAGACAACCAAGAGTAAAATTAAACACATGTGTATGTGTGTGCATTTTATTTCATCTTAGTTTCTGTAAATCTCAAATATTTTTACTTGCTCAATTCAAGATTTTATTTCTGCAAATAAACGCAATTTTATTAACAAGAAGGAATTTTAAGGAATTTATCTCAACAAGGATAAATTTAAGATTGAAAATAAACTTATTTCTGTGGAAAAAGGTGTATGAAAATTAAATGCTTTAAATGATTTGTTTTAAGAAAAGAGCAATAGTCATTATGACCTTAAATTATAGAGACAATTAATTGTTAAGAGTGCAAAATAATAACTTTTTTATTAGAATTTTTTTGCCTGATTTGTTTTATGAAATTTTTAAAAACAAGCCAGATATTGTTTAAATAATTTTAAAAATATTTCAAATTCCGGTTACTAGACTCATGCGGCTTGGAATCATAGACAAAAGATAACTCAATGAATAAATCATGAATCAGAAAAACTACACATCTTTAGTTTGTCAACAAATTTAATAAAACATCTATCAAGAAGTTATAAAATGGCTTGAAAACAAATATGTTGTGTTGGAATTGAAACCCTAATTCAAAAAAGGTTGTATTTGGAATTTGTTATTAAATATGAGCCAATTTATACTGTAAAATTTTTAATGTAACTTGCATTAATTTTTTGTTATTGGTAAAACAAGAGGGCTTAGCAATATGGCATGGCTTGAATTTTAATAAAATGTTACTGTTGCATATCGCTGTAACTTTTAAAGAGAATTGAAAAAATTGCATCAAAAAATGGCATCGTATAAGTCTGGACAATTTATTTTTACAACCTCTACGATTTATTTTAACAAAAAGGATCTCAAATTTATACCTTTTTTTTGTTTTAAGAGTCTTGAATAAATTTTGTTTTCTGAATTTAATAATTTCAATTAATAATTAGTAAAAAAAAATAAATCTCCTTGAAAGCTTTAAACAAAAATAAATATACTTAACAACACGTTATAAAAGAGTTCTTTTAAAAATGAAAAATAATAAAGAAATCACAGGCCATTAAGTTGAGTTCATTTGTCTGAGTGTTTGCTACGGTTGGTATTAAATTTAACAGCAAAAAATCAAAGACGAATCACCTCGTTTGCTTAAAATATTATTTCAAAGATTTATTTTTTGTTCAGTTTTGCTGTGGTTCTTCTATTTTACAAAACTAACAAGAACTAAAAATATAAAAGCTGAAAAAACAACAGCAACTACATACAACTTTATAAACAACCGCAGCTAAATAGTTTATTGAGAAACCAACCACTAAAGCTGCCAACCAGACAGCGTGTAAATGAGCAGCGTTGCCAGAGTAATGATTTGAATCAAAATTGTAATTTGTAACGTTCTAAAAAAAACTGAAATAGAGAGTTGGGAAAATACTAAATCCGATCAGGGTATTTTCAAGTAATTTGTTTAATTAGCAAACTTGGACCCACAGATAGTAAATAAGTAATACGAGGGGTGCTCTATATATTTCTGGCCTAATAGTGAAAATGCGAACATTTATAATCAAAAGTGGTTTTATTGTTTTTCAAAGTATTCTCCAGTATGATTTATACACTTTTGCATGCGCTCATACCAATTGTCGAAGCACTTTTTCCACTCCGATTAAGACACCTCTAAAACATGGTTTTTGAACACTTCAACAGCTTCTTCTGGCGACGAAAATCGTTGACCACGAATTTTTTTCTTGATGTTCGGAAACAAGAAGAAGTCATTGAGTGCAAAGTCAGGGCTATGCGGCGGATGACCCATTAATTCGACGTTTTGGCCGGTCAAAAACGCTCTGGTTTGAGCCGATATGTGAGAGCTTGCATTGTCATGGTGAACAATGATTCGTCTTCTCTTGTTGGTTTTTCGAATTTCTCTGATGACTTCAGGCAAACAAGTTGTAGTGTACCACTCAAAAGTGACCGTCCTACGTTGCTTAAGCGGAACAGTCGGCACATGACCAGTTTTGCCGAAAAAGAGGCGACCATTTGCTTCGAAGTGCTTCTTTCACGAACAACTTTCGTTGGATTTCGTTCGTTTTCGAAGACCCACACGGTCGATTGCTGTTTCGTTTTGGGCTCACACGCATAGATCCATGATTCGTCACCTGTGACAATCTTATAAACGTCTATTGAAGCACCGCATTCGTATTTTTGCAACATTTCTTTGCACCAATTGACATGAGCCTTTTTTTGAGCAACTTTCAAATTGTGCGGGATCCAACGAGAACAAACCTTTTTTACGGCCAGGTTTTCATGCAGTATCGAATGTATGCTGGTGGAAGAAATGTGCAAGGATGTCTCTATGTGTCGGTATGTCACATGTCGATCTTGCATTATGAGTTCACGCACGGCATCAATGTTCTCTGGCACAACAGCCGTTTTTGGACGACCTTCACGGAACTCGTCTTTAAGCGAGCTTCGGCCACGATTAAATTCATTATACCAATTTTTCACAGTGCTATAGGATGGTGTTTCATCGCCATACAAAGATTTAAGCTCATCAATGCACTCTTGTCGTGATAATCCACATCGAAAGTTGTGAAAAATGATGGCACGAAAATGTTCACGAGTTAATTCCATTTTTTTCTATATTAATTTTTTCAAGTCACTGTAAACAACACAAATAATGGTCGTACGTCAAAACGCTTTGTGTATGATTATGCTTAAAAACGACAAACTTTCCAATGGAAATGTCAGATTGCACCTGGCAGCACTCAGTGTTGCCAGGCCAGAAATATATATAGCAGCCCTCGTATTTTTTAAAACTTAATATAACATTATGTCTTAATATAACGTGTTAATTAAAGGTTGTAAAGTTGTAAAAAAAGACTAGTGATTTAAAAGTTTGTATATTCTAATATTTGCTAGATTAATTCATAAATGTTAAAAAAATTATTGTAGATTCCAAATACGTAATATGGGAAATAGTTTACATTATGCAAAAATTTGCCTTTTGCCTGAAGTATTTTAATAATAACAAGTAAGATTGCTATATTCGCAAGCTATGCTATGCCGAATCTTATATACCCTTCACCATTTATGTATAACCACATGTACCATACTGCAAATTACCCATTGAATAGGTTAAATAAAAATTGCCCTAAGAAATTCTTCCTTCTCTTTGTATAAGAATTCAGAACATATATACTTTATGGGGTTGGAGATAAATATTGTAGAAATTACAAGCGGAATGACAAACTTGAATATACCGTTTTTCCACCTGTGGTGAAGGATATAAAAGCAAAACATATTTAATTTTTAATATCTGTTTAGAACGATAACTGAAACCAAAACCATAATATATTTAAAAATGTTCTAAGAGATCTCCCAAAATTTTATTTAAATCAATCTAGCAGTTTGAAATGCGAACACAGACAAACAGACAAAAATTCAAAAAAAATTCCAAAAATATTCCATATGATTACTATCTACACCAACATCAAAATTTTCAAAAAATATTTAATTACCCCGTTACTGTTTTATTATATGTATAGAGGTCATCGGCTCTTAATAGGTTAAGCATTTAAAAAATTAGTATTTCTTAAAAGATCTCTTCCTTCGAATGATACCTATATTTGACATTTTGACAAACGTACTCTTCTATGAAAAGTTCAGAGGCCCATAACTCCCCAATTTTTTTCAGATATTTTATTCTTCATTCGAGTTCTCTTTCATCCCAAATATTTCATATAATTTTTTATTAATTGCAGTAACTTCAAATGACTACATTTGTTGCCAAAAAACATAGCATGGCGTGATGTTTCAGTTGCTGCCTCAGATAAGGACCGATCAATAACAAAATTGACGATTAAAGTTCGTAGTTTGACATATTTAAGTTTTCTTTAGCTTATCTAGTGCCTTGGTAAAATTAATTTCAACACTAACACTAAAGGACGGAAGGACATCGCTCAATCGATTTCGCTATGCACATAATAGGGTCTGAAATGAATATTGTAGAAATAACTAATAGAATGACAAACTTGTATGTACCCTTCTTTCACTTGTGGTATTTTTTTTTTTTTTTTATTATGTATTTAATTGCAAATTGTATAATACGTCTTATGAAAGCCAAACAAAGAAAATGCTAAGTTTCACCCGCAAACTAAGAGCACCTGGAGCACAACGATTTTACGAAGGAAGAAACGGATAAAATATATAAATATATTCTTCTTGACAGTTTAATTCGTTAAGGTTTACAAGTGAATTTACCACCTGTAATTTTCAGAAATGCTCCTATTTTTAGGCAGTGGTCAATTAGAAACGGATTCTAAGTGGAACTAAGCCCACACTTCGCATTTTCTATACTCAAATCTAGAGTCTATATGTCAGCAGAACTGTCTTCATAAATATCGATTCCCCAGGTTAAAAATTTCCCGCTTGGAACGGTATCAGTCATCCGTTGCACAGTCTCTACAACTGAGATAAACCTTGGGAGAATATGTGAGAGAACGGCAGAGAAATAATAGGACTGATTTTTGAAATTAATCGTAACAAGGAGAGTTTCATAAATATTCGGCAGTCGTGCAATATACTTTTTCTATTTTCTTCTATTTCTGTTGCAATAAATTTCAAAAATATTTTATGTTTTTAAACGTAATGAATTTAGTTATTTTTAATACATTTATTTAACTTTTTTTTGTTGCAATTTTGTATTATAAAAAAAAATTAAAAACTTCGATGAAATTTGTTTGTAATTCTGTGTATTCTGTGTAAATGACATGCAATCGTTAAATGTGTTCTCTCTTAAAAAACGCTTTCATCATAGATATAATCATGGCACTAAAATAATACAAATTTAAGGTCTTCAAGAAAAAAAAAGTAATGGCGTCTTAAGAGAAATATCCCAGCTCTTACCAAAAGTGCATACGATGTATTAAAGCACTGTCCCGAAAATTTTCCTCTAATTATAGCTAATTAAAATATTGATAGTAGATTGTTTGCAACAGTTTATGTTAAAAAGATTAAGTGTTTTCCTTCCCTTGATTATATACAAACACTTTACGTCACTTTACGATTGTTTTTATTTTACCTATTAAACGCACCTTAAAAACACTTGTGCAAGTTTTACGATTTATTCACACAGAATATAATTTTAAGGTCTTCATTTATGTAAGTTTCTGGCAACGCTTTATGTGAGTATGAGACTGATAATAAAACACGTTTTATTCAGAAAACCTTTTCAATTATTGTACTGTATGCGCTGTTTGTTTTAGTATTAGTTGGTAAAACGTAAAGTGTTTGTTAGTTATTTACGAGCATTCCATAGTTCCTACTCTGTTTCTTACGCCCTTCACCAACCATGGAAAGGGTATGTAAATTGTAAAATGTTTGCTTGCATTTAAGATGGCAAAATAAGTTTATTTATTGATATACATATATGTAAAGTTATTGATTTATAAGCACAGCGAAGTACATGGATTTATAGCTGGTAGTAGCTTGAAATATATTCTTCTCATATATCAGATGTCTTACGGTTCACCCCAGTTTATTTAATTTTTATATAAAGATATTCAAACCACATATATTAATAAGCAAGAAAAAGAGATTTTGAAATCAGTTGCAGTTAAAAGTTAAGTCCAGCGATGCCAGAATTAAGATTTTACCTTAATTTTATAGATTTTCTAATTAAAGAGCTTTTTGTTCCCAAAATAATATTTTTTGATTTAGTTGTTTCACAACTATTTCAATATTAGTTGTAAAACAACTAACTTCTTGTTAAATATTATTAAACATATTTACCTATGTGAAACATATTTATTGTAAATTAATGCCCTAAAATAAAAAACTGGACAAATAATGGATTTAATATGTAAAAACTAATATTTCCGGTAAACAATTTTATGCTACTGAATTGAATGAATTCATTGATAATTGTATTGCCTTTTACATTGAGGTCTGTTAAAAAAATAATAAATCGATTTGACTTTAATGGCACAACCTTAAAAAAGCTTTCCTATATTGAATCTCAAAATGTTATTATTTTTTTATTTAAATGACGAGCTCTGCCACATGAATTCAATAAATATATTAGGAATTTAGAAAATTTTACAGTAGAAGAGTTTTGGCGCACAATGCCAGATATTTAAAGAGCGGATAGTGAGTTAATGTTTCCAACTTTGTCGAAGTTTGCAATAAATTTAATATATCTCCGTTGTTCATCTGCAAATGTTGAAAAGATATTTTTAAAAGAAAAAGAATAAAAAAATTTTGAAAGATATTTTTTCCAAAATCAAGATTTTTTTGATAAATGAAGATTTTTCTATAAAAATTTCTGGCACCACTGGTTAAGTTGCTGTTGCGGAAATGGCAAAAATAAACACACATGTCTTGCAAAGCTGTTTTACAATCTTAAGCTGACTTCCAAAAACTATTAATGCAAAATTTGCATGGCAATTAAAATTAAAAAAAAAATGCAAATATCAAAAATTTTCATATATATAAAATTTTAAAATCAATGCTAAGGGAATAAGTTGTTTAAGATCATAAAATAATCTTTAATAATTAATGGAAAATCAAACGATTATCTTTTTGAAAAAAGTTTATTTCATCATGTAATTGAAAAAGAGAACATTTAGCGTAATAAATCTATCCATATGAAAGATTTTAGATTAAGCCTGCAATTAAAAAGGAGCAGCAACGAATTTAGTATTTTTCGTTGTAACATTATTTTAATGATTTTTTTTTATTAAAGTTAATAATAGGTAAAAATGTATTCGCAAATAATAATAATAATAATAATAATAATAATAATAATAATAATAATAATAATAAACTTAAGCGGCTATAAGACGGTCAAACTTCGCAGAGACTTTCAATATCAAAAAATTTTAAAATCCATCTAGCGGCTGTCAAGCATGAATTTTACAGTATTGCATGAGCATGATGGCATATCATCAAGCCGTAATCACAAGCCAGGTTTGATCGCAAAATAGCCGTTTTAAAGGAATGATTGGAAATGATGCATTAGTAAAAGCTTCATAACAAAGTCCTACTTGTGTTAATATTATTGGGTAGAGTAATTATATAAGCGTACTATCATCTTTTTGGTTTTAATAATAGAACTTTCCCGCACTTCACAAAATCTGGCGCCATCCAATTAGGTTTTACTCTACAATAATAATTTTAGTACTAACTGTTGTTTTATCCTTTAGATAACCCTGCTATGGCATCAATATTTAATATTGTGCTAAGCATTTGAATACGTTTTAGACTTTTCCAACCAGCACCTACAAAGGTTATCTTTTCCGAAACGTTACCTTTTTAAATTTATAGTATCCAACTACTGCGAGATCCTTGTGCGAGTTATTCCATCACCCTAAAAAATTCTGGATTTAAGACAAAACTTAGGGGCTGATGTTATCTTTACTTCCTGCAACACCGATTTTAAAGGAGCTTAAAAACTTCCAGATAAGCTGGGTATCTAAAAAAATTTAATTTGCAAAACGCTTCTTAATACCATTTCGAGGAGAAGTCTTTATCACTCTGCCAGAAGAAATTTGTTATTTTTTGTATTTTATTATTTATTTACTTTCTTTTTTTTTGCGTAGGTTTTTGTAAATGTTTTTGCGCTGGTAGCTAGCTGGTGTGTAAGTAACATTTAAGCAGCTTATAAAATAGCACCGTCATAATTTACAAAATCTGATATTATTTATGTACCTGTAGAGAAAAAGCAATTCATTTTTTGTTGCATGCAAGTTTGGCTCGTCTTTACTGGGTTGCTTAAAATAATTCAAGTTAATTTTTTTCTTCGAATTTTTTCTTCAGAGACAAAAGAGATAATATTATTATGATTAGATGTATAGAGTTTGATTTATTAAAATTGAAGCACTTTATCAAATCACAATTTTAGCTTCTAGAGGTGTGGTAATAAATTCTTAAGTTACTTTATTCCAAAAACAGTATTTTGAGTATCATGAACAACATTTTTGGTTTATGAGAAGAGTTTTCAAATTACCTGCCAAAGACAGTTAAAGTCCGAGTTGTTGGCTTATGAAATAATCTGTTCGTAGTATTTTATTAAAAATTCAAAAGCTTCTGCGATAACGTATTGATTTTTTCGTTTTATTGTTTTGCATTTATCAGTGCAAGTCTATTGTACAAATGACGGCAAGTAGGCAATATATAATATAAAAAATTTTAGCAAAACAAAACTAAAGAAAAGATTTTTTTCTTGTTTGGCTGGCTATTAAATAAATGCTGGACATGTTTATGTATTTGTTTAATATGTTAAAAAAAAATCAAGCGACTTGATTATTTTCCTTAACACCAGGGATGGGCAATCTTTTTACAATGCTGGCCAAAATAGAAAACAACCAAGCTTAAGCGGGCCATTAACATTGGTTTTGTAGGTAAAATAAATTTATGTTTTCAGAAAACTGTGAGGAAAATTTTTAGAAGTTCCTGTCAATCATGTCTTTTTACAGGTAGTACTTGCTTTTTTGGCTTGTCGTTTTAACAGGAAATCCCAGTTCTTATTGCACTGATAACCAATTCAATTCGCAAACAATTCTTAAAATTCTGCAGATTTTTTCTCTTTAACTATGACCACAAATTGTGAAAATTTGGGATTTGTTTGAACATGAATAAATGAGTTAAGAAACGCGTGAGCGACGAGCACACGTTTTTCTCTTTTCTTCTATATTTTTTTTTTTCTTTCATGGATTCATCAAATGTTTCAACTTTTTTCCATATGATTTTTAGAAACTGTTTTATGTTGTTATTTTATATAATCGTTTTATTTTGTTTTGTTGACTCTCACCATACAAATTTTAAATGTGTTTGCGGGCCACAGTTTATATGTACACAATTAGTTTGGTAAAAGGGTGAGTCTGACTAATATTTGTTCAATTAAAACAATCAAAACTGATAACATTTTAATTTTTAATTGCTTTTAATTGTGGTGTAAATTAAAATCTTCAACCTAAAACCTTTAACCATTTGTAATGGCGTTTAAGTTAAAGAAGAAGCATTAACCAATATGTACATATGTGTGTGTCTATTTATTTTTCTTTCCTTTGTGTAATTTTCGTTCGTAGGCGTTCTTAAGAGAAACATGCTTGCATGAGTAAAATACAAAAAAAAAAAAATAAAAAAGGCAAACAACTTATTAAGTAAAGAAAAAAAAAAACAACACATACACATACACATAAAAAACATGTTTAACAAACAACAACAAAAATTATTTCTCATTTTTTTTTTAAATTTCCCTATCCATGTTTTTTATATAATTTAATACCATTTAAAGGAATTTTTTGAAATTTGAATTGCAAAATTGGTGTTCTCTTGCAATAACGACAGTTCATTGCATTTATTCTCTTTGAGGCTCTTTGCAGCTGAGTGGGCAATTATGAAATACAAGATTGAAAAAAGTGTTTCAAAAAGTTTCCTTTACAAACCTGTGTGGACTTAGTTTGTTTATCAGCAACAAATACAAAAATTTTGTTGTTGTTTGAATTTTTTGATAACGTTTGTCAATTTTAGAAGTACCTCTTGGTTACCCTTTTTTTAGTATAATTTTTTTTTATGGACTTTTTTATACGCCCGTGTCACATTGTTTTACAAGTTAGAATGATATTGAAGTGATTTTTTTAAAGGAAATTATATGATCTAAATTTAGATACATAAAAAAATTTTAGAACAAAATTTTAATATTTGTTGCTGATATCTGAAAATTTCGAAAGAGTGGTCTTTTAAAAAAGTGGTCCTTTTTAAAAAAAGTGAAAATATTAAATATGCAAGAATTTTTTTTAAATATTTTTCCTTTTTTCCGTGCGTGTTTATTTTGTTAACTAAAATGAAGTAGCGAAAAATCCAAAACAGAAACCGAAAATCCCAAAATTTTTTTTTTTTTTTTTTTTTTTTTTTTTTTTTAATTAGGACCAGCACTCAGGGGATGACCCCTACTTATGCAATGCATTGTGCCAGAACTAGGAAATTAGGTTTTGGGATGGGGGATAGAGGGAGTAGTGCTTGTGAACATTTGATTTGAATCTTTGCACATTGAAAGTGGCAGGAAAGACCTCTGCAGGGAGTTTATTCCACATACGAACTGTTCGGCCAAAAAACGAATTCTCTCTGTAATGCGTTGTGCGATTCACTGGCCAATCGACCACAAAGGAATGCGCTCTTGATGCAGATCGCGTTGCGCGTATGAAATTACGGTTTTCAGGAACAAGTTCCCTGATTTCATAAGAGCACATTCCGTTGTAGTAACGATAAAACAGTGAAACACACCCCACATTGCGTCGATGCTCCAGTGAGTCAATAGAGCTGGATACCCTACTGTCACCGATGAGTTTCTTCGCTCTCTCCTGTACGCGGTCGAGTAACTCCAAAATAGACTTTGAAGCACCGGCCCATACATGAGAGTTGTATTCCATTTTCGGTCTGATATAGGTGACATAGATAGTAAGGAGATCAGATGGAGTGAAGTATTTCTTACACCGTTTCAGAAAACCTAGGCACTTGAATGCTTCTTTTGCAATATGAAAAATGTGCTTGTTCCAACGAACATCGCATTGAATCTTCATGCCAAGAACATCGAGAGCTTCTGATTCCTTAATATATGTATCACCCATAATTACAGATGACGTAGCATGTTCAGCAGTACGCCTGTGCGAAAGCACACAGCACTGGGTTTTATTAGCGTTAAACTGAACCCTGTTCGCCAGGCCCCATTCGGAAATTACTAAAAGGTCGCGATTAAGGGTATCGTCCATGTGCTTTCTCACAGCCCCAATTTCCTGAAGGCTTGGTCTACTGCGAAACGAAAATGAATGGCATATGCTACTGTCATCTGCAAAAGAATAAATAGGGTTGGAAGTCTGACGTAGAAGGTCATTAAGAAAAATAAGAAATAGGGTAGGGGAAAGGACGGAACCTTGCGGTACCCCTGAATTTAACTTGAACTCGTTTGATGAGATCCCATCTATAACAACTCGTATAGTGCGATCCCTGAGAAAGCTCGATATAAGTCGAGTGAAGCTATTACCGACACCAAAAGCAATAAGTTTTGATATGAGTGCACCATGCCACACTCTATCAAACGCCTTGGAAATATCTAAAGCCACCACCTTACTTTCGCCGAAATGGTGAATGGATTGACACCATTTTTCCGAAAGGAAGGCCAATAAGTCACCCGTAGAGCGAGCCCTACGGAAGCCGTACTGCCGGTCACTAAGTAAGCTGTTGGACTCCAGATATTTCACAAGATGAAAATTAAGCATACTTTCCATTACTTTGGAAAGCGCAGAGCAAATTGCGATTGGGCGGTAATTTTCAGGGTTGCTAGCCTCTCCCTTTTTGGGGATTGGTGTTACATTAGCAACCTTCCAACATGATGGGAACTCACCAACATGGTACAAAATGTTGAAAAGTTTTGCTAATGGACGCGCTAACGTCGAAGAGCACTGCTTCAAGACCAGTGCTGGAATTCCATCCGGACCAGGGGACTTGTGTATGTTGAGATCCGCTAAAACCTTTTTAACTGCACGTGCTCGAAAGAATATATCTGGCATAGTTACTGATACTCTTTCCAGTGCGGGCAGTGGTTGATTGCTCTCCGGCAAGTAGGAGTTACTTGCAAAGATTTCAGCCAAGACGTTAGCTTTATCAACCGGGTCGTTAATTATTTGATCATCCTTTAAAAGAGGCGGAATTGAGGAACTAGCATTATCCTTCACTCTTTTAACGAATGACCAAAAGCTCTTGCTACCCCGAGAAGTAGTAAGAACTTTAGCACGAAGGCGCTGCTCGTGTAAAGCTTTTTCGCGTCTTAGTACTTTGGCACACGAAGATCTCGCCTTTTTGCGTAGCAAATCAGTTACGGCGTTTTTGTTACACCGCCATATACTGAATGCTTCCTCTCTGGATCTGACTGCATTTTTGCACGTCTGATTAAACCAAGAATTCTTTCTTGGATTAACACGGATTTGCTTAGATGGAATAAAAGTTTTCATTCCAAGCAAAATAATGTTCACAACCATTTCTGCCATGGCATCGACTTTATTGTCCAGAAAACAAAGTTTCCAATTAAAATGCCGAAAAAATTCGTTGAGCTCAGCCCAACGAGCCTTTTCGTACATATATTTTAAACGTTTCGTGGCCATTTTTGAAACGTTATGAAGATTAGCGACCGAAAAGGAGGCGGAAATGGTGCAGTGATCCGAGTTACCGAGAGGCGCAAGAATACTTACCTCATACTTATCAGGGTGTGAGGTAAGGAAAAGGTCGAGAGTATTATGTTGTTGCCCTTCAACACACGAAATATGTGTTGGCTCGTTAATTAATTGCGCGAGGTGGTTGTGCGCGGCGAATAGCTCAACATATTGGCCCTCTAGGGTTGTACGGTTCGAATGGCGAATCCAAGACAAGTTGTGAACATTGAAATCACCAGCAACAACAATTTCACTGTTCGGACAGCTTTCTAGGATTCTCGATATGGAATCGGAAAGGGCATCGAAGCCGGAAATAGATTTATCCCTTCCCGCGTTTGGGCTTCTGTATAAAAACCCGAAATGTAAGAAGTGTGACCAGATTTTGAATTTAACCCAAAGACAGTTAAATTCAGGATCATTTGTGCCTAAAGATTGCTGGCACTGGTACACGACTTCATTACGAATGTACATCGCAAGGCCCCTATGTAGACTAAAAAAAGGTAGAAGAGAGTACCCAGGCAAATGAAAATCCTGTGGATCAGCATCCTCAGATACTTGGGTCTCACATAAGGCGAAAATATCAGGCCGATGGAGACAACTGTGTGCATACACAGAGAAGAAATTCGCTCTTAATCCACGTATGTTGCAGAAATCGATTCTAAATCCTCCTGCCATTACAAATACAAAGACTCAAACCTTTTGTTTATTTAATAATACTAACACCCCTGTGAAAAACTGATGTTTTTGTGACTATTTAGTGACCAGTGTTATACCTTCGCCACTAACTAGTCAAACAACAGTCACCACAAAGGTGCAAGTAAAATAAAATTACAATTACTATAAAAAAAGAGGAAAAAAACTAGGAAAAAGGAAAGGTACTTTTTTTGGTACAATTTGCGTCGCAAAGAGCCATAAAAGCCCTGAGCTGGTCACATGCGACTTGTCGTGCCATCACTGTTATTATTGTATTTTTTTTTTTTGTCTTGAATTGATATGTTTTTTCTTTGATGATTTTATATGTATTGTTGTTGTTAATAATTCTTTGGTTGCTTTTTTTCTTTCTTTTTTTGTAACTGTTACAAGAATTTATTGTTTTTGTTTGTTTTCTTATATGTAAGTATGTTGATAATTTTTGGTTTTATGTTTTTGATTTTTAATTTTTGTTATTATTATTATTATTGATCAAATTTCTCTTCTTATTTTTTGTATATATTTTTTTTTTTTTATGGCACATTTAATTAAAAAATAAAAAATTGACACTAAATTTAAAAACACAACATAGATTAAAATAACGACGACACAAAAACGCGTGCGGACAGGTCAAATGACAGAAAATGCGCAATTTTTTACTCTTTTGCCCATAAAGCCCATAGATGTTCCTGGGCCCATGAAATGCTCTCAGCAATAATTCTTAGTGTACATTTTTTATAACAGTCTTTTTCTTTCAAATCCTAGCTTTGTCATTTTATGACATATAGGATATCGATTTAAAATATGTCAATTTCAAGAGCCTCCATCTTCAACAAGGATGATCGAAAAAGTAGACCAGGCTTTCGAAAAATCGAAAATTTTAATTTTAAAATGTAGTTGTTAGGTACCCAACTTCGAGACCACATAGTGCCATCCCAGAAAAGTAATCGGTACAAAGTTTCTAAACTTAAGCTTAAATACTCCTCTGCTCTTCCTATGTCTAATTTTGAATCAATCAGTACAGCTTTTATCAAATAGGTGAGTTATATTCAAATTATTTTAATTCTGCCCCACGATGCAATAGGTACTTTATTCGAATGCCAAATAAATCCATGAGATTCAAAAAATATGAAAAGAAGGCTTTAATTGGTCGCTCCGAATCATATATATCACTAACCAAAGTGATTTAAGAAATAATTTAGTTTCAACATTAACATTGGAAAATTAAGTAAATTCCAATGTTTTTTATTTTATTGGCGATACATACATAAATTTTTGATAAAATGTTCACTTGAGTCGAATTAAATTAATTTTTTTTTTTTTTTTTTTTTTGGAAAAATCTGAAATTTCGGTAAAAATATAATTTTTTTTGATAAAATTTTGGATTAATTTTTCGATGTTTCTTTTTTCCAAGAGTAGGCTCATCTTTTAAATTAGCAAAAAAAATTGGGATGATTTCATTTTTTAAAGATGAGGTTATTTAGCAAAGTTTATATTTTTTTAAGAAATTTATTAAATTAATTTCGGCTAAAATTTCATTTATTATTTTACTTTCAAAAAAATTTAAGAAAAAAATTATTATTTACTAACATGTCCGGACGAGAAGAAAAAAAAAGAAAAAAGAAAAGAAAGCTGGAAAAATTAGACACCAGCAGAATGTAATGCAAGATATTCTATATCGCTACAGCCATCTTCAGATCAATCTACTTTCGATTGTTTACATTATAAACATCATTTAATTAACCAACACACGCTACCTAACGTATTTCTTTATAGTTTTTGTTGAATTTTTGGTAATTTTTAGTAATTTTTCACTTTTGATAAAATTTGGTTTTTCGTACGAAAAAAATCCTTAATAATCTTTGAGAGCCCACTACTTATGTAACTTTTTATTTCAGGCGAATGATTTATTTCTCTCGTTGTCACTTGGAGTTGTACCCAATACTTCTAACGGCGAAGTTTGAACGTTTCAATGTTCCAAAAATTTCAATAAAAATAAATGAAAGCAATAACTAAATTTTTTTTTTACTTATTACATTCTTCAAGATTTGTTTAGACAAATTCTGTGCTTGTACTAATACAAGGCAGTGTATAAGAATCGGTTATACAATACAAGTTCTTTAACTGCCTTTTTTCAATTCGTCTCACAGTTTTGAGATTGATAGATATTTTCCTAGTTGAAATGCTTGCATAAAGGCAATAACAAAAGTTTGCAAAAATGATTTACTGATTGAATCGAAATTGGTAAAAAAAAGAACAAAAAGTGTTTTATAACTGTATTAGGGAACCAGCATACAAACAAACACACAATAATATTACTCGCCCGCATTGGAATTTTTCATTTTAACCCAATCGATGGGTATAGAAACACTAAACGATAGAAGATTTCGACAAGCAGTACAAAAAACAATGAATGAAAACACACTCTGATAGGCATTTTATTGTGAATGTTAACAACAAAAGAAAAACATGAAAGAAAACAATAGTTGAAGAAACTAAAACAATTTTTGACATCGTTTAAAAAAAACTGACAAACGGTATTGATGTCATTACCAAATAACAAGCAATAAGATTTAAAGCCATTTTAGTTCTCCATATTTAATGCCATTTTGCTTCTGTTTATTGTTCTTTTGTCTGCTTTTGTTTCTTTCTTCTTTCTTTCCTTAAATTGTTGGAAATAAGGGTCAACTAGCAGCAAATGGAAATTTTATTTTTTTAATAACAATTCTAATTAGAAGTGATTTAAGTAATAACAAGGAAATCGGCAGTAATTTAAGCGGAAATTGCTCAAGGGTTGCTGCTTTAAGCAAATAAAATGGGTCATTAGCAAACCTGATCTTCTTAAGGCAAAACAAAATCTTAAAATATAAAAACCTTAATATACAAAGAATTAAATAGGGAATGGGTATATGTTTACTTTAAGGGGCCGAGAATACCCCAAACATGTTCTAAACAATAGCGGCTTAAAAGTTTGTAGCATGGAAATAAAATTAAACTCTGATCTTTTTTAATTTAAAAAATATTTTTTCGTTTCGTGAATAAAACACATTTTATGAAAGTTTATGTGATTTACACAACGTCATCAAAGGCATTTGTTACTGTGTTACGCTGGCTCCAGATTGACTTAATGGGCAGATGAATGAATTTTCCAGAATTTTGACCATGCGGCTGTCCTGGGAAGTGTGTTGGATGTTGCTGATAATACTGATTAATACTCACCAACACTTATGCTCTACAAGGGATTGGAGGTTTTATTGTCTGATGCAATAACCAGGTTGGCGTGATCGGGCAAATAGGGTGATGTGGATCTAATTAAAATCTCTCTCTAGATTTCAAATCAGAATAAAATTGGGGCTATATGCCAAGCATAGCGTTTTACAGGCTACGACTTATGCCATAAAGATAGGAGGGGGTGGCTGAGTTATTACAAAGTATATGGTGGGGATATCCCGTCATGTACCGTCAACAAAAGGGTGATAAGGTTCGTGATGCATGTACTGGGCATTCAAAATGGTTTGTCAATAGCGGGTATCTCTAAATGAGACGGCGAGCCGTTCCAACCTGGAACTATCTTGGGTACAGGGGAAGCCTTCGGTGCCTGGGAAGTCAGGCCTGAGGGATAGGGAGATAGACTGGGTCTTAGGTGTTCCGCTTTCATTGGTTATTATTATTATACGCACAGATTAGATAATCGAATTATGTTATCTGGACGGTATCAAGTCTTTTGTGTCCGCAATATGTCTAGGAAAAACTGCAGGTTTGGGAAACCCTTGTAAACAACTAAGCATGCTCTTGGCTCTGCTGACGGGACACTGCAATATTGCCACATTAAAATTAAAAATTTTGCATTTTTTTTTTGGAATAAACAAAATTATTCGGAATCTAAAAAAGTTAAAATAAAATTAATTGGAGTTGTTTATACAGTACTAAAACCATTTCGATTAGAATGTGTGACATGCCTGAATATTTTGTTTTTTTATACACCTTAAATCGTTAAAAAATACAATTAATAACAAATGAAAGAAAATATGAAAGAAAATGTAGCAATAAAACCATTTCGTTTTTTTACGGTTTTATTTTTATTTTCGTTATTTTTTTTTTTTGCAGATTACCCACAAATGTTTTGGCAGACTATAGACGGCGACGCCAATGCTGACGTAAACAACCATTATTATGTGAATATTTTATTATGTAGTCGTAATATTTTATGTTTTTTTTTCTGCAGTAGTTACAGCACAAGTTAAATTTCTGTGATTTTTCGTATCTAAAGAGATGTTTTTAGTTAAATCGGGTTCTTGCCCGATGATGACAATGATAATGATAATTATGCTTTATATGTTATTTGTAATAACGATGATAGTAATAAAGTATAATTATGAAGTTTCTGCAGCAATTGCTGCTGACACAATTTTTTTTTGCACAAGTAAAAGAAGAACAAGTGCATTTACTATATAGTGCATATATGTATGTCTTTATGTATGTATAAAAATAATAGTATGCAGTTTACAAATTCATATACTATTGTACTATTCTACTCGTATAGTATATTTAAAATTATATAGACAAAACTAAAAAAATAAAAAAAATAAAAAAGAAACCACCACAAGGTGGCGGTTTTATCAAACAAATAAACACCTTCATTAACACACACATGCTGCCAATAGCAAATATAAAGTCCACAGCACGTTTAAAATATACACGACAGGGTACAAGGAAATAAAAAAGAAAAGTTTTTTTTTTTGTTAGACAAAATTTATTTCCAGAAAAGTTTAGTATGTTCTACCTTTTTTTTTAAAGAGAAGTAGCACTTCAGGCAATAATGCCTATTTAGTTATTTTTGTAACCGTGCTACAACCTTCAGGAAACGGATAGATGAGAGATAAGACAGGTGGTGAAAAGAGAAAGATAGATATAGCCATTTTATTAGTTATTTTACTTCGCCGGGGAATATGCTATAAAGAAGTACCGACGAAGGAGGCTGCATGTTTAATGTTAATTCGAAATATGTAATTCTACCATTAAACAGAAAAAACATTTTTATTTTTTTGTTGCCGCAGGGGGTGAATCCTGGCCAACTAGGTTTGTAATCAACGTATTTACTACTTTGACTACAGCAGCCTAGGATGTAAAGCTTTTCATTTTGAAGGATTATGCACAGAGTAGCAGGTACACACTTCATAAAGTCATAAAGTCGTGTCTTTTTTTGTATTTCAAGCAAATACATATTTCTCTTTTCAGGTCACTGCCTACTTGAAATCGATCTTCTAAGCAGTGGATGATAAAATACATGTTCTTAAAAAATTGATCAACCAGTTACTTAACCTGCTGATAATGCACGAACTCGTCCTCACAGATATGACATGTCTATGATTGGTTATTGATGAGATCTCCTACCGAAAGCATTTTTTTATTTACGTATTCATCCTTTTACACAGCACACAGTAGCAGAATTAAATTTTTTTGGAAATAGCCCAGCCATTTGTAAAGTGTTAGGCTGATTGACGTGAGCATACCAGAGAAGTATCTGTACTTAAGTTTTGAAGCTGGGTACCATCTACGTCCCAGGGATGATGCTATGTGGTCTCTAGTTTGGGTACCCCGCACCTCCATTTTTCTTATGCTTGACATATCTTCAATTGTCTTATTCTTAAAGATGATACATGCTCTTAAAAGTCTAGTCAATACAAAATAGTGCTTTAATCTGCATCTTTATGACTTAAAATGATCGAATTATGAGCATTAAAAATATTTCTGATTTTTCGATACTCTGATCCAGTTTTATCAAAATATTCAGCAAAATAATTTTTTTTTTAATTTCTTAACTTCGTTCGCCGAGCAACACATGAAAGCTTGAAGATCTTAAATTTTGTATATTTTAGCATAAAAAGGGTCACCACACATTTTTTGATAGAAAAAAAATTCTTAACAAAGATATCGGGTGTTTTTTAAGTCCGACAGAACTTTAAATTGTAAAAAATAACACTAAAAATTAAATTTTGATGAAAAATGTTTTCTTATTATTTTCAGTAAACTCTGGTAAATCATTATGAATAGTGTCACGCTTAAGCAACGCTATCAAATCATCCAAGTTTACTTAGAACATCAGTCATCAATTATAGACGGCTTCGTGATTTTTATGGTGAACGTACGTCCGTCTGAGCAAGTCGTCCATCGAACTGTGGATAGAATTCATGCCACATACTCTCTAGAGGATGCAATATCACCAACACGTCGAATAAATATGCGTAATGAAGAGAAAACCGCTGCTGTAAACAAAAGTGTTGAAGAATATCCAAATTTATCGATTCGTCGTCGATCGCAGGAATTGGGGCTCTTTCCGTCCACTAAGTGTAAAGTTTTGTGCAAACATCTTGGCCTACACCCGTGCAAGATCCAGCTAGTGCAGGAATTAAAACCACGAGATCATTATGTGCGTCGTTCTTTCGTACTGAGGCTCCTTTTTGGTTTACCGGATTTGTTAATAAGCAAAATTGCCGCATATGGAGAGGAACTAATCCGCAATATGCCCTACAGACTCCATTGCATCCAGAAAAATCCACCGTGGTGGCATCATCGAACCTTATGTTTTCAAAAATGAGGCCGGATCTCACGTTAAGGTCAACGGAAATCGTTACCGCATCATGAATAATGATTTTTTGTTTGAAAATATGGATTACATTGATCACGAAGAAAGTTTGGTTTCAACAAGATGACGCTACGTGCCATACGGCGACCGCAACCGTAGAGTTATTGAAATCGAAATATGGCGATAAGTTGATTTCGGGAATGGACCTGTCAATTGAGTTCCATACGCGACCGCAACCATCAAGTTATTGAAATCAAAATTTGGCGATAAGTTGATTTAAAAAAAAAAAAGAAAATGGTTATTGTGCAGTAGTTGTAGATGAGATGATTACGGCTTTAATATCTTTAAACAAAAAAAATCGTGGTCTTAACCTCGGTATAAAGTTAATAAAAGAGGAAAACAAGCGCAGAACTGTGTCTGAAAGTCGTCGTTGAGATGGTTGATAAACCGGTCATAATATGAGATCGTTAGTTTGAATTCCGCCAAACCCGTAAATATTTTTTAGTGTTAAAGTGAGTTTCTAATAAACAAAACATTGAACTGTCACGGTCACCAAGTATTACAGTGTAAATGATTGCATGCTTATATTAAGACGCATTTATAGTAAATAAAATATTGTAAATATAAGTCTAGAGAGAGACACAGAAAAAACAAAAAGGAAATTGAAACGTATTATTGGAGCTACTATCTGATTCCATGATAAAACACTGCATATCGTCCGTCACAGGTTGAGAACTCTTAACATGTTTTTTTTACTTTTCAGAAGACAAAATAAAAAACGTTATTACTCCGTTGCTAAACCGAGTTAGAAGTCAAAAAAATTAATATAAATAAAAACCCGATTCCATTTTTTTTGCGAGTTGAGATGTGTCAACCTGTGAGCGAGAATATGTCGTATGTAAATCAAGCTTACAGGTCTCCATAATCATAGGTTTAAGTTCTTTGGATCTCAGTCCTTGATTTTCGTCAATTCAAAAGACCCAGTAAGTTTTGTGAATACGGAAATGCATTTAACTTTAGAGTGTTTACTGCTCTTGCTCTAAACTAGTGTTCAGGTATGTGCGTGTGTGTTTACGTGAACGTGTTTTATTTTGTTTTTTTTTTTTGTAAGTACTCGTTTGTGTAAGTAGTCGTATGTGTGTTAACGTAACATTACTATTATGCCACTAACTGCTGCATTATCATATAAAAAAGGGTATTTTTTGTGATGTAACAAAAACGACATGATGCTCTGCTGCATAAAATGTTATGGCACCTAAAAATTTTTTGATGCTGTATTTTTATATAAATTGTCATTCAGTTGTTGTTATTGCATATTGGGCTTGGTTGTGCTACCATTTTTTTTTACTTGTTTTTTGTTTAAATGAATTTTCTGTGTGTTCTGTGTGTGTGTACGTGTGTGCTTGTGTTTTCTTTCTTCTTTTATTGTTGCTAACTCACTCTCAACTGGAGGCTGTTGAACTACTAACTCTAGAGTATTTTACTAGTATTTTATATCTGTGCTTTTTTTCTCTTTTATTCTGTTTGACCAACATTTGTGCCAAAAATAGTTAGACTGATAGATATTTTTTTACACATTTTTTTTTACTTGTATTATTGTAAACATAAAAAAAGAAATACAAATATGAAGAATATTGAAAATTATTCTAGAAAGATATGTGTTACAAAATACTCTGTAGTATTTTGTCTCTGTTAAGCTGTAATTTTACAAAGATAAAAGTCTTTGGCATCTTCAAATTATGCACGTACGTTATTATTTTTAGTTCAAAAGTCAACGAACTTAAAGGAGTAAAATTTTAAGCTGCAGTTGTTAGTTTATTTATATAATAAAAGCAAATTTGTTCAATTTTCTTTTGAGTCTAAAGTAGGCCATATACTAGAAATTTACGTGCAGCCTAAAGAAATACGTTATAATTTTTATTTAAAAATTTCATAAAACAAAAATGATTAAAATTTATTTAAAGGTTTATTGTAGAGGAAAATTTATATTCTTGGTACTTTTGGGAACAAACAACATTGGTTATCAATTTTTTAAACAAAAAAATAATAAATAA
Source organism: Cistogaster globosa (assembly GCA_937654795.1). Taxonomy (NCBI): domain Eukaryota; kingdom Metazoa; phylum Arthropoda; class Insecta; order Diptera; family Tachinidae; genus Cistogaster; species Cistogaster globosa. The sequence continues at coordinate 59,484,572 of OW569403.1, read as the reverse complement.
AAGTTTACGACTTTAATTAATGTATTTCTGTAGTGATTTTCTTTGTGATGGTATTTGTATATAATTTAAGCATAATAAACCAGTTCTTCGCAGAAAGCAGGCAGAAGACTTCATTAATTTTTTTGGCTACAATATATGTTAACAATCTTCTTGAATAAAAACAAAAAAGAAGAATGCTGATAAAGGATGAAGCGGTCTAGAAAAGACAAAAAAAGTAAATTTTAATTCATTAATAATATTCCACTGTTCAAATCCTGATTGGAAGAAATAAAAAAAAGTAAATGCAAGGCGCAGCGCATGTACATTTACACTGAACTTATCAACAATTGATATGGTACTAGAATATCATTTATAATGTTGTGAGGAAACACGTATGAATAATTACAAACAAAAATTGCAATTAGTAGCCATACCGACAGTTGATACTAAGGAAACATAAATGCACAAGACGTGTTGTAGAGAAAACAACGAAGTAATGCTGTGAGTTGTGTATTGACTTTGTCTAATCTAACAAATATTAATTATTTGGTTAAGTAGACGATGTTCACAATGCTGATGAAGGATGAAATAGGGCATCACATTCTGATAGCGTCTTTTTTTTTTTGGGAAAAATATAATTTTTCTTTCCAAAAATTTTTTGAAATTAAATTAAAAAATGAAACTAAGCCGAAAAAAAAGTAAATTTTAATTCATTAAAAACACTTTCGATTTTAATATCAAATTTCTAAAATAATAATTTTTATTCCCAACAATCCCTTCTATATACATGCGCTTATATTTTTAACGGATTATAGGTGAAGTTGATTAACAAAATCGAAAAGCTCGCAATAGTCGTTATTTAATCATCTGTACAGTTAGAAAAATTAATGATTCTAAATGAGCTCATTGCCGAAAAACTTCTTTCCTTACAAGAACTTTTTCTAAGACACACAAACTAGAGTTAACATAAATTCTGCCAAGTTTTTAAATAGTCATGATCTAACAGCATTTTAATATTCACGAATTTTTGTATGAAATACACTCAAAATTTTTATTGTCTATGTGTTTAACAAAAGAGATTTGTTAAGTGCCTGCTTCTTCTGTTGCTCCGCTTTTGGTCAGCTATTTGAAAATTTAAGTTATCTATATTAACTTAAAGATAAATATCCTTCTGTGTTTTAAAATTCATTTAAATCGGATTAGTGGTTTAGCCGTGATAAATGTACGAACAAACAAACTTATAAATATTTAGGAGATAAAATTTCACTTTTATAACCTTCACCACAAAAAGTGGTAAAAGGGTCATTTCGTTTGTATTTTCTTCAATATCCATTTCCAACCCGATAAAGTATATATGTATATTCTGAGTCCTAATGCATAGCGAAGTCGATTCAGCGATGTCCGTCGATGTTAGTGCTTAAATTAACTTTACACAGGCACCAGATGAGCTAGAAAAAATTTAAATGTGCCAATTGATCAGACTTAGTTTGGAAAGAGTTGTTATAGAAAATCAGCAAGATCGGTGCATGTCTCTCGAGGCAGTGGAAAAACTGGGGTTTGACCATATTTTCCGAGTTATGGGCCTTTGAAATTTTTATAAAAACGTTCGATTGTCAATATGGGTATCATTTAAAAGCTCTTGAAGAAATCTTTTATAAAATAATAATTTTTTTTACACGCTTAACCCATTAAGAGCCGATGACATTTTTATGTAAAATTAGATATCGTACTTAATTTTTTTTTTATTTTTTAATTCTTAGTCAACCCAATATTTGTGTTTTTGATAAGAGCTTTTGCACTAAACTAAATTTACATGTACGCTGAAGGGTATATAAGATTCGGCATAGCCAAATATATCACTCTTACTTGTATCAATTTATTTTAATAATTGAACTACGATACAAATAATTGCTTATGTTGTTTTTTTTCTTTTTTTTTTAACTATAAAACTCTTTTTTTGCTAAAGTACTTTTAAAACATTTAAAACGTAGCTTAACTTTACATTCTAATAGTTTTTAGAGTAATTGAAATTATTCCTTAATTTATTTCCACAAAATTCTTTTCTGGCAATTCCTACTAAGCATTCCCGAAAATTAGGCAAAACTTTGTACTGTGCGCCTGTAAATATGCTACGTATTATATTGATGCTTAAAAGCTTCTTTCTCATTTGTATGTATAACGGGTTTAACTTTTTGTTAATATAATTTGTTAAGTGTTAAAGCATTAATAGTGGTAAACTTTTAGTGCTCCTCTTCTTGTTTTAGCAGCAGAATATATAATAAGTTTAAAAATAATTTCGCTAATGTTATAAAGTTTTTTTTTTTCAAGTAGTTTAAATAGTTCAAAATGCACACATATGCATGTTTTAATGCTTAAAGCTTTCTGGTATTTAAATGCTTTAAACAAATAAAAGAAAAAATTTTGTTAATCAATTTTAATCTCAACAGAAGATGCATAAATATTGTTGTCTCGCCCCCAGGTGACTGAAAATAAACTATATTTTTATAACAAAATTATCTAACAAAATTTTATTTATAATTTAATCTACTTATTTATCAGTAAATGTTATGAAACTTTGCTAAACTAAATCAGCGCGTATGATTTGTAACTAATTAACGCTAAAAATAACTTTAACGAAGGTTCCTCAATAATTTTCTAGTAATAATTTAATATTAAAAGTTAAAGTTATTTTTAAAGGTCTAGAGGTAGCAACTCATATGTGTGGATATACACAGCATTTTGAAATTCCAAAAAAAAAAAAACCCGACTGCAACATAAATAGCATCATAAACTAGATTTGTATTTGCAACGTAACCCACAAGGAAGCCACTCTTAAATTTACGGCGTGATAAACATGGATGGGATCTTGTGATCATAGCTTAATGTTATAGTATTCAAATACAATTTAACTTTTTATGTTGCCATGTGGAATCCTAGTAAACCGTTTTTATACCGTTCACCACAAAAAGTAAAAAGGGGTATAACTAATTTTGTCATTCCGTTTGTAATTTCTACAATATCCATTTCCGACCTCATAAAGTATATATATTTTGAATCCTTATGCATAGCGAAGTCGATTGAGCGATTTCTGTCTGTCTGTCTATTTTAGTGTTGAAATCAAGTTTGCTACGGCACTAAACGAAGGAGAAAAAATATAAATATGGCAATCGAATATAGTGTCGAGAGAGATGCTATTGGATACTAGCAAGATCGCTCCATGTCCTTCGAAGCGGCGGGCAAAACACCACGCGTACCTCTACTTATTTAAAACAATGAAATAACTTCAACAAATAAATGGGGCAATAAATAATAAAAGATTAAGAAAAAAAAAACAAGTGAAAAAATTGGCGCTCGCTCATATTTTCCGAGTTTCAGGCTTTTAAAATTCTTAAAATTTTGAAATATTACGTTTTTCAGGAAATACTAAAATTTTTTTTTTAAAGGCTTAACCCATTAAGAGCCGATGGCATTTTATGTAATTTTTATTTTTTTAATTATCTTTTACCTCTATCTTTGTTTTTTTTGATTGGAGTAATTTCACTAAACTAGATTTAAATAAATAGTGAAAGGTATAAAGGATTTGGCATAGCTTTATATAGCACTCTACTTGTTTAATCTAACTCATATTTATTTTCATTATCTTTTTCAATCATTCATTTTTGTTGTAATAATAAAGGAATTTAGAACAAAAGCTATATGTTCCAGATGGCACTGCTGAATTAATGTTGTGTATTAACTAGTGATGTATAATACTTCGAGTTTAAAATTATACGAATTAAAATAACGCAGACAAACTTAAAATCATATTTCTTTAGGACGGTAATTATACAATAATTATATTATATTCGAGAAAGATTGCGTCATGATTTTTTATATGTCGTAGCAAAAAAATATGAATGCAGATTAAACAAGAAAATTCAGCAGTTATGTGGTCACCCTTTATTTTTAACACTTTTTATCCCTGACACAATTAAACGAAATTTGTTTAAATTCTAAGCGTAAGTCCATCACTGTTTAAGAGACTGGCCATATACATGAAATAACAACCATTAGGGCACCCTTTAATTTCAAGTTTTAAATGTGTATACTTGTTATTATACTTGATATAGTAATTGAATATCTGTCATTTAGGTCAAATAACGTCAGTTATAGGGACACCCTTTAATTACTAATTTCAAGTTTGCTGTTTGTTATAGCGGACTTAACAACAAAGGTTTTGTGCAAATTTCAGTCAACTGTCTACAGATGTTAAAAAGTTTGGTCATATACTTCAAATAACAGCAACTTTTGTAACACCCTATAATATATAATTTAAAATATTTATACTTCTTAATATATCAGATAAAGCAGTGAACATTCTGTTTGATTTTCAAGTGTTTGGATAAAATGGTTCAAACGATGGGGGCATATAGGTTAGTTTTTTTCAAGCAATAAAGAATCTTTGTTAATCTCAACTATCTGGCTATAAGTTTAGCCAGCCACATACATCAAATTACATTAACTATTGGGACACCCTTTAATTTATAATTTTGAATGTTTATACTTGTAATTATAACAGTCATAGCATGCGACATTTTGTCCAATTTGCAAGTGTTTATCTATAACTGTACAAAAGATAAGCCTATAGGGACACCCTTTAATTTGTAGAATTATTTTTGCATTACTTTTATAGTAATAGTATAGTAATACGCATTAACACACTTAAAAAACATGTATTATACATGGGGACACCCTTTAATTTTTAAAGTTATGAACTGTTTTTAAGACAGGATCAATTTGTAAGCATAATCTATCAAATTTCAAAAATTTTTCAAAATGGATTGACAAATAACTAAGTTCTGCAGGCACAAACATAAAAAAGCAATATTCAGTCGAATTGATAACCTCCTTCTTTTTTTTTGAAGTCGGTTAAAAATTAGTCATTATTTTAAATAGATATAATAACAAAATAGATTGTCTTTTTAAAAAAATATATTCAAATTGATTTTAATTCTTTTAATAGTTAGATTGAACTGTATTTATGCTAACGTTATATGCAAATTTTTTTATAATTATAAACACTTAAAAATATTTTATTATTTCCTTTAAAAACAATACTTTAAAGACAATGTGCAATTAAGCTTTTGTTGCTTGTAGACGATGCTTTCTTTAATTTTTTATTTTTATAATGAAGTCAAGAAACTTCTTTCACATGTTAATGTTAGTGGTATTTTTAAAATTACGTCAGACAGCACATCAAGGTTTTTTTTTTTAATTTAAATCATGTTGTTATATTTTTCAAATTTTCATATAATTCATAGACGTCTTTGTGATATAAAATAAAAAGCTAATATTGTGAGGAATATTTCCTGAGATTAAGTATATAAAGTTTGTATACATCATTCATTTATTCGAGTATTAAGGGTTTAAGTTAAGAAACAATTATTATTTATGTTTGACTTCTTAACTCTTATGATCAAATTAATCTGATTTGTTGACATTACGAGTCAGCAGTGGGTATTCCTACAAACACAAGATCAAACAAGTATCTTACCTTCAAGCTGATTTAACACGTAATTTTATAAAAAATTTAAAACGCAACATAAAAATATAATCCAAAACAAAAATTTTTCGAATATTTTTTTTTTTTTTTTTTGTAATTTGAACTATTTTATACGTTTAAATAAAAATTAAAATGAAATGTTTTAAATATTCAAATTATTTATATTCGATTGACAACTGTAGTATTTACAGATGTTTGCGCCGGTGAGGTAATCCCTATTAAAAAAAAAAAAACATTTTCAAATAAATAAAAAGCCATGTCTACCCAGGTTAACCAACCCAAACAATTTATTAGCTGAGGTAGTTACTACTATTAGACAAAACTAAGACGTATAACGCACATTATTTAAAAATAACCCAATATTTAATATTATGTCTTATTTTGTGTAAAGAAGTTTTATGATTTTCTTTTAAAGTTTCTTCTAAATTTTTATTTAAGAAACATTAAAGCATCAAAAACATTACCACAAGCTTGTTTGAAGTGACATAAGTTTATGTTTCCCAAGTTTAATGAATTTTAATTGCAAAAAATGCCAAAAGCAAAATATCAAAAACTTTAAGTGATTCGTTTGTTTGTTTTAGCTTAATAATAATTATAACTTCAAAAGATTTTTAATACATTTACCTAAGTGTATGCTTCAGTTTTTTAATCTTAACAACTCCATAAAATCGGATTGAATTAATAGTTGGCTGCTTACTAAAATGGAAGCAGTAGTAGATTAATAAAGTTGTTTTTTTCTTTTAATATTTTTTAAATAGCTTTATTTTATTTTAATATAATAAGATATTTAGCTTTATCTTTTTAAGGAAGCTTTATTTCTATTTTATTAAATTATTTTTTATTATCACTAAAATTTAAAACATAACTTCACAAACATTTTTTTTACACATATATATTTCAAATTTAAAAAAGCACAATTGTGCAATATATTTTCTGCATTTGAAAACTTTATTAAAAGTACTTTTAGTTGAATAACAAATTTAAATCGTGAATATATGAAGTATATTTTTAGGGAATTAATGTGGAAACAGCTGCAGTTGTTTAAACAATCATTAGTATTATTTTTCATACATTCTTTTTAGATTTTAAGTAAAATTTAACACAACAAATTAGATTTTTAACACACTCAACGTATTAATTGTTATACTTTAGTTGCTGTTATTCTTTACTACAAAGTTCAACGTTTTGCTTTTTTCCTTTTAGTATTTTATTAAATTTTTTGCTTTTTATTTTGCTACGCGCCCGGTTTTATTTTCGTTTGTTATCAAACCGTTCTATTGCGCTCGTTAGTTTAATGAAGACTGAAAATTTGTTCTTTTATTTTCAACAAAACTGCTTTCATATGTTGTGTGTTCTTGTGTTAATAAGTGTATGTGAATGTCACTGTGTTGTTTCTTGGCAAAGTTTAGTTAGAGACCAGTATACCCCTAAGGATAATTATTCACAATAGGAAACTGTTATACTTCTATTGAAAATGGTTTCCTGTGCTCTCTTCTCTATATCTCTTTTTTTTTTGCTCTTTCGCTGTGTTAAACTCTTGAATCATTTTACCGGGGTTTAATTAATTTTAACAGCATAAAATTTGTTGCTTCTAAGCATTTTTTGAGAATTCTTCTATTTTCTTTATTTTTGTCTCCAAGTATCATTTCAATTCTTTAAAAGTTGTCATTTTATAATATTTAATGAAATTTACTAATCATTGAAGCGTTTTATATTAAAGATTGAGAACAATTTAATAATTTGTTTGATTTTTAAAATTTAATAAAAAAAAAAAAATAATAAATTTATTTAAAGAATAATTTTAATTTGACTTAATTTCGCGTATTTTTAATTGCTTAATGCATTCACAAAAATATTTTAAAATCATATATTTAAAAAATTTTTTGTGTAAGTTTCTAAAGAAAATTGGAAAAAATATGCAGAGGAAATATCGCATAACTATTATTACTTTCTATCATAGGTAGATTTTAAATATCGTCTATTTTACGCACCAATTTAACTGTATGAGTTATTTTTCACACAATAATTTCCTCAACTGGTTTTTCAAGTAGAAAAAATTCTCTAAATATTTTTTTTAATATTTTAATTTGAGAATTTCTGAGCAGAATTCCCGGGTAGTAATTACTACTTCCCAAATTTTAAATGCATCATGTGAAATATGAAAATTATTACGTTATACTTTTCCTTTTCCTATTACGTTTAATATCGGTCATCGGTCTTAGCGTTTCATTAAAGAAATTTTGATCGGGATAATAACATGATACTTTAAAAGTTCAATTAAATTAATTTTCCCATGGTTTAACTTTAGTTTGCTAGTGCACGTGCATAAAACAAAAATAAATTAGTGTTTAAAATAAATTATTGTTTTTTTTTGATATTTTACTTGCTGTTATTATGTTATTTTTCATCATCTTTTAACTGTAAAAAAGAGCACGAAAAAAATCACTAATATACAGTGGAAAACGAAAAATAAAATCGTTTATTGATTATTGTTAGGTCTGCTTAAACTTTAATTTTTGTCTTTACTTTATTAATTAAACAAAAATATTTAGTAAATTTTTAAGTTTTTTCTTATTCAGGATTTGAACCGTGAATATTTAAATGAATTAAAATTTATTGTTTTCTGGCTTAGGTTCATATATTAATTTAATTTTTAAAAATCTTTAGAAAAAAAATTATTTATAAATGTATGCGGATGTTTTCTAAAGAAAACAAGAAAAATTAGACGCTGGCAGAATGTAATGCCGCATTTTCAGAACCACCAAATCTATAATCAACATTCTTTGCATCTATCTATAAATGAACCTAAGCCAGAAAACAATAAATTTTAATTCATTCAGAAATCTTTAGTTTATTTAAAACATTTGTGGGAAGTTTTCTGAAAAGCTAAATAAGCGGTAGCAAAATAGACTTAGAGTCATGGCTTTATCTTCTATAATCTATTTCGGTGAATTTAATGGTTTGGATCAGGATAATAGCACGGTATTCTTATAGTTTAATTAAGATTTTCTACATTTTAGTAAAATGGTTTAGAAAATAAAACTTTGGATGTATTATTCCATAGTAATCTCTATTCTAATTCCCTATCGCCCGATTTATTTAATCTTTTGATTGGAATTACTTCATTGTTCCAAGTGATATGGAAAAATTAGAGGCAGGCGTGGTATTTTGCACTCTAGCTCAAAGGAAACGAACCGATGTTTCTGATTTTTAATAGCAAAATTTTTTAAATTATGTTAGATCGATTAATCTATTTAAATTTTCTATAGCTTATCTAGTGCCTAGGCAAACGTGATTACAACATTAACACGGACGGACGGACGTACATCGCTCAATCAAATTCGCTATGCATAAAAGCTCAAAGTTTATATACTTTGTGGGTTCGGAAATTGATCATTTTTTATCTATGGTGAAGGGTATAATAAGTAAGTACAGATAAAATAGGTAATATATGGTCTACACATGGAAAGCAGTGCAGGCCACAGGACATATGTTATCTGTGGAAAAAATTTAAGTGTTTGTGTCATTTTTTAATCTTGCAAACTGCGAATAGTAACTTCATAAATTGTCAGATAGTGCGATATCTTTTTTTCGATCACTATATTGTAATAAAGGGTGTATTTTTAACCCGAATAATCTTTAAATTGTATCTTAAAAAATGTTGATGAAATGAAGAGGTTTTTCTTTATACGAAAAAACAGAACATAGCATTAATATCTATTCACAGTTCGACGGATGGCTTGCTCAGACGGACGATTATGTGCACCGTAAAAATCACGATGTCGTCTATAAGTTGCTCGAAGTGATGACAGATTTTCAAAGTAAAATTTGATGATTTGAAAGCATTGTTTAAGCGTGAGTCTATTCATAATGATTTGCCAGAGTTAACTGAAAATATTAAGAAAAAATTTTTCATCAATACTTAATTTGTAATGTTATTTTTTATAATTTAAAGTTCTAAAGGGCCTTTAAAATCACAATTTTTATTATAAGAGTTAGTCGACAACGAGTTCACTTTCAGTACTATCACAATTTTATATATAAATTTTTTTGGCTATGCTAGCTAATATTTAGTTACCAATATAAACAATTTTAATTATTATTAAAATTTATTATTTAATACAAATGTGTTAAAATTTTTACTTCTTAGTTTATGTGGTTTTCAAATTGTATTTTATTGTCGTCATTTTTTGCAAATGAATTATTGAATTTTTTCAATTTTTGATTGTAACGTATCAAAAAATGCATTTTATTCTGCTGGTATCTAACTTTTAGAGTTCTCTCTAATTTAATCACAATCAAAAACGAACTTAAGTCAAAAATTATAGAAAGCAACAATAATTTATTTACGCCAGGAAGGGCATTCTCATTCTGAAAGTTACCATGTTAAAACCTGGTTGAAGAACCTTTGCTTTGTGAGATGTAATACACGATACTTGTTTTTCGGATACAATGCTAATCGACTATCTACTCTTTAAAATATTAATAAGACGCCTGCTTTTCCACTAAAAAATATCACGTTAAAAAAGATATTACAAAATTGTAAAGTTACTCACATAGAACGCCTTGGTTTTAATATTCACAGACTCTTAAGGTGTTTTGGCAAAACATAGGACGCACAGTGGTTCAGAAACGTTTTTCATTGGCCAAAACTCTGTAACTTTTTAACTAATAACATATTTATTTATAGTTATAAATAGATTCTAGGTAAATAAAATAACATTTAATATTAATGTCTATATACTTTATTTTATTCAAATACTAAATTCAAATTATAATTATTATTCATTTGGCTGGAATATTTCCTGTAAATATTCTATATTCTGCTCTGTATTACCTGTGTCCTGTAGCAGTGCCTTAGCTTCGGCATTTAGTTCCGAATGATTCAATTTCCATTGACTTCGAATGCTAGAGATGAAGGGATCTGAAGTTGCCAATAATATATGAAATAAATCTTCATTTTTAGAAATTCGTGATATTTTTCTGGTATTATGTACTCTGTAAAACCTGTAATCCTTGTTTCTTTTTTCCTGGGCTTCCTCTGACAAATCTCCAATTGGTAATAAATGGTGCTTAATGACCTCTTCTCCATGATAAAGAACTTTATGCACTGTTGCTGACATATTTCTATATTTGTATTTGGATGTATATATAGCAGCGGTTTCCTTGGCGTAATCACCAAATTTTTTAGCATTAATTAGTTCATTGCACGCAAGTACTTCAGTAATTGTTTTAAATCTTGAAATAACATCTATATCAACACCTGTTATATCAGATGTAGTTTCGGGATCCAAAAAAAATCTTCTTGCGGTGTTGCCATCGTTTGTGTTACCTGATCCTTGTTTTGGTTGATCTTTAATCAACCCGTGCTTGAGAAATGCATCTTGAACTTGTTTCTTTTTCAATTTTCTTATCTCTTTGTTGGTATCATTATTTCTTACTGATCCTGAAGCTCCGAAGTCCAAATCATAGCTTATTTTCAGTATGTGTTCCATAAATCTTATCCTCGTATGTAGCGGTGATAATGATTTTGGTGATTTTGTGAGATCATAGATTCCTTTGGAGGATAACAATCCTTTTTAGCTGCAATTATGTGATGATATGACGGGTATAAATTTGAGCCTTTTTCGATCGCACGTAATCTGAGTTGAGTATACTGCTGTTTTGTTAACTTTAAATCCAGAAATAATGCAAGCGCTTCCTCATTTGTAAACTGTTTTTCCTAGTTTGGTGTCGGAATGCTTTTAAGGATCCGTTTTGTTCTCACCGGACTAGCAGAAATGACTTTTTCAATGATATCCACTTTCGTTAATTGTTTTTGTGATCGCAGCTTGCAACGAAAACTATCTTTAATGTTTTCACATCCGATCTCTTCATTTATATTCTTAAGTTTTCGTCTCTTAGATCTATGGCTACAGTTATCTAGCGATTTTTCTGGTCTTCCACCACTCTTCTTATTTGTGGTTTCTGAAATCACCTGGATACTAAGTTCACCTTGTAACCAATTTTCAAAGCGCTTGTAAAATTTACTTTTACTATAGTGAACTTCCTTGTAGCGTTTTTGCAATATTTTTACGAAATCAGATACTTTGTTTTTTATTTCTAATTGCGTTTCACTGCTGATAGCATTTATGTTCAATTTTCTTTCAATATGGTTTAGAATATCTTCTTTGTTTTTGTTTTTAAAATATTTTTCGGTCAATTCATTATAGCTGAAAGTTTCCATATTTTAATTAAGCTGAGTTCTAAGTTCTATAAAAATAACTCCCAAAAATTTATCAACCTTTTCAAATCGAATTCTTGTCTGACAGTAAAATTTATATCAAAATTTTTGTCCTTATATACTCAATAAATAAATGTCAAACTTAAAGTAGATTACGTACACACAAAAAAATATTAGAGCTATTATTACCTACGCTAGCTCAGGTATTTTTCTTTTGTATGGAATTTTTTTAGACAAAAACCAAGTTCAACTACCTAAGCTGATTTGGAAAACGTACAATAAATTTGCCTTTTTAAATCGAATACTTGTATCGAAATAAAATTTATTTCCAAATTATTTTGATTTATACTACATATAAAAGTGTTAAACCTAAAGTAGATTACCTAAACACAAAAAACTAAGTTTAACTACCTAAGTTCATTCGGTTTATACAAGTTTTCTATGGGAAAATTTGTCATATAGAACTTATACTGGATTTTAAGGAAATTTTACCAAAAATTGTTTTGTGTACTAAAACTCTCAATTTTCGAATAAAATTAACTTTTTAGTTAGATTCCTCTCTTTCCCCTTACGTTTTGCTATCTGCAATTTGTACTTTTGGCAGAGAATGACTTCTAAAGTAAATTTACTAGCAGTTTTGATAGACATTTGTTTGTAAAAATGCTGAGTATTTTCATTAAAATAGAAAAAGTGTTCTGCCGGCGGATCCGGGCGGGTGCAAAAGTATATATAGGCTTAAAGAGAACACTTTTGCCTTTCTTTGGGTGGTTTTGGTTTTTTGTCCTTTAGAAGTTATATACTACTAAACTTCAAACTTTGCGAATATATGGAGGCTTTAAATTTTAAACATAACACCCTATTTACAAATTATACAGGGTGCGCATATACCATTTCTTAAAAACAACAGTTCACCCAACATAACAAAAAAAAACCGCAGCTCAATATCGATAACAGTTTTTAAGAAATCGCAATTAATATGAGATCAAATATTACAATTTTTATTTTATTTTTAAATTAACATAAATTCTTTGCCTTTAGCAGCATGCCACGCCCACTACTGCGAATATTTTGACCCAATTTTTCGGCTACCTTAGTTTTGATATATTTTCTTTCTGGTGACATAAAAGAAGAATTTAAGAATCTGTGTCAACAAAAAATATAGGTTTTGGCCAATGAAAATTAATTCTGAACCACCGTGGGACGTTAAAAACAGAAAGCAACCTCATTTCGTAAATGTGCAATATTATCTATTAGCACAACCTACATTTATTTGCCATTCATATGGCAAGTTATGCTCTTAAGTAGCTTTTATACCATTTGTTTGTGTAAATAAAACCCCATTTAGGTTTAATAAAAACGAATTTATGCTCGCACCCACAAATTTACACAAACTTCTTTATAAAAAGTCCTGCTTTTATTTTTTTTTTTAATTTTTCTTCTCCATTTAATGTAACCCAGTTTCGTTAGTGTTTGCTTCTTTTGCAATTTTAAATAAACGTTGTAAGTACCTCATTTTAAGCATGTGAATGTCATTTTAAAATATTTTTAAGCTTAACGGAAATTAATAAATGCAAATGGTTAAAAAAAAATTAATGCACAACATAAAGATGAATGCATTTACCCATGTGAATTTATCAGTATGTGTTTTAATGTTGTCATATCTATGCAGGTTGTACTCTTTGTGGCTACACATACATATGTATGTACGTACGTTTAGTTTTAAAGGATGAAGGAAACTCTATAGCAAACGGAAACCAACAAACGTGTTTTTTTTTTAATTTTTATCCGGCATAAAATTTAATGCCGCTATAACAGCCTCACAAAACTGAGAGAAATAAAAAATATAATTTTCATAAACTCGCATTAAAATTTTTCAGTTTCAAGTTGTTTCTGTTATTTGCTGCTGAATTAAATTAGCACAATTTTCAAAAATTGAAGACACCATTAATTTATTATTTTGTTTAATCTGAAAGAAGAGCAACCTTAATATAATTTAAATTCTCTTAAAAATAGTTAAGAATAGGTAAGAGAAAGGTTTTTCTTCATTTTATACAAGTCAAATGGAAAATGAGTAAAATTAAGCTGAAAAAGAAAACCAAATTACAGTCAGTTAAAAAAGTTTTTCACTTTCTCTAGAAGAACTTGGTCAAAACAGTTATTTAATATTAAACACCATGATTATGATTTAGGCAAACAAATAGTTGTCAAACGGCTTCTGGTCGTTGTAGGGATGGTAGGAAACGAGCTTGTAAATCTTCTGAAGCGTTCGCTAAATTAATTGGACAAGGAAAAGCTTACTCTATGTAATGAAAAATACCATTCAAATCACAAAAAGGTTCACAAAAGAGGACGGACAACGACACGTTTTTAAAGGAGGCTTCGGTAATCTTCCAGTTCGATCCGATTAAAAAAGTTGCTGGTTGCATTGAAGACCTGCCCAGTCAAAAGAAAAAAAAAAAAGGATTTTTCAGCAGTAGAATATTTTTTTGGGTACCTATGGCGTGACGTAAAATTCGAAATTAGCGCGCGAAAGAAAAATCGAAATATAAGTTAAAAGTAGAAGACAACACTTTACTTTAAAAATATGCAAACTGCGGAGAAGTTTAAGGGTAGCAGCAAAGAAGTTTTGCCGGGTTACATTATCAAAGTCGTAGTTGTTGTCATGATACCCAAAACTTGAGGTCAACCAGAAAGCAATGGTTAGCATTATGCACACAGGCAGGCACTCTGTTCCAGAAATCAATCAGGGTGAAATATATAAATGATATTTTTAATTTAGCTGATGGATCTTTTATGAGTTTGTGGTACTATTTGTTTACTTGTTTGGTGGACTGCATGCCTTGATTCTCATTTTGGAGTTTTCGATTCAACAGAGGAAAATCATTACTGAACTGAACAGCTCAATCTAATTTGAGACTTTGCAAGAAGATGTTGAAAAAACTATAGATATTTACATTTCTTTACCTTAGTTTTGCATGAGTTATTATCTTCTACTGATACCTAAAGTAAACTGCTAAAAAAACATATCTCAAAACTGTTTAAGATTAAAAAAATAATGATACCTACTTCACACAGAACTTCAGCCTAAACGTTGGAATCATAAGTCTTCCTATAAAAGTTTTTAAATTAATCCCAAATTTAACAAATTGTACAATTTAAGACGATAACTTGGGAAAATAAACATGTGTTTATCTCACTATTATAAAAACTTGAAAAACTTTTCATCGAATTATTAAAAAGTCTTTAATTGAAAATATTTTCTGTCACAACTCAATAAAATCGATCATCAATAAATTTTCATTTTTAACAAACACCTGCATGTGTATAAAATGAAAAATTTTATTTTAATACTATTTTGAGAATTTCTGATTTTTAACAGACCTATTTCTCTTCTTAAGCTGCGCATGTACCTCTCTTATAAAGTGGTAAAATTTCGTATAACAGTTTTCATTATTGCAATAGAAAAATATAGTAAAAAACGAGCAATATGTTTAGAGAAAACACCGAATATAAAAACAAACCGGTGGTATTTGTTGTATTAATAAAATGTTAAACCATAATTACTACACGCACACACCCACACACATACAAATAATTTGTACTTGCGATTTCGATGAACATAATTGAATTATTGTGTTTCTTTGCTTTTTTCTCCGTTTATTTATAGCAACAAAATTGCAAGCAATTATATGAAAAAGAAGAATAAAAAAATATTGACAATTTCAATGATGGCTAAAAGATAAAATGTGTAAAACGTGATAAAAATATGGGACTTGTGTTTGATTAAATGAGATGGAAATTCGTTGAGTGTGAATATTTAATGAAAGAGTTATTTCTCATAAAAAATTTTATTCTACAAAATGTGTGAATAATACAATTTTTAAAAAATTAATTAATAATTTCAGCTACAGCTCGTTTATATTTGAGTTTCTAAATTTTTAAAAGAAAGAAAAGTTACTTACAAATATCTAAGGACGTTTTTTATAGCAAACGGGAAAAACTAGAGACCAGCAGAATGTATTGCAGTATATTTTGGATGGCTACATCCATCATCAGTATTTCACGCAACAATCTCATAACCATTTTCAGGGAGAACAATGAAGAAAAGATTTGTGGACTTTGAATAACCAAATTATTGTTGATTGATAATAAATAAATCTTGTATTCATAGTTAAAAAATTAGTTGGCTTAATAGATAGATAATGTTTACAATAAACACATTCGAAAATATTTTGGTGCGAAGAGTGCTGATGACGGATGCAGCGATCCTGAATATGCCGCGGTACATTTTGCTTTCTACACACATTTGTAAATAATTTTTTTATTTAAAACTTTTTTAAAATTAAAACAAAAATGAACTTAAGCTGAATTAATTTATGTAAATATCGAAGAGTTCAACTAAGAACTAACTAAAAAAATAAAAATTAAATTTTTAATTAAAACTCTTCTCAATTTAAATTTTTTTTAAATGCAAACTGGGTTTGCCAACAAGACCTTTGGTTTTTTAAGGAAAAATAAATTTAGATAAAGATGATTCAATTTTCCTTTTTATTGAATAAGAGAAATGAAGAAAAAAGTAGGGCAATTACAATTGAAAAAAAAGATAACTAGCAAATGTCCACTACGACCAAGCTAAAAGTTGTGGAACCTTCAAACAAAGTTTTTAACCACTGTTTGGCAACTTCGAAAAAAAACGGCCCAATGACGCCTGCAGACCACATAGCACACCATACAGAGACACGTTGAGTAAGGCTTCTCAATAATCGCTCTATGATTTTCAGACACAAATGCCGCAATTTTACTTATTGATATACCCTGGCGAGTGAAAATGTGATTGTAACAATTGGCAATGCACCTACTTCGAATATGTCAAGAAACTAAATGGCAAACACATCATGTTGTTCGTGTTGCCACAATAAAAAAACAACGTTCTTTTTGAAACATCGTATACATTTAATAAAGTTGTGCTTGTTATTCAATTAATTTTTAATCATATAAAAAGCATATTTTTGTTCTTCTAAACAGAGTTGTGATTTGGGAACTTTTTGGGTATCTTTATATGCCTTTAACCTTCTTATTAACGTGGAAATTTGTTAAAATCGCGATGTTGTTTATACTCTTTCACCGCAGTAGTTTTTCATGCCATTTGTAATTTCTACAATATCTATTTCAATTGAGTGATGTCCGTCAGTGGTAGCCAAGGCATATCACCAGAAACAACGAAGTAGCTCCAAAAAAAAAAAAAAAAAATTATATGAAGCGATATTGAAAAAAAAAGTAAAAATAAAACATCCAGTAAAAAAAATTGGTGCTCGCCCATGTTTTCTGCGTTATGGGCCTCTGAAATTTTCATTAAAATTGCTTTTGAAAAGATCTTTCAGGAAATACCAAAATTTCTTATAATGATTAACCCATTAAGACCTGATGGAATTTTAATGTAAAATTATATCTCATACTTAATTAATTTAAAAAATTTTTTTTAATTTGTTACCCCAATATTTGTCTTTTTAATTTATATTTATGGTGAAGGGTATATCAGATTCGGAAAAGCCATCTTATTCGTTTTAATACTTATCAATTGGAAAGTTGGATAAAGTTCTTTTGAAAAATAATCAATGTACTTTTGACAGTGCTAATGATTTAAAACTATTTGTTTCCTGGGAATTTAGTCAAAAATTTCCCGGGTTTCTCAAACCCTTGAAAATACTCTAACAGCAGTGAAGATAAATGGAATATAAATTTTATTTCTAATAAGATTGTTCGCTACTAGTTTCATGACGTTATGCAACAATTTCACCTGTCTTAATATTTTACTAAGTTTATGACAAAACCTTTTGATACGCAAGATGTCTAAAAAATATAACTTATTGCTTAAAACCAATTACACTAGGGTATTTGATCATTAAAAAATAAAAATCGAAGTGAAATTTATTTTATTGTCTTGAAACAATACACCAACAGTGCTGATTTTAGGGTGCATCAGCCAAACTCCCATAAAAATACATTGGATTAAATAAATTTTAACGTTATACTAATTTATAAAAAAAAAAAATTAATTGCGAGTCATAACTTAAGGCATCATAACTACTGGTGAAAAACCAAAAAAGGCTTAAAAGAAATTATTATTTTTTTTAATTTAAAATTCGAATTTCTTTAAATGTTCAAAGAGAAACATATACATTTCACGGAATTTTTTTTTATCTTTTTTTTTTGTTTTTGTAAATACTGTGCCTCAGTAGTAATTCTATTTAGAGTAAATGAAAATTAGGTTTCCTTAAAATTTATAATAATAATTTAAAAAAATGTCGATTAAATGAGTAGCAGGTACTTAAAGATATAATTTTTAATTAAAACCACAACTAAAAGTTGCTAAGCTTACATACTTACTCTTAGCTTTTTTAATCGATTAAATAGCGTTATTTTTAATGACTTCAATAATTAGCAATAGATATTTACTTGGACGGCAGAAATGTTTAAAAAGAATTTATAATTTTAAGTATAGAATGTTGGCCACAAAGAAAAGAAGAAAAATATGTATCTAAGAAAGAGAAAAAAAATTCAAGGCAGTACCGCATCTATTATTTCGGCTTTGGATAATTTTGGGCTTGTGATATTCTTAGATTTATAAGTAAGCAACTACAACTACAACTCCAAAAAAAAAAAAAAAAACTATTTGAGTTTTATTGCATGACTTTCTAATATTTTAACTATTGTATGCTATGGCCATTCTTCTTGAATAACTTTCTCAATATCGGAGAATGAACTTTTTGCATTTAAGAAAAAGGAGTTGTACAAAAAATATTTCTCAACAGAAGGAGGAACCTGTAAGGCGAAAGAATTGGGTTATAGGAACAAGAGATTTTAATCGATATGGAAATTAAATGCAGAAATAGAAATTTCTATCGAAAGGGGTTGCCCTTCGAAGGGCACCTTTCTTTCTTAGCTTGCCATCTTCAGCAGTAACGGATCAGTAAACCACAACTATGTTTTTTTAATGAAACGTGCGTTGTACATGGCAGCAGAGTATGATCTCCCTAAAACATTGTTTCTACAAGGCGTAACGACAAAAGTTAGTGTAGGAATAACTTGAATGTGTTCTTCTCTAACCTACAGTTAAGACTTAAGTTTTTTTTTTTTTTAATTCTAAATACTGTCTGTCCTCGGCGGGTTTAAATTTGTACTGCATAAAAAGGCAATTTTTCTAACAAATATCTACATTACATTCTGTATGGAGTGTACCGAGCTTAAAGAAAACTTTATTGCAAACAAATGAACTATTTTTAATCGGGATCAACTTTATATTCTTAAATCAAATGTTTTTAGTAAAGATGTGAATAGAAACAAAAAATGCTAAATAAAAGAGTTGCTAACCACCAAATCTATTGCAATCTGTGAATGTCTTAGTTAATTTTTGGTATTCTTTTTTATAATTTAACAACCTTTAAAATGTGTTAATTTTTAAAATTATGAGAATTGAAAATACGAACTTAAGCCTTGCTAAAACTGTCTTATTTAGTTTTATAATATTTTGGTTCGAAAATATACTTCACATTTTGTTCTTAGGGTTCCGTATCGAAAGCGTAATATCGTAAATGTGTGTTTCCGTCTGACATAAAAGTTGTATTGTTTTGACTGCTACAATATAAATAAAGAAACAAAGTAAAAGTTGTCTCCATAAAGATGTTATTTTTACATACACGGCCTCATCTTAAAAACCGTTGTAGGCAGACATTTAAATTTTCACAGAAAAGGCAGTACTATATTTGCTTTGAGGAAAGGTTAAGAAAAGTAAAAAAAGTATCTAAGAATTAAAAGGTGTCCCTAAAGAGGAGTTGTTTTCATGTTTATGGCCTTGTCTTTTAAATTATTATTATAGGCAGACATCAAACATTTTTACAAAGTAACCAGTAAAAAACTAAATTATAAGAGAAACAGTGTTTTAATAGAAGGCCTGATTATTCATAAAAATTTATAACCAAACGTATATACGGTGAATTTATAATGCTACATTTATTGTCCTTATGTTATAACGTCGATAACCAGTCCGATTTAAAATAAAAAACTGAAATCATTTACGTCATAATTTTTTATATATTTTTATTTTAGCTGATTAGAGACAATATAATCAAATCAAAGTAAAACACTTGGCACATTACTTATGACATACATTCATATTCAAGTTAAATATTGATAACATGCTCCATACCTTTAAACTAAATCGTCACTTTATCTTTTTTTTTTTTCATTATGGTTTTCAGTAGATTGTTATTAATATTAGTTAACTTTTCGTTTATCAATTTTTATGATAAAGTCAAATAGGTTCTGTTGCCCAATTTTAATTAAAATTTATAATTAACCGTTTTGTGGAAATTTTTTGTTTCATATTATGACGACAGCAATAGGTTGTTTATGAATTTATGAATTTGAAAATCAACAAAAATCATAGTATATACCTTTGTAGTATTTGGTAACTGAAAGTCATTTCTTTTTTATCAGTCACTTATAAGATCAACAGTCTTTTGCCTAATGCACATTTCTTTTAAAACGAGCTGTTGCGTTGTATTTTCTTAAGACAGCCTCGATAATAATCTTATATATTTTCTAGAATAATTTCATCAATTTATAGGATTTCACCTTTTACTTCTATTATCTTACAAGGATACATAGGCAATAGAACAAATTATTGCAAAAAAGTAGAGTCTCACATTTTTTAGCTCATTCGGATCCAGGCTTTATTTGCAGGGCAACAATCTTTAAATTTAAAAGCAAAAAGAAACTTTGCTGGGAAAACTGAACACTTTCATACAGGCCATTTGTGCTGTCGTCTTAAAACACAAAAGATATATATATATATATATTTTTTTTGTTTATAAGAAACAGACTTAGTACAGTGACTCCACAGTGAAAAAAAACCAAAACATATATCTTCACCATCTATATAAATCTAGTTTCGCGAAATAGTTCCTATAAAAAAAAACAAATATTGCGATGACAGAGAATAAAAAAATATAAAAAAATAATGTATAATTTTTAATAAAAGTGTCATTAAGAGGGTTAAGCATTTTAGAAAAATTGACCATATCGACAGAAGACCTTTTTTTATGAAAGTTTCAGAAGCCCATAACTCGGAAAATATGGGCGAGCGCCAATTTTTCACTGGATGTTTTTTTTTTCTTATTTTTTGAATCTCTATCACTCCATATATTTGTTTTTTTGAAATGGATTTACTTCATTGTTTCAAATAGAAAAATCAGACGCAAGCGTGGTGTTTTGCCGCTGCCTCGAAGGCCATCCACTGCTGATTTTCAATAGACACTATACCTGATCGATTGGCGTATTTTCTCTAGCTCATCTAGTGCCTTGGCAAATTTGATTTCAATACTAACACCTACGGACAAACGAACATCGCTCAATCGGCTTCGTTATGCATAAGAATTCAGAATATATATTTCTTCTGGAGTCGAAAATCATGGATATTGTAGAAATTACAAACGGAATGACAAACTCAGATATACTCTTTTTTCACTTTTTGTGGTGAAGGGTATAAATATAATACGTTGTTGAACTGCACTCATCTGATATAAAATTCTATATATAATTTTGAAATGGAATAAAAAAAGATGAAATTTACTTTATTCGAAAGATATTATCTGGCCTTGGACGTCAAATTTTCTATATCGGTTTCCTACATTTATTAACGTATACCGGCAATTTTGTTCAATTGTTTATGGTTTCTCAGTGTGCACTAGCGACTTAACTATTACCACAGTAAATAGTATGGCGGCGTTTAAATTAAAACTCCTACACATAATGTTTGTTCAATTAATGAACGAAAAAGTGAGTTATAATAGCTCTATAGAATTCACCATTAACTGTAATTTTCCGAACTGCACCGTTTTCAAGAAGTACAAATAAATGACTCCTTTAGCACATAAAACCATTATTTGTAAATTATATTTGCACAATTTTGAAACACTGTGCAGGCATCAATATATTTGTTTTAAAGTGCCAAAGCAAACTAAACGGATATCACTTAACAGCTGGAAAAATGGCCACTAGTTAAAAAAAATTCTAACTTAAAGTTCTACATACCTAGGTGTCAAAAGTCTACGTTAGACAAGATTTATTAAATTTAACTGTAAAAAAATGCATACTTCATTTCAATGCCACATATGTAATTTTTTATTGCCGACGTTTATTTACTTTATAGTCAACGTCGACAATGCATTTTTTTTATCTGTATAGGTATTTCAGAAAATGTAACGGGACTTTTTTTAAAAAAAAGGTGACAAGTGACAAGTGCGTGATCAGTGAACATTGTTTTGCATAAATTTGGATGAAAAATATTTTTACAAATAACAAAAAATACAAATAGTGAAGTTTGTCGATTTTTTTACGCATTTTTCGTAATGGATAGAAAAGGGAAAGAAATAGACATAAGTAAAAGAAAAATAATAATTAAACTTTGGAAAGATGGTTAAAATTATCGTCAAATAGGAAGAACTGTAGGCAGATCATGGACATCCGTAAGAATTGTAATTCAGAACTTCGAAAAAAACAGGAATTATTATAAAAAAACCCAAAACAACGGCACTCCAGATATCGGTAGATGTAAAAGAAAAATTTAAAAAGACCATTAGTGCGTCTACAGCAAGAAGAGTGTCGAAAAAAGCTGGATTCCATGGACGTGTAGCTCGTAAAAAGCCGTATATTTCACTGGGTATACGGCAAAAGCGAATTGCATTTGCAAATAAATATGTCAATATGCCGCCAGAGTTTCGGAAAAAATTATTTTTTTCTGACGAAAGCAAATTTTGCAGTTTTGGCATTAAGGGACGACAAATTATATGGGGGAAATTGGGTAAAGCACTTAATAAAGAACACCTATTGCCGACTGTCAAGCATGGTGGCGGAGGAGCGATGATGTGGGGATGTATGGCAGCTGGAGGAGTAGGTAATTTTGAATTTATTGAGTCAACAATGGACAAATTCGGTTACCTAGACATCCTGAAAAGGAATGTAAAGCAAAGTGCGGAGAAATTGGGGTATCTAATGAATACTACTTTCAGCAAGACAACGACCCAAAGCACACTGCAGAAGTTGTGAAGCTCTTGCTTTTATATAACGTTCCAAAAATGCTGCCTACACCCCCACAATCACCCGATATTAACCCTATAGAATATTTATCGGCATTATTAGAAAGAAAAATCCGCCAACACAATATAACCAGTAAGGCAAGACTTAAAGAGGTAATCAAAAGCGAGTGGGAGAGTATATCACCTGAGGAAATCACACATCTCGTTAATTCCATGCAAAACAGACTAAGATAGGTTGTTTAATGCCGTGGATATCCGACGCGATATTAATTTTAAGTTTAAGTTATTTTTTATTTATAATATTTTTTTAAAAACCTTCTTGTTATGAGCGTAGGCTTTTGACGCAATATTTTTTTTTGAAAATTCTTTTTTTGTTTTTATAATATATACATTATTAATTTGCAAAAAATGTTCCTTAAAATGTAAGCCTGAAATACAATATTTAATTTAATAAAAAACTTTGACCAAAATTCCATTTAATTTTTAAAATTTTTAACCATAAGTAAACAATCCGCTGTATGAGCGTAGACTTTTGACACCTAGTGTATCTATAAACGACACACTTTTTTTATTAAAATTTCAAAATGTAACTTCTAAAATTAAACTGTTTTAAAATAGAATTCAACTTTTTGTACAAAATATCAGTTGCGGGCTGCTTACTACAACCAACAAATCTCTACAAAAGATTTTTATTTTCTTTTTCATTTTGACTTTTAGAACGCAAGTCTTCATCGCAATGACCGATTTTTCGGAAACCAATGACAGTAAAGTGACAATGTAAATGACTGTCACTGTTCTGGCGGAAATCATACATAAATGAATAGTCTTGGTCCACTTCTATTTTCACTTACAGTTAACAACTCTTCGAATTTTTTTCTGCATTCTAACGATATGAATTTTTTTTTACTGATTTAATCATCTTGTTAATCACAATATGATGAAGTTAAATTTAACAAAATGTAAATGAATACACTTCCCTAGGAATATTTGCATTGGTGCTAACTATTCCTTAAGAGGTTATCAATTGGAGCTGTTTGTTTCAATTATTGATCTTGGATTTCTGTTGTATCTTATATTATATTAAATTTCTCATCCTACTATGGCTTTAAACAAAGCTAGAATTGTCTTGGCCTTTATAAAACGGTAAGATTAAGAGTTGAATGTCCTACACAAAACCAAACAGCCTTACACCTCTTACACGTAGTTGTACCGTTTTCAAAATATAGATCAGTTAAACAGGAAGCTTTTTAAAAGACTCATAGTGTTTCAACTGAAGTATGAAAAAACCATTCTTCTTGCTTTTCTTCATTTTCTACTAAGTACACTTGTGCTGTAAAAAAATGAACAAATTCAATGTTTAGTTCTAAGCTCTTTTAGTTTAAAGGGTCTTTCAGTTCTTTGGTTCTTTCAGAGTTTTATTTAAATCTTAACAAAAACGATTTACTATTTTATCTATTTTACGAGCAGCACATTGGGTGATTATTATGCATCATAGAATTTTAATTCATTTGCTATCAAACATATTAATTTCTTAATTTCAGGATTCAAGGCAAATAGTAACTAGCTATCGTTTTCAATTATGTTTAAACTGTTTTACTAACAGTGTAAAATACAGTGAACAACGAAAAATATACATGCATAAACAAAAGTAGTTCAAAACTGAACTAGTTCTTTTAGTTCAAGGAATGCAATTGTTCACACAATGGAAATTTTAAACATATAATAAAACTATAAAGGATCATTTCTGTATACGATATATTTTGTGGTTGGTGTAGTAAGTAATCGAAATGAAATTCAAAACAGCCATATTTTGAATTTTATCTGCCTGTCTGTGTTTGCATCATGTAAAAAGTGCTAGATGGATTTAAATAAAATTTTATAAGTAGGTCCTTTAGGACTTTGTTTCAAATATAGAATACTTTTTTTTCGTAAAAATAAGTCACTTTGTAGAGTAAATAGAGATGCAAATTATAAAGAGCTATTAAAAATCTAAAATACACTATTTTCATAGACCTTAAAAATGACATAATGTCCATGGTTATTATGTCGCTTTGACAAACGTCATTATGTCCATGGACATTGTCTCGTTTTTAGTACGGAAATAGTGTCGTATTGAATGTATTTAAAACAACAACAGTTATCAAAGATTTCCTGCATAACCAAAACCAGCTTCGCTTTATAAAGATTTCCTGCAAGCCAGCTTTTAAAAACGAAAGTAAGCTCAACCGATTTTTGTCATTACTATAATTAATTAAACAAAATAAATTCAGCACATTAATACGGATACTCAACTGTTGGTTGTAAGCACCAAAAATCGATTATGTTACTGTTGAAAACGAAAGCTTTTTTGACATTAACAAAAAAGAAAGAAATAAATACACAAATTAAAAACACAAAATTATATTTTATTAAAAAAAAACACAAGGAACTGTTAAAGTGGAAAAAAATTAACCAATTTTGTTGAAAGGCAGGTTAAATAAGAGTAAAAAAGGTATTTCAATAAATAATTTTAAGACGTTTTTTTAGATTACATTGGCAAACGTATAGAACCTCCATAAAGAAGGAAAATAGAAGAAATTTTAAAATAGCAAGAAATCAGGAAGAAAAAGGAAGAAGTAGTGCTGAGGTCTTCTTCACATATAATTTATAATATTCTTTATTCTTTCCTTTTTATTAAAGCACTAGGTCAGGTTTAAAATAATAAAAATATTGTTTTTTATTTATTTTTTCAATATTTCGCCACACCGTTGGGTGGCATCTTCAAGAAACAGGAAACAAATTTATTAAAATTAAGTTATTTCAAATACAAATTATTAATTCATATGAAAAAATTTGTCAAACGAACTCAAAAATTTTTTCCAAAAACAAAGACAAAAAATTCAAACATGTTATACATAAACATACATATAAAAAATTTTCAATACTCAAAATACATTGAAACTTTTAAAAATTTTCAAAACATTTAAATTATACAAAAAACAATATACATATACAAACACAAAAATTTTATTTGATAAAAATGTTACAAATAATTAAGTTAGTTACATTATAACGTTTACTATTTTTTATGAACCAAATGTCTATAACAATGTGCAACATTATCAGTATCAGCTTTAAAGTTTATTCTTTTTGTTGTTGGAAGTTTAATTATTTGTAACATCTCTAACGTATACCGACGTTTATAATTATTTTCAATATTTAAAACTGATGCATCTTCAAAGTTAGGATGATGATTTAGACTCGCACAATGGGAAGATAATGCAGTTTTTTGAGTATTATTTACGTCTCTATATCTTTGATCAGATTTATGTCCAGCTATTCTAGTTTTAAGTTTATTCTTTGTTGTACCTACATATACTTTATTACAATTTTCACTATCATTACCATTACAAGGTATTTTATATACTACATTAGAGAAGTTCCATTTTTGTATTTTATCTTTTGTTTTACTAAATAATCTGTTTAAAGTATTAAAAGTTTTGTAAGCCATTTTATATTTTTCCGAATCGAAAATTTTTGCTTTTTCTATTCTTTCTGCTAATTCTGGTACATAAATTAAAGACTTGTAAACTTTTGTTTCTATCACACTTCTTGTGTTACATGCTCTTCCGTACCTAATTTGTTTAAACAAACTCTTTATTAATTGTATTGGAAAATTATTATCGGTTAGTATCTTTATAACTTTATCTTTATTTATCTTGTGAAATTCCTTATCACTTATCTTAAATACTTTTTCTATTAAAGTTTTGCCTGTATTAATAATTATTCTTTTGTTGTGTTTGGAATAAAAATTAATAATTCTTCCGGAAGCTGTCGGCTTTTGATTCTAATCCATTTTTAGTTTATTACCTCTCCTTATTACTAACGTATCTAAATAGGGAAGTTTAAAATCGCGTTCTATTTCTATTGTGAATTTTATGCAACTATTAAATTTATTAAATGTTTCCAGCATATTTTTGAAAAAGATTACAGAGAATTCTAAATATAATGTTAAGAACTCAATAGAATTTAAGGAAAGGATAAGGAACCAGTGTATTCAGAATGAGGAAAAGTTAGTTTCATTTGATGTAGTATCATTATTTCCGAGTATACCTGTTGACTTAGCGATGAATATAATAGAAGAAAAATGGAACGTGATACAGGGATATACTGGAATGGAGAAATGTTTATTTTTACGGATTTTAAAATTTTGCATAGTAGATAATAGATATTTTCAATATAATAATAACATATATTTGCAACAAAAAGGACTTCCAATGGGATCCCCAGCCTCTCCAATTGTGGCAGACATTGTTATGGAGAAATTATTAGACATCTGCATTGAAGAACTTAGTATTAAACCAAGATTAATGACTAAATATGTGGATGATTTGTTTTGTATTGTTTCGGAAACTGGAATTGAAAATATGCTGGAAACATTTAATAAATTTAATAGTTGCATAAAATTCACAATAGAAATAGAACGCGATTTTAAACTTCCCTATTTAGATACGTTAGTAATAAGGAGAGGTAATAAACTAAAAATGGATTGGTATCAAAAGCCGACAGCTTCCGGAAGAATTATTAATTTTTATTCCAAACACAACAAAAGAATAATTATTAATACAGGCAAAAATTTAATAGAAAAAGTATTTAAGATAAGTGATAAGGAATTTCACAAGATAAATAAAGATAAAGTTATAAAGATACTAACCGATAATAATTTTCCAATACAATTAATAAAGAGTTTGTTTAAACAAATTAGGTACGGAAGAGCATGTAACACAAGAAGTGTGATAGAAACAAAAGTTTACAAGTCTTTAATTTATGTACCAGAATTAGCAGAAAGAATAGAAAAAGCAAAAATTTTCGATTCGGAAAAATATAAAATGGCTTACAAAACTTTTAATACTTTAAACAGATTATTTAGTAAAACAAAAGATAAAATACAAAAATGGAACTTCTCTAATGTAGTATATAAAATACCTTGTAATGGTAATGATAGTGAAAATTGTAATAAAGTATATGTAGGTACAACAAAGAATAAACTTAAAACTAGAATAGCTGGACATAAATCTGATCAAAGATATAGAGACGTAAATAATACTCAAAAAACTGCATTATCTTCCCATTGTGCGAGTCTAAATCATCATCCTAACTTTGAAGATGCATCAGTTTTAAATATTGAAAATAATTATAAACGTCGGTATACGTTAGAGATGTTACAAATAATTAAACTTCCAACAACAAAAAGAATAAACTTTAAAGCTGATACTGATAATGTTGCACATTGTTATAGACATTTGGTTCATAAAAAATAGTAAACGTTATAATGTAACTAACTTAATTATTTGTAACATTTTTATCAAATAAAATTTTTGTGTTTGTATATGTATATTGTTTTTTGTATAATTTAAATGTTTTGAAAATTTTTAAAAGTTTCAATGTATTTTGAGTATTGAAAATTTTTTATATGTATGTTTATGTATAACATGTTTGAATTTTTTGTCTTTGTTTTTGGAAAAATTTTTTGAGTTCGTTTGACAAATTTTTTCATATGAATTAATAATTTGTATTTGAAATAACTTAATTTTAATAAATTTGTTTCCTGTTTCCTGAAGATGCCACCCAACGGTGTGGCGAAATATTGAAAAAATAAATAAAAAACAATATTTTTATTATTTTAAACCTGACCTAGTGCTTTAATAAAAAGGAAAGAATAAAGAAAAGAATAAAGGTCAAAAAAACATTGAAATTTATTTATAATATTCTTATCTGTTGAATTTTTTTGAAATAAAGTTTTATATGAAGATATACATGTTTTTGAACTCACAGAATTATTTTCAATTCATTGTCCTCTTTCTCGAATCATTTTTTTAATTAGTTACGAATACTATATTTATTCAGTCATTTCAACCAAATTTCAAATAATCTTCACAACCGAAAAAATTCGATTTGCAACAATTTCGGTTCTCACAACGAATCTCTTTTCTCTGTGTAGTGTGGCATAATATTATGGAAATATTGCACTTTTTAGTGCGTCATAATGTCCATCGATTTTTTGATATGCCACCTTTTAATATGGTAGTGCGTATCATTGTTTGTCTCCGCAAATAATAATTCTTTTACTGATCCTCTGTGTATTTCAAAAATGTTATAAAGCACAAAATTGTTTTATTGTTTAATTCACGTGTTTCCAACTCTTGTTATTCAGTTAAATTTATATAAATAAATAAAACAAAATAAAAAACGTCTCTATTTTACAACCATGTGAATAAGGTTGCACTAAAATTTGAGATTTTTAATAGCTCTTTATAATCTTCACCAAAATAAGTGAAAAAAGATGTATCTAAGTTTGTTATTCCCTTTGTCTCCAATTCCCATTTCCGACCCTATAAAATATATATATTCTGAGTCCTTATGCATAGCGAAGTTATTGAGCGATGTCCGTCTGTCCGTCCGTGTAAGTGTTGAAATCAAGTTTGTCGATGCACTAGATCAGCTAGAAAAGAATTAAATACTTCAATCGATCAGGCATAGTGTCGAAAGATGTGCTCTTGAAAATCAGCAAGATCGCTCCATGTCCTTCTATGTAGAGGGCAAAGCACCATGCCTGCCTCTAATTTTTGCATATCATTTGGAAAAATAGTAACTCCAATAAAAAAAAAACATATATATGGGGCGATAGAGAATTGAAAAAAGCTTTTGAAAAGATCTTTCAGGAAATACTAAAACTTTAAAAAAATGCTTAACCCATTAAAAGCCGATGACTTTTAAATATAATATGATATATAGTACAGAATTTACTTTTTTGTTGTTTTATTCTCTGTTAACCCCAATACTTGTTTTTTTTTTTTTTTTGAGTGGAGTTACTACACACACACATTTGATGAAGTGTATGTAAGATCCGGCATAGCCAAATACATAGCACTCTTACTTATAAAGCTTCATTATGAAAAACAATTAAACAGACAATCAAGTATTAGACATTAAATGAATTTTGAACGAAACTAAGTTTTAGGAGTTAGAAGGATTTATAAACGTTGCTGTTCACTGCTGTCAAATAAACACAGAGAAGTTACTAATAATTACGTTATTCATGCGTTATAATCTAAACGATTTCTTGCAAATTAATCAATTGATTACTTTGCGAAGACAATATGTATCTGAATGATTATTCGCATGTCGATTTTTGTAATGTCGAATTTTGTAATGTCGTATTTATAACTGGCAGGTTTTGTTTATTTTAACATAAGAGTCCATTCAAATGTTTGAATCAAATGCATATAATTTTCTCAAACTGTCTTTTATAAATCAAACGAGAGAAACTTCAACTTAGCTAAAGTTTTAGAGTTTAAAGATATCGGTTAAAGGAAAAATTAAAAGGAGTTGCGTGAAATAATTTTAATAAAGTTTTTATAAATTAAAATTACGTGTTTTCAATTTCAATATTGGAACTATTGCAAAACTGGTTTTATAAAAATGTGGAACAATAGATGACCCTAATAAACGGTGTAGCTCTTAGTTGAACTGTTGTATGATAACTGTTATCTTTTCCGATGTTGTTATTGTGTCTCTGATGAATACAGTATATTTCTTAAGCTATGATTCTAGAAATCAGGCGACTTAAAAACATAAATAATGTCAAGACTGTAAATTTCTATCAACAGCCACAAGTCAGCGCCTTTTTCACTCAAATCAGTCTAACCAGCGCGCCCTCGATGTTGAGCCGTCCCTTGAAATTACGCACAGTAGGGGTTCGTAGGCCTACAATATCTTAAGGTATGGAACAAAAACAAATCAAGTAGAGTTTTTAAAGTTTTTAGGCAGCATCAGTCACAATTGCTCTAGGGCGTTTTAAGAGTGGAATCTTTAGTAAAGACATGTAGAGGTAGTGAGTTCTATAAACTAACAATATGAGGCTTTATACTTACCCGTGACTACTACCAAACAGCTTGCCATTTTATTTTATTGAGAATAAGAATTGTTGCTGCAAAAATAATCATAAAATATTGCAGTTATCACAGATGTTACAGAAATAACACTTATGACATAAACATATTGTAAGCAAAGTAGATTTAATAGCATTACACAACTGGAAGAAAAATATTGTTTATACAAATTTACAATAACAAGTTCTGCATAAAGGCATGATGCTATCCACACAGTTAGTTCGTTACCATATCGAAACGAACATAAATATCGAAGTAAAATAACTAATAAAATGGCTATATCTAGCTTTCTCTTTTCACCATCTGTCTTAGCTTTCATCTATCCCTATCCTAAAGAATGTAGCACGGTTACGAAAATAACTAAATAGGCATTATTGCCTGAAGTGCTACTTCTCTTTATAAAAAAAAAAATTAAATCAAGCTGCCAGATGTCTCCATGTTCAAAGAAATAATACGTTTTTTACGCCTTAGGAAATAAACTGCATTTGCTAGCGGTATGGCGTATTAAGCAAAATTAAAAACAGAGATGTTTTTTTTATAGATATTAGCAGAGTGGATGTTGAGCTTATGAATACAAATTTTACTACGTATTGGATCTTTTTTAATCAATCTATAATATAAACTTTTTTATTTTATGTCAGCAACAGGAAGCAAAGCCGATCGACTCATAGTCGACTAATAGCCGCCGCCGATATATATTTAAGTCAGAGACCCGCCGCCGAAGTAGGCGGCTAACATCGACTAAAAATGTTTGCCGACTGTGTCGGCTTAGCCCCTCATATAAAGAGTTACAGTATTTTTTATTCTCAGAAAAAATTGTTTTTTATGTTTTTTTAGATTTTTTTGGCAAAAGTAATTGTGATTTTCTGATTTTTATTTTTGTTTTCGACTAAAAAAACTATTGTTATCTGATTTTCATTTGCCTAAATTAATTGCTCTTTTAGTTGTTTATTGTTTTTTTTTTTGCAAAAATTATGGTAGTTTATCAAAATAAAAGGAACAATTGAAATTATATTAATCAATAACTTTATGTCGGCAATGTTTGACATTTTGGTAATTTCGCCAGACATAAAATTCTAAAAAATTACGATAAATAAACAAAAATCAACAGCTATTTCGGCTAAATAAAAATCAGGTATTTAATTTTGCGAAAAATAAGAATCACAAAACAATTATTTTTATTTATTAATTTTTAAAAATATCCTGCTATTTTTTATCCCCATTAAATTATGAAATCACCGATATTGGTTTATAAGGGTGAAAGCACGATGGATGTTTCGCTACCGCTTACTTAGCTATCAGTTTGTTTAAAATACTTGGTAAAAGTTTCATGAAGATATAAGTAAGCGCTAGCGAAATTACAATCGATATGTGCTTTCACCCTGAATAATCAATATTGGTGATTTAATGGGAATAAAAAATAGCAGGATATTTTTAAAAATTTATTAATTAAAAAAAGTAAAAACCGGAACAGTTTTTTCTGACAAAAAGTAATTCAATAAAACATCAATTAAAGAAAAATATTCCTACTAACAAAAAAAAAAAAAATATATAAAAAAATAAAATTCATGAAATAAGAAATATTTTTGGTAAAATATTAAATAAAAAACTTAAAAAGCATACGATCTTAGGAAAATACATATGTTGAATACGATCAAAACGGTGTGCTTGAGGCAGGATATTTTCTTTGTAAGATTCAAAAATATTATTATTACTATTTTCTTTAGATAGGAACAAATTGTCTAAAAAAATTAATAAAAAATATATGTATTTATAAATTTTATTGTTAACAGTTGCCAGGATAGTCGACTTTGAGCCGCCGCTGAACTGATATTAACTGAGTCGCCGCCGTCGAAAATTTTTCGACTTCAGTCGACTTTTAGCCGCCGC
Source organism: Cistogaster globosa (assembly GCA_937654795.1). Taxonomy (NCBI): domain Eukaryota; kingdom Metazoa; phylum Arthropoda; class Insecta; order Diptera; family Tachinidae; genus Cistogaster; species Cistogaster globosa. The sequence continues at coordinate 59,451,911 of OW569403.1, read as the reverse complement.
CGAAAATCTTTTGCTTTGACATCTACTGTCAAAAATGTTTACATATAAAAAATAATCAGGGGAGTAACTCTCTAAGGCGTTGTTTTTCGCATACAGTTTTAATGTATTTTATGCATTTTTTATTATAGAAGAAGAAAAAATTAAAAAATTTTTTTTTTTTACCTAAAAAGTGCTTTTTACTATTGAAAGCTTTAAAACTCAATTATCTCGTAAACTATAAGTCCTAGAGCCTTAAAACCGATATTTTCTGATCACAGTTTCAATGAATTTTATGCATTTTTTATTATAGAAAAAGAAAAAATTAAAAAATTTTTTTTTGTACCTAAAAAGTGCTTTTTACTATTGAAAGCTTTAAAACTCAATTATCTCGTAAACTATAAGTCCTAAAGCCTTAAAACCGATATTTTCTGATCACAGTTTTAATGTATTTTATGCATTTTTTATTATAGGAAAAGAAAAAATTAAAAAAAAATTTTTTTACCTCAAAAGTGCTTTTTACTATTTAAAACTTTAAAACTCAATTATCTTGTAAACTATAAGTCCTAGAGCCTTCAAACCGATAATTTCTGATCACAGTTTTAATGTATTTAATGCATTTTTTACTATAGAAAAAGAAATTATTAAAAAAAATTTTTTTTTGTACCTAAAAAGTGCTTTTTACTATTGAAAATTTTAAAACTCAATTATCTCGTAAACTATAAGTCCTAGAGCCTTAAAACCGATATTTTCTGATCACAGTTTTAATGTATTTTATGTATTTTTTACTATCGAAAAAGAAAAAATTAAAAAAAAAATTTTTGTACCTAAAAAGTGCTTTTTACTATTCAAAACTTTAAAACTCAATTATCTCGTAAGCTATAAGTCCTAGAGCCCAAAAACCGATATTTTCTGATCACAGTTTTAATGTATTTTATGCATTTTTTATTATAAAATAAGAAGAAATTAAAATTTTTTTTTGTACCTAAAAAGTGCTTTTTACTATTGAAAATTTTAAAACTCAATTATCTCGTAAACTATAAGTCCTAGAGCCTTAAAACCGATATCTTCTGATCACAGTTTTAATGTATTTTATGCATTTTTTACTATAAAATAAGAAAAAATTAAAAAAAATTTTTTTGTACCTAAAAAGTGCTTTTTACTATTGAAAACTTTAAAATTCAATTATCTCGTAAACTATAAGTCCTAGAGCCTTGAAACCAATATTTTCTGATCACAGTTTTAATGTATTTTATGCATTTTTTATTATAGAAAAAGAAAAAATTAAAAAAATTTTTTTTTACCTAAAAAGTGCTTTTTACTATGGAAAACTTTAAAACTCAGTTATCTCGTAAACTATAAGTCCTAGAGCCTTAAAACCGATATTTTCTGATCACAGTTTTAATGTAATTAATGCATTTTTTATTACAGAAAAAGAAAAAATTAAAACAAATTTTATTTGTACCTAAAAAGTGCTTTTTACTATTGAAAACTTTAAAACTTAATTATCTGGTAAACTTTAAGTCCTAGAGCCTTAAAACCGATATTTTCTGATCACAGTTTTAATGTATTTTAAGCATTTTTTATTATAGAAAAAGAAAAAATTAAAAAAAAAATTTTATTTGTACCTAAAAAGTGCTTTTTACTATTGAAAACTTTAAAACTCAATTATCTCGTAAACTATAAGTCCTAGAGCCTTCAAACCGATAATTTCTGATCACAGTTTTAATGTAATTAATGCATTTTTTATTACAGAAAAAGAAAAAATTAAAACAAATTTTATTTGTACCTAAAAAGTGCTTTTTACTATTGAAAACTTTAAAACTTAATTATCTGGTAAACTTTAAGTCCTAGAGCCTTAAAACCGATATTTTCTGATCACAGTTTTAATGTATTTTAAGCATTTTTTATTATAGAAAAAGAAAAAATTAAAAAAAAAAATTTTATTTGTACCTAAAAAGTGCTTTTTACTATTGAAAACTTTAAAACTCAATTATCTCGTAAACTATAAGTCCTAGAGCCTTCAAACCGATAATTTCTGATCACAGTTTTAATGTATTTAATGCATTTTTTACTATAGAAAAAGAAAATATAAAAAAAAATTTTTTTGTACCTAAAAAGTGCTTTTTACTATTGAAAACTTTAAAACTCAATTATCTCGTAAACTATAAGTCCTAGAGCCTTAAAACCGATATTTTCTGATCACAGTTTTAATGTATTTTAAGCATTTTTTATTATAGAAAAAGAAAAAAATTAAAAAAAAATTTTATTTGTACCTAAAAAGTGCTTTTTACTATTGAAAACTTTAAAACTCAATTATCTCGTAAACTATAAGTCCTAGAGCCTTAAAACCGATATTTTCTGATCACAGATTTAATGTATTTTATGCATTTTCTATTATAGAAAAAGAAAAAATTAAAAAAATTTTTTTTCTACCTAAAAAGTGCTTTTTACTATTGAAAACTTTAAAACTCAATTATCTCGTAAGCTATAAGTCCTAGAGCCTTAAAACCGATATTTTCTGATCACAATTTTAATGTATTTTATGCATTTTTTATTA